>OZ007589.1:158276068-159476068 GCA_963931845.1 Maratus michaelseni | reverse complement strand
GAGTGCTTTGTAAAAAAAGCCGTAACAAACATAATCACTTATAGTTACTTGTTTATTAAAATGTTGCGTATGATAAAACATTGGAACAAACCATAGCATTAGAGTTCAAAGGATCCTTCAAATGCTTCACACAAGAAGTCGTACAATGCAAATTCACTTCCAGTTACTTGTTTCTTAAAATGCTGCGCATGATAAAATGCTGGAACAAACCATTGCAGGGCGAATGGCCTTGATAACGCAACAAAAAGTGGCCGTTTTGGCAGTTGGACAAAGGAGAAAATATTCTAAGAGTATATCTGAAACCCATGGTTGTTGTAGATAGGAAAATATATCTACTTTCGGGAATTAGCCATTGTAAGATATTTGAAGAACCTATGAGAAGGATATTAGGGGTTTTCTAGAATTTGGTCAGAACAAACGTGCATTATCACGGTGAAACAATTCTCCCAACATATAATATTGGGTTGATAGTGGCTCTTAACCTTCAAATACGATGAACGTGTTGACTAAGCAAAAATTCAGTGGTTCGCATACTTTCTTGCTCAATGGAAATCAGGTTTTAGAGGAGTTTCAATGAAATGCCTTTCAACCTCTTTAAGATTTTCCCCAACAATCACGTGCACTCACGATTACAGCCACATTTCTTTTTTTTTATTTCGAAGAACCAAAAACGCTGTAGAATCAAAACCTTCTGGCCCCTTATTTCACGGATTCTTGATTTTATTGGCCACTAAACAGTTACAAAAATTACCTTTCTGTGATATTCTTTACATTTTCTGTTGTGGTCGTTACATTTCCTCTGACGGTCTTTATTTTTCAAATGTTTTAACTAAAGGTACGTAAAGAGTTATTTATTAGTTAGTGATCCCAACATGGTTCAATTACTGGTAGTTCAATAGTTCAAAAATCAAAGATATTAACCAAAAGTATTTTGTTAAAAATTGGGATGTGGTGGTCTTAAATGTGACGGTCTTTATAAAAGTAACTGAATACAGGCATCACCGAGTACAGGAGAAACTGTTTTATTCCTACCACTATTTTGAAATAATTATTTTCATGATATATTTCTATTGCATATGTTAAATAAAGTTATCCTGAAGATTATTGAGTACAGATACCGGTAGGAACAATATTTTTTTTCTTTTGCGCTGCGCGCCCTATGAATAGGGCGACTAAAGGACTCCGATCCACTCCAGACTACGTCTGGAGGTACTAATGCAGTTTGAAGCACCTAAATAAAATTTTAGTAACTTCAACAGATCAGTTTGAATTGTTTATCTCAGTTTGATTGCTTTGTTATCCTGCGTGACCGTCTGCACAAAAAGTATCTCAATATTTATGGCTTGCTTGAAATAAAAACCGATAGAAGTAAATATTCGGTCAGCAGGGCGACGGGAGATGGCTTCACTCGTTTGTACCACATTGCAGACTGAACCTGGTCACTGAATTCCACATTCTCAATGGTTGAGAATTCTGTTTATGGTTGGAAAGACTCAAAATGTTCTCTGTGATGGTCCACACCGAGACTGATTTTATGACTTTGGTCAGCTACAACAGGATGTAAGCCACTGAAAACATTTAAAACGGGATTGCTATTTGTAAATGGGGATTATCAACGTCATTTCGATGAACATTTTAAACGTAATATTGTGAAGTTTCATAGCTATCACCTTTGGAAAGTTTTCACAACACGCCAAGTACGCGTGACGGACGTTATATTTTCCGGTTATGATAGCAAATTTTCATCTAAAAACATCAAGAAAAACCTAAATATGTTTACTGCGTACAAACGTAGCTACTATATGTAATATTTTAGCGAGAAAAACTGGTAGGTTTCATTATTTGCAACGCTTGTAGAGGCCAATAAGTTAAATCGGCCACTTTTTCCAGAATTACCCAGCAATAGAATTCAAACGACCCCTAAATTGCGTCATACAGGAAGTCGTAAAATAGAAAATCACAGTTACTTGTTTGTTAAATTGTTGCGTATGCTACAATGCTGGAAGAAACAGTATGAACGGCCGAAAGACTATGTATGAAAGTCCGAACGATCTTTGACCTGTGTTCATCTTCCTCGTCCGCCCTGATTTAACTCCACGTTGATGTATTTTAGTTAAAATATATCTCTTCAAGAAATTTTAGATACAATTTTTTGTGTCAGCATGACCTCCTTAGAACGACCGTTGTTTCCACGATGATTTACTGCGTCCTTCAAAAGTGTAATGTATAATAATACAATATTAATCATGGACAATATACAAACAAATTTTTAAAAACTAAATTTGCATACAATTAGGATCTAAATGTAGAATGAAAAATTATGATGGGCCAAAGATGTTACACAAGAGTGACTGTTGTTTAACATAGACTGTACTATTCTTCCAAGTCATATTTATTTGTTTAAAACCGTTGTAGCAAAAATTTCAAGATTAAACTATATTAAATTATCACAGTGAATAAATTTGAGTTGTCATTTTCATTAACGATAAACTTCAAAGCTAGAAGATTTAAACACAGGAAATATAACATCTGTTTGCTAAAAGAAAAATGTGTGATAAAATGCATCTGAACAGTATTAGTGACACGAGACTGCGTGTTATGACGAAACATTTACTGTATTTCAAACATGCTTTCATTTCTTTTGAAGTCGCATCATCCGAAACCTAAAATAGTTATATTGAAGCTTAAATTCGTCATTGTTGTCGCCAATTTTTGTTTCCATCGGAAATACGTCCACTAAAATACTAATATTGCTAAAATATTGCTTTACATTGTAAATATTTTTTTAATAAATGCAACCAATACAAAAATATTTGTTATATACGGGAAATATCTGTAATAGAAAATTGCGTAAATATTGGCAATGAAGTTGCCAAATATATCTTGCCATTATTACTTACCCATCATACGTAGTATAGGGTAAGTCTTGTAATCGTTTTGAAAATCGAAAAAAAAAATTTGACGGATTTACACGTTTCAGACACTGGAGATTCCGAAAAACATATTTTTAGAAAAAAAAATTTTGCCGTCCGTCTGTGTGTCTGTGTGTCTGTGTGTGTGTCTGTAAACGCTCTATCTCCCGAACAAATTGAGATAGAGACTGGCAATTTGGTGTGTACTTAGTATGTAATAATGGGAAGAAGCCTATTTCATTTCAATAACCTCGATTAACCGGAACATTTTTTTTCGGACTCTCGAAATATTCGTTCTGACGAAAGGTATATAAAATTTTTCGAAATTGTTTATTTTAAGGAGTAAATATAAAAGACAATAAAAAAACAAATTTTGCATAAAACATGAAGTCGATCGGATAATTAGTTGCCGAGATATTTGTAATCCTATTTTCCACACTCTTCGATTTTTCATGACCCTGTATTTCATCCAAATTTCACTTCAAATATATGTTTTAATTGGAATGATTTAATCGCTTAATCAGATGCAATAAACCGCTAGTTAATAGGAGTATTATTTTTGGAGTTATAAGGAAAAACCTCTTTCAAGCAATTCAGTATTCGAGCCTTTTTATGACGTCATCAAGCCACGATTTTATTTGAATATCAATGCATTTTATAAGTAGTTTACACATTTTTATTTTAATATTTTACATTATACATATACATGATGGGTAAGTATTACGGTGGCTCCCAACGACTAGTTGATACTATGTTTGGAAAATAGAAAAATCGCAATATTGAGGTTATATTTCATCCTAATACGCCTAATATTAACTGCGATATATAACTTCGACATAGAAAATACAAACATTGATAACCGCATATCGTTTCCTAGTAGGAATGTTTCAATATATAATTCACATAAAAGGAATTTCGGATGGCATTTTTATTGAAGTAATCTTCTGAAGAGAAGAATAAATTTATGGTTTCTTTTTCTAGATTATGTGGTATCGCAATTTAATCTCAACTCTATATCGTTTATCTCACTTGCAAAAAGCAATTTGAAAAAATTATATGTGAGTAAACCTAAACACGTATGTAATCCATAACATCAGCATTTTACAAAATACTACGCACAAACTTCATTAAATAAGCATTTTAATACTCTTTGCAATTCTTAAACTATTTTAATTTAAATTTAATTTACGAAAGTTAAATTTCTTTAAAATGCGTAAACAACATTCAGGCAATTACATATTAAAATTTTAAGGCAATAAAAGACAAATTTTGAAACAAATATTTACGCTATTTATGACAAGGAAAATGTACAGATTAAATAATTTATTTCTCAATAGTTTTGTAAGCTAATATTATTGACAAAACAGAACATGCTATTATTCAAATCTTCATTAATTTAAATGATTGAAAATAATAGTTTTTAAATTTATAACATATTTATGGAATTTTTGAATATATCATATTAAGGATTTTCTTTGCTTTATTTTAGTGTATACTGATTGTTGAGATATTTTGCTGCAATTAATCTTGTACAGCTATTAATAAATATTTATTTTATGATATATTTACTACATGTACATTAGTAAATATAATTTAAAATCGTAAAAACTATAGAAACGTTTATTATTAAAGAATGTAACTTTTAAACATTAAATTTCAAAATTCAAATGTGCTATTAATTATGCTAATTAAAATGTAGAAGTTACCATATATTACACCTTGGAACAGATATACTAAATGGTATATAACACCCGGGTTGTTGACTTTTATAGTTTTTCAAGTGATGCTGTTTATTCAAAATTACATTTTTAAAGATTTTAATTTGTTAATTGAGCAATAAATAATGTTTCCTGAAATGGGAAAAACCAATGTATGTTCTCTTATTGTAGTACTTTTACAAGATGATAACACATTATCAATATCCAATATTAAATTTCATTTTCTTTTGTAAACAGGCTCTAAATAATTTGCAATAACCAAGCTGTGTGTTTGTAAAATTATCTTTGGGGAACTGTTCTCGTTCTACGTTACGCTATACACAACAACGAATGCTATATTTTGAAGTTGTTTCCCATATACCTAAAATTTTAAAAATAACAGTCATGAAAGAGGCTTTTCAATATGTGTAAGTTCACCGGTATATCTTAACACGAGGTATGTGAAATAACATATAATATTTAAATAAATTCAATGTCGTTTTCGGTGTAATTAACTCTAGGTTGAAAAACTAATATTTGTATTACTATTAGTTCGTACTTGTTAATAAACTTTATTAATATTTTGTGAACCTTAAAAAATCAATAATCCAGACCGGACACACAGATTTGTTGCAGTATTTATCAATATTTTTTCTCAGAGCTATTGAGAAGAATTTGGAACGAAAATTTAAACGCATAGAGCATATAAAACATGCATATACGTTGAAAATTTTGTTTCTAGAAAAGTATATTCTAAATATATTATAAAATATATTTTAAAAAAGACAAATGTTTATAAATATAGGAAAATAAAATATAACTCCGAACGAAAATATACCATAAGCTCTTCCGAGTTATTCGCAATTCAGAAAAGTGTTCGTTATCATTAGAAGTTTCAGATACCAATATATATTTTGATATTTGAAAAATAAGTTTACAGAAGGTTTCTTTTGCTGCCATGTAACTTCGGAAATGTTTACGGGTAGATTCATCTATATATTTAAATCGAAAAGCGCATTCTGTCAAATCAACATGAAAATCGTCTCTTTGCACATGCGTCAAAGTTTTTTTTTCTTTTTTAAGGCTTCTACCCTCAGAAACGGGAAACCTGATTGATTAATCTAACCCTCACCTGTTTAATTTAGGGGGATTGAAAAGAGTTGATTGAAACGGATGAAGTCGTACCATTGCATTGAAAGCATGGACCTTCTAATATATTTTTGCTCTGAGGTTGAAAGCTAAAGCTTTTTATAAAAAAACTCATATTTTCACAACTGAATATGCATATTTTTTTCGAAACATTTTAAAGATAGTTTAGATGCAGTTATATTTATAATCGATTGGAATGTCAGAGAGTTTGGAAGATGAGAACTATTTTTTTACTGCTATGTTAAAAGAACCGACGCGAAAACAAACAAACAAACAAAAAAGTCAGAAGAAACCATTTCTTTTAGAACTAGATAACAATATTTTTTTAAGAAATTTTTACACGGGCTATAAAACCGTTTTATTTATCACCAATAAAGATTTCAAAGAGTTCGGACAAAAAGAACTTTTTATTTTAAGACTGTGAAACGACCCTAAGTAAAAGAACAAGAAAATGAGCGCTTTTATCAATTTTTTTTCGCAAATTTTTCATTTTTAAATATAATTTCATATAAAATCGGGTTAAAGATATAAAATAATAAAAACTTGATTTTCTATAAATTTATTATCATGGGCCCTGGCAACGCCGAGCGGGGTTCAGCTAGTAGTGTATTAATCCGTTTTCTCAAACCGGAATATCAGTTTTTAAGATGCTATAAATTTTAAATTAAATATTTTCAGATGAGTAACTGAATTAAAACATGCAAGAATAACAAAATAATATCAATTTTATTGTTCATGTTAATGCTTTAAACTTATCATGTTTACCTATCAAACATATTTGTTGAACATACACATTTTTACATGAGAACTGAGAGAGATCGAAAAACCAATGTTCTGGGTTCAGAAAACCGATTAATAATACAATAAAAACTACTCAAAAACGTCTATGAAAATCATTGAAAACAAAAGAAACTTTGTTTTTATAAATGTTTCTTGAAATCTCAAAAATTTATTGGTTTATGATCTTTCTAAGGATAAAGAACACTTTTCGGAATCCTGAGTAACTCGACAGAGGTTATTGTACATATTTTTTATCGATATGTTATATTTTCCTAGATTAACAAACATTTATATTTTCTTTACAGTGTATTATTTTCCTTAATTACTTTTGAGAAATATGCAAGCCCGTTTTCTCCCAAGAATATAAGAATACATGTTTATTATTTTAATTTTAACACGTTAATAACACAAAAACAAAAAAATTGGTATTTTTGGTCGATTGTTAGTCATTTTAAAGTTTACCGTCTCTTAAAGTCAATATTTCTTTTTCTTATAATCTTTAATGTGTAACAAAAATATTTGCACTCATGTAATGACGTTTTAAAGATTTTAGAATTTAAAGGATTACTGTGCAAGAAAAAAGCAGACAACTGAAGATAAAAAGAAAATTTTCGATATTTCTTAAGCAAACATATCAATATTTATTCATAACTTTATTTAAATAAAATTTTATTTAAAACCATTAAATATGTTCTTGAAACTAAAAAATATTCCACCTAATACCCACACTATAATAAATCACTTTTGTTACTATTCAATAGATTTTTAAATTCTTTGGAAAACTTGCTTAGATATTCAAAAATGAAATTTTTAAAAGAAACTTTCCAGAAAATTAAGTTTTGCAAAATGGCTTTTTTGAAACGAGCGTACCAGTTTGACCAAGAAAAGAAGCATGGATGAAATATACTCTGTAAAATTCAGGCGTTAAAATTTGAGATTTTTTGCTGTCACTTATTTTTTTTTTAAACAACGTAAAATAATGTGATGAAGAGTTGAGTTTATTTTTAAAGTATGGGAAGGTATGTTGTGTTTTATAACAGTACGAATAGAAAATTGATGATGTAAATTTTTTATGAATAATTCCATTAATAAATTATTTGCAATTTTTTATTATATCCAAATTTTATAAGCTTTTGACACATATAATATTTTCAAAATTGTGTAAATCATATAAGCACTACAATTATATTTTGATGATAATTTCAAATAGCTATTTTTATAGAATATTTTAAATATAACAAATGTAAAACAGCCTTTTTAAATGCGAAGTACGCATTTAATTTCTGCGTTATTACGATGGTTCACAATTTTAAGTAAGAAATGTGAAAAAAGTAATAGAAAGCCATTTATAAAACACAATACGATTATAACGAGCATTTAGGATGTATCATTAGTATAACAATCGGTCCGTTTTTTTTAATATCTCTTTATTTAAAAAAAAAAAAATCTTATTTTTTGATTTTTCTTTAAACTTTTGTGGAAACCTACCAGAATTTTTGTAGCATGGCAAATTTTTATCAGAAATACTGGTATTACAAAACAGACAATTGTCACATTGGCATTAGGACAATCCTAAATATCACAATCTTATCTTATCATTAGAACAGATTTTCTTTATTTCCATCATTTTTTATTTAACATAAAATGTTCATTTTTTAGAAATAGAAATAATTAGAAAAAGGCAGGATGTTTATATGTGGCATTTGATTATTGCTCATGGAAACTTTAATCATTCTGGTTTCACATATTACCTACTAACATAATAATTTACAATAATACTACAACGAAATGGTAACAATATCATCTTTTTTAATATATAATAATGCTATAAGGCAACATAAGGATGCCAATTTAACGAAAATCTAAATATTTATTATATCTGTCATTTCAAATACCACTACAATCATTATCTTATTGATTGTTATATTTTGTTCACATTATTGTTCTTATATTGTTATCGTTATTATTATTGACTACAAAGAATATGAAACACTTTCCAACATTGCGAAAATATTGTTAAGAAATTTCATTTCTTCAAACATCGAAATGAGATTGTTAAATAAAGAATTTAAAGGACATCTAACGCAGTTGAAAATCCCTTTTTAAATTATCTTTCATTATGCATATTATGTTTTTTTCTTATTTTGTATTAATATTGTGTGACAGTTGACTATGTATATATTTTGTTAACGTTTCATAGGTAAACGAATTGAAATGTTCTTAACTGAGTGAAAAAGTGTCCAGACCGGGAGTCGAATCCAAGATCTTTGGCTTAAATTTCCAACGTTCTGCTTATTGAGCTACCTAGAGCGGCAATCGGCCGACTCATTGCACTCAGATATCCTTATTGGAAAAAGTATATTAACTTCATTGTGTCTGAAATATTGCAACATCATAAAATGCACCGCAAACGATTTTTCCCATAAATCATATAATGTAACGAAATTCTGTTGTGTGCCCCAGTAAATAACTTTCAAGAGCTACATACTTAATCTCTAATAGGAAATATGCTATGATATTGTAAATAATATCATATATCAATGTCGTGGAAATCCATGTATATTTGCGAGAATTGGAGCGTGGGCAGGTAGACAGACAGACAGACAAACTGAAGTTGTAAACACTTTTCAACTAAATTGGAAAATGTTAAAAAATGGCTATTCGGGTATTAGTATGTGAATAATTATACTTTCAAATTTTGTGCATGTAATAATAAAAGAGACATCGTGAATGCGTAAGGTAGTAGCAAGTTCGAATTTGAGAGCAACATTTTGACCACCTAACAGTTTGACGTTTCGGCTTCTATAATTGATATATACTTTGTTTTATAGGTTTTAGTGAGTTTTTTCACTTGTACAAAGAATACACTTTGAGAACTGTGTTAATATACTTTAATAGTTTTAATTTTGTTTGTGTGTGAATTTTGTGGGATTTTTTAAAAATAAATTCATCTTTCCACAAATATTTAATATTACACAATTATTGTGCATGAGAACTAATTCCTTGGTGCTTTCACTAATCAAAGTAAATAAATAAAAGATTTTAATTAGTTTCTATCCGATTGAATGTGACACTCTTTTTACATATTTTTGCAATGCAAAATTCTTTCTAAAGATGCATTTTCCTTAAATTTCACAAAAAGTTTATGGTGGAACACGTATGTGAAACAAAGTTCCAGTGACATTTCTATTTATTAAAAAATAATTATTTCTTTGAAATTACTTTTTTTTGTAATGGGAATTTCAAATTAATGTGAAGTTCAAATGTATTTATTTGACAGATCCAACAAGAAGAAAAAAATATTTGTCACAAAAAGATAATTACGGATGTTCTTTTAAACTAAGAAGCATGAAAGTGTTCAAATTTAAATATAGCTGTTTCGCTTTTACCATGAACAAATTAGCATGCATAGCTTTTAATAGCTATGAAAATGTCCCATATTTGAATGCTTTTAAAAATGAACACCTGTAAATAATATTTTATAACTATACAACATAATAAACTTTAGATGTCATTATTTCCAAACTAGCCGGTCTTCGTCTATCCAGAATCTAGACTCCAGACGGTCACTTGTTGGGGTGGAGGAAGATACCTTCTGAAGCGTAAAGCCCGGACTTCGCCTGTAACCCACAAAATGCATTTTACATGCAAACACAGCAGTATAAATAAAATATTTTATTTTAAATCATACGTAAATAAATAAAAACAAATTTGCATGCTAAAAAGCATGTAAATAAAGATTTCACGACAAAAGTAATAAATTTTATTCATGAGCCCCCTGACAGAGACCTGCTCGGCCTTTCCTGTGCTTATTTAGATGGCAGGGAGAGCTTCCGGATAAAATGAACAGAAATGGAATAACCTAGGATATATGGCGATCATTGTAAATGGACACTGTGGGCGTTGCACCCATAAATTGTTAATACGGTGATCAAAATAACGGCACCTTGTGTTCTTTTCAGCCATATATTGTTAATACATCGATCCGTGTTTATTTTGCGTCCATAAATCGTTAAAATGGCAATCATTTTAACAGAGCCTTGTGGGTTTCACGCCTACAAACTGATTATACGGCTATCACTATGACAATGCTTTGTGCATACCCGAGCCATGAATATGACGATCAGTATTTAAATCGCAAATCCCTACTTACAAAAAGGTTTTTTGAAAAAAGGAGGAAGTGTACTATATTTTGCATAAATATTTAAATCCGATCGCTAAAGCACGAAAAACGCAAAAAAAAAAATATATATAAAATATGAAAAAGAATTTCCTTGGGAAAATATCTTAAGCAAAATACCTAATAAAACGTCCGCAATAATTTGTCTTATTCGTCAACTCTTCTATGATCAGGTTTCATTGCAGGTATTGTCGATGAAATCGCTAAAATGGCTCTGAAATCGCTGAAACATGTATTTAACTAATTTTTAGTAGATTGGTTTAGCTGTATTTTATGCTTCTACCTAAAACTGCAGCTAAGATATGGCAAAATGACTTAAAACTTTCTGCCCCCATTTAACCTTTTCATAGTGGTTTAATTTCTAAAATCGCTGAAATACGTGTTCAACTATTTTTTTAGTAGATTTGCTATGCTGAATTTCACGCTTCTACCTACAACTGCAACTGAGATATGGTAAAATTACCTAAAACTTTCGATCCCCCATTTAATCCCTTTAGTAGTTGAATTTCTAAAATCGCTAAAATACGTGTTTAACTATTTCTTCAGTAGACTTTTTATGTTCAATTGTACGCTCATACCTAAAACTGCTGCTGATGTACAGCGAAATGACCTAAAACTTTCGACCCCCCCCATTTAACCCCCTTAGTGATGAATTTTCAAAAATATTTTCTTATTGCTTGCCTAGGTCATAACAGATATCTACTGTCAAAATTTCGTGATCTTGCCTTTAGACGTTTCAACTATGCGTTGATGAGTCAGTCAGTCAATCAGGAGTTCACTCTTTATTATATTCGTATAGGAATAGAATGTAAACGTATAGATAAGCAGTGATTTACTCTATTGTATAGATATCAAAAGAACATTAAGCTCTCTGATTAATTTTACACTCCACGTTTTACTCTGCCACACGTGAAGAGAAATTTACTTTTTCTTCCGTTGATTGGTATACTGCCACCACCGTTATAAATGAGTGTTACCGGGCACAATTTAACTTCTAAATTACTCGACTGCGACACTTCAGATAAATATTAAATTAAAGTTTATTAATTACAACCTAGAACATTCACAACAAAAATAATATTTACAATTTTTTGGCAAGAATATAGCAGATACTGCTGACCTACTAAATTACACTTAATAAGGAAGGTTCCCAACTGTCAGATCAGGATTTTGTCGAGAGTAGTGTCGTTGGACGTCTCTTACCACGGGGATCAAGGAAATGTATACAATAACTCGTCCAAATGCAATTGGTGAAGAGTTATAGGCCGATGTATTTCTATCATTTATTGATTTTTCCAGATCGCTAGCTATGTAGGAAAGCCACTCTGTGTGGTAGAAAAGAGAGTTGGCGGGTTACAGAGATTACAGAGAAGATTTTTCATGCTTGGTAGAAAAAGTAATTTCACGGATGGTAGTGCATTTCTGAATAGAAATGGCTGAAGCACGAGTTTTTCCAACGCCAGGTACACACAATGAAAGGAGGTGTTTTGCAGTTGTCACAGGTGTTATTAGTTAAGTTAAAGCATGACTGTTTAACTGGTCGAAAGACGGGATCCATGTCCCTAAATAAAATCTTTTGAAAGGCATATCGACGCATGTCATCAAAGGTGGGTGAGGAGATTTGGTTATAAGCCAACATATGCAATTTTATTATGCTTTCTCTAGTGGTCATGTCGACAAAATGTGGTAACAATCTTCTGTTTCTTACTAGAGGGAACATGGAACCTTCACCAACTTCAAACTGGCAACAACATATTGCATAACTGTACTGTAAGCTACCTTTTCCACCACACAGAGTAACTTTCCGGAATAGCTAGTGACCTGGGGAAATCGATAAATGGCAGAAATACATCGGCCTATAACTCTTCACCAGCTGCATTCGAACGGGTAGTTGTATGCAGTCCATAATTTCCTTGATCCCCATGGTAAGAGCTTTCTAACGACATCACTCTGGACAAAATCCCGATATGGCAGTTGGGGACCTTCCCTAGTTAGTATATTTTCTACGTACTCGGTGAAAACTATCACAACGCTATCTTCGTCTCTTATAAACGTGTATTATTAACTTTGTCCAATATAACAACAACACAGGTCTAAAAAATAAAGTCTTCTCTTAGGATTCCTCTTTAAAGACACTTCTTGTAAAACAAACTCTGGTGATCTACACACGGGAAGATCAACCTCGAAAATCAATTAAAAAAACGATCTCCCTGCCTGTACACAGCAAGCCAAATTTTCCGCTGAACCCGACATCACCCAAAATTCAATCTGAACAGGTCGTAATCTGCTGGTGCCTTTTTCTCCCTTTTTTCCCCTTTCCCTTCAAAGCTATTGGACACTTCCTTTATTACCACGAGCACCTCCATGAGATATTGTTGCACTCTCGTTGCGAGACAATAAATTCTTCTTTCTTTTTCTTGAGTTCCTCCATCTACTACCACGGATATTTCTTTGCGATATCCCCCGCATTCCAAAGGATTATAACCCTTTTAGAATTTCTGTTCAAAATATCTAGTTAAACAACGTAGGTAATATAATGCTTCCTTAACTAAGTAGGTGGGAAAGAAAAATATATAGATAAATACAATACATAATAAAGAAATAAAATTCGTTGATTAATTAGAAATATATATATAATATACGTCACACTGACGTCAGAAACATAGAAACCACCTGCTTTCATTATACGTGTGTTCTTTTGTTTTATGTTTATCATTTTAAAGAACGTAGTGAAAATAGCTCATTTATCAATTTCGATCATGAAGAAGTCGCCGTTTGAGTGTACGAAACATGTCATCTTTATGTTAAAAGGTATTTTAAGCCTTATTTGTGTAATGTTTTAGCACTTTAAACATTAATTACATTTTTAGTTTGGCATTTTTTTTCACTGAAATAGATTTCAAATTCAATTTATCAACGGCTGTTGGTTTTGGAAAAAAATATTATCTTTAGAATATCTGATAAAGTTTATCATTACCATATGCATATGACATGCCTGCATTTATGGAGACACTATTTCCGAATAATAATCTTTATCTTATTTAATCGCAGAATTTCTGTCATTAAATAATGCCAAACGTTAGATGCAGATACAGAGTAAATCAAAAATTGGTAGTGTTGCAACTATGATGTACCACTATACCTAGAAATAGCAGCAAAATATCGAAGTATTGAAAAATGTATCGAAAATATCGCATATTGGTCCAAAAATATCGATATTTGATATCCGTGTTTGACTCTGGATATGCATCTATACATAGGTTTTTACACAGGATATATATATATATATATATATATATATACTTTTTAGAAATTAATATTTTACATGTTTAAAGCAGCTTTGAGCACCGTTCAAGTACATAATAAATAAACAAAACTAAATATGAATAAAAGATAGATTTTTTAAATATAGGTAACTAAATTAATTTCATTTTTTCAAAAAACAAATTAAGTGAAAAAACTCTTTTTATTGGCATGGTCATTTAATATTTTAAAAAATTTTAGATATGTGAAAATATCTTTTACGCAATCAAAAAAGCATCTCAACATAATTTACAAGATATTCGGTAAAATATCGTAAGCAAAATTAGAAACTAAGAAAAATGACACTCCCTTAATCCATCCCATTGTCTCAAATGATATACAGTTAATAGCTATACCGATATATCGATAATTACTACCCGATATTTTTCGAATATCTTTGTCTATAGGTCGATATATCGATATTTAGAAAAAATTCGCCATCACTAACTGTACTCCAACTGTTGGTGACTGTTTGTCGAACTACATCATACAGTATCAACGACTTTAGTTTTTATAATCATTTCTTTATTAAACAAACGTCTATTATCCTCTTAAAGTTATTCTTAATTCATTGTTTGTTTATTTGTTTTTCGTTTTAGGAGGAAGGTAGATGTTATGCAGGTTTTCAAAAGGTAGGTTTCTTGTTTTAGGTTTTGGTACTAATTCTTTTGCCCCATAAAGCTAAAATATGTTAACAGATTTTTATATTGCCCTTTTCTTCAGGCAAAGTTCCTATAATTATATTTCTAGGTGAAATTCCAATGTTATATAGCTTAAATATTTAAAAAAAGAAAAAAAAGCTAACAAAGTGTTGATTTCTTAAAAGGTATCTAATGTTACTTAGTCAAAAGTTATCAGAGGATCAAAAACTGATCTGTATAAAAAATATAAGTAACAAAAGTAATTCTAGTTATAAACTATTAAAAATACAATAATATTTTATACAGAGCGTTTGAAAATGTTAAAAAGTGTGATCTTTTTTTCTTTATCTAAATCTCTTTAAAAGAACATTCTAACTCACATTTTTCAGAGTGTAAATTTAATTTAATATTTGTTTCTTTTTAAGTCAGTGTAAATATATTTACATGAAGAGAATGGCTGGCCGTAACTTATCATTAACAAATTTTACATAACCCGGCTTATATTTATTTATCGGGATAGATGTTACAACGGTGCCACTGGCGAATATTTACGACATCACTGTTTAAAACAACTATCTACATGGTATCTTTATCTTCCACAGATTGTAGAAACCTACTACAAAGATTTTACTTTAAGAATATTGGTATAAAACTATCCTGCGCCGTCAGGCGTCCACGGGGGTCGCCGACGCGCGTAAACGACCATCGCACCCAAGCCTCTGAAGGGCTTTTAACGCACCAGGGCTTTGTCTCGCTCGGCGCTGCGATCTAAGAATATTGGTATACAAAATGACCTCCAACATACTATATTGATCTCAACGTTTCTTAAAAATCTTCTTTTCCAATTAAATTATTTAATAATATTTGAAATAGAAATTGTTTCGCTCAGTTTTCATAAAATTCAAGTCTAAAATTTTCCTGTTTGATTTTACGACATGTATCAAAAACATGCATTTAACGAAAAATTTCTATGAGTGTACAAACTCTAAACTTCACTGTGAGAGCTATCAATTATTTTATTGAATTACTTTCTCGTTTTCTTCTAAAAATCTGTATTTTTTACATACATCACTGAAAATTCAAATATGTATACCAATGATTATAATTCAAGTATCAAAGTTTAAGGCAATCCACTATTTTTCTTGTGAATGTTCTTACTAATGTTCTATAAACTTATAAAATCATGAATTTCTACCATAATTTTGTATAAAACTTTTCTTCGAGAACAGACATTTTTATAACAAAACTGCATAGCACCTCTTTGATATATCCCGATCTTATTAAATACACGACATCAATGAAATCACTGAAATGTCTTCTTCAAAAGATTCAGAAAACTTGCTTGCACTTAAAATTATTTCTTTTAAAGTAAACATATTCTTTGATGTCTGTAGGAACATTAAAATATTTTACATAGAGTTAAATTCTGAAAAATTGCGTAACAGCTACAGATGTAATAAATTTATTTCCTGATTGAAGAAAAAAAAGGACCCCGAAAACTTGTTTAAATTTAAAATTAAAGCTTTGAAAATAAAGCAATCTTTAATGTTTGTAGTTATATTTAAAACTTTTACATAAATAGAATTTAAAACGTGAAAATAGCACAAGAGAAAAGAAGAAATTAAATAAATTTACAATTTGAACAAAAAAAAGTAGTATTTTCAGAAATGATTTCACTCATTATAAACAAAAGATGTTTATATGCCATCGCAGTCTTTAATAAAAATACGTAAAATGCGATAATAGTTCGTTTTGAGTTCTATCGGAGAAAATAAACAGCGTGGCAAATTTGATAAAATTGTAAATTCTGATTTAATATTTGTCAAAGAAATTGATTCAGATAACGTAAATATAGAAATCATTTAAATGACTGTTGTAGTTATTAAATTCGTGAATATTTCCTTTTTGTTTACATTTTGTTTTATTATTTTCGTTAATATTTTTGAATTTTTTATATACAAGCCAACACTCATAAAAAAAACGAAAATTTCAAAACATCTTATAGACACATAAAGAAAATCCAAAAACTGTTGTACTCACCCTTAGTAAAATTTAGATGCTTTCAAATATTTAAATCAATCCAACATTCTAAATTTTACGTTGCAGCAAAAGTTAGGATAAAAAGCATTTCAGCTATCGCCATATACGACATAGAGAAAAGTCATTTTATTCAAAGCTGTTATTTTGAAAATTGAGCGCAAGAGTTTGTGAATTGACAAGACAGATTTTCATGGCTTTCTAACACCTTGTGAAGTAAACGATTTTCATTTTAAATAGACACGATTAAAAAAAAAAAAAAAAAAAAAAAAAAAAAAAAAAAAAAAAACATGCGTCTACACTGTAAAGAAAGAAAGATGTGTCTTAATATAAGAATATATAACTACCAATGAAAATATACAATAAGCTCTTCCGAGTTACCCACGATTCCGAAAAGCGTTCTTTATATTTAGAAACCTTAGAAAACAATATATTTTCAAGATTTAAAGAAGCATTTATAAAAGCTATTTTTTTGCTGCCACTCTTTTTCGGAAACACTTACCAGTAGTTTTTATAACGTGTTAAACCGTTTTCTCAACCCGAATATAGTTTTTTTCGGGTGCTATCAATTCTTAAGTAAACATTTTCATGCTCAATAAACATGTTTTACAGACAAGCATTAAAATTAACATTAAAAAGAATATTATTTTGTTACTTTTGCATGTATAGATTCGAATACGCAGCTGAAAATGTGTAATTGAGATTTGTTAGTATCCTAAAAAACTATTTTATTCGAGTTTGAGAAAGATGATTTGATAAGTACTGGGAAACATTTCCGGAAAATAGTATCGCCGCAAAATTAACTTTGTTTTTATAACTGCTTCTTTAAATCTTGAAAATATGTTGGTGTCTGAGGTTTCTAAATATAAAGAACGCTTTCTGCAATCGTGGATAACTTGGAAGAGGTTATTATCTATTTTCGTTTGCGATTTTTTTTTTTATGTTTTCCTAGAATAAGAAACATTTGTCGTTATTTACAGCTTACAGCTACCGAAAACACGGGAATTAAGCAGTAGTTCCAGAATTGCACTGTGTTAAGATTTTAATTTATAATCTTATGAAGAATTACGTTTAACCCCATCTAAATTAAAATCTCTCTGCTGAAAAGGGCAACCTTCTTTCGATACGAATCAATATTTATTTTAGATTTATTTTATCATATAAAATTTTGAGGCCATTCCAAATTCCTTGGGGTCCCATTCGAATCATCTTCATCGTTCCATTTAGTTTGTAAAATAATTTTTTTACAAGAACTTTGTTGAAGTTTGAATTCCGAACATCGTTCCGTAAACTAAAACTTCTTTGCTGAAAAGGGCAACATTCTTTCGATACGAATCAATATTTATTTTAGATTTATTTTATCATACCAAATTTCGAGGCTATTCTAAATCCCTTGGGGTCCCATTCGAATCATCTTCATCGTTCCATTTCGTTTGTAAAATAATTTTTTAACAAGAACTTTGTTGAAGTTTGAACTCTGTACATCGTTCCGTAAATTAAAACCTCTTTGCTGAAAAGGGCAACATTCTTTTGATACGAATCAATATTTATTTTAGATTTATTTTATCATATCAAATTTCGAGGTTATTCCAAATCCCTCGGGATCCCATTTGAATCGTCTTCATCGTTCTACTTCGCTTGTAAAATAAATTTTTAACAGGAAATTTGTTAAAGTTTGAATACCGTACACCTTCTTGGAATCAAATAACAAACGTCTCTTATAAAAAATCGTATAAAAATATGAGAGATATTTTCATTACTTGGTGATCAATATGGCTAAACATATCATAAGGTATTATTTTTTTACATACATTTCACATATATTTAAGCGAAATTCGTGTATACTATAATTTCTTTTTATATTACACAATTCAGAACCCTCACATAAAAAAACTGCCAGTCTTAATGAATTAACATTTAATAAAATTATTAAAAAAATAAGGTCAATAATTGTCAGTTTCAGCAGTTATTGACTTTCTAATCATATTCACTATTTAAATGTGTATTTTATGCATGAAAATTTCTTATTTGAATAATGATATTTTTTTTTTGGAAAATGAACTGCATTATTACATGTGAGTATTTCTTTTCAATGAATTGTTGTATAAATTTAATGCTGTAAATATATCATGCGAATATTTTACGCTAACATAATACAGGATGATTCATAAGTAAGTATACAACTTCCAAATGCTGTAAAACAGGAGAAGGTGTTTTGTGCTTTTGAATTGAGCAAACCAGAATCTGTCACCATTGTGCAAGGGTATTTTCGAACACAATTTGGAAAAGAACCTCTAACCAGAAAATCCATTTATGATAGGTTTAAAAAATCACATGTCACACATCAAACTGATAATCCAATTCTGTTCACTTTGTACAAACAGACCGTAGTTTTAAATTTTTTTAACCAATCATACATGGATTTCTGATTAAAAGCTTATCTGATAAAAGATTTCTGATAAAAGATTTTATTTTCCAAATCGTGTTCGATAATGCCGTTGCACAATGGTGACAGCTTCCATTTTGCTTAATTCAAGAACACAAAAATGCCTTCCCCACTGCAGACGCAGCCATTTCTACTGATATTCGCGTGATACGCTAGCTATCGCCTATGTCACTTCGCACATCAGCAGGAAAAAAAAAACTTTATGAGTACACCTACTTTACAGCTTGCATTTGAGGAAGTTGTCGTTTTACAGCATCTGAAAGTTGCATGCCTACTTATGAATCACCCGGTATATTTAATCGAAATTGGTATATAATATAATTATTTTTTATATTACACAATCCACAACCATCACATAAAAAACTACCAGGCTCATTGAATTAACATTTCTTAAAACGTATTAAAACATTGTTTTTTAAAGATCTCCTGTTCGCTTTAAATTTATATGAAACAATTGAAACATTTTTGTGCTGCCGGATATTGTATCTCACAAAAATCAGAGAGTCCCAGAAAGTATGGTATTTACACATCTAATGACCATCAGTTTTTGGCAGGTGTTATTCTTCAGGAATAATATGTATAAAACTATGACATGGTTGGCTGAAGCATAAGCCAATTATAAACAGGCTGAGATGAATTTGAAGATTATTTTAAATAGGCTGTGGTGGATTTAAAGAATATATTTTTTTAAATACCACGGTGTGACTGGAGAAGTGTAAGCCATTTCAAATCAGACTACTGCAGATTTGAAGACTGATGCAGTCAGTATTTTCTGAATATTCCAATTCCAGGAGTAATAATCATATTTTCAATGAACAGGGTTTATTCGGGTATCAAGCAAGTATTGTTATCGAGATCAGCAGAGTCATACCAAGGCTTGAATGATTACAAAGCTCAATGATTGACTCCGCGTAATCAGATAATTTTTCTCGTCTGCTCCTAGCGTCCGGACTTAGAATGGTTAGATTCCGTTAAAAAAGACGCTATCTAATGCGGAAAAAGCCTCTTAAAACAAAGTTACGGTTACCCAATTCTATTCTTTCGGCAGTATTACTTGGAGTGGCAACAGTTTTTAAGTAAATTTTTTTTCAGATGTGAGTGGGCTTATAAGTGTTGAATTCAGGGGGTGACCCATGGGGATACATTCATCCCGGAACATCACAAAGTCATTCCGGAAGATTTGTGATTTTGTGCTTATTAATGGTATAGATGCGCAATATACACTCGGAACTTTTCAGTCTACTGTACAAAAGTGACTTCTGGAAATGTAAACTAAATCTACTATATTTCACTAATATCTAACTTAGAAATCTAATGTTTTTACAATTTTTGTTTTGGAAAAATAATTTTCATGGTCATTCTATAATATTTAGATGTTAGATCTTATCTAAATACAACCCGATCTACTCGATAGTAACGTCATACTAAAATTACCCCAAAATGGGCATATTTGGAAATTTTGAAACATATTGGGAATCACTCATAATCGTGTCCACTGCCAATTGACTAAATAACAAACGTGATCTAGCGCTGTAAAGTATTTTTTGTGATAGCCTTTTAATAGTATCCCCATTAAATTTAAACCGTAATGTTACTAGAATCGTTTCTATTTAATACAAAGCTATGCTACATGCGAGATTGCGAAATATTATTTAATTATTCAAGAGGGATCCTGCCTTGTTACTGTAATTTTATGTTCTTAATTTCCAATAATTGTGCTGTTTCAAGTTACGGGTATGTATTTACTATATGTATAGATGCATTTTACTACTCTAATTTCTTTAGGTTAACCATCTCCTTCTACGAGAAATTTTATATTATTTTAAAAAGAATACTAAATTTTCAACCACGAAACACCGACATCCGTTTCAGAAATTTAACAAAATCTCATGGAAAATAATATGCTTATACAAATGTAAACACCTATTAGGAGACTTAAATGCAATTACATGTCCTACCTTTCCTAATTTTAGCTTGGAAATAATATTTTAGTGATCATTCTAAAGTAGTTAAAAGAGAACTTTTATCCAAATAAATCCTCATTTATTTCAATAACATACTAAAAATCTCCCGAAAATAAGCTACTTTGATTAATATATATATATATATGCATTGCTCCAAAATAACGAAATTTTATTAAATTTTATTATTTTGATGCGCTTCGAAATACATTTGCTAAGTAACTAATAAATTAAAGAAGAACGTAAAGAGAAATTCTATTTAAAATCTGTACAAAATCTGGAAATAAAATGTTTTTTGTTTCTCGAACAGATGCAAAAAATACCACTATAATTTAAACAACTAATTTCTAATAAATGCATCGGCAAATGTTCAGAGCTATTACATCTATTTAAGACCTCTTAATCAAAAATTTACCATACATAAAAGTTTACGTTTAAATCCATTTTTCAAATGTGCCATTTTTATTTCAGTTAACAATGAAAATTAAAAATCTTCTGAATTCCCATTTGAAAGCATTATGATATCAAAAGAAATGTTATATATTTTTCGAACGAATGAACCAAATTTAACCAAAAACTATTCAGCTAAATCCGGATACCTCACCAAAATACCTACAAAATATAAACGCAATCGGATATTTTGTGCGACGGTTATCGAGCAACAGATAAACAGAAGTGAAAAACTTTTCAAGTTTCAACAGTAAGCTTCAACTAACGTTTCGGCAAATGGCATAAAATATCACTAAATTGAGTTACAGTTTTCAAATAATTTTTATATGATTTTGATTTCCTATTCGACTATGCGAAAATTGAAATTATGCTATATTTAAAACAATGCAAAAGTGCAAGAAAACAAAAGCGATAACGCAGGTTGTTGCTACGAACGTTATGAAATCAGCATGAGCAATGGAGAAGTTTTTGTTTTATAATGTATACTAGCTGACCTGACTGACGTTGCCCGGGACAGTGATAATAACAATCTGTTTTATACGAACATGACTGAAATATGTAAGGCTATCGAAATCAAGTCGAATTAGGCAAACCTCGTCGTAATCGAGCCCATAGAACCCGAGATCGGAAAGCGCACCCTGGCGGTAGCAATTGCAACTAAAATATTTAAGGCTGTCGATATCAAGTCGAATGAGTTAAACAAAGTCGTAATCGGGCCCATAGAACCCGAGATGTTCCAGCAGTTCCACCTTCCACCGCTAGGCGGTATAAACTGTTCTGAAGGAGGCCTTTTCAGAACACTCGACACAACCAAATTTTCTAATGGAATTGAAATTTATCCACGAAGATATTATTATTTCTCAAAAGCAATCATATGTCCGGCAAGGACCGTTCAATTCTGTACGCAAAATGACCAACAATTTCTGGTTTGACATTGTTAATAAATAAAAAAAATTACGCTGAAAATAAACAAACTTTTTTAACTTCGAATTATCTGTGCTTTCGCGGAAAAAAACGAAAATCTGCAGAAACGAGTTGCGGAAAAGAATTTTTTTCAAGTGGATAATATTGGAATTTTTTAAAGCCCAAAGCGTCTTTCTACACCTGAGTGTACTCACTTTAAACTTCTTCTGTTGGATTTCGCGTATTTCGATAAAAAATTCCTGCGACGGAAGGGTTAATATTGCCAAAATAGAGGAAATCGCAAAAATGCGTTACGTAAACGACCGGTTTCGAAAGGGTTTATGCAGATATTTTTTAAACCTAAGGATGCGTTTTGAAGAAAATGAACGTGGCTATGATCTGGTGTCTTCTGTTTGTCCGTATTCGTATTTCCCGAATGGATGCCGATTTTTAAACCTGGTTCAAAAAACGAAAATCGCGTGAGTGTGTTTTGGAAACGTTTTTTCGGAAGGTTAAAATTCAAATTTTTCGAAACGGATACCAGATTTTACAAAACAAAAAAACGTAATTTAGGCGCAGCATTTTTATTTTTTCGTATCTTGTTTATAAATGCAGATTCAATTTTTTAAAAATAGTAAGAAATCGTTAACTGTGTAAAATTTACTTACGGTAAAAACGTTTTCGAAAAGGTTAACATTATTTTTTAAGCTAAATGTTTCAGTCTGATCCCGATAAAACGTAGATGTCCTTAGGTGTTCTTATTTTTTGTTGGGTTATTTTAGAGAGCCGATACGCGATTTTATATATCGCAGAAAATTAGAATTTGCAAAAGTGAGCCCTGCCCGCGAATTTTTTTAAAGGGTTAATATTCGTATTTTTTAAAAACAATTGCAGAAGTCAAAAAGAGAACAAATGTAAATATTGTCTGGTATTTTTAGTGTTTCGTAACTCGCTTGGAACCACCGATGAAAAATTTAAAAATCAGCTTCCCGAAAATCGCGAAACGGCGTACAGAAAATATACTTTTTCAAAGGGTTAATTTTTCGTATTTTTTAAAACCAAAGAAGCTTTGAAAAGGGTAAAGTCAGATATTTAATTTGGCGAACTTGTTTTTTCCGCATATTTCGTAGTCTGGCGGATGCAAGGATCGAAAAACGGGAGAAAAAAAGCATGAATTCGACGCTTCTTGATTATTATTTTTTTTTTTTGAAAGGGTTAAATATGAAAGTTTTTCGAACCGACCGGATTGTCCGAGAGTATGTAGACAGTGTTTCCCTATTTCCCGCCGTTCGCCCGTGGCAAATTTAGAAAAACGGAAAAACAAATGGATTTTTTGGGCTTTGATTCTTCTCTTCAAGGAAGATGTGGAAAAAGTGCTTCTGAGCATGCGCGCACGTTTTTCAGAAGAGTGCTTTTTGTTTGTGATCTTTGATCAGTTTTTAATTAATAAATACTCTAATTTTCAAAATATTAAAATTCTGAGACTTAGGTGCACCAAGAGAGGACTATCCACACCTAAATTTTCAGATTTCTAGGTGCGCTAGATTTTCCTAGCCATTGTAGATAGACAGACACACACACAGACATACACATAAACACAGAGCGAAACGTTCTTTTGTTAATATACATCAGTACAAAAACCCTTAACGGGTTAAAAGTTGTGACGCAGCACTTTCTTTTGGCTCTAAGAATTTCAAATATGGGTCTGAAAAGTAATGATATCAAATTTGAGTGACGCTATGTTAATTTTTTTTTAAATCATCATTTTCTTTTTAGTTTTATTTATATTCACAGGTGCAATTATTATCTTAACATGAAAATAATATAAAATTTATTTGCTAAAGCTTTTTCATTCAGATCTCTCAGGAATTCAAAATATGGGTTTTAAAAGAAATGATATCAAAATTTGAGTGACACCTTGACGTGAATTTAATAGGATTGTTTTAAATTTAAATTTAAATTATTTTTCGTTTGTCTTCTAAAGTATATTTACACATACAAACAATACATTTAATTTTTCAATACACTGTTAAATATATCACTTTCACTGAGCCTATATTATGTATTGAAATGTATTTATTTCAATAGACTGATTCATGTTTTGTGCCACGGTATCCAAAATCATAAGTAAAATTTATGTAAATGATTATTTTGCGTCATAGTATCCAAACAAAGGAAAATGTATGCAAGTGGATACTATGACGCAAAATAATCATTTACATAAATTTTACTTATGATTTTGGATACCGTGGCACAAAACATGAATCAGTCTATTGAAATAAATACATTTCAATACATAATATAGGCTCAGTGAAAGTGATATATTTAACAGTGTATTGAAAAATTAAATGTATTGTTTGTATGTGTAAATATACTTTAGAAGACAAACGAAAAATAATTTAAATTTAAATTTAAAACAATCCTATTAAATTCACGTCAAGGTGTCACTCAAATTTTGATATCATTTCTTTTAAAACCCATATTTTGAATTCCTGAGAGATCTGAATGAAAAAGCTTTAGCAAATAAATTTTATATTATTTTCATGTTAAGATAATAATTGCACCTGTGAATATAAATAAAACTAAAAAGAAAATGATGATTTAAAAAAAATTAACATAGCGTCACTCAAATTTGATATCATTACTTTTCAGACCCATATTTGAAATTCTTAGAGCCAAAAGAAAGTGCTGCGTCACAACTTTTAACCCGTTAAGGGTTTTTGTACTGATATCATGCAAACGAACTACGAAAACTTCCAAAAATGAGTGTTGGAAAAACTTCTTCCAAATTTGCAATCTAATAGTGCCTTATATATGGCCAATGCTCCACATCACATGCCTGTTGAAAACCGCACTCCTGCAAAGAATTCTATAGACTGGCTGAAAAACAACAAAATATACTGTGGCGAACAAATGCAAAAAGTAGAACTTTTCTCTCATAGAGAGTAATCGTCCAAAGAAAATCATCTATAAAATTGATAATAAAATTCTAGTTTAGAAGGTATTATTTTTTTTAATATTTTAAATGATAAAATTTTATCCGTCCTTCCAAATTATTTGAAAATACAAGCTGCAATTTATAATAGATAAAATACCCCTCCCCCTCCCCCAGGTATTTTGTTTATTTATTTATTGTTTTTTATTTATTTTGAATTGATGGTTCTCCATTTCAAAATTTTCATTTTATTTGATACTTTGATGGTCTATAGCTGTTTGTGAAGCTTCATGCATGTTTTGCTGTTACTGTATATTAATTTTTCAAATTCATTTTTAATAAACTTATGCAAGTAAATAGTTTTAGAGCCCTATGTTGTTTTCAACATATTCAGACAATTTCAAACTTTGCACTCACCAACACTTAATTTATAAGATCTGACTATTAAAAATATTGCGAAATAATTAACAGTGGTTTTCTCTAAATTTTTTTTTTCTTTCTTCTATATGTTTTCAAAATACACCGCTGTACAAGAAACCCTATGTAAAATATTGATATTTATGTAAGTTGTAATCAAAAAATTAAATGTATTAGCAGCAGTTGAAATTTAATAAATTTTCAGAATTTACTTTGAAGAACAAACACTTATTACAGTCAACAGTAAACAGTATTTTATACAAAAATTGGGAAAAGTTTAAGATGATTAAATTTGTGAAGAGTTAATTTTTGGTAGGAAAAAGTTTTGTGAAGTGTCCTGTTTTAATATGAAAAGAAATGTGAAATAACCTGTTTTAAAATGAAAATAAATGTGAAGGATACTGTTTTAAGATTTAAAAAAAAATGTGAAGGATCCTTTAAAGGTGTTCTTAATTCTTCTTAAACAGAGCCCTGCAATATACTTACTAAAGTTGTATTTTTTCTGTGATTTAAGCACATATAAGGTATTTCATACCTCTAAATTAGTAATTTTAAATGATTTTTAAAGTCACAGGTAAATGATAGAAAAATTGAAAAATAAAATAGCTATTTGTTTACTTTTTAAACTCTGAATTTAAAGTAAATAAGAACTTACTTATTCATTGTATAGTAATATTTTAGAGCTAAAAAAATCTGTGTGTTAAAATGATTATATTCTTAAGTTTCGCGAGCAAATAGCAATTTTTTTACTGTATTTTTTAATAATTTTTAATGTAACATTTGACATTGAAACAATATAGTGCTCGAAAACTATCTAACAAGCTCATTAAAAAGTAAATGCAAAACATTCATGAAGATAGAAGTTTGTCACACAACTGTTTGTAAATGTAATGAGAAAAAAAATGATAACAATGTAATAATACTGGCAATATGAATGCAATAAGGTAATGCCAGGGGTCGATCCAGGAAAAATTTGTGGCCTATTTAGGACCCCTTCACAAAAATCTATTTAATAAAATGGGTCCCTTCACAAAATTCTATTCCATAAAAACTTACTATTTATTATTTTGTGATGTTTTAAAATGTGTAATTTGTAAACAAACAAGTTTGCCAGAGAGGAAAACTTCCGCAAAAGGATTTAAAACAGGTTTTGTTTATAAATGCTTGGTTCGAATTTGATTAAATCGATTTCAACTTTTGTTACAAAATGTTATTTTTCACAAAAATATAATAAATTTCACAAAAACAACCTTTACTTTTCACAAAATGGGCCCCAAGAAAAAAAACCTGCATCGACCCCTGAATGCAATGAGAAAAAGAAAAAAAAACTATTTGTTTACTTTTCAAACTCTGGATTTAAAGTAATTAAGAACTTATTTATCCATTGTATAACATAAAACACTTAATTCAGAACTAACTTTCTGCATTTTCTTTTACAAAATAACATAAAAGTAATATTTTAAAGCCATAAAAACATGTAATTGGCAGTTGCTCTGACAAAGACCGACTAAGCACCTTACCAAAACGAAAATTTTTAAAAGAACCATCAAGTCATATAAAATAAAAAACAATGAATAAATAAACAAAATACCTAATAGTAAGTATAATATCTTTGATTTTCTGTGCCTATCTTTTCCCCAATTGCCTCTCGCTAATTTGTGCTTCGCGCATTGATACGATAATAGTTGGTTGGTTGTCTTCGTTGCGAAAGAAACAAAGAAATGAAAAATATTTTATCATTAGAAAATGAAAGATTTATTATATTTAGCAGTAAAATTGAATACATGTAATTAAAAAATATTTCCTCATTTTGAAAAAGGAATCTAAATAATTTTTCGAATATATGCATGTTTAAAATCTGAAATTATTTCTTTGTAACAAAAAGAGAAAACATATAAACCCCAATTGAATTTAATACATATGTTTTACATGTTTAGAGTATATAATTCATTGTTTTTGCATTTAAAAAAAATCTAAATAATTAGCCCGGTCAGAAGCTTTATTGATAATGGCAACCGTGCATCAATTTTTAACTGTAATTCCCGGCGGAAGAAGGGAGTGAATACTCTATTGCATTTGTACAGCTTGGCTTAAGAAAATAGTCCCATTTTTATATCGGATTATACAAAAAAACTAGAGTTTTCTTATTTAATTGGATAGGGGGAATCATTTCATATAAAACCGATTAGTATCATATATTAATTTAAAAAAATTCCTTCGGGCGGATTTCGAGATACGATTCTTACACCATGACACCATTACATGCAGAGCGAAAAACTTCCCATTTTACTTAAAAATTGATTTCCAGATCTTAAAATCTACTGCATGTAGAAATCTATAAATTTCAGGGTAGAGTTAGACCGGAGATATAAGACAGCTGTCAAAAAATCAAAACGATGTGCCTCGTATTTGCTGAGATATTAAATGTCGGCTTTTCGCTTTTCCTTTGAACTCAAACTACGTGTATATATAGAGTGACGGAAATCTTCGGTTTAGGGCTTTCGGTTTTCGGTTTTTGCTGCGTCACTCGAGAAACTACCGTCTCTCATGATATCAAAAAGGACAAAAACATTAAAAAATATTGCTTCTATAACGACATAAAAAATAAATTATTTCTTTAAAAAGTTACAATTTTATGTGATAGATGAGGACAATATGTTAAATTATTTCCCATATCTAAGCATAATTTTTTTTTTAAATTAAAATATAATATATGTTAGGTGTAGAGGCACAAATTTCATAATCGATTGAATATAGTTGATTAAATTTGTTTTACTTTTTTTCTGATTTTTATGTTTGCTTACTTCTATGCTAATCTTCTAATGCATTCTTGGAAGTTATATCCGATGATAATAAATTTGGTTTACTTGTAATCACTTGTCTATCTTTCAGTAAGTAAATATTTATTTTCAATAAAGTATCCTTGTTTTGCACGATAGTCTTGTTTGCTTACGCTGATAGAATTTATATAACCTTCAAACAACTATATTCTTAGAATGTAGATTTAGGTTTAAATATATTTCCTTTACCCACATGTTAGTGAATCTAAATATTAGCCGAGAATTATTTTCTTCTTAAAAACGGTAACATTTATAAAGGCTTTTTTAAAGAGAAAAATATACTGAGGCTATAAATCTTGCAAACTTATTGCACTTCAGGTTTAAAAAATAATTGTTCGTTCTCTTTTAAATTAAATGCAATAATAATTTAATTCATAAACAAAATATAATTAAAGTAGTTTTGCATAATACGCCATTAACAATAAATGAAGAGAAAAACACATAATGCCAATATTCGAACTCAAAAGTTAATTGCTAGTGGTAAAAAAAAATGATATAAACAGCAGGAGTAGTAAATAGGTACTACCCTAATAGCACAGACAGTCAGTACGACATCACTATGACATGAGAGACAGTCCGAAGTTTCACAATCACTACATTGAAGCAAAATGTGATATCTTTTACTTTTCTTATTATTACTTTTAATTATCCGTCATTTGGTGACTCCACTTTGAAATCCCCGTGATTGTTGCTTTGGGACGAATCACTATGGAACTTTAAAATGAAGTCACGTAATGATTCTCGCGTGACTGTCATTTGGGGTTTACCCTATGAAGTGACATCATCACCTTTCGAATGGGACGAGTCTCCAACATCACTATGAATTTATCTGGTGACTTTGTACAAAGCAACAGTCATGGTGACTTCAAAGTGGAGTATCTTAATAACGGCGAGTACATTACAGTCACCAAGTTTCTTCATTCTAACGTCACCTGGTGACATAAACAACAGTCACGGTGATTTAACAGTGGAGTTATGAAATGATGGTCGGTTAAAAATAAAGGGAGATGAATAAACGATATCATATTTTGGTTCACCGTAGTGACTGTGGCACTTGGAAGATTTGTGACGTCACATCTAGTGGATCTGTTATTAGAGTAGTACCTTTTTACTTCACCTGAAGATTATACCAGTTTCCTTTGGCCACCATTAACTTTCATGTATGAAATTACAATTCTTTGTTTGTCCCTTAATTTATGGGCATTAGTTTATATGTTGCTTCTAAATTTATAAAAATCCAATAAAAAATAGAAATTATGTTTTTGATTTTTATAAATTACAATTAAATTTCAATATAGGTGTGTCTTCGAAATAAATATATTGACTGTCATTTCAATACTCTTATGTCTTCTAGAAACTTTCCTTCCACATGAAAAATGCCTGCGAGGAATGTATGTTTCACATACTTATACTTAAGTAGGTCTAAAAAAACATTTTGTTTCCCACTCAACAACCTGAAATATTCTTACACATTCATGGAATTGAAAATATGTAGATGCATAATTTAACAAGCATGACTATTAAAATAGTTTGAGATTGAGTATCGGTTTATTTTTAAATAAACGTATTACATCTCGATTTGTGAACAATTTCTTCGGATAGATGAACCTTTTCGGTAGTCATGCGTTATAAATAAAATAAAATAAAAAATAAAACAATTCCTACACATTGTTATTCATTCAAATCCAGCGTCACTTCAAATTTCATCAATATATTTTACTTATACATTTCTTGTTTTCTTTTTTATTGAATAGTTATTATTAATACCATAACCTGCATTAAAAAATCGCAAAATATGCATACAGATATGCCTAAAAGTTATTTAAAAGATGCATAAGAAATATGCACTTCTCATAATTTTTTTCACTTCTCATAAACAAAAAAATCTATATTTTACTGAATATTTCTGTATTTTAGGGATTTCATACATTTTCTGTACATCTTTTATTGAAATCATATTGTCCGTTTTGTTATAATGTGCACATGACGTTACATTGGTGTTTCTTTGTTAACTCTTTGTTAATTAATGATATCTTTAAAATATTTTACGCTAGGATCTTTTTCCAAAAGCTGATTCCTAATACATTAACTTTAGAGGTATACTAGTTCCAATTCCAATTTTTTTAAAATGTTATTCATCATATTAAAAGCCATTTACGTCAAAATAATTGTTTTTGTAAAATTTACGAAATTTTAAACTTTTATATAGTCTCTGGGTCCTATGAGTTACATTTAAGAAACATTCCTTATGCTCCGTGCTGTGTCCTGTATCAAACCTCAGTAAATATGGTCGCACGAAAATGTAACTTTTTATTGTTTTACTTGTTAGATCAAGAAGAAAGTTTTCTAAACATAACTTTTAAGACTTAGCCACCATCTGTAACTTTAAATTTCGTAGATTCAAACAAAAGAAACTATTTTGACAAAAATGACGAAACTATACTTCTAAAGCTAATGTATTATAAATTAGCTATTGGGCAACGATAAGAATGGACAAACAATAATGTAAATTATTTTAGAAATAACATTAAGTAAAAACAAATTTAATGAATGAACACTAAAAATGTGATACATTATAACAAAAGCTAAAAGGTGATACCAGTGAAAACAGGTTTTGCGTACTATAAAAGCACTAAAATACTGAAAAATTCAATCAGCTAAAACTCTTTCGTTTATGCAAATCAGGAATAATTTCATACAGGATTTGTTAAATATAGGTAGGACCTTCCTATTACCAAAGTATAAAAACAAAATCCGAAAACTACACTTACGTAATTCCCGTTGTAAGATGGTTGTCCTTATTAATGCATATTTGCAGTTGTCACTAAATGAATAAAATACGTCAGAAAAATTTATTAATACATGAGAGACGACAACGTAGACGCCACGATACCCATATTTGAACTTTGTTTCGTACAACACTTCTAAAATTTGACTATATTTTGTTTCTGTTGGATTTGGATCGAAAGAGCCACTTTTTATGTTTGCCTTGGACAAGCATACTACCCGCTTGTTATGGCATAGTCAGCCTGAGAGAGTAACTTTGAGCGATCGTCGCTAAGTGATAAATCTGCATGTGTGGAATTTGGGTATCAGTGTATGTTTTTTAAGTGGTTTGTGCTCGTTCAATAAAAGTGTTTTGTTTCGAGATCCACGAGTCTGAGTAACTATAAAGCATCAGCAGTTTCATTATTCATGTGCAGAGTGTGTCGTAAATCTGTTGATGACAGATACCAGGTACCCTAAATAGGAAAAATATTCATTTTTAAATAGGTAAATCATCGATAAAAAGAAAGTTATTTGTCTGAAAGCAGATCTTCCGCTATTCAGGACATCTTCACTGTATTAGCTTCAGACTAAAATAAAAAATGTATTTTTCAGTTGAAATCTTAAATTAATACAGTTTTAATCGGTGTTTTAAGTTAAACTATGCCACATACGTTATGTTGATGGCGGTTTACTACCTAGAAATATTCTTTCAAAATGTACATTCCCAAAAATGGCGGATTAGAGCAGTCATATATTTTTAATACAGTATACGTATCTGCACGTGTATAGACATTAACAGATAAATGCATGCTTTTTAAAATAAATATTTAAATTTTTAGATTATCAATTTTCAGTATTTACACAAAGTTTAAACATGAGTTGCGTTTCATTTCCTAATCTTTTCTAAAGATGTGTGCATTAAGTATAAAATTAAAGTCAAATAATTAAAACAGCTCAATTTTTTTTTAGTCACCATAACTGAATTATCCACAAAAGTTTGATTTGTAAAAAATAAAAACAGATGTTTCCTAATCTCCAAATCAGATTAGGGAGGAACATCGTGACTGTTGAAGAATGAAACTTTCTTGATTAAAGTCTTAGCTAATTACCAGAACTTTTTCTATTGAATTCCTTCTAGATTAATTCAGCTTGGAATAATGAAGTAAAATTTTCCTTTGATATTTAAACAAACTATTTTATTTTTTTTACAAAATAATACAAGTTTGTATCTAGAAATACAAAAATGTGGACAGGAACTGTATAAAGAGGGGCTGTTGCAATAAATTCTCATTAAATTACTTAAATTTCATATTTTATTTACAAAAGTAAATAATACGCTTTCTGAAAGAAGTGAGTACAGTATGTGATACACATCAGAAAAAAATCATGTGGTATGTCTTTCACATGTTGTAACAGCTATCATTCTTTAACTAGTATGATAGCTGTTACAGCATGTGAAAGACATATTTTTTTCTAGATTTCTGACAGTTTCCAGGATCCATATTGCGTAAAAACTTTTTGTAGTTACTTTATGTAATAAAATTAATTTAATAGTACTAAATAACATATTTTGCGTATTTTTTAGTTAGTTTGTTTCTTTGTTTAATTTCAGCAAAGTGGTTTTATTCACAAATAAACTTTGCCAATTAAATTCAAGGGATCGTTATGATTTTATTTTTTATGAAAAGTGATATTATTATTGTTGTACTTTAAAAAGAAACGGGTAAAAATAAATTTTAAATAAAAATAGATAAAGAAACGGAAATTAGAAGGTGTGTGTGGAACAGAAAGATTATAATTTACAGTAAAAGATAAACGTGCAAAAAATATGAAGCCTTAAATCTAACTTTCCCTTTACGTTTAAATGCAATTTCTTTCTTAATTTCAGAGAGGTGCATTTTGATAATTTGAGTATATTTTGTACGTATAAAACTTACACATTTTAGACAAATCCGTCATCCGAAGACTGAAGCCTTTCCTTGAAAACAAAACACAATCACTCAACCATTCATAAAGAAATAAATTAATAAACTTTAGTTAATGAGGATTTCGGGTTTATACTACTGTTAAAAGAGCAATACAGTTGTTCTCTTTTCAGCAAAATAAGTTCATTAGTACAAGACCAGTGGTTCCCAACCATATTTTAGCCGCACTCCGCCTAAGCATTCCTAAAATCATGATTACCTTCCTTCTACGCGGTAGCGTATTACTGCTTGCGCGGCAGCGTATTACTGCTTATTTTACTGTTTATTACTGTTAATTTTACGGTATAATACTGGCAGCCGGGGTGCCAGTATTATACTGTAAAATCAACAATTTTTTTTTGCAGTGTATCTGTAACATGTAATTCTTATTATTTAAAAAGTTATGACTTATTAACAGTGAATTTACAGGAAGCCTGAAAGAGTCAAGTCCCTTAACATTTTTATAGCTTATCAAACATGTAAACTTTTTATCACAGAACAATTTTTACATAAATGCAACAACGTGGAACATATTTGCTTCTATAGTTTAAAGATACAGAAGATTTACATTGTGCACATTTTTATCTTCAGAAAATTTCTTGACGAGACTCTTTATTTGACATTAAATTTGATAGCATTTATACATTTTATAATTGATTCCCGTACTTCATTAAGAATAAATGAAAAAAAAAATTACACTATTGTTTCTCAACGAATAATACAATTTAGTAGAACATTGATCCATTAAATGTTTGAGTTCACTCTTTTAATTCAATGACCCCAGTACACTTGAAACCAATTCTATGTTAATCTGCATTTATCATTTTTCCATATCCTTCTTTTCTTACTTCCTTGTTAAAAAGGATGGATTGAGATTCTACAGTACCCAAAAGGGATTTCTTGATTCTCATCTTAATGAATTTTTTAAGTAGAAATTTTTCTTTCCCATCACAATACTCATCTCCGTTAGTGAACTTTCCCTTTCCAATTACCACCCCATTGACCACTATGTATAATCTGATTTTCATTTTTATAATGTACTAGGGGATTCAACCCGTTCTTTGCGCATTACGAAATATAAGTGAAAAAAATTTTTAATTAAAAATATTACTTTTTTAACATTTATTGTATTTTTTTAGATTGTCCATTAATATCACCCCAAAAAATTCTTATATGAAAAATATCAATAATGTAATAAAATAAAATTTCGAAATTTACTAAAAGCCATACTTTCGTATTATCTGCGTGGCAAAAGTTAATTACCAAAGATTTCGCTACTTACAGTAGCATTTTTTGAAGGAGGAGTTCGATATCACTGATCGAGCGCTGATGTTATCTCAAGAAGATTAAAAAGGATAAGATAAATTTTCTTACCTTTTCTGAAGGTGCATCTCATGATTTAATCTCCAATTGTGTATCCATTAAAGTGTAAGATAATCCACGTAAATTCAAGGGATCGGTAAATCGATCATATGGAACACTTCACTGAAAAACTAAGTATTTAATTAGGCTTTGACTGCAAATAATTAAACTTCTTTTAAAACACATTCTTGATTATTTAATTCACTAAATTAGAACAGATGGACATTACAATAACGTTAACATTTAACAATTAGGTTTAGATTATATTCATATGACATTTTAGAGCTTATTCGCTCTAGTTGTTTACGCGTTTACATTTTGGAGAGGACTGCTAAATTAAAGTCATAAAGAATGAGTTCATAGTTCATGATTGCATCATTGGAATTACTCATACGTCAGAAGAAAAAACACATATTGCAGGGTCTGAACGTAAGAGTGTAATCAGTATAACAATGTTTATAATTATTGTACAAATGTTTTTTAGTCTATTTCACATAATAACAGTTTATTAATTTAGTAGATCTCTTGAAACATTTATCTAGAGTTGAGTAGGGTCATAAATCTCACTAAGCAATTTATTATGAGTCGAAAGAAAAGTTGATCACTTTGAAACATTTTCAAGGTCTTTCTTTCTTTCCGTTTCGCAAAAAGGAAATGAAAGTGGTTTTTCTGGTGATAAATTAGTCGGATGAGGTTAATATTTCTAATATTCCCCCTTAAGCTCTTCCGAGGAATTGATAATAAAAAGTTTCATTGAATTTCTATGTCTTTCCAGTGCAGTTTGGGTATGGGCTTGGTTAACGCGTCTGCTATCATCTGATCTGTAGGACAATATTTTAATTCTATAATTCCTTCTTCTCTAAGCTGTTTTATGGCGTGAAATTTGACATCAATGTGTTTGGTACGCTTACCAAACTTTTCGTTGTGTATCATTTTTATGCAACTTTGATTGTCTTCATGCATTATTATTGGTTTTTCTTGAGTTAATCCTAAATCTTCCAGTAATTTAATTAACCATAAAGTTTCTTGACAAGCATTTGCTACAGATATATATTCTGCTTCAGCAGATGACAAGGCAATACATGTCTGCCTTTTTGTGATCCACTGTATTGGATTGTCTCTCAACATGTAAATACTGCCTGAAGTTGATTTTCTGGTTGTTATATCTCCGGCCCAATCTGAGTCGGTATATATTTCCAATTTTGGTAACTTTTTTGTATTTAAAATCAAATTTAAATTTTTCGTACAGTGTAAATATTTGATAATTCACTTTACTGCATTCCAGTCCTTGTTTCGCGGTGCTTCATTACGTCTACTAAGGATGTTGACTGGTGCTGATATGTCTGGTCTAGTAACTGTCGCGATGTAAAGAAGTGATCCTATCGGTTTTCGATATTCTGTGTTGTTTGGTAACAAATTTTTCTCATCTTCTATTTTATTAAAACCGGGTTCCATTGGTGTACTGTATGGTTTCGCATTTTCAAGGTTACATTTCTTAGCTAATTCTTCAATTTTTGATTTTTGGTTTAGTGCGTAACCGTCCGGTAATTTTTCTATTTCGGTTCCTAAGTATCTCTTTATTTGTCCTAAATTTTTCAATTCATACTCTTCGTTTAATGTTTTCACGATTTCTTTTATTATTTCCGGTTTACTTGCTATAAGTATATCATCTACATAGATTATTACGTATGTGAATTTTTTTTTCTTTTCTTATGAATAAGCATGTATCGGCTGTGCTTTGCGAGAAATTAAGTGCTTTTAATGAAGTTTCTATTTTCATATGCCAGGCTCTTGCTGCCTGTTTGAGACCGTATATGGTCTTGTTTAGTTTACAAACTTTATAATTAGAGTTTTTATCTATGTAACCCTCTGGTTGTTGCATGTAAATTTCTTCTTGTAAATTTCCGTGAAGGAATGCCGCGTTTATATCAATATGGTGTACATCTAGATTTTTATAAGCGGCTGCGGTTAAAAATGCACGAATGGTGGTATGTTGCACTACTGGTGCAAATGTTTCGTCATGATCTTCACCGAATTTTTGGCTAAATCCTTGTGCAACAAGTCTTGCTTTATATATGGGTGATTTTCCTGAGCTATCGACTTTTCTTTTAAAGATCCATTTTGATCCTATTATTTTTCTATTTGGTGGTGGTTCTACCAGTTCCCATGTTTTGTTTTTCATTAGCGCTTCTGTTTCCGCATCTGTGGCTTTGAGCCAATTTTCTTTTTCTCTAGGATTTTTTATTTCGTTGATTTCTTTCCAATTTTTCGGTTCTATTGTTTCATCGTTTTTTACTATACAGATGTAACTATCGGATGTATATCTATTGGGTGGAACTCCCCTATTTGTCCTTTCTGACCTTCTTAATGTAGGAATGTTTTGATCGGGTTCTGCTTGTGTTTGTTCTGTATTGTTTATTTCCGTTTCAATATAATTTTTGTTATCAAGCAGGCATTCTGGTTCATTATTTTCTTCATTCAGAATGTGTGTGTTATTCTCTAGGAATTTCACAGTTCTCCCGATTATGATTTCATTATTTTTAGTGTATACTCTATAACCTTTTGAGTGGTTATCATATCCCATAAATATTCCTTCCCTGGCTGTGTTATCTAATTTTCCTCTATGTATCTTGTTTATGTATATATAAGCTTTACAGCCAAATACTCGAAGGTAATGTAAGTTTGGTTTTCTCTCGAACCAAATTTCGTACGGAGTTTTATTTGTAGCCTTTGTTGGTAGTCTGTTTTGGAGATGTGTTGCTGTATTTATTGCTTCACCCCAGAACCTGTGGGGTAACCCAGCTTCTGAGAGCATAGCTCGGGTCATTTCTATCAGGCTCCTATTCTTCCTTTCAGCAATCCCGTTCTGGCTCGGGCAGTGTGGAATAGTAAATTGGTGTTTTATACCTCTTTTTCTAAGAAAGTCCTCCGTATTTTTACCGATATATTCGCCCCCGTTATCCGATCTGAATGCTTTGGGATATCTCCCGAATTGTGTGTGAACCATTTGAGTATAGTCCTTTATTTTGTCTGAGACCTCATCTTTGTGAGATAGTAAATATATAACAGTAAATGTTGAGTGGTCGTCAATAAATGTGACGAAATACCTTTTTCCCCCTAAAGAGGTTGTTCTTATCGGTCCACAGACGTCTGTATGTATCAGGTCGAGTACCTGTGTCGTTTTATATTCAGATAATTTTGGATATGGTGCATCAGTAGTTTTTGTCTTTATGCATATTTCACAGTGTGTAGTATGACTGCAGTTGTTTAATTTTATGCCATTGGCAAAGTTGTTTTTCATCATTTGTTTTATACTTTCGTAATTTCTATGACCTAGGCGTTTGTGCCAAAGTTCTAGACATTCTTTATTGTTGCAGTCGTTTGCGATATTTGCTATGTTTGGGATATCTTTATCTGAGAGAATTACCTCATATAAGTTATTTTTCTTTTTCGCTTCCAGATACGTTTTGCCGTTACAGGATAGCATGCATTTTTCGTCTTCAAATATTAATTTGTAACCGTGTTGAGTTGCTTTACTCACAGAAATTAAGTTTGTTTCCAAATCTGGAACATATAACACGTTTTTTAATTTTATTTTATTTGAGTCCCCGTTTGATGTTTTTGTTGTAATCATAACTTCACCGGATCCATAGGAATTGAGTGTGTTTCCGTTCGCGATTATTACGGATGTTTGTTCGGTGTTGTTTATTTCAGTAAATATTTCTTTGCTGTTCGCAATATGGGAGGATGCTCCGGATTCAATAATCCAGGTTGGTTTTCCGGGCTTTTCGATTATAAATGCTGCATCTTGATTTATGTTATGATTTATTTGTACGTTTTTATTTATTTTTTCTTTCGTTTCGTACCTATCATTTTCACTATCACCGATTGTGTTTTCGAAGCAGAGCGACGATGTAAACTTCTTTGGTTTAAATGATTGTTTATTCGGTGTAGATTTTTGTGAATTTCTGTTTTTTAAGTGCCAGCATTCTTTATAGTTATGATTATTTTGTTTGCAATACGTGCAATATTTATTATGATTTTTGTAATCATTATTTACGTACTTTTTCTGTGTTTTAAACGCTTTTGCCGAATTTTCGGTTGGTTCCGAGTTTTCTACTCGTTTAGTATATTCGTCGACAAGTTTATTTTTAATATAATCTGGTGTTAATTCATTTTCCGGCCTGGCTTCCAGAGCCGTTATGAGTGTGTTTTAACTAGGTGGAAGTGAGCACAGTAATAGTGCTGATATGTGCGATTCACTTATATTTTCTCCAATTGCGGAGAGTTTATCGATGGTTTCAAGAATGTTTGTTATGTGACGTTGCATACTGCCATGTTCTTGTAATTTAGCTCCATATAATTTTCTATAAAGTTTGCTTGACAGATTGCCTCTTTCGTGAATATTTTTTAATGTGTCCCATGTTTCCTTTGACGTGGTTAAATTTCTTATATGAACGATTTGTGAGTCCTCAAGACTTAAGTTAATTATTGCCCTTGCTTTCTTGTCCCTTTTTTGCCATTCAGGTGTTATTGGGTTTGGTGGTTCTTCTGTTATTAATTCAGATAAATCCTCTTTGATTAATAACATTTGGACCTTAAACTTCCATATAGAATAGTTATTTTGGTTTAGCTTTTCAATTATCTGTGTTTCTTTTGAGAAAGCCATTTCTTCGATTAATTTTTCTTTATTGTTTTTATTAAGTTTTATTTAATTATTTCTTTAAAGATTCTTATATTTATTTTCTTTCTTTTGAAATTAGTTCTATGTGCTTTCTAAATGAATTTTAAAATGTTTTTCAGTTTTTCAGTTTTTAATTCACACCTTCCTTCTGAGACAATTTTTCAGTCTCAATAATCATTGAAGGAGGAGTTCGATATCACTGATCGAGCGCTGATGTTATCTCAAGAAGATTAAAAAGGATAAGATAAATTTTCTTACCTTTTCTGAAGGTGCATCTCATGATTTAATCTCCAATTGTGTATCCATTAAAGTGTAAGATAATCCACGTAAATTCAAGGGATCGGTAAATCGATCATATGGAACACTTCACTGAAAAACTAAGTATTTAATTAGGCTTTGACTGCAAATAATTAAACTTCTTTTAAAACACATTCTTGATTATTTAATTCACTAAATTAGAACAGATGGACATTACAATAACGTTAACATTTAACAATTAGGTTTAGATTATATTCATATGACATTTTAGAGCTTATTCGCTCTAGTTGTTTACGCGTTTACATTTTGGAGAGGACTGCTAAATTAAAGTCATAAAGAATGAGTTCATAGTTCATGATTGCATCATTGGAATTACTCATACGTCAGAAGAAAAAACACATATTGCAGGGTCTGAACGTAAGAGTGTAAGCAGTATAACAATGTTTATAATTATTGTACAAATGTTTTTTAGTCTATTTCACATAATAACAGTTTATTAATTTAGTAGATCTCTTGAAACATTTATCTAGAGTTGAGTAGGGTCATAAATCTCACTAAGCAATTTATTATGAGTCGAAAGAAATGTTGATCACTTTGAAACATTTTCAAGGTCTTTCTTTCTTTCCGTTTCGCAAAAAGGAAATGAAAGTGGTTTTTCTGGTGATAAATTAGTCGGATGAGGTTAATATTTCTAATATTTTTGATTCTGGTGAATTCAGTGGTTTTAGCGCGTAGTTCGATTACAGGTATTACATTTGTGTTTTATTTATATTATTTTGTTATTTTATTTATTTATGAAGATTTCATTTCGTCATAGAATATTATCTGGAAGCAAATGCTGAACTATTTATATTGTTTTAAATGCAAGCGTGTTAATCTTTAGTAATCGGGCTGCACACGATACTGACAGATTTTTTTTTAAATCATGCTTGAAAATTATTTTTAAATGCATAAAAAACAGTAAATTGAAATACAATTTTCTAACAAATTGCATTGGAAAGAACATTTTTCTTTTATATTTGACGATGTGATAGTTGAAACTGTGCGATGATTCATAGTTAAAAATTGCAATGAAAGCAAAATTTATAGGTCAGATGTTGCCACCAACAATATGACATCAACGTTGCTCCCAAACGTATCTTTGCATTATAACATAGATATGTTATAAAGAATGTATATAATGTTGGCATAAAGCCATAAGAAATTCATACTCCAGAGTTTTTCAAGTACAATAAAAATATTTTAAACAAATTTTATTTCGTATTCTAATCGAGGATCTCAAAAACTACTTAAATCCGCCTATTTTCAAAATGCATTTATTTATTTTTCCTTGAAAACGTATCCTTGAAGGTAGACCTACATGTATGCACAAAAATTACATATATTTATTTGTCTGTTCCCACTTAAAATTTTCGCTTATTGCGAAGACAGTATTAGTCGATGACAGTATCAAGATATAATACAATGCCCCAGCAACAGAAAGAGAAGAAAATGTGATCTAACACGATGGTCAATAGGATTATGTGACTTAATGAATAGTTGCCAAGGATTACATTAAATACCGTTTTTTAGATTTTAATGTAAGGATTTTAAATATCGTTATATTCAAACAGTAATCTTCGCATTATTTAGTCGCATAAATATGCGATATAATGCTGCAAACTGCATGAATATTCCAAATATTACTATTCGGAAATAGTGTCATTCAAAATCTGTAATATTTGACACCTATGCACTTAATGTCAACACTTAATTACTCGCGCTATTTTATTGTGTATATCATTGGATGATCCAGATTTTTAAATATGCGTGTTAGAAATGCTCATTGTTCGAAGATATTGTCAAATATATGCCTATGTTAAGCGTTTTTTATAATATTGTACTACATAGTAATTGTATTTGACTTAAAATTAACCTTATAAAGCATTAATTTTATTTTCCTAGGAATTTAGGAATATAAGATGTACAAAGTACATCACTTAAAAAGTTTTGCGCTGTGAATTTCCGTGAGAAAGGTTAAGATACAGACATAAGTTATTTGTCATTTTTTTAAAAAAAACGTAATATTAATATCTTTCTTGTATCATTTGCAGAGCACTAAATCCCATTGATTGCAAAAAGAAAATACGGGTAAAGATTTTTTTTATTATTATTACTTTAATTCTAATGAAATAAATAACTAATAATCGACAAACGTATTTAAAGGTTTAAGAAATATAGTGAGTATAAAAAGTTGTTAAAACATCTCACATTCGTGTGCAGATGCAGTCACAGCTATTGAAGCATGGTGGCAACGGTACAGCGCGGTTCTTACTGATTCCCGAAAAATCTTAAATTTCGTACTTAAGTAATTTTTTTAATCACTGATTCAAATGAATTCAAATTGAAATTAAATGACTACCAGTTAGTAAGAAACAAAACACATCTTATCTCGATTTTAAGGGTCATATATATATATATATATATATATATATATATATATAAACAAACAAGAAAGTTGGCCGGTATGTACTTTTTTACAGTTCTTTTGTGGATTTATTAATTTTTAATGTTGATAGTACCTCGTTTAGATACTTAAAATATTTTTGAGGTTCAATGCGTTTAAGATAAATTAGTTCTAGATATACGCTTCAGTAATTTCAGGTATAAAAATTTCTTCAAGTAACATATTGTATAGCAAAGGAAAATACAAGGATCAATAAAAAAGTAGTTGGAAAATGTTGTGTAAAATATGAAAATACAATAATCACGAGACAAATTCTAAAAATTTCTTAAATACAGATTTTTTAAGAGGGCGGGGGGGGGGGGACAGTTTAAATATTTTTAAACATTTCTTTATTATTTCGGTACCAATTTATTTGGAGCTTTTGAATTGGATAATTTTAAAAATAAAAATTCAAAATAAAGTTTTTTTTCAGCAATTATTAATTCCATGTAGAGCTTTTATTTTTAGTGTACATCATTACAAGAGAAATAAACACAGATAATGGATTAATAACGAAACTTCAATTGCTCCCCTTAAAAAAGCAAAGTGCTCCCTTGTGGAACGCACGTCCTACGTTTGGAACCAATGTGCTAGATAGACCATACACTCATTATTTGTAACATCGAATTTCTGAAATGATTTACAGATTTTTTGAATTACAAACATTAAATGAAAAGTAATGTTTATAATGGTCATTATAAAAGCAAAATACTGAGATGAACGATATTTCCTAATAATAAGTAATCTTCCATGAGTGATAAGTGTAATTTGACCTTGGACTCTGAAATAGGAAGTTATAAACTTCCTGATTTATTAACACTCGCAAAAGTTATGGTTTAGGTTTAAACCATGTGGATGTTTAGACAGCAAAAGAGAATTCTAAAAGTAATAGCAAAAATCCCCATGGCTGGAAGTCGTTTTTATAATTATTGTTAATTGTTGGAGATAGAGCAAGAATTCTTGTGGTATTTCCAGAGTATCATTGGGTAAGTAAATTAAATATTATTATTTATCTTCTGCTAAATTAACATATTCTAAGAGAAATGAGTTTCAATTTTATATGTCAATTTAAAAATACTTTATTCAGGATCATGGTAAGTCTTTTTAGGTAACTTGTCAGAAGATTTGGCACTTAAAATTGTCATTTTATGTGAAAATGCATTTACGATTAAATTTCAAAGCTTAAAGATGAATATATTTCAAAATAATTCTATTTTTTTCATTATTTAGTGCATCTTTAACCAGATAAATCTTCATCAAAATTAGCTGCTTTGTACCATATCTTTTCATTTGAACTCTTTATGCTCCACGAAACTTTTACGTACCAATCAAGAAATTTTAATGTAAAATTTATTTAATCCGCCAATTGATAAAAGTAGATTTTACTTTTTATACAGAATAATGGGTTGTTCGCAAAGTTCCTTTCGTTTGAGAAAACCAGTTTGTACCGGAAAATTCTATCATTTAATTATTAGACATTAATTCCGATATCTAATTTTTAATGATTGGCGGCCAGAATTTTACAGTACGAATTTGTTTTCCCAAACGGAAGGAACTGTTCGAACAACTCAATACTTTGGTCAATCATATTTAGAAACCTTTTGGGTTGAGTTTTGATTTTTAATGGTCGAATTTGGTTTAATCAGATTTTTTAAAGGAAAGATTAGAATATTGTTTCAGATGAAAAAAATATATATTTAAATATGAATGACTGTTTAAATGTTCACTTTGAACATACAACTGATATTATATAGATATGATTACAGATTAGTTTTCTATTATATTAAATAATGCGTCAATTTCTCTGATAGCGCGTTTCTAATCAACAAAAAAAAATTGCCGGTTTCGGGTTCCTGCATTTGTTTTTGGGAGACCCGTTTTTACGGAGTCTTTTATTTCGTTTCCGGTCCGGTTGAATTTAACTGTTTCGTGTCGAATTTTGGTTGACCCATTTTTCAAAAGAAAGTCCTGAAAATTTTCCACATGAAAAACTATGCATTTGAATATTAATGGGTATGTAATGTATGCAGTGTTGAATTCAGGCACTTTTCTCCGGGAGGGATTTCTGTAGCTCCGGGGAGGCACATTACTGAGTTCCGGGGAGTAAATTGCACTTTTTAACTATTAAAAACATAACATCTCAAATATTCCGTGGGACATGTAAATAAATGCTCCGGGGGGGAATGTGAATTTCCCCCCGGGCCACCTCTTGAATTCAACACTAAATGTATCTGTACATTTTTCTACACAAGCGATAAAATTGATACCTGTATATATAATTGTAGACTATTCCATAAATGTATTAAAATATGGATTATTTTTCTTTTATTTCTGATTTGAGTCAGTTTCTAATTGAAGCGTGTCCCGTTCGAACGGGTTTCAGGTTAACGAAAAATTTTTGCTGCGTTCGGGTGGGGTTGCGGGTTGACTTGAAATAATGTTCATTTTCGGGTCGTATTGCGGATCGATGAAAATGTTTTTGTCTAGTTCGGTTTAGATTATTGATTCGGATTAGATTATCTCCGGGAGGAATTTCTGGGGCTCCGGGAGGGACATTATAGATTTCTGGGGGAACTTGCACTTTTTGACCATTAAAAGCATAAAATATCAATTCTTCCGGGGGGGGGGGATTTCAATGCTCCGGGAGAAATGTCCCCGGCGGGCCACCCTCTGAATTCCACACTGTACACAAGCTCACAAGTTACTATAATTTAGAAAACTTAATCAAGGTGAAATGTGCTTTAGTTAAAAATAAAAGCACATTAAAAAAGTGTTGTAAAAATTATTGTTGTTGACATATTTATAATTAGCGAGTATTAAAATATGCATAGTCTAAAAATTTCATATTTACATTTTATGTATATACTAGCAGACACGCCCGGCTTTGTCCGGGCGACAAATAATAATCTTAAATTTACCTAAAATCAGTGGTGAATACTTTTTATTGGTGAATAATTTTGTGGTGATTTATTGGTGATAACTTATTGGTGAATAATTTTAAAGAAAATCTTTCTAAAAGGTCATATACTGCTTTCAGTAGTGTACACGTACACCCTCGATTCTGTCTGATTTTGTTATTTTCAAATGAAAATCTATCCAAACAAAGTTGCAGTTTGGAGCCTTACTGCCTTCGGCAGAGCACACTCGGGTCTGTTAAGATTTTATATTTTTAAATAAAAGTCCGGACCTTCCTCAAATGTACCTAAAATCACTGTTGAATGAATTTACATATTTAAACAAAAATCTTTCCGAACAAACGCCTAACAATCGGGGACACACTGCATTCGGCAACTAAAAAATGTTTTCTAGTTGGCTTTTTTTTTTTTTCTCACATCATTTTATTTAATATAAAAATATAGTTCTTATTGTCCAAACGCATTGAGATTTTTATGAGTTAAAAATATAGTTTTACAGACAGGGTTTAAATTGCGCCGGAGCCCACCGGATCTTGGCTCCGGTACTTCTCTGCCTTTAGTAAATATTTAAATATTGCTTGAAATTCAACGGAGCCCATAAATACTGGGCTCCGGAGCCCAATGCAAGCTCTTCCGAAAAACCGAAGCTTAAATTACCCTTTCCTTTTCCTCCCATATGTAGCTTTTGCATTCTTTTCTATCAAAACACTATACAAAATAACGTTGATAAAGGATCAGGGTCCATAAGCCGTGTTTTTGGCCCACGAAAGAGACTAAAACTCGATTTTGTTATACTGACTTAATTACTTCACTTTTTAATATTAGACGGTTTATCCCTACGATTTCAACAATAGTTTTTGCATTTTGCTCGGATTTACATGACTTACACAAGCTCAAAGTTCGTATTATTTGTAGTTTTTGATGAAAAATACACAATTTCTCCTAATTTTACCTCAATTATTTATATTAGCGCAATCGTGCAACACTTTCTTCTTTACATATATTATAAAATACATCAAAATGTACAATATATGTAAAAATAATAGCGTCACAAAGCTGCGCTCATAGTAAAATATTAAAAAATATATTAAAAAAAAAAAACCCTGACGGCTCGGCCTACAGGCACAGGTAGATTTTAAAGATGCAGACCGTGGGGCACATGTTTGTTGGGAATTGCGGGAGAAATGACCTTTTTGCCATGATACGGCAGATGGGAACCGCCCACTGCGAAACCTAACTTGATTGCAGGCGGAGCCGGTAGGGATTTTTTTTTTTTTTTTTTTTTTTGCTTATAAGGGTTGATCCTATAATTAACTTGTCAGTATAAAAGTTTTAGATAATATTAAGAAGATTAATAATAAATCTAAGTGGATTTGATATCTTGTGAATTGACGAAGTTATGATTTTTTTTTTTTTTAAACGCACTTTTTTCCCTCCCTTTGGGCCATTTTTAATGTTATCAAAAACCTGTCATACATAAATTTTCGGCCATTTTCCTAGAAGTAATAATAACTTTAAACGGATTCGATACGTATCATAATTAAGAAATTATGGGGTTTTTTCTCTTGTCACAAAAAGCCCCCCGCCTCTTGGTTCGATTTTGCCCACTAATGAACTTGACCGAGATTTTATGCCCCTTGATTTTATGTATCAGTTTGGAAGAGATTTATGCAGAATTTGTCCAGTTATCGTGTCCATAAAAAAGTGACATAGATATATAGATAGATAGATGGATAAAGTTTTGACCTGGGGATGGTTTTGGGTTCTGGGAGTCATGATCTTGAAAATTTCTCAAAAATTCCAACTTAGGTGAGAATGTAATAGGTAGTATTTTTTACGAAATCTACCTAATGAGGAAAAATTAGGAGGAATTGCGTATTTTTTATCAAAAACTACGAACAATACGAACTTTGAGCTTGTGTAAGTTATATAAAAACGAACAAAATACAAGAAATATTGTTGAAAACGTACAGGATAAACCTTCTAATATTAAAAAAATCCCTGACGGCTCAGCCTACAGGCACAGGTAGATTTCGAACACGCAGACCGTTGGGCAACTGTTTATTGGGAATTTCAGAAGAAATACCTATTTGCCATGATGTGGCAGTTGGGACCACTGACTTCGAAATATACCTCTCCCTGTAGGTGGAGCCAGCAGGGATTTTTTTGTTTTTAATTTCTTTTTTACCGTAAGAGTTGGTCCTATAAAAAACTTGCCAGTATAAAAATTGTAGATAATATTAAGAAGATTTATAATAAATTTAAGCGGATTTGATATATTGGGAATTGACGAAGTTATGAATTTTTTTCTTCTAAAACCCCTATCCCCCCCTCCCTCCTTGGGGGCATTTTTTATGAAATCAAAAATCTGTCATACATAAATTTTTGGCCCTTTTCGTAGAAGTAATAATAACTTTAAACGGATTCGATATGTATAAAAATTAACAAGTTGTGGGTTTTTTCTGTTTTCACGTCTGCTTGTAGGCGAAGCCAGCAGAGATTTTTGTGTTTTATTTTATTTTTATTTTTTTTTTGCCGTAAGAGTTGGTCCTATAAAAAGCTTCTCAATGTAAAAGTTGTAGATAATTTTAAGGAGATTTACAATAAATTTAAGCGGATTTGATATCTTGGGAATTGACGAAGTTATGAATTTTTTTCTTCTAAACCCCCCACCCTTTTACCCCCCTTTGGGGCCATTTTTAATGATATCAAAAATCTGTCATATATAAATTTTCGGCCGTTTTCCTAGAAGTAATAATAACTTTAAACGGATTCGATACGTATCATAAATAAGAAGTTATGGGTTTTTTTCTGTTTTCACAAAAAGCCCCCCCCCCCCATTTGCCCCTTTTTGGTTCGATTTTGCCCATTAACGAACTTGACCGAGATTTTATGTCCCTTGATTTTATGTATCAGTTTGGAAGAGATTTGTGCAGAATTGTTGCAGTTATCGTGTGCATAAAAAGTGACATAGATAGATAGATAGATAGATAGATAGATAGATAGATAGATAGATAAAGTTTTGAACTGGGGTGGTTTTGGGTTCTGGGAGTCATGATCGGCGTAGATCTGCAAAATTTTTTCAAAAATTCCAAGTTAGGGGAGAATGTAATAGGCAGTATTTCTTACGAAATCTACCTAAAAGTGAAATAATTAAGTCAGTATAACAAAATAGAATTTTAGTCTTATTTCATGGGACAAAAATACGGCTTATGGACCCTGATCCTTTTCTATTTATTTTTTATCAGAGCACTAACCATGCTAAGGCTCTGCTCTGAACATTTACGAAGTCATTTTTATTTTTAAGTAGATATAATTGACACGTAATCTTATTTTTACAGTAAGCAATTGTGCAGTTCTCTTTTTTTCTATAAAAGCATCGAATCTTTCCGATCACGGTGTCAAATGTTTTGATTTTCATGGAATCATCACGAAAGACTGTTATACGGAAGGAATCGATTATAGTTTAAGATATGCACCTTTTATAGGAAATTGAAAAAGTTTGTTCGATTCTTTAGCATATAAATATTAATTTTTGAAAATTTCATTCATTTTTTCATAAAAATGCATAGCTGCGAACTATTCTTTTTTGTGTTAACACTATTTCCGAATAACACTATTCCGTCACAATTCTTACTTTATTTAATAGCAGTATTCTGTGATTAATTAACATTAAAATTAGGCAATGATTTCTATTCGGCCGGAGTGATAACTAAAAAGTGGAATAATTGACAGCTAAGTAAATGCAGATAGATATATTTAAAATTTTTATTTTGCTAAAGAAAAAAATTACTTTAAATTTTTCAAATACATATAATGAATGAAATATAAATATGCAGATTGGAGTGACGGTGGGGGGGGGGGTTGAGGGGGGGGGCACGGTACGGTTATTAGTACTGCAGAATATTAGGGCTCCAGTACTTTTTTTGTTAGAAATTAAGCCCCATGTACATGTAAGTATTAACGAAAAAAAATCTTTCTCTATTGTAAAGTTCACAAAACAATTTTTTATGAAGGGGTAAAGGGAGGGGCTGAGGAATGTTCCATAGCTATGGACTATGGAGTAAGTAAATCTATGTATCTCTCTATATTTAAAAAAAAGTAACTTTCCCCGCCGCAGCCGTCGCCGCCAATGAAGTTTTTGTGTCTTGAGGTCTTTCTGGACTAATATTAAGAAAATTATTCTATATAAAAATATGAAAATTGATAATTTTTTTGAGAAATATTCGATAAACACGCTTAAGTAGATAGACTTGAAATCGAATAATTATTTCAAGAGATATTTAATATTAAAGTCGGCCAAAACAGTTCTCTTAAAAAAGTATTATAGGAACAAAAACTATGAATAGGAATTTAATAATATTTTGAAAGGATATATACTTGATAAACTTGTAGTGTGAGAGTGAAATTATTCTTTTAATTTGACTCAATTTTTAAGGCTTTATTTAAATTTTTTATTCAAATTTTCATTATTTTGGTGGAGATTTATTTCACATTTCAAAAAGTCCATTATTTGAATTGTTGCCAATTTGTAAAATAGCGCACATAATAATATTCCCTTTCAATCAAAAAATTTATTTATACGTGACTATTAAAAACACAAATAAAACAATTAAATAATAATTAAATGCTCTCGTGTTAAAAGCAGTAAATATAGAAAATTACGTAATAAAAAATATACTTCCGCGTGAATATTAAAAGAGAAACAGTTAAATTATTACACGTTGAAAGCATTAAATGAGAAAACATGCGTCATATTTAAAATGCTCAAATAACAATATTTCCAAACAGTTTCAATTAAAAACTGTATTTACACAAGAGATTAATTTATTTCGATAAAATCTTTTACCTATTATTGCAAATTTTAAAACGGCGTAAATAATATTTCCAAACATGTAAAAACTATATTTTTACATTTAATAATTACGTTTAAATTAACAAAATAACTAATAAATTGTTAAAATATTAAAAATACAGATAAACGTTGAATTAAAAATCGCTCGATGACGTAACTAACACGTATAACCCATCTGATGTCAATTGAATGCGACGCCAAGGCAACACTTAAATAAAATCCTTTTTATAAATTTTAATGCGAGCTTCCTGCTAGGGGCAGTAGAAGATTCTGCTACATTTCATTTAAAAAATGGTTTACATACTTACTACATAAACTATAAAATAAATAACTTATTTTAACATACAGTATTCTTATCAGTTCTGTTCTAGCATGCTATGTTAAGTTCGAAGTTGAAGTGGTTGAGTCATCTGTACACTACTGAGTGCAAGCCGGACCAAGAATAAAACATATAAAATTATAAGAATATATATAATCAGAGAAGATTATATAAAATCATAGAAATGCTTTGATATATTTTGAAACTCCACAGTCTTTCTATTTTAGAGAGTTTAAAAACTTCATCCTTATGAAAGGTGGGATGTATGAATTCAACAATGGTAATGGTGCTAACATATGAGGAAAATTGTATTAAGAAAATATTTCATAATTCAGTACTGCTTTTTGCTTTGATTATACATACAATTATTTTTTATACTTAAAATATAGTTGTATATAAATTCCTTCTCTACATGGCTGCCCCAGTCTCATCTCAACCCCTCCCACCTTCCACCTCTCCAAGAAAGAAACATTTCTAAACTTTACGATAAAAAACGATTGATCAGTAATGTATATATTTATAAAGAGAGAGAGCGGGGAAGAGGGGGGTAAAGGGTAAAGATATAGTATGTAAGTAAGTCACCTAAAAAATGATTTTCGTCTTAAAATTAGGTAAACTGTTTGAATTTTAATTTAAAACTCAGCATCCCATGATTGTCTAAAAAAGATACTTTCAGATATTATAGAAAATTAGTGTTATAATAACATATATTTTTTAAAAAAATGTTCGAGATTGAGTTATGAAAGGTCAAAGGTCAAAATGTTTGACCCTGAAATTAAAATTTCATCTGATATATCATATGAAAGTTCAATTCAAACATTTTCTAATGACACAAAAAGTAAGTCTCTGTGTTAATTCGAGAACAAAATACGGTTAAATTTGTATTGCATGTAATGCAAAAATTTACGTTTTTCATGAATCTTTGAAGTTAATAATCTGAGAAACGAAGAGAGATAGAAATTTATAATTGGACATTTATTCTTTTCTCTATGAACATAATAATTGAGCTACATATCATAAAATTCTGAGGAAGTCAGATTTTCAGTTGTGTTGATTTAACATGGTCTCTTGTCGTCTTTAATCGTAATCATCGGTTTAAAATGTTTATCACACCCACATACATGTGTGTATACACACACACACACATATATATATATATATATATATATATATATATATATATATATATATATATATGTATATATATATATATGTGTGTGTGTGTGTATATACCGGATGGTTATAAAATAAGTATCCCTATTTGGAGCTGTCTGTATCTTGAAGGAATAACCCGAATGAAACCAAAATTTGTACACATACTATTTGAGAAGGGGAAAGAAGAATGGAACAATAAAAAAAATAATTGCAATAATCGCCGACAGATGGCGCTTTTGTGTGGAAATGTAATGTGCAATACAAGAACAAAAAATTAAGGCACAAAACCGGATGGCATATCTAATTTATTGAAAATGTCACAGTGAATGGGGTTAAGATTTCGCATGACGGTGCCGATCAAGTTCCGGTTCAACATGACCAATGTGCTGTAAGACACAATCCAGGCGGTGGACGACGTGCTCAACTGCGGAATGTAACGCACCAGGAGTGATGTTTCGCACATGTTGTGATATGCGATCTTTTAGGTCATTGAGGTTTGCGACACCCCACGGTACACAATAGATTTTAAGTACCCCTAAACCAAAAATCACATGTCGTCAGATGAGGTGATCGAGAAGGCCACGTCATACGAAAATCCCGGCTTATTACTCTATCATCTGTGAAATGTTGTCGTAAGAACTGTTGTACTGCTCGCCCAATATGGGGCGGGGCTCCATCTTGCATAAAAAAAATTCAGACAGGCACTGTCCTTGCTGCAGTTGAGGAACTACGAAAGTTTGTAACATTTACAGGTATCTTTGTGCAGTAACCGAACACGTTACAGGGCCGGTTGGCCGTAACTCCTCAACAATATAAGGACCTAGAATGAAACTTGCAGTAAAGCCACACCACACAGGGATTTTTGGAGAGTGGAAGGGTATTTCGTGAATAACAGTTCGTGGTTCTGAAGCCCATATTCTGCAGTTCTGCGTATTGACTGTCCCATTCATATGAAAATGGGCTTCATCTCCCCATAAAATATTCCATGGGAAGGCATCATCCACCTCCATTCTTGCTAAAAGCGTTAAAGCAAAATTCAGTCTCTGCTGCGCATCACCTGGTAACAATTGTGGATGACAACTAATTTTGTGCAGATAAAATTGGATTACCTTTCTTAGGACTTTTCGAACAGTAACATATGGAATATCCAAATTTCGGTCAACTCCACATGCACTATGACCGGTATCCGGAGTCCCTGATTACTCCACAATCGCAGTGGCAATTTCTTCTTGCGTGCGGAGAGGTACTGGTTTCCTCCCTCTTCCACATTTTACAGTAAACGATCCAGTCTCCTCGAGTTTTTTACCATTCTTCTCACTGCACACGGTGTCAAAGGACGTTTTCCTTTACGCATTCCTTTCACACGCCTATATTCACGTAAAGCAGCTGCACTGTCTGAGCTGTTAACGTAGAGTAGTTTTAAAATTAAAGCGCGATCTGGTAAACTGAGAGCCCTGTCGTACAACGTTAATAGAAGGAATGATCGCGTTCTGATTTTACTAATGATTACAACGGCGTTTGCACAGACAGGACCCGTAGCGCCATCTGTTGCCGATTATTGTAACTATTTTTTTTATCGTTCCATTCTTGTTCCCCCTTCTCGAATAGTATGTGTACCGATTTTGGTTTCATTCGGGTTATTCCTTCAGACTACAGACAGCTCCAAATAGGGATACTTATTTTATAACCACCCTGTATATAACCACCCTGTTTTATACCCACCAGGGTGGTCACAAGTTACATGGGGAAATTTTTTTTCATCTTATCTTTCGGGGGACCCTCCTAAAATTTGTCAATTACTTAGAAAATGATATTGTTAAAGTTTCAGCTCAATTGAATAATATTAACCCGTGCCTCATCGAGGTTGAATAATTAAAAAATGTGATTTTTGGTGAAAAATTGCAGTTTTTTCTTCATTAAGTGAAAACCATTGGTCCTAAAACACTGATTCTTGTCTTATTTGATAAAAAATGTTGTTGCCTTGAACTTTTACTCTCAACAAAACTTATATTTAATGACATTTAGCATTTTTTAGATCAAGTCGTGAACTATATCCTCAAATCTGCATTTTTGAAAAATAAATGGAAAGTGACAGCAGAATAATTCTAATTACTTCTGACCACTTTTTTGTGTTTTTTATATTAAAAGACAAAATAAAATTGTAACTTTAAAAAATTTTCACGAATTATAGTTAATTATTATGTATCTAGTTTTGCGCCTCGAAAGAAGAAGCTCCTGAATTTGTATTGCAGCTAAAGTGCATTTAACACGAACCTCTGAAACTCTATTTTTAATAAAAGGTAATTTTTGTTTCCTTCTATCTTTAAGAAGTCTTTTTTTATCATCGGCGAAACCTTCCGACAACCAGCAGTCATCAAATGCATCCCTCCTTTTTACTATGATTGGAAGAAAAGGAAGTACGCACGAGGAACGAAAGAGATTATTACGGAAAAAATGTCTTTACTGTTAGATAGGTCTAGCATATCTGATAGAGATGCAGTTAAAATAATTTCAACTACGGCAGAAGCATTAGGTCATAATCCAATTACTTTAATTTTAAGTAGAAGTGCAATAAGACTCCGAAGACAGCAATTTCGAAAACAAAGAACTGAGCTCATAAAAAACAGATTTAAAAATTCCGATTTAGAGGGAGCTGTTGTTTACTGGGATGGAAAACTACTTACATATATTTTGAATAAAGAAAATGTAGAGAGGGTAGCGGTATTAATTAGCTGTGGGGATGAAGAAAAGTTGATAGGTGTTCCTCAGCTTGAAAATAGCATGGGAATAACCTAGTCAAAATCTGTATTCTCAGCAATTGAAGAATGGGGGGGGGGGCAGTTGGTAAAATCCAGGCAATGTGTTTTGATACCACTGCAGTAAATACAGGTCGCCTAAATGCAGCAATTATTAGAACAAAATCTTCTCTATTTACCATGTCGCCACCATTTTCTAGAAATTATTCTCAGAGCAATTTTTGATTGTAAAGTGGGCACAACTACTGCCCCACACCCATATATTAAAAAAAAGTTCGGACTGGGTGGTCTAAGCTGCACAAGACTAAATACAAAACTGCTATTGAAGATGAAAATATCAGATATAAAATACTTAATTCAGGCGTAATTTCAAGTTTTCTTATCGAACATTTAAAACATAGACACCCTAAGGATAACTATAAAGAATATATCCAACTTTTTAAAATTTTTATCGGACGTCTTCTGCCAAAAGACATTTTTTCAGAATGCCTGGCGCTATTCTTCACGTCAGATCTTCACGCCAGATGGCCAAGGCCATTTATTCTCTCAGAATACATCTTTTCAGATATAAATTATCATTAACATATTTAGAAGAAGAAGATATTAGAGACATTTGTTTGTTTATAATCAGTATATATGTAAAAGCGTGGTTCAATGCTCCTCCTCCGGCTTTGGTTACCAATCAAGACCTACAATTATTAAAATCATTTGTTGACTACAGAAAAATTGATAAAGAGAATGCAGACCAAGCGCTTTCTAAAATGATAAAACATATTTGGTATCTTAACTTGGAGCAAGTTGCAGTTTCATTTTTCGATGATACTTTGGAAAAAACTGTAAGAATAAGTATGGCTGAAAAATTAATGGCATTTGAAGAAGAAAATGATGATGATGAGAAGGATGTAAGAGCAACAATAGATTTCAATGAAGTAGGATATTTATTGGATAAAGAAGTAGATTTTTTTTTCATCTCAAACTGTAACTTTTTTTAGGAGATTTGAGATTAATATGCAATTTTTAAATACTGATCCCGATGTATGGTGTGAAAATAAACATTATTTGAAAGCAAAAAAAAAAAAAAAAAAAAAAAAAAAAAAGTGAATGATGGTTTTAAGGTTGTCAATGACGCAGCTGAAAGTGGAATAAAATTAATCCAAGACTTCAATTTCTGTTTAACGAAAGACGAAGAACAAATGCAGTTTTTGTTACAAATTGTATCTGAATGCAGAAATTTTTTTCCAGATTCTTCAAAAGTCACATTATCGAAGCCCTTGCCTCCTTAATGTGATAACTGCAAGTGGTAATATTTTATTTCTTTTATAATGACTCGTTTTTTATAACGCAACTTTAATAATGAAATGCATTTGAACATTATTTGTTCTCATTTTAATACTCTGCTCTTTATTTCTTATAATTCATTCAGTTTAAATTTCGATTTTTCTCATTTATTTTGGATTTTTTTTAAAAAACTAAACCCCTTTTTATGTACAAAATGAAAAAAAAAATCTTAATCTAAAAACAGATCAAATGGAATGTTACAACGTTTTTTCACATTTTCATAAAAATTCAATTTTTAGAATCCGGAGCATGTTTGGTTCTAAAAAATGCTGTATATTTTTAAAACTATAATTTTTTACAAAAAAAAGATGTTTTGTTCTTCAATGCAAAAACATTTTTTATGAAATGAGACCATAAATAGGTTTCTATGTTCTTCTGTATTAATTTTATGAAGGGAAAACAATAAATTTTTGCGAAAAATCGCGGTTTTTCAAAATTTTGACCTCAATGAGGCACGGGTTAACATTATCCAAATGAGCTGAAAATTTGATAATCTCATTTTTCAGCCAATTGACAACTTTTAGGGGGTTCCCCCCGAAAAAATTCGAAAATTGATTTCTTGTGACCACACAATATATACAATAAAAATTCCATGATAGACACTCCCGAATAGTGAACACCTCCATTTAACGGATGTTGTGTCAACTCGCAATACATATATTATTTGTATGTTTTTACCTCTGAGTGGCGGCCAAATTCCATGATCTGGAGATGTCCGTTATTTGGAGGTTTTACTGTATATTAGTAAATTTATTGTATATTACTCCATAACGGACACTCTCGAATAGCGGACACCCCAATTTAGCAAACCCCTTTTTCAAACCGCAACATTTGTATATTTGTATATTTTAACCTCTGAAAAGCGGACACTTCCAAATAGTGGACAAATTCCGTGGTCCCGATATATCCGGTATTGAGAGGTTTAAATGTATGTATACAGTGACCAATATACTGACCAATAGCTAATTTCTAAATTGTTTCCCGTTTTATAAGTATAGTTCCAATTATAAATATGTTTTAAATGTTGTTCTTCATTATATATATATATATATACATATATATTTAATTACATTTTGAAGTCTTTTTAATATAACCAAGGAACCGTAAAAAAAAATAATCTTCAAAACTTTTAATAAAATAATTATTTTGATGTAGACGGAATTTTCTAAAATAAAGAACAACATCAATAAAAAGTTAAAATTTCAGTGCAAATTCACCTTGTTTATAAATTAAAATTCATAAAGATACAAATAAATGTAAATATATAAATATATTGCTTGAATGTGCAGAAAAACATACATAAAAACATTTAAAAGTACATTAAAGTCCTTTTAAAATCAAACCGTTTTCAACCGAACTTACTCGGTCATCATCAGTGATAAACTAATAGTTAAGTTGAATTTCTGTCTCCTCGCGTTTTTTAGCCATCCCGGAACAAACCATTTTACTTCAAGGGTGTGGAATATAAATATTAAGCAGACCCCACACTGCGTTAGCAAGATTAGCACAAACTGAACCTATAAAAGTAGATTTCAATGGATCCAAAATTATATTCGCACAAGTAATCACCAGGAAGCTATCATAACAGAATCTCTGGAAATAATAGCTAAAAAATAAATAGTCTGTAACGATGTATTATCATATGATATCCACGCAGTCTAGAATGAATGATCGACTAACCATGATTGACTAACCATGACTAATCATGGAACATGATTGATTAACCTATACTTGTTTTTGAAATGTTGAATGACCTTTCCCATCCCACCTTATATTCCACACCCTTGAAGTAAAATGGTTTATCCCGGGCAAGCTAGAAAACGCGAAGGGACAACAACTCAACTTAATTATTAGTTTTTCACTGATATTGACAGAGTAAGTTCTGGTGAAAACGTTTTGATTTTAAAAGGACTTTAATGTGCTTTTAAATGTTTTATGTATGTTTTTACGCACCTTCAAGCAACATATTTACATTTATTTGTATCTTTATGAGTTTTAAAGAACAACATTTCAAATTTATTTGCAATTGGAACTATATTTCTAAAACGGGCAAGGGGGAGAGGGGGTGACAGTTTAGGGATTAGCTGTTGGTCAATAATAAGAAGGGATACCCTGTATATATAAATCAGGAACAAAATGCTCTTATTGAAATTAAGCTTACTGTTACCAGCCAGTAATTTCTAGTATTTTTTTCTAACACATTTTCTAGGCAGTTTTTACGATTAAAATAGACGATAAAAGCTATACGAAATAACTGGTGGAAAAGAGCATCCCCTGATTGGGTAGCAGGAATCGCCGCTCATATATATAGTACATGTGTATATAAGTTTTATGACACTAATTCAGCTTACAATTTCTTTAATTGCATGTTAAATGACTTGTTATTTTTAACTCATTAATTATTTATTTATTTTTAGATTTCAGTCATTCTTTTATAACCGCATATCAAGAATAAGAGATTATCTATAAAGTATTTGTGCTTCTGCAATGGCAACATTTGATGGAATAGGTGAAGTTGGAGAGAAACTGCATATCGAATGGAGAATAGAAGACTTCTTAGCTTTGGAAGAAAATGACAAAGTTTACTCAAGTAGTTCGTTTTCATTTGCTGGTCATTCCTGGTGTTTGAGAATGTATCCAAATGGTAGGGAATCGGATAAATCAGTCGGATATGTTGGTATACATCTAAGAAGAAATTCCTTTGGCGCTCCTATCAAAATAGACTATCGTTTGGGTGTGAAAACACTGGATGAAGATCTGCTCCATGGGCGCATCTTTGGTGAAATGAAGTGGCGCGGTTTTTCAAAATACTTATTGAGATCTGAACTTTTGGAGAAAATGTCCGATTTTGCACCTGCTAATGTTCTTACTGTAGTTTGCGTTTTAAAACTCCAAAAATCTACTGGAAATGAGAGTAAGTAATTGAAATGTCAAATTTATTCTATTGCAGAAAATATCATTAAAAAATTCTCTTTTAGCAGGAAAATTGATGAATTCTTTATTCTCTATAATGCTAAATAAAATAAAACCTACTTAAAATAGAAAAAAACATCAAATTCATATTTCATTAGCTCCTCAAATGTATATTAGACCAAATTGAGTATGGATAGAATAGCACTTCTTTTACTAAATTAGAATATTTAATTACAACTCTATCTTAAATAAATGTTTTTAATAATTAATTTTCTTACGCTATTTAAGACTTCCCTATTATTTTTTTATTTATAAAATACATAGTAGTCCCATTAGAAGCATACAAAAGTAAACCACATAAAATGTAATAAGTTGTAGCATACAGTTGTACATAAGCTGTTTTAAAAATATTAAGCTTGCAATAGTTTTATATTCGGGATGTTTTAAAATGATTGTTTTGTTAATTATGTACATAAAAAAAATTAATTAATTGTAGTGGAGGAAGTATTTTCAGTGAAAAGTAGCATTCGTATAATAAAATTGGTTGTGTGATTTACTATCAAAATAAATAATTCAAATAGGTAGTTTAATAAAATAGATTAAAATTTCATTCAAAGAAATCTCACAGAGAACGATATCCAAATTGGCGATTGATTTTCGGAACGAGGTGTTGAATTGGAATATCTTGGATATAATAATTCAGAAAATTCTGATTTTGCACACAAAACCTCACAAAGCACGATATCCAAATTGCCTACTAATTTTCGGAATGAGGTATTTGATTGGAGTATCTTGGATATAGTAATTCAGAAAATTCTGATTCTGCACACAAAACCTCATAAAGCACTATATCCAAACTGCCTACTAATTTTCGGAATGAGGTATTTGTTTCGAGTATCTTGGATATAGTAATTCAGAAAATTCTGATTCTGCACACAAAACCTCACAAAGCACGAAATCCAAATTGGCTATTAATTTTCGGAAAGATGTGTTGGATTGGAATAATCTTGGATATAGTAATTCAGAAAATTCGGATTCTGTTGTGTCGTCGAGAAAGTCACGACGCCGACTCATAACCCGTTTTACTATGTTTTGTTATCGCTGTTGCCGAATATTAATCTTTGCCTTATTCAAAGAGATTAAATAAGGTGAAATGTAAGCTGTTCAGCTGGGTTGAGGTTTAACCTAACTTTTTTTTTTATCCATTTAAACCATATTTACATATCCATCACTTAATGAAATACCTTTTATTTATAATTGAACTTCATTAAAACGCTTAGTTTCCTTAAAGCTTTTGAACTCAACTTCTGATGGTTATTTCAGCAATGTTACGTCTATAAATCTGCATAACATCTAATATCTAATAACCTAAATCTGTATGAATTATTATGTCCCTGAATAACTATTTGCACAAACTAATCTAAGTAAAATTAGGGTAAACCATCAAATTTCAGATAACAGCTTACTAAAAACAATAAAAAAAAAAACAGTAACATATAGCAAAACAAGAAACTTAATTGCATATGATTATTCAACATATTTATTAAATTTATTAACCAATGATATTCATTACCCTATAATTCCTGAACAATTATTAAAAGTTATAACATACGAATATTTTTATAACACCATATCCGCCAATGGGTGCTTTCGATAAATGCTATAAAATTACTGTCTCCTTGCTATATTCGGTGGAACTCTATATCAGATGCATTAAAATTTTTATTAAAATCCGCCCTATTTTACTTAAAATGTGTGAAGAGAATAGACGAAAAACTAACAATTTATTAGTTAAAATGAAAAATAGACAGCTAAAGAAAAAGAAAAAATGCACCAAGACTCCTTTTTAGGGTTTCGTTCATCTCACGAAACCCTATTACTCCCGCTTCGTTGTCTGTCTGTCACAGAGCCATTCTCAAAAACTATGTAACTTACAGAGTTGAGACATCGTGTATATATCTGAATACCAGCTATGAAGAGCTCAAAATATTAAAATATGAAAATTTCGTATTATTTTAATAAATAAAAATAAAAAACAAAAATTCTAACAGCCTTTTCCTATTAAATTTAAACATTTTTCGTTATAGCAGATGACAAAAATTAAAAATCCACGATGAAATTCTTTCTACAATAATTAATTTTCTATCAGACGATTTTCACGTGAAAAATGGAATGAAATAAAAAGTTTCACCAATTAAAAAAAAAAGATTAATATGAAATAAAATTGATTGACGTCATAGTGATAATAAAACGGAAAGATTTCTCAATAATACAAAGAGTATAAGTATGTGTATGTACATAAAGCAGATTAATATCACGTCATTGGAGAATTAAATGAAAATCTGACGTCATATCGGAAGTTTAACGGATTTTTCAAACGTTTCAGAATAATACAAAGCGAGTATCAATATAATAGAGAATAGTAAATATATGAATTTCAGGAACGCATTGAATCATCATAAAAACCCGATTATGGAAATATTCGAATATTTTAACATTTTGAAGGTGTACAACATGTTTAATTTTGAATTTTTTTTTTTTTTTTTTAATATCGTATATAGTGAAATTCGAAAGATAAATGAATATAGCTAAATGAAATTTATTTGGATTTGTTAAAGAAAGGATAAAGTGTTTTGAAAGGGATATTAAACGAAACCATTTGAGCGATCTTCGATCATACTTACCCACTTGTTTATTATATGTAATCAAAGTATTTCAATATTTAGGGCTGTTTGTTTACGTGTAGAATTATTCCTATTTGTTTCTTTAATATGTTTTTTATTGATTTATTAACAATTTACTATGATCGGCTATGAATAATTGTTACATTTCCATATCTTCAATATATACTTTTAGGTAGCTTTCAATACAAAAAAGTATAAAGCTACCTATTGCAGCCGTTCGGAGGAAAGCAGTTCCGGAAAATTTCGATATATTTTCACCGATCATGACCCCCAGACCCCAAAACCACCCTCCGTTCAAATGTTGATTTATATATATATATATATATATATCTGACCTATGTCATACGATAACGCTCGAATTTATAAATCAGTTTGGATGAAACTAATTGTGTGTATTAAGCTCACCAATGTCTCGACCGAGTTCATTGGCCAGCTTTGTCCGCCATTTTGTTTCAAGATGGCGGCCATTGAAAGATTTAAAACTAAAATAAATATACAAAAAAGTTAAAAAACCAAAATTTTTCTTTAAGTGTTAGGCCTTGATACAAGGTTTCCGGAGCATTTTTTGTTTTACCTCTATCGTAAAAAACGGCTGAGATACAGCAGTTTGAAATTCTAGGGTGGCAGACATTTTGAGACAAGTTTTAGTGAACGCGACTTCTTGCAAATTATTATCTTTCATTGTTGTAATTATTTTCCCAATCATACGCATAAAACTATATATTCATATCCGTTAGTGCCAAATTCTCGCCAAACTTGGCGACATTTGGCGAAATACCGCCAAATTTGGCGACCGAAATAAGTCTTCATAAATGAAGCCAACTTGGCTATAGTTGACTAATTTGGCAAATTTCTTATTCAAATGCAGTATTAATTAATGTTCTGTAATTGGGTTCTTTGCATTTTAGCTTGCTGTTTGGAGTAATATTAGCTAAAATTTTAAAACGAAGCTATAGGAAAGCTACCTTTTCCACTCGGTACAGGCCGGAAGGACTTTTTAATAGAACATTCATTGATAAGCATTTAGGAGATATCCCGTTATTAGAGGAAATACCAGGTATATTACTTTATTCTATGACACTAGGGGAGTGAAGACCATTTATTAAAACCCAACCTCCCATTTTATCGGGGTATAACGAAATGACTGTCCTGTCCACCGTCAAACATATAACCATCCTTTACTGCCGGCATTCGTTTTATAATTGATTAAAAAGAGTATCTAACATAGTTTTCAAAAGAAGAAATGTTTTGAAAGATTATGTCTGAGTCCGAATACCGGCAGTCAATTGCTATTGCCCTAGATAAAATGCAGCAAACCGACTATAGCATCGCTGATACTGTACATATTTTTGGAAAATTCTTACAAAAATAGTTAAGCGAGACGTTGGGTAAATAAGTAATGCATTATCTTTAAGCTCAGTACAAAATTTTTCAACCTGTATATTTAATATATGACAGATCCATGGCAGAAAAAGGAGGCGGCCTAGAATTACCGCAAAAATATAACGCCTGCTTTCTCATTCAAAAACGTTAGATGCAAGAAAATGTTAAAATATGACACATTTTTAGTTGGAAGTAAAAAATGTTTTTTTAATCTCATTAGGGTCACAATAAGAAATGCACCAAGATGTATTATTCAGACCTACTTTATTTATTTAAAATTTAAAGACAAGATTTTCTACTGTCTCGGGGGTTTTCTATACGTGTGAGGTTCATGTAACCAGCTCCTACCACACCTCAGTGGTGTTCTCTTTAGCGAGAAAGAGGTAATAAAAGCTTTAATTTTGAGAAAGCAAAAGTATCCAAAAAGTTTAATCGTGCTTTTTAGCACTTTCCAACCCAGTTGAAAAGTGCTTATGACTTCGGTTTGTCTGGCCGTATGGCCGTATGGCCGTCTGGCCGTCTGTCCGTGCTCTAACTCCCGTAAATATGCTCGGATTGCTCTGCAATTTTTATATGTTATTGTCGTTATCTATGGCACGTTCCCTATTTCAACTGAAGTGTGTAGCACTTGTAGTTTTCTTACAGGGACACTCAAAAGAATTCCGTTACATTGCGGTCTATGGGGAAAAATCATTTGCGGTTTATTTTAAAAATGTTTCACTATTGTAAACGCATTGAAATTTATATAGATCACTAAGATGCATTAGAAGAAGCTTAATATGGAATAGTAGGTGTATAGCACTTAGAGTTACTTTACAGGGACAGTCAAAATAATTCCGTTACATTACGTCTATGGAGAAAAATCGTCTGCGGATTATTTAAATAATGTTCCACTAATTTAAACGCATTGAAGTTTATATATATTACTAAGGTGCATTACAAGAGGCTTACTACAGAATAGTGTGTGTATAGCAGTCATCGTTCATTTACAGGGACACACAAAAGAATTCTCTACTGTCTGTTAACAATAATTCCTGGAAGTGCGTTTTAAGTTACTGAACGCGATTTTAATCTTAACTAGCTTTTTGACTATTACGTGGTGTGTATAAATTCTGTAGATCCTATACAGGGCAGCACAAAAGTTCGCGAACACATTTCCGTTTATTGACAGAAACTCCAGAAGGAGAATTTAAACTGTGCTACGCGTTTCCTAACTAAACTAAAATTTAGCATCCTATGTATATATACAAATCTATAGATCATATACAGGGCTACATAAAAGTATTCGGATATTTTTCCGAATATTGTATATATTGAAAATTCCTGAAATTACGTTTTTAAATATGTTATGCGTTTTCCAAATTGTTTACTTAGATGTCATCTTTCAGTTTATTAAACGGTAATGATTTGTAAAATTATTTTAGAAGCGTTGGAAAGTGCTACATAATCTATGCTTGACGCATGATTTTTCGTTCTTGTTTAATAATAGAATTCAAGCAAAAAGGTGCCTTTTTCAAAAGTATTTATTTCATTAACATACCATTATAAGTGTAATAACACTGTATGAATGATGGATGCGACATAAAAATAAAATTAACTACATTTTATAATAATTTAGTTTAATCATCATAATTTAATAATTATTTTCCATATTCCCTGCCAGGTATGCCGATAAATTCGAAGGCAACAGAGCATGTTTACAGCAAACTTCCACCAATATTTCTAAATAATAATAGTGTCACATTATTGAAACAAGGATTTTTCTAGCAAAAATTATTATTTGAAAAAAAAAGGTGTAAGTTTTCCCCTGTGTCACCATACTTTACCAGCATACTGATTAATGCGAGGAATACGGTAATTTAATATAATCTTATCACAATTTAATAATAATTTATTTTTTTAAGCATCATAATTTAATGTATTTTGAAAAATTCAGTAACTTTGGCAACCAATTTTACGCCGCAATCTACTGCTAATAATGAAGGAATGTACTCCTCACTTGTACTTAAAACAATTTTCTATTTACCACTCAAAAATATCGTGCTGTTTTCTTTTTCTATTTGCAGAAAATGAAAAATTTTTGAATGATATGAAAGATATAATGCTGAGTGGAGATCACAGCGATGTGACCATTAGAGTGAAAGGAAATGACTTTAAATTGCACAGAAACATCTTGGGAGCCCGTAATCTTTACTTCAAATCGATGTTTAAGACTGAAATGAAAGAAAAAATTACTGGCATCGTATCCATCGACGACTGCGAGATAGACATATTCCGTTCTTTTATCCAATTCATGTACACGGGAACAACGGGTGAACTGTCTCTTAAAAATGTCCGTGAATTATACGAAGTAGCAGATAAGTATCAAGAAGATCAGCTGAAAAAAGAATGTTTACACTTTATGGCAAATTCGATATCCGTTAACAGTTTCTGTGATTTCGTTGAATTTGCTGTGAAGCATGATGAAATTAAATTGTTACGAAGTGCCACGGAGTTTTTCTGCGATAATGTGAGAGAAATCATACGGTCTGTAAAATGGCAGAATTTCTTAAAAGAATATCCTATACAAGCAAACGAACTTTATATCAAAGCTTTCGACCATTTTGATGATTAAAGTACATTTATACATCTTCCATAAAATGAAATGTTTATGAAAGAATATGTATATTACAATTTTATTGTTTGATGCTATTTTTGATTACCAGTTTTGTATTCATATTTTATCTAAAATAATAAACACCAGTATTATGAAGGTTTATTGAATTGTTTAAGACTAGCTTTTAAGACTGGTAATACATCAAAAGCATTCGTTAAAAAATATATCAGAGAAAAAGACGCATTGTGACTTTACAAGTAAACCTGGCAAAAATTTGATCTATTTTTCTTTTATATTTCAACATGCTTAAGATGTTATAAAAGAAACCTATTTTTTAAATAATTTCTCATTTAAAATTCAGATAAAAGAATTATTTACGTTGTTTTAAAAAGGTATAGAATTGTAACAATCAGATAATTTATTTTTTAAATTGAGAAGTAACAAGTTTTATATTGAAATCACTTTAAAATGGTGTTCACTTAATTAATTTTATGTGTTCATGAATTCAGTAAATGATATTCTTAACAAATTTGTTTCTTAAAAGTAATTGAAATCACTTTAGTACAGTACTTTACTTAATGTGTTCATGAATTATTAAATGATGTATTTAATAAAAAAGTATCTTTACTTATCAGTAATCTTGAATATTGGGTCCAAGGGACTGTCATGCATATTCAATAACATTTCGTTACAACGAATTTCTAGATAACATCGATTAAGTTCGTCAATTTGAAAAAGTTAATGTGAAATTCCAATATGACAGGTTTTTAAAATTAAGTTTAGTTACAAATTTATATATTATTTGTAAAGCTATGTTAAATTTCTGCAAACAAGTAAATAAAAAATAAATATACGGTATATTATTGTGAACCTATTTGTTATAAAATAATTAATAAATCCATAAATATCGTAATATTAATCGTAACTATAAAGAAATTCTAATTGATCTTACATAACAGACATATAAAAAATTCATAGTAATAGATATCATTATTGCTTTATACAAGACAGTCCAAAATTTCAAATTTTATGAAATTAAGAAGAAAATTTTCAAAAGAAATCTTCAATATCAATCAACATTGGCATAAAATTTTTCCGGCACATTATTATATTGCTTTCTCTAAAAAATTGCTTTTTAAAAGTTTTCAAGTTGGACAGAGTTTATCTTTGATCACAGAACTCAATTTGCAGTACTGGATAACTATCCCCATCCTCTCTTTCATCATCGTTTGCTTTCCCTTCTTTTATTAAAACTTCAATAATGTCACTTGTAGTTAGGTCCTAACAGGCATGTAACGACTCCTTCATACATTCAATGTAATCATCAGTGGATGATGTAGGGTGAAAACATTCTGTAGCTATGATACAGAAATCAACAGGAAATGCAACGTACACGCTTCTTACGTTATTTGTGCTTCATTTATCAAATGTACGAGGCCGGGATTTCTCTAATAGTTCTTAATTGGGGTTGAAGATACGTTATTAGATTATTATCAGCCTATATAACGTCTTGCCTTTCTTTCATTCACCGTTGCGGAAACTGCATTTTTTAAAGTTTGGAAATGGTTTTTCTATTAGTCGAAGCTCGAAATTCACTTTGTTATTTTTTTTATAATGTGCTGGTGTGTGGGCTGAAAAACATGGAAATACAATTAGGAACTCAAAATACTTCTTCTATATAAGATAAAATTTTGGTAAATAAATGTACAGCGTCATAATTTGAGCAAAGTTGTTTTTCTTCGGATTTTGCTCATTTGTTCATTCAAACTCCTAAGCAACTTAAAAAGACTTTCTGCGTCATGTCGACTTGGCTATTACTTTGATAATGGCATGGAAGTTTTTTCACATTTTTACAGCAACGTGGCTTGCAGATTTCCAAAAGAGCTTTAACGGTTTGAAAGGATTTTAGCTTTCCTCTGATGGTGGCATTACAACACAACAAATATGAAATTTGCTTATGTTGCCTTTAAAGTTTTCGACTTTTATTTCTACGCTGCGACTTGTACTTGGCCGAAGTTGATACAAAAGCAATTTCAAAGGTATTCAGATTATTCATATGGTGCATTGGTACTTATTTCTCTCAACAAATTACTTTCTATATATACTATGGCATACCTATGACAAAACTAAACAGCCAACCAGAACTTGCTTCAAATTGGTCGATTTCCGTGGCCAGGTAAACGTCTTTGGCTTTACCCGGTAATATAGGTTAAATTTTCCTATTTTTCGCCTTAACATCTTTATACCAAGTATATGCATTTTCAAAATATAGTTTATAGTCTCCAAGTTGCATCTAATTCTTGTTTCCCCATCAATTAGACCTTTCAGAACCTTCACAATTTTGTTATTTTCTATTAAAATGGAGACTAATGCAGAGTAGCAATACATTTTTTTTGTGACATCTAAATTCTTTTAGCACGTATTGCTTGTATAATAATATAATTTCCTTTCAATGAAAATTGCTTTTATTTTCTGTCCTCTTTTAAAAAACAAGACATCTTACTCCAAATGTGAGTTGTTGCAGATTAGAAATTCGCTATTAGGTACACCCAGGGATTCCCCCCCCACACCCGCCCACCTCGCTCCGGTCATTGATTTTAAAAAATCACAAATAATAACAATGATTTAGAATTATTAGTTACATAGTTTAGATTAGTGCATAATATAGAAAGATGATATAAACTAAGTTTACCAATGAAACGTTTCAAAATTATCTATCTCTGAAAAAAAACGTGTAAAGGCTGAATTAACCGGCATGTTCGGGAAATGCTGGCCAAATTCTTCAAATGTCCGGATAGTTGAATGCAGCGAAATCTATATCTGGTAAGAGGGAAATCGATGAAATAGTGAAGCACGAAAACAATTTTTGCCAAGCCAGCCAAATAATTCTGAGTTTATGAAACTTAAAATTTGCATTTGATGAACTTATTTTTGCCAAATTGAAAATAAAAAGTGAAAATAGTTTTTGTTTGAGTATCATTTCTAAGTTTATTTATTAATATTCCGTAACTCTGCAACATCTATATCGAGACACCGTATGAGAATTTTACTTATAATCAATTATATGTTATTATTCTTAAAAATGAATGGGATAGATTAATCATTTTTAATACTGAGCACAAAAATTTGATTTGAAGTTTTCAAAATAACTGGAGCATAACTGCCAGATTAAATAACTTAGTCGCCAGTGGTGACCTGGCAACCGCAATATCTGGGTACATCTATTTATCGCCAATTCGAAGATCATAGACAACTGAGAAAATAAATTATTTCGATTTCTTAAAATTGTTAAAGGAGTGTAAGAAAAACCGAAGGCATTAAGAAGAAAATCGATTACATGTGAATGTAATCGCTGTATAGAAATAATTTCTTAATTTAAGCTCTTTAGACCTGAAGGTAAAATAATACTATAAATACACATTCAATATTTTTGAAATGTGAATTCTGAAATTTTGAATTGCATAAACCAAATGATACTACAGATGACAGAAAGAGTACTTTTTCTGAAATTGATACTTTAGGAAACTGGTGATTTAGATGTACAAATATGGATCTAAAACTACTAGCTCCCTTAAAATACCAATTTAACTATTAATAACCTAAATACACGCAAGGACAAATTGAAGGGCTTTAAACAAGTGAATAGACTACAAACCTTCACAAATTTTATTTCAAACGCTTTAAGTTAAATAATTGGGGAAAACATTTACCTTTTTTGGCCACACTCGCTTGAAGGCATTTTGAAAATAACATTTATTTCATGAAGACATAAACATCAGTGAAGCAATTTATTAGTTTTATTAAAAAAAAACCATTTAGTTATACAGAAGTAAAGTAAAATCGTAAAAAACAATTAAATAGTTACGTTTTTATGAGGAAAAGAATAGAGGTCCACATATGTGTAGCTCAGGTCTGATTAGATTAAAGATGCGCATAGTGGAGCAATTTCATCCCATTTCTCAAATACAGCTTCGAAATACACTGAAAATGTTAAGATCATGGTGTAGCGAAAATATTTTAAAAAGTTTTCTTTTGGAATACTAATTTTTCGACAAAGATTGTTTTTCTTGCTAAATTAGCGTTCGTTAAACTAAAATGTGTATTGTTTCTAAGACTTCAAAAATCCAATTATTTGAAAAAATCGTTAATTTAAAAATTGCTAAAGTGAATATACTTATATTGACAAAGTATAGGTTTTTTTTCTAATATAAATAATATTCGCTAAACTGACAAATTCGTTAAATTGACATTCGTTGTAATGGGATTTTACCGTACTTCACTTATTATTTTCATTCAAATTAAATTATCTACTGACATTTTAGCATTTTCTTTATTCCTATTCTCAAAATAAAAGTTTCAAAATTATTATATAAAAGGAAGGTACCAACTGTTTTAAAATTGTTACTGTTAGAATAATTCAGTATATATATATATATATATATATATATAAGGTGCTGCTTTGGTAAATTGTTATGATCTGATCGCATAATTCTGAGAAGTCCATTGGGATAATACTATGGGAGTCTTTGCTTGGTTTTTGTAATTCATGGATATGGTATAATGACTTGGTTCATTTGACTTTTTTGTACAAGTCCATTGGTTTTCTGATTTGGAGGTTTTGCAAGGCGAGTTTACAAAATTATGGTTATGATTTTATTATTGAGTTCTTTTTTTAGCACTGCTTATTTGATTTGTACATTTTGTATATACTTCCATTTATTCAAGAATTTTTAATATTTTAAATTAATCAAGATTTTTAAGTTTCATATATTAATGATATTTATTTATATTTTCATTTTCTTTTTTAAATTGCATTTTCATTGTATCAAAATTTTTTTTTAATGGCAGTTCTAATTAAAATTCTCGTTCCTGGCACGATACACCTTGCATCAATGCAGTGTAGTGCCCGGTACAAGGGCAACAAATGGGTTGTTCCTGGATCGTCATCCAGTGACCAATTCTACTCTCCTCCTCCTCTATTATTATATCGAATGTGTAATGATGCTAGATGCAAGACTTGTCCATTTGCTTCTCAGAAACAAATTGTATCAGATCCTAATTTATCAAATTTTTGTAAAGCCTTTAATGTTATTTATAGCATTAAATGTAACTTATATGGTTTGAAATATGTAGGTGAAACATCAGGTCCATTACATAAACGTATCAATCAACATCGTTCAGACTCAAAGCAAGAAATATACAGTCTACAACAGAAATACAGCATTTTCATAAACATAAATTTATCAATACTACAATTGAAATTATACAAATTATAAAAACTAAATCAGAACGTTTGTTTATGGAATCTTCATAGAAGTTGCAAACATCTAGCAGATGCTTTCTGTTTTATTTGTGGGAATTTATTAAAACGAGAGGAAAAAAAATTCCCCATTAGTTAAGATGTGTGAAGCGTACATGGCTTACTCCGGGATGCCTGTTGGAGACCAGGACAAATCCTGGACTCCACATGTAACTGGTGCGACCGGTAAGAACACTCTGGAAAGATGGTACCGAGGGAAAAAGAGGGCTATGAAGTGTGGTGTTCCAAGAATTTGGCGAGAACCCACAGACCATTCTACGAACTTATACTTCTGCATGGTGGACTCTTCTAAACGACGGACTGGCAAGAAAGCACCTGCAGTCATTTATCCCAACATACCATAATCCATTGCTACTGTGCCACATGGACCTGAACTTCTTGTTTTTAATTCTTCACTGGGAGATGAAACTGGTGATGAGAGCTCAGAAAGTGCGGGAGATTTTGATGACCCTAATTACAGTGCTGAAGGTGGAACCAATGAAAAGAAACCATACTATCCCAACGAAAAGGACCTTAATGATTTGATCAGGGATCTTTGGTCTTACAAAGTCCAACGCTGAGCTCTTACCATCCAGACTGAAGCAGTAAAACTTAAAAGATGAAACTTGTGAAAGTGTCGAATCAGAGGAAGCGACATAACAATTTTTCCACATTTTTTAATGAAAGAAGATAAACTCTGTCAATGTACTCAAATCAAGATTATGTAATTATGTAACTGGTTTGTATGAGAACATTGGAATTCCTCTCCATCCTAGTGAGTGGCGGCTCTTTATAGACAGTTCATCAAAGAGTCTGAAAGCAGTATTACACCATAACGATAACCAGTTTCCGTCTATTCCCCTTGCCTATTCAGCACAGCTTAAAGACGAGTCCCACAATGCGTAGAGGTTGCTAAATGCATTGAAATATGAAGAATATGGTTGAGAAGTTATTGGAGACTTCAAAATGATTGCCTGCTTGATAGGTCTTCAAGGAGGGTTTACTAAGTTTCCATGCTACCTCTGTCTGTGGGATAGTAGGGACACTAAAGCACACTACCATAAACGATATTGGCCTAAACGTACTGAGTCCACTGTTGGGAAGCACACCATTAAATGGAGGCCACTTGTAGACCCTCGAAAAGTACTAATGTCGCATTTTCACATAAAACTAAGACTGATGAAGCAATTTGTGGCAGCGTTGGATAAGGAATCTGCAGCATTCAATCATCTACAATATCTGTTCACAAAGCTTTCTAAATGCAAAAGTTAAAACTGGCGTTTTCGTTGGACCTCAAATCAAGAAATTTATTGAGTGTCAAGAGTTTCCAAAGCTTCTTACAAAGCTGACAACAACGTTGAATTGGTTGAGACTGTGGTTAAAAAGTACAGCAAAATGGGCTGCAGGATGTCACTCAAAGTACATATCCTTGATGCCCACCTTGATAGCAAACATGGGTGCCCATTCCGAGGAGCAAGGAGAGCGCTTTTATCAGGACATGCAACATTTTGAACGTCGCTACCACGGAACCTACAATGAACACATGATGGGGGACTATATTTGGGTACTTATTCGTGAAAGTGAAATGACATACACTCGCAAATCTCGCAAAACTACACATTTCTAGGTTCTTTGTGACCAATTTGTAGAATTCTGGTTAAAATATACTATTGCTTTGAAATATAATGTTCTCATTTTGTCTTTAAATAAAGATAAACCCGAAAATTTTTACGTTTCCTTAATGACAGTGCGCAAATTTCAACTTTTCGTTGTCCTGAACACAAAAGCAAAGTTTTTCCAGGGAAGTAAAGTTTTTTCATGTTTTTATGATAGATCCAATTGGAAAATGATATTGATTACCCAGAAACAAAAATTGTGTTACATGGTGCAATAGTTATGAATATATTGTATCAGCAATTTAAAGCGATACTAATCTAAACTTGGTCGAGACTTCGAGTTTGTTCTGTTTGCTTTGTAGCTAGCTGTCTTAGCAGTATTTTACGACTTTTGGAATGATATCCCTAACATTTCTAGCACTCGACATTGTTTGATTCCTATTGCCTAACTGTATGTTTAACACTGTTAGCGTTTATTTATCTTAGTGAATTCCTCGTTCTTTTGGAATATTCGTAAAATAAATATACTGTGACGTCTAAAAGACTGTTTTTCTTTGACTATCTTTCTACATGAACCCGACTCATGCAACATTATGTAGCAAAACGTAATATCGTCCATTTTAAGTATTCAAAACTATCATTTTTGTGATGTTTCTTCTGACGTTTCATAAAGAATGATTGTCAATTGACTTTTAAGTGTAGCTCCAGAAATGATAAAAGAAAATAGTGCATAAATTTGTGATCATTTTAATCGCTATAGAGATGTTAACACAAGAAATATGTTTAAAGCATTTTTAGAGATGCGTTCATAATATATATATCTATAAATTAGAATGTTTATATAAGAATTGCATGTAGCATGTATACGACATTTAATTCTAAATCTTAAATAAGAAATGAAATTTTAACTCAAAAAGCAAATTAAATATATATACATGTTACGGTCAATATGATTAATCCGGTCATTATTAATAATAACCGGTTATTATTAATAATGACCGGATTAATCATATTGACATATATATATATATATTAAATACATACAGTTTAAATATAAAATAATATAATAATAAAATAGATAAGTATAACACAATTATAATTAAAAACAGAATATTGATTACTTTTGACTCAATTTAACTGTAATTAGTTTGCTTTTTCGCTTTATTATCCATCCGTTTAGTTGCTTGTTGCTGTGATCCATAATCTTGTTTTTTATTTGCAAAAACAGGTAATCCATTTTAGAGTACATGACCCATTACTGGTACAGTTACCTTAAACTAAATATATTTTTAATTAAAATTATTAGTAATTGAACTGCTTTAAAAACATCATTTGTTCATTAAAAAAAAGTATCCAGTTTCTAAACATGTTAGCGACAATCGTACAAACGAATGAAAATTCTACCATTCGTTTAAGAGTTAAAACATGAAAACTATGAAAACAAAACAATAAGTTGCTAACCAACGTATATTTTATTACTAGATTTTAACTTTGATTTCATTGCATCATTTTCCTGTACAAATGTGAAATACTTTTTGTTAATAGATGGTGCCACTGAACTGATTTTAAATTACTTTTTTTTCTTTTATTTACCTTGCTGATTGTTGTTTGAATTTTGCCCCAATTTTGTAGCATGTAAATATTTTTCCGCCGTATTATATTTATGAAAATTAACTTCTGAGTATGGTTTTAAAAATAAGCCAAAACGTTGAGTATTATTTGTTGTTTCGTGATTTTAATTCTTACATCTCAGTTTAAAATCTCGTAATAAAATATACGTTGATTAGCAACTTATTGTGTTGTTTCCATATTTGAGTACAACGTAAAGTATTTATTAATTACATGAAAACTGATCAAAGATAGGCCACACGAGGAAAACAATTTAATTGGATTATGGATATAAAATTTTAACACACATTTTGAAATTCAATAAAAATATCCAGTAAAGGGCACACAAGTAAGCGATTTGGACGAAAATGTTTCTCATGACTAAAAGTTTTGCAAACTTATTGAGATTGATATACATCAGAGAGGCGCACTATAAGATCCATACTGTAGAAATTGGCGGGCATAGCATTTTATCGTTCATTTAGAGGGGCACACAAAATAATTCACAGTACCGTCTGTGAAAAATAATTGTTGAAAGTGAGTTTTCAGTTGTGGTACGCGTTTTTAAAGTTAACTCATTTTTTGCATATTATTTGGTGTTTATAAATTCTATAGTTCATATACAGGGCCGTACAAAAGATCTCCAGTACATTTCCGTTTATTGACGGAAATTGCTGAAGGAGAATTTTCAACTGTGCGTTTTCTAACTGAACTAAATGTTAGTATGCTATGTAGGATATATACAAATCTATATTCGGAATGTGTTGGAAAGTGTTTCATAATCTAGACTTGACGTATGATTTTTCGTCCTTATTTAATTATTAATATTTATACGTAAATATTTTGGAGACTAAATTTGCCAGCAAGATGCACAATTGGGTAAAACTGAAATCTTAATATACACTTAAAATTCTTCATACAAATATTGCTCCGTTAATTTTTTTTCACTTCCGCTCAACGATTTTAGTAATGATCAATAAAAGATGTATGACAGTTTTACACCCTTAAATCATAAATCATAGCCCTTTCAAAAATATATTAACTTGTGAAACTTTTGATATGCATTTTCATACTGTAATAAATTTTTCAATAATATTTTTTTAAAAAGTATTCAATAAGATATTTGGGATTAAAATTCACGCCTTTTCATGAGCATAAAATTGTGGAAATTCAGTTCTTTATTAAAAAAAAAAAAAAAAAAAAAAAAAAAAAAAAACGAAAAAAAACCCAGACAGCATACAAAAAAACAGACAGCATAAAAAAACTAATTCCGACTAAAAAAAGGATAATTTCATCGTGTTAGCTATAACACAAGATAAAACGGGTTGTTAAAATAATTTATTTATTTATAATCTTTATTCTTTTACGCAAAGCAATGGTGAACATAGTTCAGTTTTTAAAACTATATGTAAATACCAATGCTACACTGTAAAAAACAAGTCCGTACAAAATACGAAAATTATACAGGCAATCCAATTGCCAGTATATTTTTTGTTTTGTTTTTACACTTTTCTATACGTACATACGCACATTCAGTGTTGTTCATTCAGCTTTGTATTTCAATTAAATTATACAAATTGTTTATTATTTATTTCTAATCATAAGGTATCTGCTAGTTACATCCATTTCAGTTTTAAATAGAACTTCTTATTTAATTATTATTATTCTACTTTTTTAAACTGTCTACGCACACAATCAGCTCGATTAATTCAGTTTTGCATTATAATTAAACTATCAAAAATAATGTTTTTGAAGTAATAATAAGAAATCTGCTAGATAAAGTCTTTATTTACTTTGTTATTTATTTTATTTAGTTAATTTTTTTATTTGCAGTTTTTATTTACTTTATTCATTTTTATCTAAAATTATATTCTATCTTATTTATTTATTTATTTTTACTGTACACGAACACATTCAGTCTTGTTAGTTCAGCTTTGCATTTTCATTAAATTATATGAAGATAATGTTTTGGATTTAATCATAAGAAATCTGCTAGATACAATCAATACAGTTTTAGATAAAATCTTTATTGTTATTCTTTTTTACTACACACGTACACATTCAATCTTGCTAATTAAGCTTTGAATTATATTTAAATTACATCAAAAGTAAAGTTTTGGACGTAATAATATGGAATATGCCAGTTACCTCCAATCCGGAGATCTTTTTTTTCCCTTTGTCTTTGAAGTCTTTGTCTTTGAAGTTTGTATACGTATAAGGTATCCCCCTCCCCTAAAAAAAGAAGCGTTTTACAATATTTATTCTTAATTACAATTTTATCAAAACATTTTTACGTATTGTAATATAAAAGCAAATAAAAAATTTAAAACAAATATTTCAATACATATCCAATGGTTGGAGTATCATAGTTGCGATATTGTAAATTCTCATTCATACTGTACGTTCTTTAATATCAATATTAGAAGTTCTTTTCTTTCCTTAACAGAGGTCCTTAAACAGAAACTTACGGTTACTTATATACACACTTCCGGTTTGAGAGCTGAAATAAAAAGAGTCATAACTATACAATGATCATAAGAGGGGAGAAATTTTTTGGATAGCTAATTTTAGAGTTTTTAAAATAATACGATCAAAAAATGTGAAATTTTCCCGGACTTCGCAATTTACACCTATGGGATGCATTAATTAAACACATATTTTTTTTTATTTCAGAAGATTACACATTCAGTTTTAATAATCGCAGAGTACGTTTTTCATTTTTCTGTCTTCTTTTTCCATACATGAAATTCCATATTACGGAAAATCACATATTTCATTTGGTCTGATGTATTGTTCTGATGTATTGTTTTGTTCATTAATTGATTTAGAAAATGAAAGAATCGTTAACGGTTTCCACTACTTAGTGTTAACTTCGAAATAAGATGTGCTACATATAACTTTTCACAAAAACTCGGATGAACATACATGACTTTATTTCACTGTGCAAACTTTATTTATTTATTTACTCGATGTGGTATTTAATTTTTATTTTATTTTTTTTCCGATGGAATAAATACATTTCAATTATTTGTCCTGAGACTTTTTCTTAAAAAATGCTCTAGTTCACAAACGTGAATACCAAACAGGAATTACATTGCCATTTCGGAATGTTTCTTATTTGTTTAAGCGTTCTTCTTAGGAATGTTTCGAAAAAAAAAGGTGGCTATTTTAGAAAGTAAAAGAAATGCAAATGATGTAAATTCCATTATTCCATGCTAAACCAAAGAAGAATTAAGTGAAAAAAAAATTTTTTTTAGGAGGTAAGGTTGCTCGTTTTTCTTACTTAGTTTTACAAGAAAAACTCAAGTGTTTTTATATTTTGTTTTTATTAAATCCTTAAAAAGAAACGGCATGTAATCAATTGTTAAATACTTTAGATTTTTTTTTAATTCTCATGTCAATTTAACATAAAACATATACGAAATAAGCAGTGACAAATGCAGTTAATAAAGGGTTACAAAATAAAAAAGAATAGCTAAATTAGATTATGTATATGACAGAAAAATGAAACAAATTATTTTAAATTAATGAAATAAAAAATGTAAAATTATTTAAAAAAAATTATTTAAAAAATTATTATTTAGATTAAAAAAAATTATCACATATATTTTTAAAAATTGAAAATTATAAGACTCACAACGACTTGCGCGAGAAACTGGTTAAGATATATACATTTTTTTATTTTATATTTTAAAATATTATTTGTTTTACAAATTCTTCAAAATTTTTCCCAAGTAGGCATTTGTGTTATAAAAGGTACTTATCTCCAAATTGCATGATGTTAGGGCCACTGTCAGAGGCTAGGTGGCATTAATTACTGTTCTGTTATTGTCAGTTGCTGATGTGGCACTTGTATATATTTTTAGTACTTTCGTATTAGCTGCATGCCAGTGGTTTTCCGCCAAAGAATTCATCAAAGTTTTCATGTCATGTATGTACACATGTATGTATGTATGCACTCATTCATGTATGTTTATACGCATGTATGTGAGCAAAGTGGGGTAAATTCACATACCTAATTATTAGCTTCTTTTTGTAGCAAGAATTTCCAACAGATTTTAACGTAACTTTGTGAAATACTCTGAATTTTTTCCTGTATACAACATCATATACTTGACAAGTTTACAGTTTTTAACGAGAAAAAAGACTTACATGGAACCGGAACTTTTCCAAATGAAATCACTATTAATAATTTTTATGTGTCTTGCTTCTATGCTGTGTTTATTTTATTTTATTTATTAATAAAATAAAAATAAGGTATGCGAATTTATCGCGCTTTGCTCACATACATGCGTATAAACATACATGAATGAATGCATACATACATATATGAGTACATAATCATAATTTCTGGTTCAATTTTTTTATATTTCACATAGAAAAAACGGAAGGCTGGTAAGTATGATATCATTATAAATATATGATTAGTCTATCATATTTTCAATAATGAATGATTTTCTAGAAAAACTCAAATTATCCTGCATTACGCCACTGACGGGTTAAATCTGTATGGACATATTAATCTTACAAGAAATGAAAGTTTTTAGACTTTCTTTTAAAAGAAAGTATTATATATTTTTTTAATTTAAATAAAATATTTAACTAAAACTATTTCAATATATGTTTAAGGATTTAATATTCAAAGAGGAAATGATAATTATCTTCATTGCAATTTGTGAACTTGCGGAAAAGAAATTGAAATCTTTGCCAGTTTTAAAAGAATCATAATCAATTTTGTCTTTGTAGTTTTGACTGTCCTTTCTTCAAGTATTTTTTGATCGATTCTTTAACCAATTGTTTTCAAATATCCTGATTTATTCCATGTACGATATCCGGTCTTTTTTCAAGAGAATGAAGATCGAAATGCTAACTATAACAATGCTCGCGTAAATGCTATCAATACTTTTATTGTGGGAAACAAATGCTTATCAAATATGCCACCCACACTAAAATAAATGTTTCAGTACCTTTAAATGTCTGCATATTTAACATTTAAAAAAGTAAACACAAAATAGTAAAATGAAGTTTCCACCGCAGAAGCTGCACAAATACCAATATGCGAATGCTGCAATGGAGATTTCTTTTTCTTGCATCGAACTATATATTTCAATAATAGGGCTAAACAAATCGAGGCAAAATTGAAATATATTTTTTCACCCGACTATACAGTTTTAACCTAGTTTCCCCTACTCAAACATATCTATCCATATAAATATGTATGCATCTATTCTTAAGAAATCATTATGTATTTATTCATATATATGTATCTATGTATATATTAATATATGCGAAGTGCGTGCACAAGAAAATTTATTTTTAAATCTTAAACAACGGATGTCTTAATTACCGCGTTTAATTATAGAATTTCTAAGATTTGTATGATATTAAATAAGGCAAATAACTCTATTAACAGCACGGACCCTCTTTATGCATAATATGTGTTCATATCATGAAAGTATTCACATACGTTTGTATTCATTCCTTATATGTATGTATTATAAATTTCATTAAATGTTTAATGTCAACCTGTCATATTAAACACATTTACTAGGTATTTTCCACCAAACAGTAAAAGTAATTTCCTCATAGTAAAGAGCTCCAAATTTCAACAATAGCATGCGGCTAATACGAAAGTAAGTGAAACTGTACTAACTTGGCATACCCAAAGGTAAAAATTATCATATTCATACAAATTACTTCTCATAACCTTTATCGTTTACAAACTAACTTTGCGAAGTATACAAAATGCAATGTTACTTTTTTAAAAGTAACAAATAAAATCAGAACGTCATAATAACGATTTATATAAAATGCTGCGATATATCACTTTACTATCAGCTGTCTCAACGACACCCCCCCTCAGTTGTTATGAATTTCACATGGATATATCACCAATAAATTTGTTTGCACACCAAGGAACACCGGCAGCAAATTTACTTCTTATCCTGTAGAACTGCATGTCTTGAGAGTGAATTATGGTTTTCAGCAGTATTTGTCTTCACTTCGAATTTGCCTTCGCATCAACATGAGGTGTACAATGAAGTGGAGATACATCAAGTGATCTGATAAATGAAGATAAGATGCTGTCAGTTGAAAATATACAGAGGTCTTCCAAGTATCGGAAACAGATGTTGTCAGCGCTGGAAATGGAGGAGGTGACACTGAAACTGTAAAAATTAACGGATTAGGTTTAGATAGGTTATTATCTGTAGAACTTGTGTTGCTGCCGTTTCTGTCGTTGCTTTCCTTATTTTCCAGTGGGCTTTCTATCACAACGGAAACACAGAAAACGAGATCGGATAATATGTGTGTGTTCATAGTGTAGATTCCAGTTTTCAAAAACCCACTGGTTTCATTTTCGACAGGGGCAGCTCTTCCATGCACTACTAAAAAACTGGCCATTTAGTATCTTGTCACGATTCTGTCTGGATGATCTTTCAGCCACTTTGAAATTTATTGTTTGTAAAAGGTTTTAAGTGGACCTAAAAAAGTAACATCCAATCGTTGTACACGGTGTGTGCAAAGCGGCGGGAAGGATATCATTATTGTGCTATTCTGTTTAGCATAAATCAGAACACCAATACTTTTATGGCTTGAATGACCATCAAGAAACAGTATTAGGATAAAATGACATACTGTGTAATTTTTTCCCAATAGGCGGCGTGTCATTTTACCTACAATATCCATATTGTATATATACAGATAGAGTGTTCGAGAACACATGCATTTATCATTTTTTGCATATACATAATATAGTCTAAAAATAAATAAGTACTCTCCTTATACTTCAGCTATGTAATCAATCAAATGAAACAGACGTGAATTAGCACCAAGAAATTGTCCCAAGAAATTTTTGACGCAAGTCAACAGTTACTTTAAAAATAATGAAAAATAAGAACTTGAAACCTTCACCATTAAATGTTTATCATTGCTGATCGATTCCACAACATAACTGCTGGCATCTAGTCAGTTGAGAAACATAAGGTATGTCATTTTACCTAAGTATGTCCTTTCGGGACAGTTTTTCCTACTGATTTTTCTATAACTTGCCTGAAAAATATTGCTATAACCCTATAATCAGTTACTATGTAAAGATGTTTAACTTACTAAAATCTACACAATTATCTTATTAACTGTTAAATTATCATTTAAATCCGTTCAGTAGAAGTTACATTATACGTTATGTCAGTTTTCTATAATAGGAAATCAATACGTACGATAGATGTGACAACACTTTTTACGACAATTGCAAGTAATAGCGGCTAATGAGGAAACATGAGAAGATATCAGATTTTCCCGGATCAATAATAGATTCACAAATAAATGTGTTATGTTAAATTTTATGAAGAAGAAGGTACATTTTAATCAGATATACAGATCATAGTATTCCAATGAACGGGTGTAAAACATATGTACATTCCGACTGACTATGCTTCAACTCATGCACATTGCTTTTACTATATCTATCTATCTCTCTCTCTCTCTCTCTCTCTCTCTCTCTCTCTCTCTCTCTCTCTCTATATATATATATATATATATATATATATATATATATATATATATATATATATATATATATATATATATATATATATATATATATATATGTATATATATATATATATATATATATCTGTGTGTGTGTGTAAGAAGATATTATGTAAACACTTGATTTACTGGAACAATATGAACGACTAGACGTTAATAACAAAATATAAGCTTTAATGCAGTTCTAGACAGATAACTCTACAATACTTTACTCATAATTTCTTCACAGCTAATACACTTTTCGCCCAACATATACAATGCGTTTATTTTCCAATAGTCCAATTAGGCCTAACAGCGCCTTTACTGGCTATTTCTCATTTTGATGCTTGCTTCACAATAAAAATTAGAAGACTGGCCCTTTTCCAATTTTGAAGATGTTCAAATCTTGATCTCGCGATCCAAAATATTTTATAACTCGTGCATTTAAATCATGGATAATAGTAGTACTAGAGCGTCCGTTAATTTGATGATCATGTACGACATAAAGGAAATGAAGTGTTTAAACTGAAATCCTACAAATATTTATATATATATATATATATATTACGAATACATATCGTTATATGTTATATTTGGAGTAAAGTTGATAATAGAAGAAGGAGCACACATGGTCGCACAATGAAATTAAGAACGCTGGTTGTTATTGATGATGTAAATACTTAGAAGCAGTCGTAAATTGCCTAATATTTCAGTTGCAGTCTCGACGCGGCCGCAGCGGCAGTAGAATGAAATAACCAGAGGTGTTACTCCATGAATCAAACGAACAAGGTCTTTCAAATTCAATCCTTTATTAAGTATTTCTCTTGGGCAGTTTCCACCTAACAATAATACCCGTACATCGCTACGTCATCAAGGCATGGAAGGTAAGTATTAGAACAATTTTTAGTCAAACGAGCAGCCAGGGAGTTGTTGAGAAGTGAAAATTCGACTGATTTCTCAGGGAGCACCGCAGGTAGCTGCTTTTTGTTACCTAGATAGTTAACGATAGAGCTAATTTAAGAATAAGGATTTAATGAATATAGAGTAGTAAATTAGAATAAAACAGGGAAAAATTTAGAATTGTAGAGTCCAATTATTGAATATTATAAGAGTCCTTAATGTTGCAATAGCAGTATGAAGTTGCAATAAATAAATTTAAGTAATAATATAATAAAAATATATAAATCATATCTCTTTTTATCAATAATTTAACAATAATCAGCATTATTCACTTATTTATAGTCCTCAAGTGCTTTTTAAGTCCTACTGAATTGTAGAGTCCAATTATTGAGTATTATAAGAGTCCTTAGTGTTGCAATGGCAGTATGAAGTTGCAATAATAAAATAATACAATAATAATAATAATAATATCATCAATAGAAAGAATAAACAACAACAGCAACATCAAAATTTTATTTACATAACATCAGAAACTTTTTTGAATGCAGCTTACCTAAAACTTTCAATTCCACTCTTTAAATACTTTTTATTTTATTATAATCGTTATATTTTCTGTCAAAATCAACTTATAAATAGTGTAACTAATAATAATAATTCTCATAAGTGCATCTCATTGCATCAATCCAAAATATCAACTTAGTATATCAACTCAAATTTAATCTTTAAGCATAATAATATAATTTTAATTCTTCATTAATATATTATTTTTAACAGAAAAATAAGATAAACAGTAAATAAATTTCATAATATTTTTCCAATTAATTAATAACACAAGAACATAAATAAAAATTTCAGACTGTTAAAATACTCTGTCACTTGGTTTCCTGTTACGTAAGAATAAATATTTTAAACAAAATAAAAAGGTTGTTATAAAATTTTGCAAACAATAAATAATACATATTACTTAATATAAAATTTAACTTACGCAATCAAGTCTTGTTATGAAAAAGATATACAACATTTTTTTTGTTGTTGTTTTACATTGATGTATGTTCTAATACTTCTTCTGGCTGACATCGATAGGGGGGGTTGAAGACTTTATAATGAAGCATATTTCGTAGATGCCTTGCTTCCGTTCTTGTTTGTTACGACACCTCAGTAAAAGTAAGCAGCACTTTGATTCTCGGATATTCTTTCCACATCCTTTGGAAGGATAGCCGTGGCATAAGTCCTTTGAATCCTCGCCGGCTTTTTGACACATTATTGATGTTACTATTTCTGTCGACTTGAAACGTTCGTTTCATCATACACCCGGGACGACATCGCAGTCCGAACCCCACGGAAATTACCGAATAATCAGATCCATGTAGGCGCAGTCGAGATCATCATTGAAATGCAGTCATGACATTTGGAGAGGGTAATATTCCGATTTACTCACTATGAAGACAAATCTCGGAGTAAGTCACATCTCAAATTCGTAGTGTAAATGTAATCGTGAAAGCTGAGTAGAGGCAGTTAATTTCAGAAGAATTTTCCCAAAAACATTAATGAAGACTTAATAGATGAGCAATGACTTTATTGACAGTCGATATGACGCAAACTCCACCGACTTTCGCTTCATTAAAAACTTGAACGTATTAAAGCAATTGAAGAAGTAGCAGAACTTGAAGAACAGACTACCGACGAAACAGTGTATACTCTCCCAGTGACGGCTTATAGTTGACAACAATTAATTCGTGGAAAATCTATCTCCGAAGCTAGTGCAACTGTATAAATACTTCAAAATTTTGGCCCAAAGGTACAAAAATGCTGGTCCACTCACAGCAATGTTCGGAGGGAGCCAGGGAGATAAAGAAGGCGGGGCCTGCTCGCTAATGGATGGAAAAATGAGGCCACGAGGGTGTGTCTCTGACGTATGACCAAAACTCTTTATCAGAAGTGGCAATTTAAAAAGGTAAAAAACTTTGGGCGCGAAGACGCGGGGAATCCTGGGATGCCGAATGATAATTAAATAGAAATAAAAATGGTATTATAAAATGTTCCAAAGAATAAAAATTCAATGTCTCAAATAAGAAGAATTTAAGCAGGTGCGTTTTAGAGGCAGTATTGCAATTTAATAGAATAAGGTTTTAATAAATACGTGTAGTTTTTAACAGATTAAGATTTCTAGAATGATAAATAAAAGAATATTTTGATTAAGTTATGATGGAATAAAATATAAAATAGATTAAAGAGATATTTTAAAAAGAGAGGGGGAAAATTAGAATTGTAAGAATTTGGAATAATTTAACTAAGGAAAAATGGCGAATTTTTTTTTATTATTACATATATATATACATATATATAGATATACATATATATGCAGTCAAACTCGGTTAATACATAAAGCAAAGGAATTAAAAAAATCCTCGGATTAACGATTACTCGTAATATCGGTGAAGATAATTAAAGTCTTAAAAAGACACACATAATTAAACTAATTACTACCATTAATTGCTCAAATTACCTCGATGTTTAAATTAACTTAACATCATCAGATTAGCATAAAATATTCAGTTTTACTTTGTGAGTGTCCTTCTTTAGACAAAATCACAGTATTTAAAACACAGTACTGCATTTAAACCTCTATCAAAATGAATAATTATTATGAATTATCATCATAAAATAATGCAGTTAAAAAATAAGTCCTTTTGTCCTTTACCGGAAGGAAAAGGTAGCTTTACTATATCTTCGTTTAAAATTTTAGCTAATGTTACTTGAAAGCAAAAAGCAAAAATTCAAGGATCCCGATTACAGAAGATTCGTTAAAACTGAATTTGAATAAGAAATTTGCCAAATTAGTGGCCTATAGCCAAGTGGGTTTCATTTATAGAGACTTATTTTAGTCACCAAATTTGTCGATGTTTCGCCAAGTACCGCCAAGCTTGGCAAGAATTTGATGCTAATGTATATGAATATAGTTTTAAGTGCATGATTGGGAAAATAATTACAACAATGCAATATAATAATTTGCGTGAAATCACGGTCACTAAAATTCATACATTAATCCCTGATTTTTTGTAATCTGCAGTCATGTTTCAAAATGCCACCCTAGATTTTCAAACTCAGCCATTTTTTAAAATACAGGCAAAACAAAAAATGCTCAGAAATTCTTTTAGAAAGGCCTAACATTTACTAGGTGCGCAACTAAGTTTCCGGGGTTTTTTTATCTATAAAAAATGGACAAATTTAAGAGAAATGCAAAAAAAATCATTTATTCAAAGTATCGTCCCTTGCTAGCTACACATTTTTGCCATCTCTCTGGTAATGCATGAAAACCCAGACGATAAAAAGACGCGTCTTTGGACCGAAACGATTCATCCAACTAATTTTGCACTTCTTCGAAATTGGCCAAGTGTAGCCTAGCCAAGTCATGCGCCATCGACCGAAACAAGTGATAATCAGAAGGGTCCCAGTATGGTGAATGCAGCGGGTGCGGTATCAGATACCATTTCAGTGTTTTTATGGTGTCCGGGACGATGGAATTGCGATGGCACGGCGCGTTGTTGTGCTGCAATATCACTCGTTCGTGTCTCGTGTCCCATTCTGGCCGTTTTTCGAGCAATGCATGGTTCAAATTATTCAGTTATTGTTGGTAGCAATTCCCATTAACAGTTTCGCACGATTTCAGTAGCTCATAGTAAACGATTCCTTTCTGGTCCCACCAAACTCAGAGCATTGTCGTATTTCCGAAACGATTTGGCCGTGCCTTCGATGTTGATGCTTCGCCAGGTGAAAGCCACATTTTTTTTGCGTTTGGGATTCTCAAAATATATCCACTTCTCATCGCCAGTAACAATTCGATGCAGGAAACTCTTTCTTTCATGCCGCAAAAGCAAAATTTGGGAAGTGGCTCTTCGATTTTCCATCTGTCTCTCAGTCGACTCACGCGGCACCGATTTCCCTTCCTTTTGAATTTTTCCCATGGCATGTAAACGTTTGGAAATACCTTGGCGAATCATGCTTAATGACTCTGCAAGTTGTTTTTGTGCTTCTGTATCCTCTTCATTCAAAAACGCTTGCAGATCGACGTCCTCAATTGTTTTTTATCTTCTGGAGCGCTCCTTGTCCGCAGTGTCAAAATTGCCATTTCTGAAGCGTTTAAACCAATTTTCACAGGTAGTTTTCGATGGTGCACGTTCGCCGTAGCCGTCCTCAAGCAAACGACGTGCTTCAGCTGCATTTGTTATAAGTTACAGCATAAAAGCAAAGCTTCCCGCAAATGCTGTTTATTTGGCACAAAACTTGACATTTTCGTTGTTAGAAAAAATATGTTTGCGTTTCGATATGTGTTGTCATTACGACTGGTTATTGTTAATAGATATCCAAGCTATTAGAAAATCACAAATTTAGACATGTATGTGGACTACATGGGCCATTAGCGCCATATATGTGTGAAACCCCGAAACTTAGTCGCGCACCTAGTAAACAAAAAATAAAATTGAATTTCTCATTCTTTATATATATTTTTTAATTTTAAATCTTTTAGTGGCCACCATTTTGAAACAAGCTGGCCAACGAACGCGATTGAGATATTGGTGAACTTAATACACACACTTAGTTTCATACAAATCGGTTTACAAACACGAATGCTATCGTATGACATATAAATCAGATATATATAGATATATATCAACATTTGATCGGAGGATGGTTTTGGGGTCTGAGGGTCATGATCGGTGAAAATATACCGAAATTTCCTGGAATTGCTTTCCTCCGAACAGCTGCAATAGGTAGCTTTTTACTTTTTGTATTGCAAACTACCAAATATGTTATGCTATTTTTATATGTTTTGGTGTTACGTTGCTATAACAAAAAAATAAATATAAACCGTATAATGTAAAAAAGAAGCCTATAAATTTTTAACTTGTCTATTTTGATTACTTATCCTACATAAGAACATTCCTATCTTAGAAAAAAAAATGGTGCAAGTACTATGGCTATTTTTATTTTTCAAGGACCGATCGGTCGCGAAATGAACACCACAGTGAAATTGCCTGACGCTGTCCGCAAATGTGTTGCCCAGTGTCTCTAGTACACCCCTCGATTGCGTCAGGTTGCAGTTGTCAGTTCTGAGCTAGCAGAGAGTACGTAAACATGCCTCGAACAATAGAGGTTCCTGCTATATGTGAAAAGCGTGCTATCATTCGATTACTGTATGCTGAGGGGTGCAATGCACCGAAATTCATGAACGAATGAGTAATGTGTACAGTACAACTTTCATGAGTGACAGAAAAGGGTGACAATGGTGCAGGAACTTTGAAGTAGGACGTACATACGTTCATGATGCATGCGGGCAGGAAGGAAACGAGTGTCATCCGATGATCTTGTTCAGCGAGTGGATTTGATGTCCATCTCTTTGCTCACATGAAACACTGGCTAGGAAGACAAAAGTTTGACTCAGACAACGAGCTGCAGACCAGCGTACAGAATTGGCTGAAAGCACAGGCAGCTGCCTTCTATGACGAGCGTATAGGAAAGTTATACCACGCTATGACAAATGTCTCAGTCGGACCAAATGTCCCAAATAAACCAGTTTTGATTTTCACTGTGGTTTTCAATTCACAACTGATCGGACGTTGAAAAAAAATAGCCATCGAATATGTGTGGAGGACGGGTTTATGCGGGGGGGGGGAGGGTACTCATAAATAAAAAGAGTAAGCAAGGATTGTGGGAAGAGAAAAACAGGTTCGGAATTACTGCTCTAAATGAAAGACTACGGCTAATTAATTGTCTACGACTAACTATTAAATATGAAAACAAGTAAGTGTACTAAACGTCATGAATTTTTAAAACTACTTAGATAAATATACGTAATTTTCTATCAGTGTATAGTCTGAAATTTTGATAAATATAACTGTTTACTTATTAAACACAGAATAAATTAAGTTTGAAGTGTTACTTACATTTTAAATTTTACATCGATAAATTCATTTCAACTAATTGTCTTCAAAACTTCTATAAAACATTTCTCCAGTTCATTAATGTCAAGATTGAACAAGAATTTAATTGCACTTTCCGACTTTTTTTCACTTATTTAAGCGGGTATTTTATTTCGGAATATCACAGGAAAAGTAAAAGAACACTGCTTTGAAGGAAAAAAATGCAAATGACGTAAATTACATGTTCAAACAAAGAAAAATCAAACAAAAAACTATTCCAAGAGTATTAGTGAGGTTAGTCGTTCCTTGTCAAATTACTCTTCATTGGTTTAAAACAGAATTTTAAGTCGTTTTTATAAAATGATTTTATTAAGTCCTTAAACAAAACTATTTGATCAGTTGTTAAATACTCGTACTTTAATTTTTTAATATTTTTTACAAGCCAAATTGATATAAGAAAACATGCACAAAAAAGCACTGCCGAACGTAATTAAAATAGAGCATTAAGCGAAAGATGAGATTGAAACAAAGAATATAAACAAATAAAATAATATAAAATAAATTTTTATTATTATTTATTAAAAGTAGCAAAAATAATCTGTAAAAGTAATCAATTTTGGCTATAAATTTTATGTCTAATTACATGCTTCAGTATTTTAAACATTGGACAGCAATCACATGTGTATATATATATATATATATATATATATATACTAGCTGACCCGCCCGGCGTTGCCCGAGCCCGTGTAATAAACTCAAATCTTATCATAAACGAAACTCTGGCCAAGGTCTCCGATGGCTTCGACACCGTATACCGGGCACGAAAATCTTTTATTTCCCCCTTCCACCACCAGGGGAGCAACCTCTTTCGGAAAGAACCTCTGAGAAAGGTCAACGTTGCCTACGGTACTGTATAGTAGGCATGCGACAAAATAGAGTTGGTTTCGAGAAGATGGAACATCATAAGCCGAGTTATTGAAATAAGGCACAGTTAGAGATAATAATCATGACTGAGGTGCCGGGTGAAGGGGATGTTCAAGTGTCCTTCAGAAAATGACTAATTTGGAGGACTACGATTCATCTTTAAAAATTCGTTCGTTTGCTTAAACTAGGAACTTAATTACAAATTTGCTTTAAACTATTATTCGAAATAGTGGTAACCGCAACTCATAAATTTACGTTAATGTTATAGAAGGTGATTATTAAGTTAATTATAATGTTTGGAATCACTTGCGTTCAAATCGGAAAGATAGTTGCTGAGATCCGGAAACGAGGCATAGTTAGGTAAAAAACCTTGAAGGAGGGGTCGGGAGGGAGGGGATGTTCAAGTGCCGTTCAGCGAATGACTAATTAGGACAACCACTATGCATCTTTAAAAATTCGTTCGTTTGGTTAAGCTAGGAACTTAATTATAAATTTGGCTTAAACTATTATTCAGAAATAGTGGTAACCGTTGCTCATAAATTTAGTTAATGTTATAAAGGGTGACAATTAAGTTAATTATAATGTTTGGAATCACTTGCGTTGAAATCGCAAAGATAGTTGCTGAGATATGGAAACGCGGAATAGTTAGAGAAAACTTTGAAGGAGGGCCCCGGAGGGGGGTGGGGACGTGGTGGATATTCAAGTGACCTTAAGCAAATAACTAATTAGGAGGATCACTATACATCTTTAAAGATTGATTCATTTGGTAAAGCCAGGAACTTAATTTGAAATTTGGCTTAGGCTATTATTCGGAAATACTGGTAATTGCTTTTTAGAAATACACCTTGAAGCAATGAATGCTGATTTTTACGATAATTTAGTAAAAATTAACTAAATAGAGAAGTTCGGAACATTATCACTGAGATATTACTGAGAAACTAAGATTTAAATTAGCGGTATTCTGTATATAAAACAACAATTAAATGCTACGGGTGAAGCTAAAAAAAATGTTAAAGTTGTTAAATGTAAATAGACCTTTACCCCTCGCCATTCCCGCAAATATATAACAAATAATCTGTTAAATAAAGTTTTCTGTATTAATAGTCTCTATCAAAATAATATATGTCCTGTTTTAAAAAAACTTTAAACCCAGATAATTATAATGAACAAAAACGTGCCTGACAATGTCTTAAACAGGTGGCGTTTGTGTAATTTGCCGTGAGTAGATGGCGCTACATTGGCTTGGCTATATGCAGGTAACTGCAATCCATGTTGGCACTGTTTCGTTATAAGTTCTTATCTATGCATCGTTACTCTGATTTATTTAATGTGTTCTGAGAAGATATTCTACACAACCAACCAACCGAAGAAAAAAAGCGTATTTTTAATGAGAGTTCTTCGTGCATTTTAATTAATATTTCAGAAAGTAATTAAAATATTAAAATTCTGATGTTCAGGTACATCAGGAGAGGGTTTGAATTACCTAAATCTAACTTTCCAGCCTTCTAGGTGGGCTAGATTTTCTTAGCCATCGCCAACAGACACACACACACACATACACACACACACACATAGCGAAACTTTCTTTTATTAGTATAGATATATATATATATACAGTATGGCAAAAAGTCACCAGGCACTTTCGATTTGAGACATTTTGTCTAATGTTTAAAAAAATATTTGTCACGTTCTTCTGAAACTTCGGAGATATAACGAAGTTAACCTGTTTTATCACTAATTATTCAGCGACGGTTCACTCGTAAGCACAAATAAGGAACGAACACCAATTGAATGAAAAAATAATATTTGCGATCCCCCTGTAAATTAAACAGCTTGAAATGAACTGCGGGTGTAGCACATAACTATGTGTGTCCTGTTCCACATTTCTGTTCATTTGTGTAAAGGTAGCACGCATATTCATGGATATTCTTTTAAAAAAATCAAGAATTGTTCACATTTATTTTGTATATATCATGTTGAGTTTTCAACCAAATTTAACGTTACTTTCAGGAAATTAGAAAAAGTAAAGTGGGAACAACATACTGTAATCATAATATAAATAAGATACATTAATGGCATACTTTAATTCAAATATAAATAGTGAACGATCAATAGAAAAAAAAACTTTCTGCATAATATAGTAGTCGACTCATATGAAACGGCCAATCGAATAACGTGAAAATTCAGAAAGATATCTGCGATAAAATGAGCTAAATTTTAGTTACTTTCTAAAAGTAGCTGGATGAAAAGTGTTTTTCCACGAATTGAGATTTATTAATAATTGACTTCAAACAGAGGACTTTGTATTTAACGTATCTCAGGTTTAGCTTTTGGTCAGATCCTTCGAATTTGGTCATTCTTCTTTTTTTTTTGTTGGGATGGGCTCTGTCTTATGATTCTCCTAAGAACTAAAAAATCAATAAAAAATGACTATAAAAAATTACAGTTTGTGAAAAAATTACTTATCATCTAGGTATTTTTAAAGATCAACTGAAATTCAGCTCACTATATAGCCAATACACTTTTCAATTTCTACGATATTCAACTGGCCTTTTTAAACAGGTATAGTTCAGTATCAAATTATGTTATTTGCTTTTGTTGTTATCGTTTACGCACATTCATTTAAAAGTATTTCATACAAATGCTCATATTTCATCAAATACTTAAGATATTTACATTTTAATTGCAGTATCCTGTATCTACTTTACTTTGTCAAATTTTCTAAAAGTGGCATTTAAATTTGATAGAAAACCCTGCATGTTAGAAAAGAATACACGAACATTTATTGAATCTTTTACAGGATCCTTTATATCTCTATGAATATATGAGCAATATTTACACAAATGAACACAGATGTTATACAGGACCCACATAACCATGTGCTATAGCTACAGAACATTTTGAGTATTTTATTTTACAAGGTATTCGCAAATATGATATTTTTATTCAATTTGTTGTTGGCCCTGATTTGTCCTCGTGACCAAACATTCGCAGAAAAATATGAGGTCAAAGATGTTCTTTATATCCCGTAAGTTCCAGAAGAATCCGTAAAGTATTTCGCTAGATATTTAACAAAACGTCTAAAATCGAAAGTGTAAGGTGACTTTTGGACGCACACACGCATATACATATATTTAAAAAGAAATAACGTGGGAAAGTAATTAGAAAAATTAAAAAAAATGTTCAAAAGTGCAAGATAAAATAAACTATAAATGCATTATGGAATCTTCCGAAGAACCTCACGAGGAGAAAAATTCATAATAAAAACATGCTTTTAAATACATAATAAAAAACAAATATTGTCAACGTAAGGAATTGAAAATGAAAATATTTAGGTCCTTTTGTCATATAACCCCCCCCCCCCTTAGAATATTTGAAATATAATAAAATAGCCAACGAAAAAAATGAAAAATAAAAATGAATAGACAAAAAACTAAATAATTAATTAAAACAACACACCAAGCAGAAAAACAGAATATGGTGCAGCTGTATATATACTTTTAAAGCCTTGTGCTGTGATATAACTAAAGAATAGAGGTCTTAGAAAGAGAAAATAAAGGATGTTGCCATCTATTATTGGAATGATTAACTACATTACAATAAATTAAATGTGAAGCAAAAGGACCTGAAAAAGATAAATGAAATTACATTAATAAAAATCTAACCAGAAATAAATTCATTAGAAAATTATTGAAGGATAATAAGGTTATATAACTGAAGTTATTAATTTACATTTGTTAAAGAACATAGAATGATAACTGTAGATGATATATTATACGTATACAGTGTTGACATAAGTTAATTGAGCAAGTTCATAATTGAATAATTTGTGAAATATTAGCTGTAAGATACCATATCAGTAGCATATTACTAGTTTGGTATCACAAGTTTGACGATATACTTCTTATCACAATGCCTAAGTCCAACAAGGAGACGACCAAGCTTGGTAATCACAGATTTTGATTATTTTTATGCATGTTGTAGGATAGAAGCCCCTTTGTCTCAGGTTCAACGGATTTTATACAACGCTCCTTAGTTCTCGAGAAATAGGGGGTCTAATATTTTATTACAATTTAAATACTTAATTTGTAACGAAATTACTACGTTGGTCATAGCACGATTGTTATGGTGTCTGCTCGTCGATCCAAGGGCACGGTTTCGAAACCGGGACGAGCTACGTTTGTTTTTCTCATTTTTTTATAAATATACTTGTAATTATAATTTAATAATCTCAATTAAAAGTTTTAATATCGTTCATAAATTATAATGTTAACATATTTAAATTTAAATTTAATTTATTTGATTTTTAAGCCATTATTAAACATTTCTCATCATTTAAAGGTATAATTTTTTAAAAATAGATCCATTATTGACTAGTAAAAATTACAAAATTGTTACAAAATCATATCTTATTTTATTAATTATAAATTAATTCAAAACGCAAGTATACGTATTACAAATTTAAAAATCTTTAATATGCAGAATAAAATGTTGTAATTTAATTTTTATGCTAAATTTTAATATAATTATGCTTCTTACTTTGAAAACAGAGTAGTATTATCCTCCCATTGACTTCCATTGTTAAGGCAATATATAAATGATGTTTCTTTAAAATCACGAATTGACACAATTGTTCAATATCATTGCATTGATAAAGCATATATGAAATACATTTTAAAAGTGATTAAAAAAATAACTATTTAATTATGTTTTAAACAACGATTTAGTTACAAATAAAAATTAAATTGGTTAACATTATAATTACTGCGCAATATTATAAATTTTAATTACGATTATTAAATAATAATTACAAGTATATTTATAAACCAAAAATGAAAAAAACCAGGACCTCGGATCAAGGAACAGACGCCATAACAACTGAGTTACAACCAGCGCAGAACTTTCGTTACAAAGTAAGTATTCAAGTTGCGTTAAAATTTTAGACCCTCTATTTCTCGAGAACTAAGAAGCGTTGTATAAAATCCGTTGAACCTGAGACTAAGGGGCTTCTACCCTACAACATATATAAAAATAATCAAAATCTGTGATTACCAAGCTTGGTCCTCTCCTTGTAAGTTTTGATTTTTCGCGGAGGCTTTATTCCATGGTTACCAGGATCATCAATTTCAATGTATAGTTATATCAAAGGACATGTTTATAGCCAACCTTTATGAAATCTATTCCTGAATTAAAATCATGAATTGGGAATTATATACATATATGGGAATATAAATATAAAGTGGGTGAACCAAAGGTCGCCAGTGTTCCTAAGGTAGCTCACCCCTCAAAAGTAGAATTAATTTAAATTTTTAATCACAAAATGGTGCTACTGCGTTGTCAAACATCTATCTGCAGTGCACGTGGCTGAATTTAAAGATGTCACCTTGACCATCCGACATTTTATGCAGTGTTTTCACTTTTGAGGAGTACTCATTCTAAATTTCCAGGTAGGAAGATATTTTAATTTACACGTGTTTAAATTCTTAGAACTTTGAGTTATGATACGTTTTCTGAAAGCTTATTTCTTTCTCTTTAACTAATTTTTTTCAATTCTAAGGAATTTATCAGATCAATATTTTTACGTCGTGCAAATGGCGACCATACCCATGTTTCCAAGGTGGCCACCTTAGAAAACAAATGTGGAAGTCAGTGTAGTAAGGATGATTTTCAAAATTTCAACATAAATATCTGAAAAACTTATTACTATTTATTGTTAACACCAGAGATCCCTCAAAAGAAGTCAGTAGCTCCCAGAAGAAAATCCCTGAAATCCCTCTGCACAAAAAGTGCTTCAAGGTCTTTTCGTGTCATAAGATAAGATTAAGAAGAAAAACTCGAAAGATATCAAAAGGAAGAAAGGATCATCAGAGCACAATATAATAGTAAGCAAAATAGTTTGCCGAGTTTTTTTTTCAGATTTTAAAAGTGATTTCATTACATGGGCCACCTTTGGAACACTATGCACCAAAGGTGGCCCACAAACTACATTTTTGAAATTGTATTACAAAAGTAATTTTATTTGACAAAGAAAAGTATACTTGATATGTGTTAGCGATAAATATAAAATTTTACAAACAAAAATACAGCCACATACACCCAACCAAAAAATTATAAAAAATCCTAAAATTAACTATGGCCACCTTTGGTTCACCTACGTATATATATATATATATATATATATATATATACCTTATTAATATTTGAAAACAAATGCCATATGCACATGAAAATGGACTACGAACAAAGAAAATATGTTTGTACAATATAGTAATATCCAAATGTAACACTCAGGAATGGAGCATATCGTTAAAATTTTAGAGTTACGTGTTAGACACTGTGCTATTTTAAATATTCTGAAGAGTCTTTCGTTATTTTTAAATCAATCGCTAAAACATTAATAGATTTAACAGTGAGACACGAATGAAGGTAGACAGGCCATAATTTCATGCATTTTCTTCCTTTATGAGCATCGTAAGTGTCTAACCTTTCAAGAGTTTCGTATTATTTAACATTAAAATCCTTCTTTGTATGCTATAAAATTATTTTACGTATTTTTTTTTTTAAACATTGTTGAACATTTCTGATTCTTTTATTTTTCAAACACTCTTATAATTTTTTTAATTCAAAGATAAAAAAAAAATATTTTTTGAAAATGTAGACTGTTTTTTATGAAAAATCGATTTTTCAATCAATTTTGTAGGTTTCTTAAAACAGAAGCACATTTTTAGTATGATTGTTGCGTACGTGTATTTTTTTGTGTCGCATCCTTGCAAGTCTGAATTAAAAGTCAATCATGTCAGAATTACCGTGGCACTAAGTTTCTAAACATTTGCCAAATTTTCTCAAGCAGCAGTCTCGAAATTTCTCAAAACATTCTTGCAACCAAACTAATTTGCATAAACCCTGACTCAGCTCACCTTTAATAAACAGGCAGTGCAAATAATATATATATATATATATATATATATATATATATATATAAATACACACACATATATATATATACAGGGTGTCCGAAAAGTCTGGAAACGGTCGAATATCTCGAGAAATATACATCGGATTGAAAAACGGAAACTATATGTTCAATATTTTTGAAAAATCTATTTAGGGATATCAAAGTTCACCCCAAACTCTGCCCCAAGGGGGGAAAGAGGGGGATACTCTGAAATCTTAAATGATAACCCCGTTTTTTAATGCAGATTCGGATTCTACGGGACAAAATACGTAACTTTTATATTTAACATTTTCTTTGGAAAATCGTAGATGGCGCTGTAAGCGAGGAAAATGCAGTAAAAAATGCAGTATTTGAAAAATCTACTTAGGATATCAAAATTGCCATTTTTCTTAAATATTGAACATTCCGAACACAATCCGGTGTGTATTTCTCAAGTTATTCGAGCGTTTCGAGATATTTCAATGGAAACGATTCTGACTGCATTTTACTCGATTAGAGCGCCATCTACAATTTTCCGAAAAAAATGTTAAATTCAAAAGTTACGTATTTTTCCCCCTAGACTCTGAATCTGCAATAAAAAAGGGGGTTATCATTTAAGATTCCAAAGTTTTCCCCCAAGGGGCACAATTGTGGGGTGGGGGTACTTTGATATCTCTAAATGGACGTTTTTTTAAATATTGAGCAAATATTTTCCGTTTTTCAATCCGATGTATATTTATCGAGTTATTCGACCGTTTCTAGACTTTTCGGACACCGTGTATACATATATATATATATATATATAACGAGTAAACCTTCTGTAGAAAAAGCAATTTTTTAAAAACATTTGTCTTTTTTCCCTTCATTTCTTCATGAATTGAAAGGAAAAAAGGTGATTTAATTTTTTTTTTATTTTTTGTACTTATTTGAAAAATAAGTTTAAAAATACCTTCTAATTTCACCCCAAAGGCATGGAACAAAATTTCTTTCCGTTAATTTTATTATCTGAATGTAGTGAAATTCCGCTCACAGTCTTCCTTAATTCTTTTAAAGCAAAGTTTTTTGCAAAAAATTCAGCACTTTTTCTTTACATCATGCTTCGTATTATTTAATCAGAATTATTTCAATTGAGTTGATAGTAAAATTTGCTGCGAAATATATTTTACAAGTTTCTTATAAAAAAAGACATTATCCTGAAGCATAATTATGCATGCTTCTGCGAGTACGTTTCGTGAAGCTTCAGGCCGATGCACTGATAAAGTCATTATAATACTGATTTTCAAACAATTATTTAATTATCAGTAATTTTCGCTGTTTTCATAGGCCAACGGCACATCATTATGTACGGAAGCGGATGCCACACGAATGCCGATATAAAGTGGCATGAGGCTGCTGTAGGCTATGTGTGGATAGCCTATTCATGTCCATGTAGAATCAGTGTCTATGTCCTTATGTCCATGTAGAATCAATGGTGTAGAGAGTCCTGTCCCTTGGCAATCAGTTGTTTGAAGAGATGTACCGATCCTGAAAATTCGTATCTTCCGGTAAGGATAAATGATGTGGGAGGAAACAATTCGACAGGAAGACACCTTTTCGTTTTTGTATCTATTAAATGAAAGCTAAATTTCTCTACTCTGTACCTTTGGAAGGCTAATGTTTAGCCGAAAGCTCATGAAATTTTAACATCTTACAGTTTTAATGTTTTGAAGCTGTATTTTGATTTATTGCACCTCGATAGTAACGTAACTTATCAATGTGTTTACATTGTGCTTTATAAAAGTGTTCTGATTGTAGGAGTTTATATCAGTATCATGTATCATGTTCAGTAATTAACTATATTTATACTATACTGATCTTAAACCCCTTGTTTTGAACTTTTTAAACTAAATGTTAGTATAAGCTCCAGATAAATCATAATCCTTCATATTCAACTCAAAAATTGATTTTAAATGATCGAGTCGTATGACTGAAATATCTAAAAATTTACATTATTATACGTTTTTATAGGTTATAAAATATATAAATCTATTCATTAAAATTCTAAGAGAAAATGATATATTTTTTATCAAACATGTTTATTAAAAACAAGTTCAAAGAATTTTCTGCAAATTCATAGTGACGTTTAATCAGGATTTCAGATTCGGTTTGCAGATGATTTTTGTATTCTATAACAATTTGGTGTGAACTTTACAAAATTTTTTGCAACAGAAAATGAATAACTTTTCATGAGCTCGATGTGGGGATAGAAATGTCGATAAATGGCCAGGCTTCCATATTTTTTATATAATGTGTGCTACTTCAGCATATCATAGAGACGTTATAACTGAGATTTGTGTTCGTCTGTTTGGAAGCTCAGTAGGATTTCACTTTTTATACAAGGATAGCTCACGAACTCATGGCACTCATCTCATCGATAATTTCTTTTTAAAGTGAAGATAGGAGCCAAAAGGAATAATAATAAAAGTTTTCTGATTTCAATCCGATAAGGTATATGTAAGATGCTTATGGAAGTTGTACATTCTAAACTATCTGTAAAAGCCAAACTCTGCTACATAAATGAGCTCGAGGTCCACACTTACATTTTCGCAGATATATGCCTATATATTCAAATTAATTACTGATTTATGCTAATTATTAATACATAATTACTATTTTTATTTTAACCAGTATTAATTCATAATTGAATGCATTGTCTATCAGGCGCATTCGGTAATTGGGTTGGGTTGGGTTGATTTATGACGGCCAATTATCAACACGAGGGATATAGGCCCTGGGGGAGTGCCCTTCGTGGGGGTCTTTCTAAGGGAACCTAACCCGTATTTACGCATGGATAAATCCACGGCTCGAAGAAAACCACGAAAACTCCGAACGATTACATTCGGTAATTGGAGAAACATCATAAAGAAAAATAATTTATAGAAGCCTTATATTTACTTTTATCGTATCAGATCTTTGAAAACAATCTCAAGCTCTTTGAAAAGTAGATTTCACAAAATGTATATCTGTATGTATATTTGTGTATATTTTTTCACTTATGTGCCCAACTTTCTAGGCCGTATTAAATGAACTCGAGTTCCAAATGTTACTCAAGAGCCAGAGCCACTTTATTTTGACCAATAATGAAAATCGTCTTTTGATAGCTTATATTTTCAATGCAGCTATTTTAAAAACAGCTATTCTTGTATCATGGTTCTTTTTATCTCAGATTTTTATATTCTAAACATTTTACTATACATTCTTCCTAAGTTCCAGTACTGGGAGTTTCTACATAGGTAGCTGTTATGTTGCACCTTCAGACATAAGTGAACATGTTTATAGTTTTTTTTTTTAATATTTTGGTACATTCATACGATCATAATGCGTATACTCCTTAGAGTTACTTTCCAACTAGTACAGCACCAGTAATTCAGATTAGAAAACTTTCACTTGAGATTTAAATCTCAGAATGTATAATCACCATATGTAAAAATAAAATTTGAAATATTTTCTGCGATGAAATAAGGCTAGAAATTCTATTTAAAAATGTGATTGTTCCCTGTATGATGCAATATTTCAGTACACGATAATTAAAATAAGGAAAGCCAAATATTCATTCATATTATTTACATTACTCTATTTTATTTTTTGAAATCCGCAAGTCATGTATCAACATTCAAACATTAAAACGACTACGAGAAGTAATCAAAAATAAGATCATATTTGAATTCATGTTCATATTACAAGATTATATAATAATATTAACCCTTCTTGATATCACAATCTCCACGGAAATTATTTGTTTTTAATTGAGCTTTCTGGAAATTATCCATTTAGTCTATGGAGATTAGATTTGAAAACAGTAACGTTCATAAAGCGAAGACTATTTCATAATTACACTTTTCATGAAATGAAAAATAATCCTGTCCCAAGAGTTTTAAGATCAAATCGCTCTCTCTAATGAACGCTCCTGAGATAAAAAGTTATTTTCCATTCATTTTTCTGATACGATATTTGTCGAGAATTGTCATAATTTATAATTTAGATTATAATTCACAACACGCGAAATAAACTTTTAATTAATAATATATAAGCTAAAATTTTCAAGCCTGTCCGTCCGCACACAAGTTTAATTACTAAATATACGTTTAAAGCCCAGAATTTAAATTTTGTTTCGGAGACAGATTACAGTGTGTATCCACCAATGGAAGAATTTGGAACAAGTTTGGAACGCACAAATCTGTTGTAGATCTGGGGGTTGGCTAGAGAAAGGTACAGAGCCACATCCGTATTTCAATTATTACGTCATACAGGATGGGTAGAGTACTACTATTATTTTATTTGAGTTTTATTTTTATTTCAGAAAAGAAATATTAGAAATTATATTATTGCATATAGTGATTACACATTCTGAGATTTAAATATAAGTACAAAATATTCTAAAAGTAAATTATTAAGTACATGTACTATACCCGTTGGAAATTCCAAACAGTGTATACATATGGTATTCACAAAATTCTGGAAAGCATCTTTAAAAGCGACGCTCTTTTTTTATGCGTTTTAGCAATTTAGCATTGCAAATTTAGCGGATTTTTTATTCAGAAATTCCAAGTTCACAGCAGAAATTTTTTTTCCACACCAGTATATATATATATATATACTGTTACAACATTTTACATTACAAATTACAACATTTTTTTAAAATTAAAAGTTAAAATTAAAGTACAAAATTAAAAATTCCCAGCTTATTTTTTCTAACTATAAATATAAAGCTTAAAGGTATTTTACCCTTGATAATTTCGTTTTCCAGCTTAACATTTATTATTTTCATGCTTCAAAATTGAACCATCTTTCAGAATAAAATTACTGAGTAAGTGCTTCTTGCAAATTAGATTGTGGTATACGTCATCCAGGGGCTGACCAAATGGTGTTGTCGTTATAAGACACCAGATATCAATCAGGATCTAATTAACCAATAAAGGGAATTTACCCTCCCACAGCAACACTTTCGCCTTCTACTGGGAATAAGACAAATGATCCATTTATATAGCAAGACAGCAATAAATTCATTTTCTTATATCCTCTAATTAATTGCCTATCTCAGACACGCAACTCGCGGGCCGTTTGCCGATGATCAGCTGATAATCAACTGATCGTCACTCTATGGAGTGTTTTCCGTACAATGGGACTTTAGCACAAACTCTCCTGACACTTGGGCTCGGTTTAAAAAAGTCATCATGTATTTGCAACGGAATAAAAATCTAATCCGATATAAAATTTGTCCACATATTTACCACGCCTACACCCTTAAGAAAGCCGATGACGAAAAAAAGAAACATAAATGATGTTCAGATTTGTGTCAGAAAAAGTCTGAAACTGGTCGTTATCTTACATATTATATATATATAATCATTATATTCTTCTAAGTAGTTTCATAACTACAGTTAAACTATTTCCCAATGGTTCCATCTGTTAGAAAGACTCTTCATATATAGACTGCTCGTAAATTATATGTCTACTTGGAAGCCCCTCAATGATGTCTAAACTGTTCAGCACCAGAGTTGTCAGTTTTCCCTCCCTTTTTATTCAGAAATTCCGAATTCATACCAGAAATTTCGAATCGTAATTTTTGCTTTATTTAATGACAGACCTTTCGTGATTACTAAAAGTAAATATTATTTTTTCGAAATTTACGGTATGAATTCTGAATTACAAAGGTGGCCAAACTGGCAGCCCTGTTTAGCACTATCATTATGTAAAGCAAAAATAACTATTCAAAATTTCTGGTGAAAATTCAGAATTTCTGAATAAAATATCCACCATACATGGCAACACTGCAGGTATTTATTCACAAATCGGGTCTAGAAACATGGTGTTTTCAGGCATGTTTTAAAAAACGTTTCCATTATTAGAATTTTTTTATGGAACCTACATGATTGTACATACAATTAAAAATCTTAGAACTACTGAGAAATGGATTCCTGTGGTATACTTAACTGAAAATGAAACCAGTCCGGACTGTAAATGTATAAAGAAGAAACAAACTAATAAATTGCATAATGAGTTTTAAATAACATAACGTGAAATAAATTATTGAAAATAACACTCAATCTTGATGGTGGCATTTATGTTCATATATTGGAGATAATATTAATTAATAGTCTATATAAAAATATTTATATCATAAACGAATATGTTAAAATATGAAATTTGACTTTTGTCTATTAATAATATTACTTGAAAACTGGACGATAAGGGTTAGGTTACAAACATTTTCTTTTAAGTATTTCAATTGTTCATTATATATCATTCAATATTTATATCACATAATTCATTATGTTATCGAAATTTAAAATATTACTTTAACACTCAAATTCTAAAGAAATAATATATTCGTCCTTGTTTTTCTTTGACAACATCATTTTTAATGTAAAATAAATGAAGATATATAATGCGTAAACAAGCATAGAAAAAAAAATCCATTTTGTGAGAGAAATTTATTTTTAACAATCAGAACTCTCAACAAAACATATTCATACATATGATAATGTATATCATCAATTATTTCTAAAATTATCTTCTAAAGAACAGATAATTTATAGAGAAATATATTCATTATTCTATTTTATTATACAAAAACACAAGAGCAGAAAACCAAATAATAATTTAAATACATTCTCTTCGGTTTCAGATAAAAATAGAATCATGATTACAAAAGGTGAAGAAAAAAAGTAATTTATTCATGAATCTGTCATTACGAAGAAATTTAATAAAGTTTTGATTTATTTATTCATTTACTTAGAAATCCATTGCATTTACTTTGGTGTTCCAAGATGTAATTTCTTCAAGGAACTTATGTATTATTTTACAATGTACTACGAAAACTTAATAATGTTTTCTTTATGTTAGCAAAAGTTATGATATTAACGAATTGTTTTTTAAAACAGATTTCATTTTATGGAAAAATATGGAAAAATTGTCATTATTGTTAGCATTTTGAACAAAAAGAAATGGGAGCATACTTATGAAATATCATTTATTTCGCATTTTGATAACTTACAAAATGTTTATGTCTAATGTATGCTGGGAGCTTTCTTTAACGAAATACCTACAAAATGTAGATTTTTAAACCTAAAAATAATGTAACATACTTAGATTAAGCTAAAACTCAGTAGAAAATTATACATCTCTAAAATTTCTATGTTATAAGCATTTATACAGTCGAAAATATCAATAAAATAAATATAATATACTTTTTAACACTTACCAACCTAGTTGAAAAGTGTTTATGACTTCGGTTTGTCTGGCCGTCTGGCCGTGCTCTAACTCTCGTAAATATGCTCGGATTGCTCTGCAATTTTTATATGTTATTGTCGCTATCTATAGCATGTTCCCTATTTCAACGGAAGTGTGTAGCACTTATAGTTTTTTTTACAGAGACTCCCCAAAGAATTCCGTTACATTGCGGTCTATGGGGAAAAATCATTTGCGGTTTATTTAAATAATGTTTCACTATTTTAAACGCATTGAAATTTATCTATATCACTAAGGTGCATTACAAGAAGCTTAATATGGAATAGGGTGTGCATAGCACTTATAGTTACTTTACAGGGACAGTCAAAAGAATTCCGTTACATTACGTCTATGAGAAAAAATCGTCTGCGGTTTATTTAAATAATGTTTCTCTATTTTAAACGCATTGAAATTTATATATATCACTAGGTGCATTACAAGAGGCTTATTACAGAATATTGTGTGTATAGCAGTCATCGTTCATTTACAGGGACACACAAAAGAATTCTCTACTGTCTGTTAACAAAAATTCCTGGAAGTTACTGAACGCGATTTTAAATTTAACTCGCTTTTTGTCTATTACGTGGTGTGTATAAATTCTATAGATCGTATACAGGGAAGCACAAAAGTTCGCGCACACATTTCCGTTTATAGACAGACACTCCAGAAAAAGAATTTAAACTGTGCTACGCGTTTCCTAACTAAACTAAAATTTAGCATCCTATGTAGTATATATACAAATCTATAGATCATATACTGGGCTGAATAAAAGTATTCGGATATTTTTCCGAATATTGCTTGTGTTGGAAATTCCTGAAATTACGTTTTTAGGTGCGTTCGTAATTATATAAATACGTAGCACCTATTGTCGTCGTCTGGTCCGTCCGTCTGTCCGTCCGTCCGTCTATCCGTCCGTCCGTCCGTCTGCATATAACGCCAAAACTACTCAACCAAATGGTTTGAAATTTAAGATATATTATCTTTGCAGAATTTTGTCGAGACATTTCAATTTTTTTAAAAATCGAATCAAAACTTTAGAAAATATTAATAAAAACATTTATTAAGAAATTTGATTTTTTTTTTAAATGGGTACTTTTTTTTATAGGAGCTTTCGAAGTTTAATCGTCAAGCGACCGAGATACTTATTTTATTACAGAAATTAATCTGCAGACGATAGAATTCATTTCACAGAATTAAAAATCATCAAGATCTGAATATTTATATAACTAGCTATAGTACGAACGCACGTCGTTTGTAACGTTTGACGTACGATTTCCAACTTGTTAAATATGTTATGCGTTTTCCAAATTCTTTACTTAGATGTTATCTTTCAGCTTATTAAACGGTATGATTTGTAAAATTATTTTGGAAGCGTTGGAAAGTGTTACATAATCTATGCTTGACGCATGATTTTTCGTTCTTGCTTAATTTATCAAAAACTTGTTAATTCTGATTATAAATTTTTTCACGAAAGCATGAGTTGGCAATATAAAAATCTTTATAGAAGCATTAATCATTAATCACGTCTAGAAGCATTAATTAAGTGATAATCGGTGGTATATTTTAACCCGTTAATTCCCAGCGTCTTATAGATAGGACTACTTCATTCTATGTAATCCGTTAATTGGTCTTACTGGTTCTTTTGTGTACGTGCTTGTATCCTAGCATTCCTACTCACTTTTCCATTCCCCTGGAAACCGGTATAAAATAGCTTCTTTATCATTATTATCTCTCTTTGAAGTAGATCGTTAAATTATACCTACAAAGTGTTATAAAAGAAGCATGTTATTGACTGTAGTACACAAGTTCTTTTGCGCGTGATAAAAAATAAAAGAAACTTTCGAAATACATTGTGTTAGCTCCTTTTGTATAACTTATATCTTATTTTTTCTTAGTTTATTTTGGTGTTAAGAACGTTCATAAATGTACTCCACTCATGCTTTTCAGTGTGAATGCGGTCCGGAAATATAAGCGTACCAGCTTTTTTTTTTTTCCTTTCTTTATTCGACAATGTACCCTACCCACAACAGTGACTCTCTCCAAATAGCGCTGCGGCCAATGACGGCCAAGGAGCTAGTCAGGTATGAGGCTATGAGGACATTAGGCGAATTTCGCCCTGCGGCCCAGTATACAAACTCGTTAAGTTAGGCATAATGCCCGGCAGGTAGGAACCTGGTCTGTGGTTTAATTAAAAAAAAAAAATTCTTGAAATTCTAAATATATTTTAAAATATGTCGATTTAATTCAAACTTTAAAACAATTTGGGCTTTGAGGGTGTAAGTATATTTTACTGTAAAATGAATTAAGGACTTTAACTTAAGAATCATTTTTTTCTTTTAAAAAAATAAAAGAAAGAAAAAAATAAATTAGATTTGTTATACTAGTAACTGCATTGTAAAAACTTTCGTTTATTTTTCTTTTTTGAATCATAAGCTTTGTTTTCTCTCTAATATATAATAGAAACAAATAAGATAGATAAGTTATATGCCAATTACATGTTTCGTCTATAGATTTTAAGAAATCGTAAACAAAATTACTTCCTTCGCCGAATCGAATCTAATATTTAATTTTAACAGGAAGATAGAATAAAGTGTTTACTCTATATAGGTTAAAATGGCAAACAATTTTCCCAGGTAAAATAAAGAAATTTAGAATACCAAACACCAGTAATAGAAAATAATTGTTAATAGATTAATCATTGTAAAAAATAATTGCAATAAGCATTGTAAATAATAATTGTAATAAGCACTGTAACAAATAATTGTAATAAGGACTGTAACAAATAATTGTAATAAGCATTGTAACAAATAATTCTAACAAGCATATTATAACAAATAATTCTAATAAACATTGTAACACATAATTATATTAATCGTTGTAACTAAGCAAATTTTCTAAAGTTTACTCGGTTAGTTTTTGCGTGTTTATCCTCAATCTATATTTAAATACAAACTGAAAATTGCACATTGCGACGATATAAATTTCTTCAAATTATTCTTGTAATTTTTAAATTTGTGTCTAATTTCAAACTTACAGATGAAGAAATGTAAACTATTTTTATTCAACATTTGCATTTATATTAATAATTTATATTAATAAATTTTCTTAGTAGATCTCTTTTAGTTTGAAAGCACAAACTACTAATGTTTTACAGATTTAGATACTAAAAAAAATCTATTGCATGGAAAAAAAAATTACATCGTGCAACGTCACACGAAATAATGAATTCCTTTTGAAAATTGCTGAATTCTGTTTATTTGTCAATATTATGTCCAGAGAATATTTTCTCAATGCATAGAAACAAATTTATTATTCATGATTTGTTTTGCTTGGTAAAATAGATAAATTATATGTCAGCTTTTCAATAGAAACAAAATTATTTTTAGAACGATTGAAAAATCATTCAGTATTTCCACAGTTTCGGATTTAGAAAAAGAGTAAAAACAAATAACTAGTTGGAATTTAAATATTTCCATGCGTTATTGAGACATGTGGAGAGAAACGCACTCGCCTATGTACGTTAACATGATGTTTTTTACCCCAGAAGAATGTTGTTACACTATCGAAGTTTATTTTAAAAGAATGTTTTCAGAGAAGTAGCTATCCGATTCATCAACTAATCAATAATATAGTGCTTTTGTAATGATCATACAAGGACCCTACATCCTCGAATGAGTCCTGCTGGACAGGTTTAACCATGCAATTGGTTCTTCTAGAAATTGAATGAGGACAATTTGAATATCTAGTTTGAATATCTAGTTCTAATATTGTAGTTTAGAACAAATAAATATGTTTTTGTGATTTCTTTGTAATTTTTTTCGAAATATTACTAGTGTTTTTTGAGACACCCTCTATAGATGTTTATACCTAATATCCATTTTTATTGAGAGGATACATTTTGCTAACATCATCATCTAATATTTCTGTCTCATGAAAAGTTTTTATCCTTGGAAAATGTGATATCAAACTGTATAACATATTTAATTGTAGATATAATAATTGTTTTATTGTTTAATACATCAAAAAATAGTCACGTCGCACAGAAACTTTGTTTCCAACTCTTATAATTGACTAAGAATGCAAAACGCTTGTCATTGTTTCGACCCGGAAAATCTTTTGAAATATAATAACTTTTTAGTAATGAACTGATCGAGAAAATCAAATTAAAAAGCTAGGCGTATCAAGATCGGGAAAACAAAAATCGAGTTTGCCTAATTACATGTCAAACTCTTTTATAAGAAAGATAATCATTTAAACTTATTTTTTAGCATTTTTTTAATTTTCTCAATTAGATAAAAGTGAATAGAAAATGTTTTAAATCTATAAAATGATGACTGAAATTTTATATCCAATTTAAAAAAGTTAATATGTATATTTTTTTCAATTTAAAGACAATTTATCTTAAGTTGTTATTGCATTTTAGCATGTGATAAGGTTCATTTATCCATCCATTTTTATTCATACAGTAAATTTAGAAATCTTTAATACACGCGTACATCACTAGTACATCTAATTTAGAAAACTGCTAGTTATTAATTTTTTTTTATTTATACATAAGAAAATATATCACATTCAATTTTATGAAAATAATATTACTTTCGTTATTATAATCATTGTTATTCCTTAAAAATACAACGAATAAAATCTTATATATTTTATGAGAAAACAAATCCAATATTTGTTCCATTATTGCATTAAAATGAAACCCAGACTAAATGCGGCCTGCTATCAGATCTGGATGACCTAGACACGAAACAAGCAAGTTCTTTTGTATATTAATGATGTTTTTGACAGCTCGGTATTGGAAAAGGAAAAAACATCACGAATATTCACATAAAATTTTAATGAGAAAAGAGAAAAGACAAAATCTTCCCTGACGTTTTAAAATAATAATAGATTTTAGATTCTTATATAAAGGAAAGATATTCTATTCTTTTAAAACTTCAAAGAAACATTTCTGAAGTTATAAAACGATAATTATCATAATATAAAACTAATTAATCAAAAATGTATGCGTATTAAATTTTAATGAGAAAAGGCATAGTGTTTTCTGAAGTTTTAAGACAATAATAGATATTAGATGCTTATACAAAGGAAAAATATGTTGATATAAGGATTGTTAGTAATTTTTCCACTTGTACATTGGGTAAATACGTAGACGTAAATTGAAAGAAAATTAAAAAATATATATTCTCAAAATAGAGTGATGTCATTAAAAAATTAAACGTTAGCACAAATTTAGACAGTACTTAATTCCTAATTCTTGCATACCATATATTAGTAGACATTATTTCTTATCAATTGGCACCGATATCTTCATACGATGATTTGCAGCAGAATTAGTGGGGAATATATACTTTTTTATGGCTATAAATCTATGTAAAGAGTTGAAATTTTCCATAGTTACTTTCTGACAAAATAGTTCATCATTGTTAAAAGTACAGCTGATTATTTATTGTTTTGCTCAGTAATTTTCCCCCTTGCACACTGGGCAAAAATAGATGGCAATTGTGTACAACTTCCAAGGCGTAAAATGTAGACGTAAATTTACAGAAAATTTAAATATATATATTCAAAATAGTATGCTGACATTAAAAAGTTAAAAGTTAGCTCAAATTTAGACTGAACTTATTTCCTAATTATTACATACCATTTAATAGTAGACATTATTTCTTATCAATTGACACCTGTATCATCTTTTTATTAGAGTTGCCTTATAGTATTGACTGTCAAATCATGACCAAACGTTTTTGCTGTAGTTCGCTCATGCGCAGTTAAAATTTATTTCATACAAATACCCATATATCATCAAATATCCAATATATTAATATTTTAATAACAGTATACTATTTCTACGATATTTTGTCAAGTTTTTGGAAAGCGCTGTTAAATTCGGCTGAAAACTCTGCATACTAAACTTTTGAGTTTTTCACAGAAATGTTAACATCTTCACGAATATACGTGCTATGCTTACACAAATGTTGAACAGGACCGGCATGGTCATTTGCTACAGTGACAGATCATTTTTAGCATTTTCTGTTTCTTGGGTGATCAAAAATATTATTTTATTATTAAAAGTATTATTGTGTCCCCCCCCCCCTAATTGTCCTTGCGACAAAATCTTCACTGAAAAACATGTTCTTTGCATACTCAAAGTTTAAGGTCATTTCGGGCATTTCCTCACGAGTTTTAGTAGATAAACGTCTGAAATCGGTCACTGCCTTTTAATTTCTGGGCACCAGTGTAATATGATAATATGAAATTCATCTTCTGGTAATTTTTTGTTACCATTATGTGAAGAAATGTTTAAATAATAAGTTCGATAACATCAATGGAACTGCATTCAGATTTTCCAATGAACGTAAAATAGCAAGCATCTATAATCATGTTAGAGCCTTTTTCATAGTAGTTTTAATAAATTTATGTTTATTGAAATAGATGTGTACTTGTATAAGTGAGTTCTAAATAGTTCTCTATTGAATCAATTTAGATCCCAATATATACAATTTGTATGAATAATCATTAAACCTTTGCAATACACTATCAACTCTGGATGTCATTTCTCGAAATGTTCGATAAATTTCTCCATGATATTGAACTCTTTTAAATAGGTTTTTATGTAATCTGGCAGTAAAGTTTGAGTAGTATGTGTAAACTAGGTAATATAGATGATATGTTTAACTAAATTATATATGAAACTTTAAAGTTGGTGGTATTATTCAAAAGAATCCGGTGGTTTTCATTTCTTTTTTCAAAAACAAAAAAAAGTACGTCAAAAATAGTATAGAAAACATCCTATGCATCAGATATTGCGTAAGTAAGAATTATAATAGACGCTATTATACAAAGTGGTCATAAAGTAATTTTGCAGTTATATGAATCCCTGCGGCCGTTAGGATCAGTGAGATTTAGTTATATGAAGATATGCGCTTCAGATTGTGGTGAACAAGAACAATTGAGTCTGCATGGTTACGGTCACAGTGAAAAAAAAATCCAAGTTTTCGAATGGCAATACCCGATTTTTCCCATCCCAAAATGATCAGCACATTGAAAAACCATAAAGGGCGTTGGATCGGTACTTGTAGCATTAAAAACGACGACGTGGAACACATCCAAATAACAGCCCTAGAAACAACCATACAATACAGTGCAATAGCAACCAGGGCCAGCGCAACCATCGGGCCAGGGCCCCACGCCAATTGCGGTCTTTTTTAGGGGCCCCGAGACCCTCTATACAATTCGAAATAACGTTTCATCTGTATAAAATAATACTAATTTTCATTTAGATTTTGTTTTAAATGTTTATTCATGAGAAAAAAGTGAGTATTAAGCGATTGCTTCACTGAAACTTCCAGACTGCTAAATCCCATATTAACTTATGGGAAAATTTCAAAGCGCAATTACTCATTATCTAATGTAATTATCGAAATGCAGTTTACATCATCAGAAAGTAGACGCTAGATGTAGAAGATGTGCGTTTTTAAAAATTCTCTCCTTAAGTTTAAAGTATTTAAAAATTCAGTATAAGCTTGGAAATTGTCACTTGATAAAATTTTATAATTTGCTTAAAATTACTTAAAATTAGATAAAATTAAATTTTTAAAAACGCACAACTTCTTTATCTAACGTCTACTTTCTGAAGGTGAAAAAACCGTATTTACATAATTACATTAGATAATGCTACTATTTTAAGTTTTCCCATTAACATGGGATTTGATTGTAGCAATTCCTCGCTAACCAGACTTAATAAGTCTAATTAAATCTTCTCACTCATTTTTCTTTAATCTACTCACACATGGAGATCTGAAGTGTAAACCCGATATGGGCCCCTAACTTCAGAAAAAGCCACTTCCAGATGTTCAACATAAAATTTCGTCTGTGCATACCTCCAGTTTACTTCACGATCTCGAGCATCTGTGCTTTCTAATAAACTTAGAAATTATTGCAGTTATAAATTCGTGTCGCTTGCTAAGAAGTGACGTTACAGGATCATTTATGTTCTCATATTTTCTAGCCACTTGAGTTGTCCTTCAGGCACTACACATATCAAAGAACTCTTCATCTTTGAGAGACTAAACATATGCGAGCACTTAAAAATCTATCCAACCTATATACCCAACAGGCGGGAGGCCTGAGGAAGTAGTCTGTTTTGAGTTGCGGCCAAGCAACGAGCTCTTAGACTTCTCTAGTGTGTGAGAAGGTCTATGTACGCGGCCCCGTGCCGGTTAGGCAAGAACCTTGCCAGGTCATTGAAAGGACTTTGATTCCTTGAATGTAAGAGAGCGCCTTGCTCTGGAAAAAACTTCTCCTTTTTAGAGACTGTTTAATTCGGCTCCCAGTGCCGAGTAGTAGTATACGGACATCCGGATACAAAATCCCAAAATTATAACGTCCACATATGTTTGCTTATGTATTGTGTTGTGTGTACTGTGAAAAAGTGACGCAATTAAATACATGTTTGCTAAAAAACTGTTTGATGATTATTAATTACGCTACAATGGGATTTAGCGATCTGAGAGTTTTAGTGAAGTGGCCTCTTAACTTTATTTCTTACAGGGAAAGTTGATATAATTGTCGAGGAATGTATAGATTTAATGATCCTGAAAGAAACCGTGAACACAAAACGTTAATATTTAAAATGTCGTAAACGGTAGATATTTTTATTTTCTGTGAAATTAAAAATAATTATTAGTTCTGTATGCAGTATACGTTGGGCCCCATTTACTGCTTTGCCAGTTCCCGCGTAGCAACAGACACGAGAGGAAAAGAAAACATTTGCTGAGAAACAATATTCCCACGCTGCTTTTTAAAAGATTTCCACAACCGATGATTTGCGCATGGTGTTCTATGATTGATGCTTGCGTTCCTCGTCTCTTTGTTGGTATCTTTTGTTTACAATGTCGTTCTTTGCATGTGTCCTACGTTGTCATTTATCATGATACGTGTACGGTTCCAATGTTATTTGTGGTTTATCAGTGCGCTGATCAATGTGGTATAGGCAAAAGTGAGTGTTGTCATTCGAAATTTCGAACATGTTTTACTGTAGCCGTTAACGTGCAGGCCCCATTGTTCTTGTTCGCCACAATCTCAAACACATACCTTTAAATGACTATAGCTCACAATTTATTTCGGTTGGTTGTACAGATTGGCCTATTGAGATTCATATATCGGCAAAGTTCCTTTATGACCGACCTGTACTTATATTTTGCCCGCCAGATAAAATGATGAATGTAATTATATAATGATTAGAAGAGAAACACTATATTTATAATTATTATTTAAAATAATATTCATAGATTAAAAAACTAGCAATATAAATATTAAATAGTTCTAATTAAAACTAAATAAACGTTTCCTTAAGTATGTCATATTCAGCTGAAAAATACATATAGTTAAATGTAATCAAATTATATAACTCCTAAAATTCTATAAAATATATTTCTTCTAATAACGCTATTTTTCTAACACTCTTTTTCTCAAATACAGATTACGATGCATCAAACTACTCTAATTTATTAGTATAAAAGTTCACCGAAAAAAATCTGACTACATAATATTGTTATCGCACTATGATTCTATTGGGAAATTTATAGCAGTGCGTAATGTATAAACAAAACATATTTTTCGTAATATTAAATGCGAATATCACGGAATATGCTGGGGACAAAAATAAATGCCTGAAATATCTGTATTTTATTTTAACGTTAATGTGTTTGTGTCTGATTTCTTCCGCTTACATAGTATTTATTTTTAGCGGGATTTTTTATGACCTGACACATTCCGGATATTTCCAGCTGTGCTACGCAATTACATGGCTGCACATATTAAAAAGACAGCCTTGGAGATACTGGCACATATTTGTTGTGATTTGAAATAACACTATAAGCCTTCCTTTAAACGCAATTACACATGGGAATACTTGGATAATAGCTATTAAAGATATGATGTAGGGTTTATTAAAACGTGCAATAGATGTTTCGTTTAAGAAGAGCAAAAAATGCAACTGACATACAAAGAGAATTTTATAAATTATTATTGTGTTATACAGTGTGCCCGCTAAAGTCCGTTGTCACCCGAATAATTTCTGAGCGACAAGAGCGATAGTCAAAAAAGTGGGGTCTAAGTATAGTAAAGTTGCCTTGCGCTACGCAAGGCACGCAAGGCAGACTTATAGCGCCACCTGGTGGCTAAATTTAGAGTTATTGTTATTATTTCATAAACGGTAAGAGATACGAGAAAAAGTCAATTACAAAGTTGTTCAGCATCATTGATTTAGTAAAAGAAGACACCTTCGTAAAGTAATGTTAAAAGTAGAAGGCATAAAATGCATATTTTTTTGGTTCAAAACTCCCAAAATTGTAACGTGACATAATGCGGAAGAAAAAAGAAAAGTTCACACTCCAGAGTTTCAATTGTCAGTAGATATACAGTATTCATCTTTACATAAATAAATCTTAATATCACATACTATGAAAATTATTTTTTTCCATTTTGTATAAATGGTGCGGATACATGAAACAGCGAGAGTATGTAACCCCTCTACCAACATTGCAGGAACTTCGAAACCATATTACGGATGCTTGTGCCAGCGTGTCCCCTGCCATGTTGTACAATGTGCAGCGGGAAGTGCAATCCCGTGTCCAGATGTGTATTGTTGCTGAAGGACACCATTTTGAGTATCACAGATAGACGAGTCTCATTTCCGATAAGTGCAGTTTTGTACAACGCGATCAAACTATAAGCGCTTTGTGCTTTTCATTTGTATCATGTTTGTGAGCAAGATGATTTTTGTGATAAATCGATGACGCTGAACAACTTTGTAATTGACTTTTTTCCCGTAACTCGTACCGTTTTTGAAATAAGAACGCTAACTGCAAATTTATCCACCAGGTGACGCTGTAAGTGGTTTCCTTGCGTAGCACAGGGCAACTTTACTATACCTAGATCCCACTTTTATGACTATAGCTCTTGCCGTTCAGAAATTATTGGTGTGTCAACGGATTTTGGCGGGCACACTGTGTACTGTTCCGTTTGTTCAAAGTGTAGAATTGTTTAGCACTAATTTTATTAATTGACAAATTCAAGATATTCCCAACCATGCAACGCGATTATTTTGTTGCAAATATTTAAAAGAATACCACGGAGATTCTCACAAATATTTGTTGTGTATTAAAGCAGCGTTACAGTGGTTCAGTTAAGCTCGATACCCAGTTATGCAATGGAATTACATAACTGCGTATATTAAAAAGAGAGTCTCACAAATGTAGACAGATAAATATATTTTTTAAATAACTGGAAGGTTGCGTGTAAGCGCAATTACATATAGTATTATTTAAGTAAAAGCTATTGAATGTATGAGATAGAGATAAATCACAAAATGTAACTAACATATACAACATATTTTTAATTCATGATATTAATCTGCTTACATATGATTTCGTTTCAATAGAGCTAATTTTTATTATATGAAATATTCCACATGTGTATTGTTGCTGAAGGACACCATTTTGAGTATCACAGATAGACGAGTCTCATTTCCGATAAGTGCAGTTTTTTACAACGCGATCAAACTATGAGCGCTTTGTGCTTTTCATTTGTATCATGTTTGTGAGCAAGATGGTTTTTGTGATAAATCGATGACGCGGAAGTATAATGCTTACACAATCAATACAAAATGTAACTAACATATACAACATATTTTTAATTCATGATATTAATCTACTTACATATGATTTCGTTTCAATAGAGCTAATTTTTATTATATGAAATATTCCAAATATTTAAAGCTATGCACGCTATTGCATTGTTGCGAATATTAAAAGGAAGGGCCTTGAATATTCTGATAGACAATTATTGTGATTTGAAGCTGTGTTAGAGGGATGCATTTATGGCCAATTACTCATAGGAATACTTGGGTAAAGTCAAGTAAAAGTATTAGATGGAGTTTTAAGAAACGGATAATATATTTTTTTTTACTAAAAAATAAATAATGTAACGAAGATACAAAAAATAATGTGTGACGGACAATAATAGAAAAATCCTTAATGCTTGAAAATTTGCATACTAAATTTTAACGATAATTTTCTTAGATGTTTTTCTATGATGTTTTTGATTATTTGATTGCTCCACGTAAAATGTAGTTATTTTCTTCATTTCCTAAGCATTACACTCATGTAATTTGATAGTGAAAGACGTTTTATACAGCGTAAAAATTTTCCACATTTATGCATAAATTGTTTCTTCGAATAAATCCAATTTTCAAACCATTACATTAGATTTTCTTGATAAAAATAATTCAATTTACTTACATTGTATGAAACAGTTTGTTGAAATATTATTGGAAAAGTTTAAATTTGTGTTACGTTTAGTAGAAATTAGCGAAAAAGCGATTTATGTTAATAAAACTAATTTATTTATTAACAATTTAAATTCCTTTTACAAAATTTTAAATATCATTTGAAATTTTTCTTGATAGAACTATAACTATATCCAGTTATATGTTTATATTAAACGAACCTGTTAACTCTATGCGTACTTTTGAACTTTTAGTTGAAGAATAAACAGAATTTTTAGAAAACCCCTATCATCAGAAATTATTGCGTTTCTCTCGTAAATCTATTGTGTTAAATTTAAATGAATTTACTTATTTACAGCAAGTCCACAAGTATTACATTTGACAAGGAACACTATACGGATTTCTGTGACATGTTAAGCTCATTAATTTCAGAAGAATCTATTGCGTATTCCTGGATGTTTCCTAATTTTCCAGCGTCTTAGTTTGTGCCATTACATCCCGCTTGAATTTGGAGAGAATAGTATCAATTGAATTTGATTCCATATAGTCATTTTTACCAAGAAGAAGGAAAATAAAAAAAAAGATTCGTGAATGGATAATTATCCATATTTCATTGGTCAGCCATCGATCTCATTAAAAACTCACCAGAAATCTATATACCGTTATCCTTTAGAAGAGATTCTAACATGCATTACCACATTACCAGATGAAGAAGATTTCACTTTAAAATGAGATCGAAACTACAGCATTTCTTATCGCAATTGCAAGGATATTTATCGCTATACAAAATGATCGGCAACATACGGCATTTCCATCTGAATTCCATCATCCCATTCTTCAATTCATGGCATGTCGAGGAGATATGTTCCATGAGTTTTTGATAAAAATTACTCTTACGCGGTGACTTTACTTAGAAATGCCGCTGACGCTTTATTGACGACCGATGAAAGTCCTTTTCTTATCCTATCAACTTTTGTTATCAGGGAAAAGTATTGCATATATACAGTGGTGGCCAAAAGTGTGGACATTTTTTGAAAGCTTCATGTTTTTCAACTTTGTGTACTTGTAGAATATATTAATTTTCACTTAAATACAAACGTTTATATATCACGTTGAAGGTAATTTAATGTAGAATTTAATAATAAAAACAATATTACAATATCTGTATTACAAAAAAAGTTATGCAACTAATAGTAAGATCTATCTTAGATTTGCATTTTTTTAAAGTGATACTTACACAATCAATACTTAGTAGGATAACCCTTATATTTTAAGACAGCTTCACAGCGTCTTTTCATCGAGTGAACGAGTGTTTGGAGTTCATCTTTCGTAATCACATGGTGCCAAGAATCAATTATAGCTTCAATAAGTTGTCTTTTATTGGATGGACGTTTTTTTCGTACAAGAATTTTCAAACGTCGCCACAAATTTTCAATTGGATTGAGATCAGGGCTGTTTCCTGGCCGTGGTAATATATCTATGCCTCTATTTTGAAACCATGCTTTGCATACTTTTGCTGTGTGGCATGGAGCTGAATCCGGCTGAAAAATAAATGGTGCGTTGTTGGGGAAGAGATCCCTGATGGAAGGTATCAATTTTGGTTCCAGGACAGTTTCGATGTATTTTTTGGCATTCAGGATGCCATCAATCACTTGAATTCAGCCCACACCATCTGCAGACATACATGCCTAAATCATGACATTTGTTGGGTTTTTTGTAGTTGCTTCAATGCAATCAGGATGAAGTGCTTCTACTCTACGTCTCACGTATTTTCTACCATCACTACCAAAGAACGATATTTTACTCTCATCGCTCCAGATTATTTGCTTCCATTGATTTTCTGACCATTTAATGTGTTCTTTTGCCCACTTAACTCGTTTTTCGCGTTGCTTTTGATTTAAATATGGTTTTTTCCTTGGAATTCTAGCTTGTAGTCAAAATCCTGATAAACGTCTTCTTATTGTTCTTAAACTTACTGCAATACCCGCTGCATTCATTTCACATCTAATGGCATCTGATGAAATTTTTCTATCTTGAAGGCATAGCCGTTTAATTTTTCTATCGGCAGTAGCACTTGTGCATTTTTTTGTGCACTTGTGCATTTCAGCCTGATTTGGCCTTATTTTCCACTGATTTCGTTTTTTCATAACGTAAGCAGAACTTTCGTACACCAGAACAAGTCACTGAACCACCAACTTGTCTTGCAATTTCAGCATAAGAGAGGCCATTTTCTCTCAATATGACAATTCGGCTTCTTTTTGTAGATGTCCAATTAGTTCTTCCTGTTGATGACATTGTTTAAAATTAGTTTAATTAAAAAAAGGACTTTAAATATTCAAAAACAGCAATACTCTATTTAATTGTACTAGTATGCATCATTCCGCAAAATATTTCCACAACAATAACTCTTTTACCATCCAAATAACCTAAACTATAGTTACAGAAATTTGGTTGGTCCTCAGAACAGTGTTTGTGATTGGCTAGTACTCTTTTATTACAAAACATGTCCTTTTTCAAAACGATTTGTGTTTGCTTGTTCTACTAAAATGATCATAACTTTTTTTGTAATACAGATATTGTAATACTGTTTTTATTATTAAATTTTACATTAAATACCCTTTAATTTGATATATAAACGTTTGTATTTAAGTGAAAATTAATATATTCTACAAGCACACAAAGTTGAAAAACATGAAACTTTCAAAAATCGTCCAAACTTTTGACCACCACTGTATATGGATATGTCTAAAACTGCAAATTAAAGAATAGCGTATAAAATTATAAATGGAATTTTGCCAGTGCAATCAATAAAATTTTATTAATAAACTCTAGTTTCTAGTAATTGGTTGGCATATTTCAATATTAGAATTAACGAGATGATGAATCATGGATGGTGGCTTTGCATCTTTTAGCTTGTCGTTTCTTTTATAATAATGTTCAAAAATTTTACTCATAGATTTTAATCTGGAGGAAGGGTGTATTCAGGACATGATGGATGAGATTCTAATGGATGGTTGTTTTGCGGTGCCACTGTAATTTCCTTTTCAAAATACTGATTAAGCAGACTGGAATATCCACCTTAAAAAGTGTTCTATATCACGATGATTATCAAAGCCTGAAGATGGGCAAATCCTGATTAGCACGCAGAGCTTTAAACACTAGATATGCGGATGGACAAAATTGTATTAAATTGGACAAACAAGCCATTGTTTTATCAATCTGTAAGACCAAATCGATATTTGCTTGTAACGAAAATCTTGACATAAATTGATACTTAGTGTTAAAAGGAATTGTGAAAAACAACAGTTAATGTCTGATTAAAACATATCACATTTAAATACCTAATTTGTTGTTAGTAAATTTACTGTTTACCTTCCCAAAAAAATTTATTAAATTCGAAAAAATACAATGTATATTATCAATTTATTGTTAATATATAAGACAATATTTAAAAGCATTTTTTAAAAAAACAAACAAAAGAAAAATTAACGATTGCTTACTTAAAATTTTCTTTAGATATTTTTTATCTAAGGAAAACATACTATTGAAATGTAAATAATTTTGCGAAATGGAAAAAAAAAGGCGGGGAAATCATTTTTTTTTCTTTATTGCTGCAAAAAGAAACTCCATCAAATCGTTGCTTTCTTTCAGAATGTAATGACGGAAACACGAAGCCAGCTAGAGACTCTCTTGAATATTAATGGCCTTTTTGTCATGTGATGTTGCGTCCGAAGAAAACTTTTCCAGTATAGAAAAATAAGCTTTACGCTGTTTCTTTGCCGAGAGAAAATAAAACATAGAGTGTATTCAGAAATGTTACAAGGATACAAATTTTCAGCCATATTTTATGCAGAATAAGTTTGTTAGAAATATAAATGCATATTCGTAAAAAAAATAAGTATTATTATTTTTCTATTTTATTAAAACGGACTTGATAAGCTTTTATTATAAGTTAGATTAAAAAAAATATTAAGCAAACTACAAGAAGTAGTAATGCATGCCAAAACATACAATTTTGATATAGGAAGCCAGAGATTTATTCCAATTATTTTTCCCTCCAAAATACAGAGTACCCCACTCCAATCTAAACTTATGCTATCGTTCATAACTTTAACTAGAATAAACATATTTGCAACAGACTTGCCTTGCTCTGTGTGAAATGTAATGGTATTGTGAAAACGGATGGAAGTGTTCAACGTTTTGGTAAGCAAAACATTGTGCTGTCAATTACATTCGTAAATATGCAGCATTTGGTTCAGTATTATATGGATATGGATGGTAATCTACAATTTCTCATGATATCCTTACATTTCACACAAAAAAAGATTAGTCCATTTTAAATTCCGTTAAAGTATCTTTATTATTGTTAAAGTTTTGAATAAAAATCCGACTGCCTTTCCGAGTGAGACATCCTGTATTTTTAACTGGATATGTAGATTCTAATCCTATTTCCCTATACAAAATTTATTTTTGTTGTAGTGAACACTCTACCGCCTATTAACGTTTTAAAAGCCAGATTTAAGCCTGAATCGAAATAGAGGAATGAGATAAACAAACAATTTATATGGAAATTTAACTTATACAGTCGAACTCAGTTAATACGAGAAACAAAGGTATTATAAAAGTCCTCTTATTAACCAGTACTCGTAATATTCGTGAAGATAAGGAAAAATTTAAAAACGCCAACATAAAAAAACTAATTACAACTAAATATTGCTCTAATTATCTTATTGCTAAAACTAACATAATAATAAAAAAAAATTTGCCAAAAATCGGCTAACATTGCAATAGGCACTGCAGTTTTCAATCTATTGATTTGACATTTGATTTTCTTTTTAACCGTGCAATAAAAGACATGAAAAGGCTGGTTAATATGGGTCAGAGTCCGGATTTGAAGAAAAAAATCAATTAACAGTTTTCTTCTGTGCTGCTTCCTTTCCAATACTCAGTTGCAAATCTTACAAAGAGGAGGTATTTGTCCTTATCCATCCTTTCTTTGTTTCATTATTTCAAAACCTCAGGGCATTTCTTTGCATTTTTTGGTTGGAGAGATCTGCTTGAAGTTTCAAATTCTGACCGTTAAATCTAACAGATTACTACATTTTGACAGACAGTTGTAATGTAGAAATATTATAGCTGAGAGATACCTGCGTTTGATAAGAAAGGTATTTCTTTCTTAATTCTACCCTACTTTTCACCGAAAATCATATAGAAATAAACAGATAATTTGCTCTTATTAGCCATGATCCTGCTTTTGTTGTTCGTAAAAAGCGTAAAAATCCTAATATTGTCGGAATGATGATTTAATTTCTTCAAATGCAAACTACTTGTTTTATCCGTCCTGGTATTAAGCGAGTTTGACTGTATTAATTTTTTCTATTTTTGGTACAAATATATTTTGTACACGTGTATATAACTTCACGTAGATAACCCCAGCACAAATGGTCGAAACGTCTGCATTAAAACCATGACCAAGGGTATTAAATTTTTTTTAATAAATTTGAGTAAAATTAAGTATGACATTAGATTCAATTGGAAAATTATTATATTTTCTCATTAAACTATAAGGAATGATTAGAAATATAAAACTCGTTGGCAATTTTTCTGTGTTTCTGAAATTATTCAATATTTGATTTATGAAAGCTAAATTCTCCACTGCAAGAAAATTATCGGTTATAGTGGATAAAACACAACCCAGTATTATACCAATACTGAATGTACTGGAAAATACTTCCATTGAAAACCAATATTTGTTACATATTGGTTATAAATTGGGATTACGAGAATCGAAATGCCAAAAATTTTTAAACAATATTAGTGCACTATTCGCAAAATATAGAAACAATAGTTTTAGGACATATGTATCATGCTAATATTGGATAAGATGTAGTTCATAAAAGCAGTATTGGCCAAATATTGTTTTGCTGCTACTATAAGTATATATAATTTATTCCTTACAGTAATAAAATATGTGTTATCTATTTTAAGAGTAAGTAAATTTGTGGTATATATATATAAATACAATGCTCAAAAAAATTAGGGTAGCAAGCAAATAAAAGAAGAAAACCTTGCGAGACAGCCATGCATGGGTATAAAATGGAGAGTAAACGTGTATCAATGCGCAATACAGAAAATAAGACGCAAAAAAATTGTAAGTGAGCTTTAATTCTTTGAAAGGATGAAAAGAACATGAAAAGATGGTTTAGGGAAACAATTTGGTTACATGTAAATTACAAAAATAAAGTATTGTTTACTAATGATGCAAGTTGTTTAATACGGCGTGTGGTCCCCTCTAACAGCTAAGACTGCTGCACACCTGTTTTCCATGGATGTGATGAGGTTATCGACAACACTTTGAGGAATACTGTTCCAATCTTCAAGAATTGTAATCTCCTTGTCCCAGACAATAAACGAAAGCTTTCGTCTTGCTGCAATGCATCGCCCGAGTGTGTCCCAAACATGCTCGATCTGATTCAGGTCAGGAAAGCATGCTGGCAATTCCATACGCTGTATTGTTTTTGTTTCAACCATGTTCTCCAATAGACTAGCTGTATCCGGTCAGGCATTATCATGCATGAAAATAAAGGAATCACCATCGGTGAAGCGTAAGGTATGACATGAGGTCTCAGTATCTCGTCTGTATACCTTTGGGTCGTCAAAGTGTCATTCCAAATGATATGCAGGTCCGTACGTCCACCTATGCTGATTCCAGCTCATACCATCAACCCACCTTGTCTATAATGTGATCGTTCACGAACAAATGTGGGGTTATTTCGACTGCCCTTTTCCCTACATACAAAAACACGTCTAGTGTCACACTCCAGACTGAATAGGAAAGCAACATTTGACTCCAATCCGTTGCCTTCAATCTTGATGTTCAGCAGCCCAACTTCTTCGGGCCGCACAGTGGCTTGTGGTCAACGGAATACAGATCATTGGCCTACGTGCATAGAGACCACCCTGATGAAGCATATTTCGCACTCTTTGCCTAGACACATTTCGTCGTATTGCCAAGAGCTACCGTTTTTGCAACTGAGTATCATCCCCTTTTCTGTCTCGACGAGCTGTTAACAGGATATATCGGTCATAAGTTGCTGTGGTGAACGTGGTCGACCTTGCCCTGGTCGACATCTAACATTTCCTGTTTCTTGGAATCGATTCCACAGCCTTGCAAAGACATTTCTTGCAACTCCAACAGAGTCCGCTACTCTTCGTTGTGTTTGCCCGGATTCAAGTCTATCTCTAATACCACAAGACATGGATTCCGGTAAATCACGTTGTTGTGACATTTCAAATCACCCTTTTCTCAAAACAAAAGCTGAGCAATTGAATTTCGCAACTGAGACAGTGAAACAGACATTTCTGCGAAATCCTGATTTCTTCACTTATCTCCTTTTTCTGGTTTTTGACGTTATGAACTTTGATTTGCATATGAAGTTGTATTTTTCTTTTTTCTGCTATACTTTAAATTATGGATGTTTTAATTTAAGTTACTTATTGGTGTAAGTATTTGTGTAATTTCGTTAAAACCATGTGCTCCCCTAATTGTTTTGAGCAGTGTATATAAATATATATATATATATATATATATATGTGTGTGTGTGTGTGTGTGTGTGTGTGTGTGTGTGTGATACTTAATCATCCTTTAAAATTAATGATAACGTATTCAACGATGCACTTCTTGCAAATGAAATTACAAATTAGATACAAAATTATATATATATATATATATTAATAAAATAATCAAACATTTACAGTTACATACATGAAATAGATTTGAAAGCATTCGATAGATTGCAATATTTATTTTTCGGAAGATCAATGTATATCTATCTGATAACAGTAATTAATTAAAACAAATACCTCTCATATATTCCCTTATTTATATATCTCATTTTGTATTTTCTAAAGGATTTTATTTTAAAATTTTCAGCTCACAAATCCAATTATAAGTAAGCGTTTTATGAACGCAAATTAAATGAGAACTAATCACATCCAAAAGTACAATTTCATTAAAAAATTTAGTTATATTTGTAATGCCTACAAGCTCTGAGATTAGAATCATAATTTGCTTTGATTACACTTTGTTCATAAAACTCGTACAAAATTATTAAAACCTTATTGTGTAACTATACTTCACAAAGCCTATTACCTTAATTAAATAAAGAAAATAATAATAATAATTTTTTTTTACCTTAAACTAAAATTGTCTGTATATTATGCTAAATAATAAATCACAAAAAATAAAAGTGAAATCATGATATGTATTTAAATAAATTGTATGAAAAGATCATTTATATTTAGCGAAATTTTTATTATTTTTTTAAGCATTTTAAAACATACATACATTTAAACTTTCTATTTTTTATGTAAGAGCATGAAAAACTTTCCATTAGTTATATATCACTATTTAAAATTTAGCATTTTTTGAAATGGAACTTGCTAGTAAGATATTGTGTTGCTTGGACCTTTCAGTTTCCGTGAAAATGTCGTGTATTTATGACAAAAATTCCCCATTGATTTACAGCAATATCATTATTCCAGCAAATGTTGTGTTGTGGATTAGCATTCTTCATTACCTACGATTATTTTCATTTGTTAAAAAAGGATTGCAATAATACAGTAGAATCCCACTCGATATCTCAACATAATATTATAAATTGACGACCACTTTTCCTTAAAAATTGCTGAATGATTTGTGTTGATGAAACAGAACATTATCTGTGGAATAATCGGGCGATAGATTTGAAATAATGATATTAGAGTATAATGTTGTTAAAGTTTTTTTTAAACTATTTCCCTATCATATATAGATTTCTCAATGTCCTCCCATAAAAATAGAACTTCTTGTAATATATTTCGATTGTAAAACTATTAAAATTGGTATCATAGTTTATGATAAATTGCAATTTAACTTCTACTGACCAGATTTCAAATATTCAAACACTGTTACTTAGGCAATTTTAAGTGGAAAACTTTAGTATGATGAACATATTTATATGTTGTTTAGTTACAGAGTTTCGAAAACATTTATGAAGTAAATCATAGAAAAAAAATTAAACATGTGCACCGTTTGAACGACTGAGCCTAAAATAAAATTTGGGGGATAAATTGGGCAAAGTATAGTAAAATCGGATACCTTATATTGTTTGTTTCTTGAAGCCAGATTACCCATAATATTTAAATGAAACTTTGCGTAAACACTTGACACTTATCCGCGTAATAAAATCATTATAAATATTTGATTTGTTTATCACATTTTTATTACTAAATGTTTTTCCAGAAAAAGCCAAATCATCCGGTCTTACCCCACCAGTAGACTAAGAACGCATGGATATTGGATATGTTAATCTCACCGGGAATGAAAATGATAGACTTTATTTTGAAAATGGACAAAATATTTTATTTTACAAATTTAACAAAGGAACTTAACTAATAGTATTGCTCCGGCTAATTTGCAGAACACCTATTTAGCCAGCGCTTGCGCAATTTGAACTCCTCCTTTGATTTGAACTAAAGAGAAATAATTTTTTCTTGATATGTAGACTCCTAGATGTGTTGCGTCGATAAATGGCGCTAATACATTTTTGTGTGTTTGCTATGTTATTAAATGTTATTTTGTGCCGTAAAAGTCATTGTTTATATTTAGATTAGTATACAGTGAACCACTTGTAAGATTGTACAATAGATTTATTCATAATATTTAGATTAATTTGATACAAATTCTAAAGAAATAGAACATTGATCGAACAAGTATTTCAATTATAAGTCTAATGATTTAATATTTAAAGGGGATTTTTATCTTCATTACAATTTGAAACATTGCATAAAAGAGTTTATTTCTTTATGAACTTTTAAAATATCATAATCACTCTTATCCATGTAGTTTTAACTGCTTTTTCTTTAAGTATTGTTTACTGGCTCTTCAACCATTGTTTTGCTTTAGCCGGTTTTATACCGCGTGTGATATCCATTGTTACTTTAAGAGAATGGGGATAGCAAAGAAAGTCATAAAACACACCTATAAATGTTAGCAAAAGTTTCATTGTGGAAAATAAATTCTTATTAAATATGCTACTTTCACAACAATATAAAAAGTTTGAATAACATTAAATGTGTTCATATTTAAGAAATTTGAAAAGTATGAAACACAAAAACAAAAATGAAAAAAACTTTCTAACACAGAAATTGTTCAACTGCCAGCTGCTTCGTCTTCTTCCCTAGAGCTAAGCATTTCATCCAGGTGTAAGTATTTCAACCTTGCTCAAATTGAGTCAAAAGTGAGATATCCAGTTTCACCGATTATACGGTTATATACCTATGCCTGAATTTAGTCGAAAAAAATTTAAATTAAAAGTAATATAAGAACTAAAAGGCATTTAAAGTTGTCTGAAACACAAAATCTAAAAAAACACATTTTTCTTGTTCTTTGTTAAAAATATGATCTATAGTTTTAGAGTAAAACGACACAATTCACAAGTGAATACAATAATATCATTAAAAATGTAACTTTTTTAATCTTGTATTATTCACGATTGCAGTCACCGTGACCTCCTGCAGGATTTATAATCATTCATCTCAAAATACATTTTTTCAGATTTTGTCATATTTATATAGAAGTACATAAATAAATTTCGATATAATATAAATTTACGGATGTTTGTACAATGATTTTAGTTACATATTCATGATATTGCCTTCGAAAATTTCCATTTTCAGAAATAATTATGAAAATATGATTCTGTAATAAAAAGTGATCATAAAAAACGCTTAAAAATATTGATTTTTTTTTTTCAAAATATATTTTTTAAACCCCAAAAATATTTTTTTTATCTATTCAAAAGATAAAAAAAATTATGCAAAAAACAGTCATTTTTCTAGAACACGGCCGAAATAAAGAAAAACGTTTTCATACAATTTACATTCCAAAAGACACAAGCTTTTAAATATACACTTCAATAAACAAAAAGTATAACATATTTATGAAAAAATGTACATTTTTCTATCCCTTACCAACTTAATGGAAAATAAAATCTGAAAATAAATCTGAACCTATTTTTCCATTCTTTTATTTTTCTTTTAGATTTTATAGATAAAAGAAAAAAAAAATACTCAGTAATTTTTTGATAAAGTAGAAATATTGATTTTATCCCAGGATTTGATTAAATTCCTAAACAAAAGTTTCATTTTGTCGATATTTCGTACTTTAACATTTCTTAATGCGTTCAACTGGCAGAATTAGTATATAAAACCACGGAACAAACAATCTGAAAAACATTTAAATGAATTATACACGGAAAAATTGTACACAAAGTAAATTTTAATGTTCAATAAACTAAAGCACCATGTTTAATAATTTTAAAATAAAAAGCAAATTATTGAGAAAAATATGACATCACACGAAATTTATGTTACTCTTCCAATTAACACGAGAAAAAATGTGTAATTCAAAGAAGATCAGCTTGATTTTCAATAATCAGTGTTTCAACTTTCGGTAAGATAAGGATAATAAAATTTTGTGGTTTTCAGCAGATTAACGTAGCTTAATCTTAATACTGAAAAAGGAACTTTCACTACGCTGAGGGTAAATATACTAACTTACGAATGTTTCTCCCATGTGTGAATGTTTAGTTTTTGTAACTTAACAAAATGTGCTTGACTGAACGAATCTATCTTTTTGGACTCTTTCACTTTCCTTCGTGTGAGTAGCTCGGCGAAATTGGAGCGTTTCTTTGCGAATTTATGATGATCAATTATTGTACGGGGTTGTTTTCTATAAATTGCACACTCGTATTTCCAGAAAAGAAGTTTCATTGTGGATAGTTTTACGTAGAATGTTTCTGCCATGAACATAGAAATAGATAAAGACTTCTAACGAAAAAGCATTTCAAAGAAGAAAACCGTTCCTCAAAAAATGTTTCAAATAGGTGGCGCCTATGTAGGTCAGTTGTCCTATACATCACCAGTTCATCTGCTTCTTCAAATCGTCTGCTTAAAATTGCAATACGAAACATTGTTAGTGACAGTTTCAGTTTGTTGTTTGTAGGTGGCGCTACTTTAGCAGGCATGCTCGTTGACTGCGCAGAACCGTGTTCTTAGCTGTGCAGCTGCCATTAAGATCTAAAGTTGAGACACAATCTTAACACTATTTCGTTAGAAGTCTGTATCTATTTCTATGTTCATGGTTTTTACATAGGCAGAAGCTGTAATGTATTTACTAGTGGGAAAAGCTAGTATAGTCCGGATTGAAATGCCCTTAAAGGGTTTCAAGACTCTTAAAATTAGAAAAAACGACCATTTTTAACATTTAATATCTTCAAATGTATATGACTTTAAAACACAATTTTTGGATGGATGAAAGATATAAGTCTATGTTCTTTCATTTCATATATTTAAAAAAATATAATATGCAGAATTAATATTTATTCAAACTGTCAGACATTTTTCGAGCAGAAAATTGACATGACAGCTTACGCGCAGGATTACGAAACAAATTTTGCCTCTACAACAAAACATTTGATGCCTAATTATACTTCAGATTATAATAATTACCCATAATATAAATAAATTTGTATTTAAAACATTTTTATATTTTTAATACAAAGTTGTATTTAGCTTATACAAAATTTTGAAATTTTGAACAATATAACCAATTGAAAAAAGTATTATTTTAAACAAAAGAAAGAAAATTGGTTTCAGTTTATGCAGACTAACATGAAACATATCTTTTGAAATTTTCATGAAAAAAATATTAAAAAGTGTTTGAGATATCTTGCGTGTTATGCCCAAAAAAATGATTTTGAGAAAAATGACTTTAAAGTTTTTTTTTTTTTACCAATTCAGCTCTGAGTGTGAATAATTCTAAAAGCTATAACTTCTGTTCTAATGAGAATTTCAAGGAAACAGTTATATCAAAATGTTCAGATAAAATAGGAGATTAACATATAAAAAATAAAATTTCGAAAATTTTGAAGATTTTAGAGTCCTAAGACGCCTTATACAAAGGGAGTGGGGTATCTTCGTTAGTAAACGTCGAAAGGCTTTCTTTACCGTAGTAAAGTTTTGGCGGGGGTCCACTGAACTTCAGTAGTTTTTGACATTGTTCTTGAATGTAGATATAGGTATGCATGAAGTTTTCATCTAGTCGTTTTTAACTGAGATTAACTTTGTTTATTTAATAAAATATTTTTGAAAATAGTATTGATTCCCAAGCTTAGTTATTGAATCGCAAATGAGATTTTATTTTAAAGTCACATCGTTCACTTCACTTTCCTTGTTTTTGTTTGAATAAATTTTTCTCTATTAATTGTTTAAAAGCTCGAATGTTCAAATATTGAATCCAAAGACCCCCCTTTACTGTCACACTATCAGTAGAGATAAAACTATTATTCCAAATTTTATGACAGGTTTTTATAAAGGTATCTTTATATTAAAATTATGTAATCCATATAAAATTACATTCCATAACAACTTATGAATGTGAAGTGAAATAAAAGTCATTTTTGCTACCTATGCTTCTGCACACCAGAACTACGTACACATTTAATAAAAAATATATGCGATATTCATATTTATACACTTAATTCTTGTGTGTATATAGTAAAACGTATAATATCACTTGCTGTTTTTACTATATGCTTCATTTATAAAGCAAACAGAAATAGAAAATAAAATGTGTTCTAAACAATAATGAAACGCGAAAGTGTATCGTTCAAGAAGAAAGGATATCGTTACGAATTTATGTGTTCGGCCAAATGTAATTTAGAATGTCATAAGAGAGTTTCCAGTTGGTATTAAAGCTTTTTTTTGAAATACATAGTTAATTTTTTTCTCTCTAGAGAGAAACAGAGGGATAGAGAAAAGCAAAATTTTTAATAGCGCTTTCTATAAAAATTTATTTTCCTTTCGTATATAGTCTTATCTGATTATTATATCTGTATCAAATAACTCCCAATGTATCAAATGCGCTAGCAACTTGCTCTATATTTACATATTTAACACAAAAATTGAGAAGTAACGTATTTAATATAGTATACTTAAATAAGCCATATAATTATGTAATACAAAATATGTAATATATGACAAGAAAAGTAAGCCATATAAGATTGTAAGTTTTTTCAATGGTTTCCCAAACCGTCACTTGAATTCCAGCATCAAATGTGTTCCCATTTAAATGAAGCACACAACTCAGTGTACATGCTTTTTTTAATTTTTGTACATCAAAATAACCAAACTGAATAAATAAAATATAAATGAAATGTTTTATTGAAAAAGGCTATTTTACGAGAAAAATCCTCTATTCCCCTTTTTACTTACCAAATTAAAAAAAAATTGATTAACAAAAATATATTTTCATTCTTCTCTAAGAAAAATTGTAAAAAAACACACTTGTTTATCCCAACTGCAGTGAAGCAAAAACTTATTAGAATAATTATATTATCTGAATTTAGCGACATTTTCTATAAGCCTTTATTTCTTTTTTCTTTTAATTAAAAATACACTCTTCGCATAAGACTTTGAAATTTTCTTACACCATGCTTTAAATTACTAAACAAAAGTAATAAAATTACATAGAAGAACATATTTTATGCGAAATATTTTCAGAAATTATGATTAAGATTTTTTAAAGGATCCTGAGTTTGTTTTTGTTTTTTAAAAACACTTTTTCTATCTTAAACATGATTTTCTAAATACTTTTGTTAAAACATTTCATAAAGTTTCAGGATGATTATTTTCTGTCAGGTTTATAAATTTATATAGTAAACAGCTATTTAAATAATCATGCTTACGTTGTTTTTTATAAATTTATCTTTGTCCTAATGTACTACTTATATCTGAAATTTTTCCCAGATTAAATTAGTACCAAGATGAAATAAAAATAGAAACAAACAATCTTTTCAAATTTCATAATAAAATGAAAATTATATATATTTTTAAGAAGACCAAACCATAGAATAAATACCTTAAAAAATTAACAAAGGCTAAAAACATACGTAATCTTACATCATCTAGAGCTAAAATACTTATAATTTATTTATATTAAAAACTGTACAGTACATGGAATTTTCGTCTAAAAACTCTAACTTTATAAAGGGAAATATAATACAAGCTCTGTAAATTCCATTAAATTAATTGAACAACAAATTCTGCAATTAAGATATCCTAATGTAGCTTTTATTAGAAAATCATTACTTATAATACATAATATAGATTTTTTGTAAATAGTTAAATCTTTAAAAACAGTTTTTGAAAATTCATAATAAATGAAAACATTAATGAAAAATTCATTACAACTATATTAAATGAGCGTTCAATAATTAATTGTATTCATAATCATATATCAAACATCATTATTTTGGAGATTATTGAATTTTTTTGTATAATCATTTGGAAGTGTTTTCTTGTCATCATATTTGCTCGTTAAAACTTCATTAAGCCATCTTTTCTCTTCTTCCCCATATAAAAAGAACTGATATTCTCATAAATTAAAAAAGATTACGTTTAAGATATTTCTCAAGAAGCAGAAATATATTGTTAATGGATACATTCTTTATTATATATTTATATTTGTTTCTCTATTAAAATAAAGGTTTTTTTTTTTCATTTTATCGTAAAAAAATAAATGACTGAAATTCGCAATTTTTTCCAAATTCAAGAGTTTTGTAAAACTATATATATATATATATATATATATATATATATATATATATATATATATATATATATATATATATATATATATATATATTAATGTTAAACTGCTTAAAACATATATTTAAACAATATGTTTATTCATATAAACAATATCTTATTTATATTATATACTTAACATTACCATAGGTGCCAACCTCTCATTAATATTCCGTAATATGAGGGGTTAATTTGACCCAGTTTAACAACGCTTCAAACCAGAAAAATTATTTTATTTAATAAATTTATAAAGAATTTTATTGTTTAAATTCAATATAATTTTGACATTATTAACGTATTCAGACTTTACTAATGAATGTTAAAGCTTGAGATTAATTACTCCATGTAATTGTGGATAGAAAATCAAGCAAGACCGGGATTTAAACGAACAAAGTTGGATGTAATTATTTTGACTCATTTAACAAGATTAAAGGAAAACATGACATCCTTTTCAATCCAAACAACTCATGGTAATTAGTTATCGTAAATTTAAAGTTTTAATATTTATTATATAAGAGTGTCTAAACATAAATATGACAAAATAAATGTAAACATATATCTGTTCTAAAAGCCAAAAATTCCAAATTTTAATGAGAAAGCATTAAATGGACTACAATTATTTGTGGTAATATGTAGTGTTTTAAAATACTTTAGTCACATAGAAGCATACATAATATTTTATACTAAACCTTTGGATTAACTTGTGCAGTTTATAAACCAAAAATTACACTAAAATATTCTAAAGTAGCTGTTTCCAACTGCATATTAATATAAATTTACTCATAAAGTTTACTACAAACTGAATACTTTTTATAATTGGTAAGTACATATGAGTTTATTGAACATTTAAAAACTCTTCACACACGTCACTCTAATGGAAACGTTATAATTTTTTTCTAACTGTTATAAAGTATTACGGATACATGAGTGCAAGACATAGTGCCTAACTTAGAAAATGTATTTTTATTCACTTGTTGAACTGCCTGAAATAGATTCTATGTTTTAATAGTCCATTAGTTCAAAGCACGGAAGTCCGCGTCACATATTTACAAAAGAAATTAGCGTCTCCGATTTCTGTAAAAAGGATAGAACGAAAATCCTTGCTCAGGTTACCTGAAGTATCCAAAGAAGCATGCCTCTAAAGAATGCCTCTTTCGAAAAACATGTGAAAGAACCAAATAGGACATCACATCCGAACACCAAAAATAGGCTTCATTGAACCCCATAAAATTGCAAAATGGATGACAAACAATATTTAAAAAAATAAAACATATTTAAAGATTTAAAAAAAATGTACCCATAGGCTTCTGAAAGGGGAACAACTTAAAAAGAGATAGGCTATAGGCGTGTTTATAATATGCAAATGAACAGCCGTCGTTCATCTCACTTTAAAAAGCAGCAGCTTGAAACTATCAGCAATCGTCACATATTGATAATGTATTCAGTTATAGTGTACTGCGATAAGTAATTTATATTTGGTCAGGGTAACTGTATTGCACTACAAAAAAATATGTGACTTCATACAGGGTGTCCATAATTAAACGACCCTACTTTAAAGTTGTCTACAGACGAAACTATTGGTCAAAAAGTTGTGAGATTTTGTGGCGAACATAACGAAGGGATGGGAATTTTTTTGAGTGAAAAAATAGTTCAAAATTTTGCCGCAAGAGGGCGTTTTTAAAAATGTAATACACATCTAGCATACATTTGTGATAGTTTTCAAATTTTATTACAATAAAAGATGTTCAGCAAAACTTTTTTCACGACATGTTCTTAGCGTTTCCCAAAACACACTGCGGTTAACTGTGGAACATGTTATCTTACGATTCCAAATGGTAGATGAAAATGATGGCTGTCATGTGGAACATGTGTTGTAATAAAATATTTAAACTAACGTAAATGTATGCTAAATGTGTAATTCGTTAAAAAACGTCCTCTAGTGGCAAAATTTGAACAATTTTTTTTCGCTCAATCAAATTCCCATTCCTTCATTATGTTTCACTCTAAATAACTTATCTAACGCACCAGCGGATGGTATTGTCAAAGCATCATCACGGACCAGTATACACAATAAAGCGAAAATAACTTCAATGGACGGTTTCTTGCTTATGGATGGCGCCTACAGTAGTCGAGACAACGTCCGTTAATCGGGATACCATTCATTACACTTTGCCTGTGTTATTTTGCTATGACAACACACCCTACTTTTGGGGCATTTAAATGTCAGTTTCTTTATCTGTATCTTTTAATTTATCATACAGCAAAAATTGGAGACGTTAAAATTAAAGTTGAGTCTCAGATCATAATGATTAATTTCTTGTATATATGCAAATAAAATCTTATAAGCGAGATTTATTAAATTTTCCCAACAGAGTGTAGGCCAGGATTCGGACCTGGCATCTTGGCTATACGCGCCAAGGCTTTGCCACTAAGTTATCCAGACAATATCTGGCCTGACACAATTCTCTCAATTGTTGGTATCACCAGATATGCGAACCCGCAGCATTACCGATGAAAACTCGTTGCACGTGAAAATTCCATTTCTCCATGGATAATAGTTGTATATATGCAAAAAAGCCCTCATAACTAAAAATCATTTGGTGGTTGTCAAAATTGAATATTTTTTCAAAGAGTGCGAAAAGGATCTAAACAAGGATTTGAACCTGGAAACCTGGCCATGAGTGCCACTGAAGTAAGCAGACGATATCCGGCTTGACATAATTCACTCAGTTATTGGTATACTCAAATCTGTGAACTCGCAGCTTTATTGATAAAAACACGTTACACATGGAAACTCTATTACTCCATGAGTGATAAGTATATGTATGCAAATCAACCCTTATAACTGAGATTCATTAGGTATCCAACAAGCAAATAAATTGTGACAGGCCGGATATCGTCTACATAGTTCCATGGCAGGGCATTGGAGTGTATAGCCAAAGTACCAGATCGAATCCTGCCTTAGATGCTTTTTACTCTGCTAAGAAAATTTATTTAACTTCGATCTACAACTAATGAGTCTCAGTTATAAGGGTTGATTTGAACATCTATAATTAATATCTATGGAATAATGGAATTTCTATGTGTAACGTGTTTCATCGGTAATGTTTTGGGTTCGCAGATATGATGATACCAACAAATAAGAGAACTGCGTCAGGTCGAATATAGTCTGGGTAGCTTGGTAGCAGAGCATGGTTTGTACAGCCAAGTTTCGGGGGGCTAGATAGGTTTCACTCTGCTGAGAACATTTATTCAACTTTGACATTCACCTAAAAATTTTCAGATTTAAATCTTGCTAAAGGAGGAAATATAAGTGCATGTACAAAAATATAAGTACAATGCATTTGTTTTGTTTACGATTTTCTTAAGTGTTGGGCTTCGATAATGTGGAACTTACTAGTATACTCATGTTGGTGGTTAGATATGAGCCACCACCCCAATTTATAACTAAATTAATTACAATGGATAAGGAAAAGACATTATTACACGAACTATTTTCCATAATGTAATTATTGCTCTTAATTTGTAATATGCATTTTTATGTATGAATTCCTGAGGATTAATTGTTGATCCTATTTTCTAATATACATAGTTATTTTTGTAAGGAAAAGCAGTACATCTACGTTTTACAGTGGTGCTTTTCTACATTCGTATCGGAAAATATAAGCGACCACCCATATAGTCGTTTTTTATTACTTTCGGAGTCACTGTTCTGCAAGTAGAACAAAGATATCTCTTACGGAGGACAGTTTTACAATTTTAAGGATTTGTAGCTTGCTGGATGCAGATGGCGAGATTATGGATAACAGATTTACGAGAGGGGACAGCACACCCATGAAAAGAGGTCCCGGGGCTCGTGTACGGTACTCGAGTGCAGGTTATCCAGACCAATAAGATGTGGGGGCGCAAACTTCTTCTCAAAAGAGAAGGGCCAATGGAGATTGTCAGTGATGGGGAAAAAAGTTAGCTCCTGACACAGAAGGGGAAGATGTGATTATTAAGTTCCAGATCGGGGGAGATGAAACTCTAAAAAAATAGAGCTCTCTACAGTTTTTTTTTTTTTTAAGATATATATGTTAAAAAAATAGCAACTGGCTAGTACTAGATGGTGTGCTCGGTAGATGATACGGCGTAGAGGATATAGAAATGCCTAACCTAAAGTTATGTACCAACTGGGATCCGAGCTTATCCCGTTTACTCTGAAAGAACTACCATGAAGATCAGAAGGACTCTAAAAGTTACAGGTATTGAGTTTTGCTTTCTGTGTATGATATAAGGTATAAAAAATACTAGGAATAAATAGATATAATGTAGAGGAGTTGTCCAACCTCTAATATATATATATATATATATAGTTTTAACATGCATTTAGGGACTACTTAATACAATTTTGATCCAGCACCTTGTTAAGTGCGAATATGTTAAAGCACGAAGATGCTGTAGTAGGGTCCATAAGTGACTCATTAATCTTTTAAGGAATTATTTTGTTTGTAGTTTTTTTTAAATTTAAAATTCATAATTCTTATTATTAATGTTTTCTTTTATTTTTATATGTTTTGTAAATAGCTGTAAATAAATATTTTCGGTTATGTTTAACTCTCTGTTTTAATTTTATATGGGGTAGCACCCATATGTCATCGAGTAGTTTTTTCTCATTTTCTTTAATTAATTGTTTATTAATTTTTAGTTGATTTATTTTTTGCACTAGTTTTTAATTTATTAGTATGTTGAATTTTCATATACTTTGTGTAGTCACGCTTCATACGACGTAGGGCGGCGTAAAAATTCACAACGTAAGAAACTTATTTTGTTTTAATTAGAGTAAGTTAATTAATGAAATTCAATAATATGTGTATTATTTATTGATTACTCTAAATTTTCCCCGACGTTCAGAAGCAACCATCACATCTTTTACCTGCTAAATCAACACTCAACGGTTCCGGAGAGAGGTATTAACACGTGCCTTATTTGGTTAAATGTGGAGATCTATTATTTTATTGGGCTAAGTAACCTACTCCAATTTGGAGGCCCATAACTTACCAGCACATGTTAACAAAAAATAAATGTTTATCCACTAATTAAGTATATAACAGATAAATAAAAATAAATAAATAGGACATTCTTAGTACGTGTCGTTCAAATATATCACTTATTCTTAGCTTTATATTGCATGTAATAAGTAAATATTTACAAATTTATTCATTCATTCTTGTATCTTTAGGGTAATTTAGTATTTAAAACTTACTAATTTAATGTATCCAGTTATTTTTAAAAATATATTCTGTTCATTCAAGAATAATAATCCTCTTATACCTCTTTGGCCTGTACAAAGTTAAATAGCTAAACACAAATAATTAAATCAATACAACTTACACAATAGACATTTTTATAATAGAAATTAAAATCCTTCAGAGGTATTAAAAGAGGTATCAGAGTTATTATATATCTTCTCACATACAATACATTAGAATACTTAGACTCCCAAAAAATTTAACGTAGACTCACATTGCTCAATATATTGCATTACAAATTAGCATAAACTTGAAGAATAAGTGAAGGTTCACAAATAAGCCAAGCATAACTTTAACGTGTCTGAAGTAATTCTTACAAAGTGTAGGACTTGTGTGAATAGTCGGAAAATGACATTTTTAAAAGAGGAAATGGATGTAGGAAAAAAAAATAACCATTAAGAAATGTTTAGTGGTTAAATCGTTAGATACAAGACAGCAGATGGTTGGTTCAAATTAACCCCCTGACCGCCGAGCAAAAGGGCAAATTTGTAATGTTGTTTTCTCTGTAATTTTTTTTAAATCCTAAAAAAAGATGAATTTTTAAACTTTATATAAAAAACTTAATTGCGTATATGAGTATAAGCCTTGAGAGTATCAATCATTATTCAATATTTTAAAGCGGCATTATATTTGTAGAAATACATTAATTTAAACAATGCTAACACTGCAGTGAAATCTACAGCAAAGTGAACGGATATATCAGGTCATGAGTTGCAGCTATGGTAACGCGTAGTGAATTGCGTTCCACTTTAAATAAGGGTTCCTCTCTGTTGTCCTCTCTTCTGAAAAAGTTACAAGTAGCGCACCAAACGACCCGCTTGTGACAATATACGTTTCAGACAAGTTAAAATTATTTCCAAGTGAGTTAAAAAGTGTCCAGTCCTGGAATCAAACCCAGGTCCTTCTGGCTTAACTTACCAATACTCTTCTAATTGAGCTACCTGGAGCAACAACCGGCCGACACAATTCTCTCAAAAGTTCACAATTTTGAAGATTTTGGTTACTTAAGACAAAGATTCTTGGTTCGATTCCGGACTGGACGTTTTTCACACAGTAGGAAAATTTTCAACTTGAAAGACATATTTTCCAATCAGTATGACTGGGTTAAATATAATGAAGAATATACTCGCACGTCTCGTTGCGTTTTCATTTTTTGTGGTAACTAAAACAAATAAACTAAAAAAAATGAGAAAACGAGTTTTTCAAAATTCTGGTTTAAACACTCGATACTATTACAAACACAGAAAATGCTGTAAAATGGGTGCATTTTTAAAAATAAATATCTATATATATATATATTTCTCTTACGTGGCGCGGAAATAAGGCTGAACTTCTAGCTTATCGTTTGGCAACAATCGTAGTTTCCAGAGCTCAGAACAATGAATAGACTAGATTGGATAATATCAGCTCCGCGTCCCTCCAATATCCCGGTAACAGTGAAACTCAAACTAGCAATTATTAAAAATAAAATAACATGTACGTAATCCAAAGCGTTTCGGATGATTCCTCATTTTAATTATGAGTAATATCATTAATTTCAAATGAATTCTCAACTCTTATTTAGAATTTATTTACGAATTTCACTCACACGAAAATCGGAGAGAATAAAAATATAAACTGTCTAGATTGCACCTGCTGCCATCTGTTGCTGTCTTGATGAAGTAAAAAATAATTGTGTTTGAAAAAATCCGTAATCTATTAGAAAAGTAAAATGTCGAACGAAATTTAAACAATGATTGGTGATATAGATAAACTTTCTTCCTATCACGTAGTGCTTTTTAATGAATTTAAGCAGTGCTGTACAATATTATAGGTTACGAAAATCCTTTTTTCATAGTATTTAAATGATTTATACCCATTGGTATCACCAACTGAATGAATGCCTTTTTAATTGTGTTTTGAATTACTTTTTTTACATTAAAAAAATTGTCAATTTCATATGTTAAAATGATTTATAGTAATACTTATTCTAGAATTGCTGCAAAAGCAAAAAGAGATGAACTGGGACCGCGTATAGCGGTGTTAATGTGAATTGCTTTGCAATTCACGGGTGTTGGCGAGCGTTAGTGAGTAGGGGGCTGAGCCACTGCCACCGAGAAACACTCAAGGCCGACTGACAAGAAATGTGACGTCATCGCTAATGGACCGACTTCTCACATGTCAGTTATCAGAATCAATTTGAATTTTTCTATAAGAATATACTGGTAATTATCTTTTTTTTTATTGTATTTTCCCCTGACTTAAAAAAAAATTATAATTACCAGTATATTCTTATAGAAAAATTCAAATTGATTTTGATAACTGACATATGAGAAGTCGGTCCATTAGCGATGACGTCACATTTCTTGTCAGTCGGCCTTGAGTGTTTCTCGGTGGCAGTGGCTGAGCCCGCTAGTCATAATTTAATAGCTTAATTCATTTCAAATATTTTTGGCTATTTTGCCTTATTTTTCAAAAATTAAATTACATAAAGATACTTGTTCGTACTTGTTCGTATACGTTCGTACGATACTTGAACTATATTCCTACCATTTTTTAACTCTAATTTTCACCTTATTTATTCGAAAAATTTCTTCCTTTAAAGAAAATAGAAATTACTCGACAGAAATAGAGGTTTTTAAATTCACGGATCGCACAAACCCTGTAATGGGTTCAAAGATTTTAGTCAATCTTGTATTTATTTTCTTCAATTTATTTTTTAAGTTTTGATTTAAAACTACTTTATTTCGAGAGCAGAGTGAAATGAGCTCCTTCGAAATGTTGCACCATTTTCTCCAAAGACAAATGATTTATTTATTCGAGCGTAAAATTAATCTCAAGTCTGTTCTTTCAAGAGAAATTGCAGAAATCAAATGCCGGAGCGAGAGTTTAAATAAAAAAGGGATTTTTCTGCATGTAATCACCTGATATGGAGAAAAGAGATGCTACTTTCAAGTTATAATCATTCTAATTATCATTCAAAAATCATTTGACTGATAAAAAAGAATGATAAATTTGAATGATTTGATAGTTATATCTATGAATAAATTCATTTTTATAAGATGAATGGAAAAGCTAAACTTCAGTGCTTATTTCAGAGCATTAAAAAATAAATCACACGATAAATTGAGAAAGTGTTAAATTCACGAATTCATTCATTAATTTTAGTACTCATTCATTAATTTTAGTACTCACTCATTAATTTTAGTACTCATTCTTCCACATACTTTTTATTGTATGGTATGCAAAATGTTAAAGAAAAGATGCCTTGAGAAAGTTCAGTTCCCATGTTTAAGTAGATTTTAAAATAAATAAATAAATACTCTTGTTTTTTTTCAAATTTGAGAAGTTCGCGTAAATTATTATAAGATGATATAATATTCCAAAATGAGTACATTTTCTTATTTTAAAGTACAAAATCTAAATAAATGAGAACCTTAAATTTCTCGAAGCTATTTTTAACACTATAATATGTGTATGATGTGGTACAATTACTCGCTTATAAGAATATTACGAATATTCAGTCAAAAACAAATTACCCTTCCATATGTATGTTAAAAAAACCTTCGGAGGCCGTCTTCATATGGAAATTACATCAAACTTTGCAATTTTCAATACAAACACCTAATTTTGACATCACGTTTGGATTGTTCGGGAAATTTTATGATATGGAAGACATTTGAAGACGTTGTGCATTTCATTGTGTTAAGTATATATAAGAAAAACTTTCATTTTGTAATAAAACTAGTCGTTGGGGGGTCACCGTAATACTTACCCATCATGGATATGCATATTATAAAATATGAAAATAAAACATGTGTAAACTATTTATAAAATGCATTGCAATTCGAATAAAATCGTGGCTTGATGACGTCATAAACTTTAAATGCTCTATAACTCCAAAATTGATAATCATATGAACTAACGGTTTACTGCGACGGATTAGGCGTCTCATTTCCAATTAAAATATATCTTTGAATTGAAATTTGTATGAAATACAGGGTCATGAGAAATCGAAGAGTGTGGAAAATATAATTACAAATATCTCGGCAACTAATTATCTGATCGACTTCATTCTTGATGAAAAATTTATGTATTTTTATTGTCTTTTATATTCACTTCTTAAAAAAAATAATTTCGAAAATTTTTAAATACCTTTTATCAGAACGAATATTTCGAGAGTCCGAAAAAAACAGTTCCGGATAATCGAGGTTACTGAAATTCAATAAGCATCTTCCCATTATTACATACTAAGTACATACCAAATTTCAAGTCTCTATCTCAATTTGTTCGGGAGAGAGAGCGTTTACAGACAAACACACAGACACCCACACAGACAAACAGACGGATGGCAAAAAAACAAAAATTCTAAAAATATGTTTTTCGGAATCTCTAGTATCTAAAACGTGTAAATCCGTCAATTTTTTTTTTCGATTTTCAAAACGATTACAAGATTTACCCTATACTACGTATGATGGGTAAGTAATAAATTGAGTCTATTGTAATTCCTTCACAAATGCTTAAACAATATACCAAATAAAAACGATGATAACATTGCATCGAATTATCACTACTTTAAGGAATATGATATAACATTTTTCTGCCTTTTGTACAATAATATTTGAAACTTAAAAATATTTTACTCTAATTGCTTTTTAAAGAATTTAACTTTTTATCTTTAAGATAATTTTGACACATTAATTGTTCAACACGTCTCTAAAAGTGCTTCAAAGTCCCCAAATGATTATTTTTGGTCGTGTAAGTCAAAATTTGAGGCAAAATAATTACACTGATCGGCGTAAATAGAACTGGATAAAATGACATCGAGGGATTTTCAAGATTAAAGGAAAACATGACATCCTTTTCAACCCGATGAACTCATGATACTTAATTACAGTTGATTTAAGATTTTAGCGTCTGTTTAAAATATGTAAGTGTGTCTAAACATATAAGTAACAACGTATAAGTAAATATGTAAGACTTTAAAAGCATAGGATATTAATTTTTAATTCGGGATGAGAAATCAATAAACTGATATTTGATCTTAATATCTATGTTGCAAACTAAAGGTTTGTAAAATAAATTAATCGCACACATGCATAACTGAAACTTTCTACCAAACATCTTAATCTGCTTCATCAGATGTTAAGAGACATATGACGATACACTATTTCTTAATTCCTGTTTTCTAAATTTTCGGTTAAGGTTTATCAAGAATTTGTGTGCGAGGATGTTTGCATTAGAAATAATATCATATGAAAAATTACAATGTATTTTTTATACACCATACAAGTGATATTATTTTAAGGCTTTTATGCGTGAATTATTTTTAAATAGATGCAAATAATATTTTGAACTTAAAATAGATTTGTAATAGATTATTCAAAACAAATTATATTGACTTTTTTAAATATTACACTTTTTACAAAATTACAAAGCGACCCCGATAAAACGCTTAGAAGTACAAAACAATTACTATTAAAAGTAATTAAATATTTTTTTCATAGTAAAATATGGACATTACCAAAAAGTAAAATTTTAAAATATCATTTTTGTTTTCTGTTTAGATCCAAGAGCAACCATTCTTTGAGAAAAGCTTCTGTCGTCCAGAGCAGAAATAAAATTTTCAAAGAGGAATTTTCGAAGTCGATATTTGAAAATAAAACGGCACAAATGCTGTATTCCACAAGTATTATTGAACTTCATATTAGTTTTATATGTGATACAGCAATAAAAAATAATATGCACAGTTCGCTGGCCATTGTTTATTAATACAACAACCTCATATAAGGTGACATGCATAAAATTTCCCAATTTTTTTCTGTGTATAATGAAACCCATAATGAGAAAACCCGGCACTATGTATCTTTTAAAATTTTACTCTAAAATATATTTTTTTTTCTAAGATGACAGAACAGAATTGGTTGTTTTACTAAAACATTTCATTAGTGATTTATTTGTTGGCGAAAATAAGATTAAATTATTTTTTCATCAAAAGAAAATTACTCAAGTTGAGAGGATTCTATGTTATGTAAGCGCCTACACAGTCTGTGATTTTAAGTGAAATTACACGGTTTATTCACTAACAATTAACGAATCAGAAGTACAAATAAAAGATCTCTTTTAATAGTGTACTTGAAATACACCACTGATTTTTACTATTATAGTGTGTGTAATTAGCAATCACTTCTAAATCTATGGATTAGTGTGTTTCTAAAATAAATTAGGGTTTACAGATTATTATTATTATTATTATTTTCTAAAATGCATTTTGTTGATTTGATTTTCCTGAAAATCAATAAGAATTCACTTATACGTCTTCCTCTACAAAGTTATAAAAATAAATTTATATAAAAAAAAAACTAAACTAAATTAATAAAAGACTTAAACTAAACTAAAAGTTAAACTAAATTTAATCAGTATAATTTTGATCTTTTTAGATTTTTTATCATAATTTAGATCTTTTATCATAAAAATGAAGCTACTTTAGGAATATCGAAAGTTACCGCTCAAAGTAATTACAAAGAATTAAAACCCTAAAAAATCACAGAAATAAGTTAATATTGTTCGATATAGTGTTTTTATTTTGCATTAATTATGTTTTGATGAATGTTATTTTCTTCATAGAAAACTTTAACAACAAAATAATTTTTTTATTTAATTAAACTTCAGTAATTTATTTTATTATAGATCTTTTATAAGATTTTATTAAGTTTTCAACATTAGAAGATAACATGTCATTATACACTTTTCTGGAAATCAAATCGTTTTCATTTCAATGTACGTAAGATCTTAATGATTTTTTAAATTCAGTTCATTCTGAAAAAATGTACAAAGTTTAGGAATTTTGACTGAGATTATTTAATTTTCTTTTTCAACAGAAATTTCTGAAAGTTAGTAATGAATTTTTTCAAAAATTATGCAATTACAATCGATTCTTCACTATTTTGTAAAATATGTTTAATTATATTTGTTAACTTTTGTTGCAAAAGGCAAGACATTGTAATCTTTAAAAAAAAAGCACTTTATATAGATTTACAACTACCCTCGCCTTTTCTCAGTCTTAGGTAAACATAAAAAAATCGCTATCCTAAAACAATCAAATATAATATATTTTTAAGTTAATTACAAAAATAATTTTGAAAAAAAAATTATTTAAGTGTATTTTATAATTTAAAAAAAAAATGAAAAAATAAAAAAAAAATGTTTTCATGTTGAATTTCACTTTCATGTGGTTTATCCGTACACAACGGAAGTTAAGTCTTTCCATTTAGGAGAAAGACGCCATTAAGAGTCTTTTGGTATTTTTAGCTCCGCCCACGGGCTATATTTTTCCATTTTATATATTGCATTATATTTGTGCATTTTAAATGTCCATTTTATTTTTGTATTTTATATGTTGTATTATATTTTTGCATTTTATATGTTGCATTATATTTTTGCATTTTACATGTTGCATTAAATTTTTGCATTTTATATGTTGCATTATTTCTCAAAAATCTGTACAGTATTCGTATTTGTACAATACGTGTTCTGTGAATATATATACTTTGATTAGAAACTGTACCATTATTACATCCAACAATACCATTATTATACGATCTCTACTTCCGGATTTTACCGATAGGGCGCTGCGAGAAACAACATCGCGTAGCTCATATCTGTTTTACTATATCTTGAAACACTACATTCATAACTGCGGCTAATTGGGGTTACCAGTTATTTGAGGCGAAATGGATTTATGGAACCATCCTGTATATTTATTTGTAATATAAATACGAGCACATATTTTTCTTCTTTTTTTAAATAATGGAATATGGAAGAATGGCACCCGTAGACGGAACTTAATGCTTAAAAACGAAAAGAACCCGTCTTTAATCTGTTAAGAAAATTCTTCACTCTACATATATTTATAATTTGAAAAACAATATGGATAAGCAGGCCGAGTAGTTCAGGAAAGACATTTTTATTGAAAGAAGCTATTTTCAAAGAAAAAATTATTTCCTTTATTTTTTTTCTTCTTTTAAATAAAAAATTCCTATTCTATGCAATTTTTTCTTTTATAAAAATAAGTTGATAAAATAAATAAATGCGTGGTTTTTTTCTCCCTAACTTCAATGAAACGAAAGTTTATTTGATTAGTTATACTACGCGAATTTAATGAAGCTCCATTCAAGACATTACTTCCTTTTTTTCTACCTAATTTTTTACTCCTTTACAAGAGCTATACTCTATATTATTTAAAGGAATATTTTTAAATTGCATTAGAAGTTTTCATAACATTCTGTAATAAATAATCATTTATACAATCTTATTTTTGCAAAAAAAAAAAAAAAAAAAAAAAAAAAAAAAAAAAAAATTAGTTTCTTAAATAGCATTTTTGTTAAGAATTTTTTCTTTAATATTTTGTCTCCAATAGCAGTTATTTTTTAAGTGCTAAGTCAATTTATTATCTGGGCAACACCTTAGTGACTCAGTTATACTTTTTTGGGAAAACTTTTACTTATGCTTTTTCTTACAATAAAAGAATATATTTTTAAGGAGGGACATTGAGAATTAAGTGTTAAAAAAAGCTTAAAACAGGCTTAAAAATTAAAAGAACCAGTCTTTAATGTGTTACGAAAATTCTTCACTATACAGATACTTATAATTTGTAAACAATATGAATAAGCAGGCCGAGTAGTTCAGGAAAGACATTTCTATTCAAAGACACTATTTTCGAAAAAAAAATTATTTCCCTTAGTTTTTTTCTTCTTTTAAATAAAAAATTCCTATTCTGTGCAATTTTTTTCTCGTATAAAAATAAGATAATAAAATAAATAAATGTGTGGGTTTTTTCCTCTTAACTTCAATGAAACGAAAGTTTATTCGATTAGTTATACTACGTGAATTTAATGAAGCTCCATTCAAGACATTACTTCTTTTTTCCTACCTATAAACATAGTTTTTTTACATACAATTCCCTTTACAAGAGCGATACTCCATGTTATTTAAAGGAAGGCTTTTAAATTGCATTAGAAGTTTTCATAATATTCTGTAATAAATAATCATTTACACATTCTTATTTTTGCGAAAAAAAAAATCATTTTGTTTCTTAAATAGCATTCTTGTTTCTAAGAATTTTTTTTAATTATTTTTTCTCCAAAAGCAGTTATTTTTTAAGTGCTAAGTCAATTTATTCTCTGGGCAACACTTTAATGACTCAGTTATACTTTTTTGGGAAAACTTTTACTCATGCTTTTTCTTACAATACAGGAATATATTTTTAAGGAGGGACATTGAGAATTAAGCGTTAAAAAAAGCACAAACAATACTTAAAATAAAAACGAATAAAGAAAATCTCTAATGCAGCATTCATTAGGAAATAATTCTTAATATTGATTATTTTTCTTAATGATTTATTTTTAACAATACCAGTTAAAACATTGCCAAACTACTCACTTTATGTGGAAAACAACATTAATTGAAAATCTATAATGATTGCAGTTAATAGTCCATGAAAGTAATTACTTGCATTCATAATTGCATATCTAATAAAATTAATTATGGAATGAAAAGTTTTTTATATGACCTTTGAAGGTCTTCGTTTTGTTTGCATTGCATTAAAACTTCATTAAGTCATCTTTCTCTCCAAAAATTTTATTGGAATCGTGATCTCGTAAGTGATAAGAAAATATTTCACCGAAATCACCAAAAAAATATTTCAACTATTCACGAGAGGCGGTAATAATGCTATTAAAGAGTATTATTAGATTTTAAATTAATATCATCTTTTCATTAATACTATCATTATTCCGGTGTCAGTTTAAAAAAAATCTCTTTTTAAGGTTTCGAAACAATTTCTTTTAATAAAATTACTTTCAATTCTTCCCGTATCAAAATATGAAAACACAAAATGAGACAAAAAAAATCTCTGATACTTGACCACTGTTTAACGGGAGAAAAGACATATGTGGAATAGGAAAGTTTATTTAATAAAATTATTTAAATATGTGTCTTAATTCTATAATATAGTACTTATTTGACTTCATTTATTAATTAAAATTTGTGTTTCAAAGTATGCTTACTTCGCTTTAAAAGAAAAGGAAAGGTTGGCTAGTATGGATTTAGTTTCATCAAATATTAAATTGATTAAATATTTACACACATGCATAGAAACATTTTAAATAAAAAATAGTATTGAACTTTTCAGATTTATCAATTTGTATCCAAATCATGAGAACTGAATGCAAAATCGCAGTAAAATTAATCACAAATTAGTAAATTTTAAATATTTCTACATTACCACATTACAACTGTCTTTTTCTAAAATTTTGAGAATAGGAACTTAAAATCTTTCAAGAGGTTATTTTCCTACTTTAACAACAAAGTGGTTATTCAATTATTCTTTGCACCTATTCCTGTATCTGCACTTCTTATTTAAAAAATTAACAACAAAGTTTTAAATTTATTAATTATATTTATATTTATCCGAAGAATAGTTGGGATATTAATTTATACTACTAGTGCAAAATTACGCTTATTATGTTAATAGCTTTCTTTATTCATTTTAATACAGACGGTAAAATTTAAGCGACAACCAAATTTCTGAATTCATTAACACAAGAAACAAATATGGAGAAAAAACAGTGCATATCTCGTTAGCGTACGTAAAGCTGCATTTATTAACCCCTTAATCGTCGCGCCCTTTATGTGTAGGCTACTTTTTAAAAATTCATATTGCTTGATTACCACCAGTTTCTTAAGTAGAAATGTTCGTCTTATTTAATAGAAAGATAAAATAATGCAAGAATAAAGCCAATAACACTATTTTAAGAAACTGGTGGGAATCAAACAATCTGAATAAAACAGGCGTAACCTATGCTGCCCGTGAATGTCTCGGGCACGATGATTAAGGGGTTAATCCAGTACACATAATAAATAAAAATTTGAATTGATTGTTTATACATGAATAAACAATTTCCAACATGAATAAATGTGAAAAATTGTCGGGCTATCTAGATCTCTTAGGGGCAGAGCACCAGCACGGTACGCTGCAGGTCCCAGGTTCGAGTCCTGGACCAAGTCAATTTTTCACTCATGTTGGTTTAGTGTATTTAATTTTCTGATAAAATGTGTGTTCTTATATTGTATAATTGTTTATACATTTACGAAAAAAATTCCTAGCTAGTCTTTGGCGCAAAGAATAGTTGACTGATTTGTTTTCTTCATTAAATATTGCAAGTCTTCAAAAGTGAAACCATGGCTAGAAATTTAGTATTACTTATTTTTTTTTTAAACAATTTTTTGTACCATAAATTTAAGATGTTTATTCTTTACATTACTAATTTTCTATCAGACATTATAGCAGGTCAATCTTTTAAAATACAGTAAAAAGTTCTATAAAAACAGTCCATCACCATAAGAACGTTTTAGCTCTAACTGTAGCACCTTCCGTTGTCATTACTCCAGTATCCTTCCTTTACTTATTTATATAACTCGGAATTCATAGATTTCCTATAGTCCTACTCTTTTACCTCCCTTTTTCCCCGTTTTCTACCATTTTTTTTTCCATCGAGTGTCAATTATCACATGTATCATGTCGTTACAGACCTCTACTCGAGATATAATGATTTCGATATCTTCCCGTATCAGAGCGTTTTGCATACTGTCATAGTTCGCTATTTTTTTATTTCCAAAGTTTCAAGTTTTATGGGGTCATTATATTTTCTTTGTAAGGGATGTAGCATGTTTATTCAATTTAAGATCTTTAATATGTTCCTTCATTCTTCCCTCTATCTTTCTGTTTGTCATGCGTATGTAGTTAATTTTCTCATTCTTATTATTTAGGCAATTGATCTTATATATACCGATATCTTATATATAATCCTTAACAGAAGAACTAAAAATCATAGAAAATATAGCATTAAATGCAGGATATCCAAGAAAAACAATAAATAAATTGATCCGAAGAGCGAAAGAGAGAATTGATCTAATACAACCAGCGCAGAACATTCTTAAATACACACATCCCCCATCTCATATACAAATGGGACATCTTTAAAAATAAAAAGAGAACTTGAAAAATTGGGAAAATGTGTTCCAATAATTCTTAATCCATCCTTTTTTAAATCTATAAGAAATGAAACCGAAAAATATGAAAAAACACAGTTAGCCGGTATATATAAGATCAATTGCCTAAATAATCAGAATGAAAAAATCAACTACATAGGCATGACAGAAAGGAATATAGAGAAAAGAATGAAAAAAACATATTAGAGATCTTAAATTAAATAAACATACTACAGCCCTTGCAAGAAAAAATAGGAAAACCTCCATAAAACTTTGAAATCGAGAAAATAGCCAACAATGACTATATGAAAATGCTCTGATACGGGAAGTTATCGAAATCAGAACATCTAAATTTGAGGTCTGTAATCTGTCACATTCCATAATTGACTGTCCATGTAAAAAAAAAAAAAAAGAAATAGAAAACGGGAAAAGGAAATGGAAAAGCGTAAGACTATAAGGAATATATCAATCCCGAGTCATATAAATAAGTAAAGAAAGGATATTTGAGTAGTGACAACTGAGATGCTTTAGTTAGAGCGAAAACGTTCATGTGTTAGTGGAAAGTTTTTATAGAATTTTTTACCATATTTTAAAAGATTGACCGGCCATAATATCTGATAGAAAATTGACAATGTAAAAAATACAGACACTAAATACATACATTAAAATTGAGATATAGAATATAATTTTAGGTGCGTTCGTAATTACATAAATACGTAGCAACTATAGTCGTCGTCTAGTCTGTCCGTCTGTCCGCATATAACAGCGCAAAAACTACGCAACCAAATGGTTTAAAATTCAATATATATAATTGTTGCAGAATTTTGTCGAGTCATTACAAATTTTATGAAAATCGAATCAAAACTTAAAAAGATATTAATAAAAGTTTCCTTTATTCTATTAAATCCTATCATACGTAATCTATATAGTAAAAGCGCAAGTCATGTGGCTGAGAAAAACAAATAAGGGCTAACCACATCTTTTTCCATATGCCAAACGGCCATTTTTATTGAAAATTATTTTTTCGAATAAAATTGCATAAAAGTTACATTTTTAGAAAGATCGTTAAAAAAAATTTTTCACTTGAGAGATGAGTTACATTAAAACATGTATAGATTCTGAGATAACTTCAGTAAAATTAGGTTAACAGCCGAACATCTCAATCCATTAAAGTAAATAAACAAAAGATTCATTCATTGTGAGTCATAGAAATATTAAACCATAGAGGTAATCATTCGCAAAGCACGATCTCTTTGGTGAATTTTACAGCGCGGTCTGGTGTCAAAAAAGAAAACTCGCATCTGTAAACATGGCATACGTAATAAGAAAAAAAAGGCATCCTCATTTCGCTCATAGCAGACTATCTATATATTTAAAACGCTAAGCGATTTCTTTCGACAATCCGTTAGAACAAACTACTGCATCAAATTACACCATTATTTTTTAAATGAAAGACATTAGGACACAGATTTGTTATCGTGCATTCGTTTATTCGAAAATTTAATTAATTAGCTGTAATTTTCAATTAAACATTTACTTCTGCTTATGACGTCATAAAGTTGACAACTCCCACTTTTGAGGGCATAGAGTTTTTTCCCTGAACTCTGTGGTTCGCCAATCTTTTGACATTAACTAATATCAACTAGGTAATATTTTAACATTGTAGTATAAAATCTTTTTAAAAAACTTAATTAGCTAGAATATAATCATAATAAAATATCTAAACGTAAACATATCAATATGAATAACAAATCTCACGTAAAATGTTGCAATTTAAATGATTCCAATTGAAACAAGATTTGGAGAGTTATCCCTGACTCCCAGCTAACATAAAAGTACCTATTTTATTTTATTTATTCACACACATATTCAAATTTATTATAGAACACCAGGTTGCCATACAAAGCAAAAATCGTCATTTAGGCGCCAAAAAACAACCCAGGTGCGTCTGCGATATCTGTACTGATTTAATCAAAATTATTTTGGTTGCACCGTATATTGCAAAATTAATTAAATTCATGATTATTGTTTCATTCTCAGATTAAAAATAAGAAAATTGGTACTTCTCTATTATCCCGTCGACCACTTTTCATAACAAAAAACTATCGCCAAACGGTAACGCAAAATAAACGGGAGAACGTTGCCATTGGAATATCAAAATAAATAAATAAATAAAATACATGAATTTAAGGACACAATTGTTATTTTAATTAATGAAATAACTAATAAATCAGTAAAACATAATGAAAAATAGACGCAAATCTCGAATTAAAAACCACTTGATGACGTAACAAACACGTATAATGCTTCTGACATCAGGTAAATCGGACTGTGTTTTTGGCGTTTAATTTTACAGATTGGCGATAATTTTTTGTTATGAAAAGTGGTCGACCGGATAATAGAAAAGTACCAAAAAATTTAATGTTTAACGAAATTCAATTATTTGATCGATCGCAAATTTTGGTTCTTTTCCGTTATACGGACACCATGCCATACATGTAAATATATGCTTGGCGACAATGGTCTCCGTATAATGGAAAAGTACTCAATTTTTTCTTAGTTCGGGCTATACCAAAAACAAACATTTTACAGGTAACAAAAAAATCGCCGAAAATGGCTGCTTCATCAGCTGTTATGACAGCAAAGTTGGACAAAATCTAATAACCTGAATTTTACAACGTTTATGCGAAACACCACAGAGAACACACGCTATTTTTATATAAGTAGGGTATATTTAAACGAATAAGAGAACTAACAACCTTCAATAATATAATGCATGAAAAAGTAAACAACTAAGTGATTCAGCAAATCATAAAAATATGTATTTCTTAATATAACTATAAAATACAGAAAAATATTCTGGTACATAAAAAATATTCATTATGAGTAGAGAAGAAACAACGTTCCGGCCTCAGGAGGAGCTTGGAGCCGGTGCAAGGTGCAGCACCGACTCCTCCTCCCGAAGTGCCCTCCTCCTCCTCCTCCCGAAGTGCCCTCCTCCTCCCGAAGTGCCCAACTCCTCCCAAAGTGCAGCACCTCCTCTCAAAGTGCCCTCCTCCACCACCTAAGATAAGGGGATTATTTTAATGAATTTTAATTGCGGGACTTAGAAATTTTTCGAAGCCATTTTTTTTTTTTTTTTTTTTTTTCGCGGAGAATTTTCTACTAGAATACGAGGTGTGTTTCAAGGGATTTATTTTGGCGAATTAGAAATTTATTTTAATTGGAGAACTTAGAAATTTTTCGAAGCAAATTTTTTTTTTCAACGAGAGTAGGGTATTCCAAATATATGTTAGAGTATATTTGAGGAGAATTTTAAAAGTCAATAAGGGTTTAATTATAAATGGTGAATAATTAATTTGAATTGGGGAACTTAGACATTTTTCGAAGCAATTTTTTTTTCAACGAGAGTATACAGTTTGAATAGGAGTATATGCAGTAGAAGTGAATGAATAATTAAAAATAATAATTAAAAAGGGTCATTCATTAATTTTAATTGGGGAACTTAGAAATTTTTCGAAGCATTTTTTTTTTTAACTAGAGTAGTCCATTTGATATACATGTTAGAGTATATTTGAGGGTGAATGAATAATTAAAAATATTCATTAATTTTAATTGGAGAACTTAAGAAATGTTTGTGATTTTTAGTTTTAAAAATTGCCAAAAAATAGAATTTTTAGTTTTAAAAGTCGCCAAAAGTAGGATTTTCAACTGAAAGTAATCTAAGACATAAACTCTCAACTGAAATGAATTTTACCTTAAGGTGTGAGCTCTTAGCTAGAAGTGACCTAGAGTCAAAACTTCCTGGTCCCAGGAATCACCACGGGGGTTATAGTAAAAAATACAGGGTCCCGTATGAATTATACAGTACTAAATTTAACAGCTCGCCCCCTCCCCCTACCCCCTCCCTTTTTTTACCCAGAGGAGCCCTTCGATAGCCTAACAATACACACTTCAAAAAATACAGAGTGCTACAAAACGAAGAATTTTAACGTATATTTAAAATAAACAAGAATGAAAAATCATGCGTAGCGACATAATTCATGAATCACTTTCCAACATCATTGAAATGTTATGTGAACAAAATATAATTTTAACAGCTAGTGCGTAGTTAATTAAAATAGTGAACAGATCCCCTTTTAAATAAAAAGGAACCCTTCACAAAAATCCATTTATGCATAAGGACCCTTCATAAAATCAGATAATTTACACTTTACCCTGTTTTTTTTTTCAATTCAAGTTAGGCTAAAAGTAAAGCTTACACATCGATAGGTTCAAAATATTGAAATCCTTCAAAAGAAACTAGAAAAAGTTAAAGATTTAAGCCCTGCTCATAAAATAATGCGACTACCCAGTGTCCTTCACAAATAATATAACCTTATTCGAATCTCAGGTTCCTTCACAAAATAAATCCAATAGATTCATATTATATTACAACGACAGAAATACTAGGGATATTGACCTTTCATAAAAATGCAAGGTCCGCTGTTTGAATAAAAGGCCTCCCTTCACAATATACCCTGTAAAAATATTATGATTCCACAGATATTTTAAGAAATAGAGTACTAATCTCAAATGAATACGAATTCATGCAATGTAAAAAATAGGTTTTACACGAATACATTTTTAGTATAACGTTCAAAATATAGATTTTAGAAAAAAAAAAGTACATATTTCACCAAATTTATCATACAAGTCTGTAAAATAGGGTAGATCGTTTCATGAAAAATAATTGAATTTTCGAATGATTATGCTTTAAAATACATATTTATAACTGCAACTAAGATTTGAGTGTTACCCCCTCAACATGCATATCGCTGAATCGTAATGAGTCATATTATCAGATAAGCGAAGAACTTGCTTTGACACGGTGAATCACTCGCGATAAGAAATACCTGAGACTCGTAATTTCTGACACATTTTTTGTAGGTAAATGAGCTATTTAAAACCGTCAATGTATACGAATTATTTCGTGTAGTCCTATATAATTATTAATCTGTTAAGTTTTAAAATGCTTCAATGAAAAATAAGAACTAGTCATTAAGCGATACCCTTAAGAATTTTGAGGCAAACAGATGTTTAAATGAATTTGAACCTGTTTAAATGTACCTGTGTTTAAATGAATTTGACGCATGTTATGGTAAAAAAAAAATACAGGGTCCCTTATAAGATATATTAATTAAACTTTAAATATTTTAAAATTACATTAGTCTATGCTTTTTTTGTATAGAAAAATTATACTAAATTGTGTTTTTAGTATTTTAACTTAAAAATTTCTTTTGAGGAATGAATATAATAACTAAGCTTTGTTTTTATAAAATATATATTGTACTAAATAGTTAGGGTATTATTTAAAAAAAAATTTGTTTTTAATATTGAAAAAAAAAAGTTATCTTACCTAAATATTTAAACCCTAATGTATTGTGGACTTCATCCAAATTCGACTGCATGCATGCCTTACAACAACTAAACGGTATAACGTGTTCGCTTATCTCTTAAAATTACGGGATATCGTGACGTCATGGATAAAGCATAGGGTAGAATACAGAATGAATAGGTATTATAAAGCAGAATCATAAATTTTGCATACTTTACACTTGTAGTATGTGAAATGATTGCTACTATTGCCTATATGAGAAAATGAATCATCAACGAATCTTATTAGTGTATGTTATATTTAACCAACAGGCTTGAAATGCGTGAATTTTGACTAGAATTAATCATTGAATGTAAAAATGATTTATTTTTAGATCTAATATGTATATCGTTTAACATTTAAAAATATATACATAAATTAATCTTACCTTATTCACAAACTTGCAATCCCGTCTTCAATATATGACTACAGCATGAAAAAACATGCGTGCTACTTGTATAGAAACTAGACCAGAAATGATTTCAGTACAAGTCCATTATCTTATTGTTAATCTATAGATTAGTAACATCACGTGACTGATTGCGATAACATTCTATATAAGATTTACTGATAAGAATACATTTCAATTTATTTCTCCCAAAAGCAAGTGTATGAGTTGGTTGTAAGATCTAGGTAAGTATCCTTACTTTATATGTTTAAAGTTATAATATATGAATAGATATAATATTAATGTATTTTTTCAATATGTATGGTAGGCAAAAAGGAATAGGTGAGCAAAAAAGAATAGGTATTATTGCATGTTTCCTCTAATTTATTTTAAAAATAATTATTTTAAAAATACATACTAACAATTTATGCGATGAGTCACACAGCATGATGGGACGATATATGAAATTTATTTTTATATTATACAAGTTCCTATATACAATTCATATGCGTGAGCAAGATTATTTTTAGACTAGAATTATTCACTGAATGTAAAAAAAAAATTATTTATATTTAGATCTAATATTTATATCGTTTAACATTTTAAAATCCTATTAAAAGTATATACATTAGTATGCTTGTGAAAGGCCTATTGTTAATACGAAACGTTGTGTGAAGTGTCCTGTTTTAGGGTTAAAAGTTTCGTGAAGGCGTCTGTTTGAAGGAGCCTGTTTCGAAATGACTTAAGAACGCACAATTTATTCCTAAACATTCAACTCGATTCGTTATATATGCTTTATTAAGTATTCAATAAAAAATAATAACTAAGAAATAAAATTAAAAATAGTAATTAAGAGATACCCTTAAGAATTATTGCGATAGGAGATTGGTTTTAATTAAATAGGTTAATGAATCTAATTCGATACAAGTCTTGTTAAAACAGAGATTATAGTTAAAATACACATTAATTATACAGTATTACACAATGCGCTACCTCACCTATATTATCACAGAAATACCATCGATAAAATTTAGACTAACAATACACATCTAAAAAAATATATACAGAGTACCCAGAAAATGATAGGAATGAATGAAAAATTTTAACGTAAATTATAAAATAGGATCTACAATAAGTGACAATAAATAAATATGAAGGAAAAATCATGAGTCATGGTATACTTTATGAAACACTTTCCAATGCTAATGTGACTATCGTTAAGAATTTGAAATAAGTGAATTAGATTTAATAATTCATACTGGAAATGTATTTAAAAAAAAATTAGTAGCTTCGCCTACTTTTAAATCATTCAAGACATATGATGAAGGCTTGGCTGCTGTAGAAAAGCTTAATACTTGTATCTTAATGAATCGACCTATTTATGTTGGATTCACAATTGTAGAATTATCTAAATTAGTTATGTATGATTTTCATTACAATTTTATAAAGAAAACATACAAAGATCGTGCAGTTATACTCTTTACGGATATAGATTCCTTAACTTATCATATTCAAACACATAATATTTATAAGGATGTGGAGCACCATCATGATTTTTTCGACTTTTCTGAATACTCGAAATCCCATCATCTAAACCGCACAAGTTTCGAACCCACAAACATATAATCAGACTTGTCATTTTATAACCAGAACGCTAACCACAGGGCTAAGTGAGCCCCCGCTTATTTTATAGTCACCACGCTGACTATTGGGCTTAGTAAGCCCCAGGCTAATTTATATCCACCACGCTAACTATTGGGCTTAGTGAGTCCCAGGCTAACTTATACCCACCACGCTAACTTTTGGGCCTAGTGAACCCCCGCTTATTTTATAGCCACCATGCTAACCACAGGGCTAAGTGAGCCCCCGCTTATTTTATAGTCACCATGCTTAGTATTAGGCTGAGTGAGCCCCAGGCTATTTTATAGCTACTACGATAACCCCAGGGCTAAGTGAGCCTCCCGCTTATTTTATAGTCACCACGTTTACTACTGGGCTGAGTGAGCCCCAGGCTATTTTATACCCACTATGCTAACTAATGGGCTGAGTGAGTCCCAGGCTATTTTCTACCCACCACGTTTACTGGGCTTAGTGTGTCCCCGCTTATTTTATAGCTACTACGATAACCCCAGGGCTAAGTGAGCCTCCCGCTTATTTTATAGTCACCACGTTTACTACTGGGCTGAGTGAGCCCCAGGCTATTTTATACCCACCACGCTTACAGGGCTAAGTGAGCCCCCGCTTATTATATAGTCAACACGCTAACTACTGGGCTGATTAAGCCCCAGGTATTTTATACCCACCACGCTAACTACTGGGCTGAGTGAGCCCCAGGCTATTTTATACCCACCACGCTTACAGGGCTAAGTGAGCCCCCGCTTATTATATAGTCAACACGCTAACTACTGGGCTGATTAAGCCCCAGGTATTTTATACCCATCACGCTAACTACTGGGCTGAGTGAGCCCCAGGTTATTTAGTCGCATGAATACGATTTCCAAGGTATATGTCCTAACTTGATTTAGACCATTGCCTATAGTAAGATAAAGCTGCGAAGTAAATTGGTAAACTATATGTACATTTCCCATGAAAACTCACTTGTGTTTTCTTAAATATCTGCAGAAATCAGCATAGTTTATTAAAATTATATACATTCTCATTAGTTTATGAATCTACTAACTTGTAATATCTATATGGTAACTTGGATTATTAGTATTCCCACTTAAAAATTTCTTTTGTAGATTTAATATGATAAACACTAACATGAGACTGACTAAACTTTTACCATTTTCATTTCAACTTATTTTTAGGAAATTTATCTACATAGCTTTAAATTTTACTGTTTAGTAAGTCTATTATTTCAAAGTATTATTTTTTAGTTCTAATATTCAAAACATATTCATATCGTTTTACATAGTAAGTATCAAATTAATTTAAAGTCATATTAAAAAAATATACATACAAATACTATTCTTACCTAACACGCCAGCTAGCTAAGCACCCAACCGTCTCACACCAAGGCTCTGAGAAAAGTGAATGCTTGTTCAGGGCCTTATCAGCTAATATAATCACTGATAAGACTTGATCACGTGACATGTGACGTCACTGTTTAAGTGATATCACGTGACCATGTGGTATCATTCAATACGTCACCAATGACGTCAGAGATCATGTGACTAGGTCATAAAAGAACCAATTGCTAATTGCAATTAACAATTTACCTTTAATTGATTTGTATAATATATATAGATAAATTAATACATGATTTTTCTATGTATTATTTCGTAATACATAGCACATGTACCTTGTTTTACGAAATAATAGAAATCAATTAAAGGTAAATTGTTAATTGCAATTAGCAATTGGTTCTTTTATGACCTAGTCACGTGATCTCTGACGTCATTGGTGACGTATTGAATGATACCACATGGTCACGTGATATCACTTAAACAGTGACGTCACATGTCACGTGATCAAGTCTTATCAGTGATTATATTAGCTGATAAGGCCCTGAACAAGCATTCACTTTTCTCAGAGCCTTGGTGTGAGACGGTTGGGTGCTTAGCTAGCTGGCGTGTTAGGTAAGAATAGTATTTGTATGTATATTTTTTTAATATGACTTTAAATTAATTTGATACTTACTATGTAAAACGATATGAATATGTTTTGAATATTAGAACTAAAAAATAATACTTTGAAATAATAGACTTACTAAACAGTAAAATTTAAAGCTATGTAGATAAATTTCCTAAAACTAAGTTGAAATGAAAATGGTAAAAGTTTAGTCAGTCTCATGTTAGTGTTTATCATATTAAATCTACAAAAGAAATTTTTAAGTGGGAATACTAATAATCCAAGTTACCATATAGATATTACAAGTTAGTAGATTCATAAACTAATGAGAATGTATATAATTTTAATAAACTATGCTGATTTCTGCAGATATTTAAGAAAACACAAGTGAGTTTTCATGGGAAATGTACATATAGTTTACCAATTTACTTCGCAGCTTTATCTTACTATAGGCAATGGTCTAAATCAAGTTAGGACATATACCTTGGAAATCGTATTCATGCGACTAAATAACCTGGGGCTCACTCAGCCCAGTAGTTAGCGTGATGGGTATAAAATACCTGGGGCTTAATCAGCCCAGTAGTTAGCGTGTTGACTATATAATAAGCGGGGGCTCACTTAGCCCTGTAAGCGTGGTGGGTATAAAATAGCCTGGGGCTCACTCAGCCCAGTAGTTAGCGTGGTGGGTATAAAATACCTGGGGCTTAATCAGCCCAGTAGTTAGCGTGTTGACTATATAATAAGCGGGGGCTCACTTAGCCCTGTAAGCGTGGTGGGTATAAAATAGCCTGGGGCTCACTCAGCCCAGTAGTAAACGTGGTGACTATAAAATAAGCGGGAGGCTCACTTAGCCCTGGGGTTAGCCCTGGGGTTATCGTAGTAGCTATAAAATAAGCGGGGACACACTAAGCCCAGTAAACGTGGTGGGTAGAAAATAGCCTGGGGCTCACTCAGCCCATTAGTTAGCATAGTGGGTATAAAATAGCCTGGGGCTCACTCAGCCCAGTAGTAAACGTGGTGACTATAAAATAAGCGGGAGGCTCACTTAGCCCTGGGGTTATCGTAGTAGCTATAAAATAGCCTGGGGCTCACTCAGCCTAATACTTAGCATGGTGACTATAAAATAAGCGTGGGCTCACTTAGCCCTGTGGTTAGCATGGTGGCTATAAAATAAGCGGGGGTTCACTAGGCCCAAAAGTTAGCGTGGTGGGTATAAGTTAGCCTGGGACTCACTAAGCCCAATAGTTAGCGTGGTGGATATAAATTAGCCTAGGGCTTACTAAGCCCAATAGTCAGCGTGGTGACTATAAAATAAGCGGGGGCTCACTTAGCCCTGTGGTTAGCGTCCTGGTTATAAAATGACAAGTCTGATTATATGTTTGTGGGTTCGAAACTTGTGCGGTTTAGACGATGGGATTTCGAGTATTCAGAAAAGTCGAAAAAATCATGATGGTGCTCCACATCCTTATAAATATTATGTGTTTGAATATGATAAGTTAAGGAATCTATATCCGTAAAGAGTATAACTGCACGATCTTTGTATGTTTTCTTTATAAAATTGTAATGAAAATCATACATAACTAATTTAGATAATTCTACAATTGTGAATCCAACATAAATAGGTCGATTCATTAAGATACAAGTATTAAGCTTTTCTACAGCAGCCAAGCCTTCATCATATGTCTTGAATGATTTAAAAGTAGGCGAAGCTACTAATTTTTTTTTAAATACATTTCCAGTATGAATTATTAAATCTAATTCACTTATTTCAAATTCTTAACGATAGTCACATTAGCATTGGAAAGTGTTTCATAAAGTATACCATGACTCATGATTTTTCCTTCATATTTATTTATTGTCACTTATTGTAGATCCTATTTTATAATTTACGTTAAAATTTTTCATTCATTCCTATCATTTTCTGGGTACTCTGTATATATTTTTTTAGATGTGTATTGTTAGTCTAAATTTTATCGATGGTATTTCTGTGATAATATAGGTGAGGTAGCGCATTGTGTAATACTGTATAATTAATGTGTATTTTAACTATAATCTCTGTTTTAACAAGACTTGTATCGAATTAGATTCATTAACCTATTTAATTAAAACCAATCTCCTATCGCAATAATTCTTAAGGGTATCTCTTAATTACTATTTTTAATTTTATTTCTTAGTTATTATTTTTTATTGAATACTTAATAAAGCATATATAACGAATCGAGTTGAATGTTTAGGAATAAATTGTGCGTTCTTAAGTCATTTCGAAACAGGCTCCTTCAAACAGACGCCTTCACGAAACTTTTAACCCTAAAACAGGACACTTCACACAACGTTTCGTATTAACAATAGGCCTTTCACAAGCATACTAATGTATATACTTTTAATAGGATTTTAAAATGTTAAACGATATAAATATTAGATCTAAATATAAATAATTTTTTTTTTTACATTCAGTGAATAATTCTAGTCTAAAAATAATCTTGCTCACGCATATGAATTGTATATAGGAGCTTGTATAATATAAAAATAAATTTCATATATCGTCCCATCATGCTGTGTGACTCATCGCATAAATTGTTAGTATGTATTTTTAAAATAATTATTTTTAAAATAAATTAGAGGAAACATGCAATAATACCTATTCTTTTTTGCTCACCTATTCCTTTTTGCCTACCATACATATTGAAAAAATACATTAATATTATATCTATTCATATATTATAACTTTAAACATATAAAGTAAGGATACTTACCTAGATCTTACAACCAACTCATACACTTGCTTTTGGGAGAAATAAATTGAAATGTATTCTTATCAGTAAATCTTATATAGAATGTTATCGCAATCAGTCACGTGATGTTACTAATCTATAGATTAACAATAAGATAATGGACTTGTACTGAAATCATTTCTGGTCTAGTTGCTATACAAGTAGCACGCATGTTTTTTCATGCTGTAGTCATATATTGAAGACGGGATTGCAAGTTTGTGAATAAGGTAAGATTAATTTATGTATATATTTTTAAATGTTAAACGATATACATATTAGATCTAAAAATAAATCATTTTTACATTCAATGATTAATTCTAGTCAAAATTCACGCATTTCAAGCCTGTTGGTTAAATATAACATACACTAATAAGATTCGTTGATGATTCATTTTCTCATATAGGCAATAGTAGCAATCATTTCACATACTACAAGTGTAAAGTATGCAAAATTTATGATTCTGCTTTATAATACCTATTCATTCTGTATTCTACCCTATGCTTTGTCCATGATGTCACGATATCCCGTAATTTTAAGAGATAAGCGAACACGTTATACCGTTTAGTTGTTGTAAGGCATGCATGCAGTCGAATTTGGATGAAGTCCACCATACATTAGGGTTTAAATATTTAGGTAAGATAACTTTTTTTTTCAATATTAAAAACAAATTTTTTTTAAAATAATACCCTAACTATTTAGTACAATATATATTTTATAAAAACAAAGCTTAGTTATTATATTCATTCCTCAAAAGAAATTTTTAAGTTAAAATACTAAAAACACAATTTAGTATAATTTTTCTATACAAAAAAAGCATAGACTAATGTAATTTTAAAATATTTAAAGTTTAATTAATATATCTTATAAGGGACCCTGTATTTTTTTTTTACCATAACATGCGTCAAATTCATTTAAACACAGGTACATTTAAACAGGTTCAAATTCATTTAAACATCTGTTTGCCTCAAAATTCTTAAGGGTATCGCTTAATGACTAGTTCTTATTTTTCATTGAAGCATTTTAAAACTTAACAGATTAATAATTATATAGGACTACACGAAATAATTCGTATACATTGACGGTTTTAAATAGCTCATTTACCTACAAAAAATGTGTCAGAAATTACGAGTCTCAGGTATTTCTTATCGCGAGTGATTCACCGTGTCAAAGCAAGTTCTTCGCTTATCTGATAATATGACTCATTACGATTCAGCGATATGCATGTTGAGGGGGTAACACTCAAATCTTAGTTGCAGTTATAAATATGTATTTTAAAGCATAATCATTCGAAAATTCAATTATTTTTCATGAAACGATCTACCCTATTTTACAGACTTGTATGATAAATTTGGTGAAATATGTACTTTTTTTTTCTAAAATCTATATTTTGAACGTTATACTAAAAATGTATTCGTGTAAAACCTATTTTTTACATTGCATGAATTCGTATTCATTTGAGATTAGTACTCTATTTCTTAAAATATCTGTGGAATCATAATATTTTTACAGGGTATATTGTGAAGGGAGGCCTTTTATTCAAACAGCGGACCTTGCATTTTTATGAAAGGTCAATATCCCTAGTATTTCTGTCGTTGTAACATAATATGAATCTATTGGATTTATTTTGTGAAGGAACCTGAGATTCGAATAAGGTTATATTATTTGTGAAGGACACTGGGTAGTCGCATTATTTTATGAGCAGGGCTTAAATCTTTAACTTTTTCTAGTTTCTTTTGAAGGATTTCAATATTTTGAACCTATCGATGTGTAAGCTTTACTTTTAGCCTAACTTGAATTGAAAAAAAAAACAGGGTAAAGTGTAAATTATCTGATTTTATGAAGGGTCCTTATGCATAAATGGATTTTTGTGAAGGGTTCCTTTTTATTTAAAAGGGGATCTGTTCACTATTTTAATTAACTACGCACTAGCTGTTAAAATTATATTTTGTTCACATAACATTTCAATGATGTTGGAAAGTGATTCATGAATTATGTCGCTACGCATGATTTTTCATTCTTGTTTATTTTAAATATACGTTAAAATTCTTCGTTTTGTAGCACTCTGTATTTTTTGAAGTGTGTATTGTTAGGCTATCGAAGGGCTCCTCTGGGTAAAAAAGGGAGGGGGTAGGGGGAGGGGGAGGGGGCGAGCTGTTAAATTTAGTACTGTATAATTCATACGGGACCCTGCATTTTTTACTATAACCCCCGTGGTGATTCCTGGGACCAGGAAGTTTTGACTCTAGGTCACTTCTAGCTAAAAGCTCACACCTTAAGGTAAAATTCATTTCAGTCGAGAGTTTATGTCTTAGATTACTTTCAGTTGAAAATCCTACTTTTGGCGACTTTTAAAACTAAAAATTCTATTTTTTGGCAATTTTTAAAACTAAAAATCACAAACATTTCTTAAGTTCTCCAATTAAAATTAATGAATATTTTTAATTATTCATTCACCCTCAAATATACTCTAACATGTATATCAAATGGACTACTCTAGTTAAAAAAAAAATGCTTCGAAAAATTTCTAAGTTCCCCAATTAAAATTAATGAATGACACTTTTTAATTATTATTTTTAATTATTCATTCACTTCTACTGCATATACTCCTATTCAAACTGTATACTCTCGTTGAAAAAAAAAATTGCTTCGAAAAATGTCTAAGTTCCCCAATTCAAATTAATTATTCACCATTTATAATTAAACCCTTATTGACTTTTAAAATTCTCCTCAAATATACTCTAACATATATTTGGAATACCCTACTCTCGTTGAAAAAAAAAATTTGCTTCGAAAAATTTCTAAGTTCTCCAATTAAAATAAATTTCTAATTCGCCAAAATAAATCCCTTGAAACACACCTCGTATTCTAGTAGAAAATTCTCCGCGAAAAAAAAAAAAAAAAAAAAAAAAATGGCTTCGAAAAATTTCTAAGTCCCGCAATTAAAATTCATTACAATAATCCCCTTATCTTAGGTGGTGGAGGAGGGCACTTTGAGAGGAGGTGCTGCACTTTGGGAGGAGGTGTGAGGTGCACTTCGGGAGGAGGAGGGCACTTCGGGAGGAGGAGGAGGAGGGCACTTCGGGAGGAGGAGGAGGAGGGCACTTCGGGAGGAGGAGCCGGTGCTGCACCTTGCACCGGCTCCAAGCTCCTCCTGAGGCCGGAACGTTGTTTTTTCTCTACTATTATGTCGTATAATTTATTTCACTGAAATAATAACAATGATTTTTTTACTTTGTAAAACTAGTTATAACACGAAACGAATGCACCTCATTTGTCACGTTAACGTACAATTTCCAAATTGTTTTAATATAAGTTTAAATTTTGCAAGAAAATCATTCAGCTTATTTCCTTATTTTACATATATTAATCAGAGAAATTTAAATAACAGACAGTAATCATACATATCCTGAAATAAACTTATTTAAAAAGTATTTTTGTTTCATTCTTATATACATACTCCAGAGAGAATATATATTTCGAAATCCTTATAAGTTTTATAAATACTTTTACATTTTAACTTCTAATTAGATTTTGAAATATTAGCTTTACCATATCTCCAAAGAATTCCAAATTCTCGGAATTAATTATCTTTGTTAAATATAAGTGAAAGCGAAATTGTGAGTAAGATATTAACATGCAATACCAGGAACATCGTAAGACAAATTCTTTAACTTCGTTAACAGAACTGAAAAAACGTGACAGCCTACAATAATTAACTGTAGTATTCTGGAAATTTTAATTTCTATTTAAAACTTGTGAATATGATGAAAATTTAGGATAACATTTAATAACTCCGAATAGCAACGCATTAAATGAATTATTAGTGTCAAATATATATATATATATATATATATATATATATATATATATATATATATAGATCATCTGATAATTTTAATTTTTAAAAGAGGTGCAATAAAAACGTGAAATACAATTCTATTTAAATACAGTCAAACACGGCTATAGCGAACTTGAATGTAAAGGGAAGTCGGCTTTAACAAGGAACTAGCGAGCAAATGATTGGTTCGATATAAAAATACATTACCAGAAACTCGGTTATTACGAACCATCCTCGAATATAACAAGGGAAAAAATCAGCAAACTCATGAAAAAATTTAAAGAATATTATTAAAAAATAACTTTTTGGAAAAAATATATACTTTTATGGTATATATTTTTATAGAAAATTTATATTTTTTATAGTGATGCTCAATATTACCGAAAATGATGAAAATAAGGAGGACGACTGTAACACAGATGAGTGTGAAGTATTATTTATTGTCAAATATATGAGATAATTTCAGTTAAAAACCTCCCTCAATTTTGCAATCCCTTGGTAGCAGCGCCCGGGGCGGCCGACCCCCTTGCAGCAATACGCTTGTGTATTTTCGGCTTTCAATCAATATATGCAGTTGAAGTGGTTTTCACGAAATTTTAAAACTTCAAAATACATCATTGTGATTTTCAAAAATTTGCAAAATGAGATCAGAAAGATCTAGTTTGAATTGGTTTAAATACTAACTAACAAATGAATACTAACGATACTTTTATAATTATGCTCATGTTTCAGATTAAGGGATTTTCTACATTTTCGTTAAAAAAAATTTTAATTTGCATTGTTTAAATTGGTTCCTTATAGTCTGAAGAGTATGCGAGTGAAAAGATATTTGGGGGGGGGGGGGGAGGTATTTCTTTTTAAAAAATGCTTTACAGTGAAACAATGCACAGAGCGCGAAACCAGTTCATGATTTACCAATGGCAGACAACGTGCAACTGGTTGTAAAACATTATCTACGGTGCTTTATTTACCTGCTGACAATTTGCTCGAAAGATGTCTCGGAGCAAATACACAAAACAATAACGAAAGTTTAAATTCAATGATTTGGACATTTGTTCCGAAATACAGGGTGATTTTTTTTAAAGTTGTGAAAGTAAAACACTATAACAAAAGGACCACTGATCCAAATGACCTGAAATTTCACCAGTATGCTCCCAAAGCAATGGGAATTTTTTTGGTATGGTTAAAAAAAACTTAAAATCGCACAGACAGATGGCGCTGTAAGGTAGCAGAAACAAAGAATATCGTCTGTGGGAGGGAAAACAATGGACGGTACTTTGAGAAACCATCTTCCATTGGCCCTCTGTCGTCATTGGACCTTTTCTTAAATTCTTAAGTGTCCAAAATCCCCTAAGAGCAGTTGCTGCGCTGTCATTATTCTGATAATACAGCTTCACTAACAACGCAAGGTCCGTCAATGGCGCAGTCATTGCGAGGATTTCCGTAGAATAATGAACACGAGGTGTGCATACTTCACCTTTTTACCGCCAATGTGCATGTGGCGGGCGCAAGTTCGTCTGCCGACTTTACTGCATGTACAACGCCATCTGTCGGTGCGATTTTAAGTTTTTTTTAACCAAGCCAAAAAAATCCCCATTGCTTTGGGAGCATACTGGTGAATTTTTAGGTCATTTGGATCAGTGGTTCTATTGTTATAGGATTTAACTTTCACAACTTTAAAAAAAAATCACCCTGTATATACATTGCACCTAAGCAATGTATATATTTCGTCAAAATAGCTATTTTAATTACAACATGTTTATTCATCGACGGATTTTTCGCTATATTACATATTAGATATACAATGAAGGGTATTCAGAGAGACTCAACGGCTATAACGTATTACTCCAATCGCAACGAAAACCGTTTGCAGCCTATCTCGGATGACACAAAGGAGGCCAGAATTGCTTCCCTCGAAGAAAATACATTGACGAACGCCTTGTTCGAGGAAGAAGAAAGTATCTTTTATGACTCGGAATCGCTAATTGATTATAAATTTTAAAAAAACAACTCGTAAAAAACTGAAAATATCTTTAAACAGTTTATTTTTTGAAGCTACGTTTTTTTTTTTTTTTTTTTTTTTTTTGCCTTTTCTGACGGTTTCCGAAGGAACAACTCGGTCGATCTAAATGAAATTGTTAGGCATTGTTCTCTATATATCTGGCTATGATTAAACTGACAATACGTAACATGATTCGATATAGCCTATTTTTTCTACCCCCTTAAAGAAAAAAAAATATCGATTTTACCATTTTTTTCAGATAAATGCCATTTTGACAAAAAATGACAAAATTATTGTTTTTGTCGGTTCCAACCATAACTACTAATGATTATAAAATAGCTTAGATTAATAGCCTTGAGATTATAAAACAGTTCAAATATTCTTTTTCTGATTTATAGATTTGCTGGAAAGCGTGGGAAATTACAATTGTGTGCATGGCACGGGCTCAACTCCACCGCCATTTTGTAATAACAATTGTTTTTCTCCAAAAATTTCAAAATAACAGCTTGAAATACAAATAATTGTAAAATAAAAACATCTACAGTGATATATATATATATACTGTGTGACAAAACATGTTTTTAAAAAATACTTAGACATAAGCAGCAAAATCTAGAAAACCCATTTAAGCATTAGTTCAGAAAATAGTAAGTTGCAGACAAAATAATTATTATATGTAACTGCATTCCGCATTAGAATTCGACATTTGGTTATTGCCATTAATGCTTGAATATAAGTTATTGACATTTTAATTGCTGATTTTTTTCAATGTTTGATTTGAACAATAACAAATAATTAGCAAAATTGACATTTACTTAATTCTTTCGAGACTAACGATACTGAAAAGTATCGACCAATTTTATAACTATTGTGCATGTAACGTTACGAAGCAGTATTACCCAAGTAAAGACGCACGTTTTAACTCGGTGAAGGCAGAAAGTAACAATTTTAACAGAGATAGTAATTCATAATGTAATGTTTCCTACACATAATTTGATATATATCATAACTAAGTGAAAATTATGAGCAATTTAGCTCGAAATTTTGCCTATGTAGAGTTGAGTTGACACGCAACAAGCCAGTGTGTTGACAAACATGCAGATTATCTATTCTCAATTAAAAATTATTTTTGTTATTGTAAGCATGTAGTATATGTCTATACATGTAGTATATGTATGTCTATACATATAGTATATATCTATACATGTAGTATATGTCTATACGATAGTATGTGTCTATACATTTACCATTATCACTTCATTTATGTTTGAGCATTTAGTAATAAAACAAAAATAAAACGTTTTCCTGAATCTCTTTGAACAGTTGGTGATTATTTTATCTTAAACGTATTTTCATTCTTGAAATTTAAAATAATGTTCTACTTTACCAGCCATTAAGTTAAGATTTAAAAAAAAACTAAAGTTTTCAATTCTATTTAATCGTGTCCTAATACGACATTTTCAGACCGTCTTCAACAAATTCTTCCTTACCCTATTGTCATATTAATAGTACGCAAAATATCTATATTCGTTAAATTTCAGTAAACCTTAACTTTTGTGATTTCAATAACTACTTTTAATGCTTATACCTAAAAATAATATTTTCCAAATTTAAAAAAAAAAGCTCCGGAAAGGGTTAGATTTTTTTTATATTATAATCAGAATTTTACAATTAGTTCTAACTTTGCAAAAATATATAATAAATAAATAGTCTTTATTACATTATAATATTCGACAGCAAAATTTTTAGTATCACATAAAGAATACTAAATTTTTTTTCAACTCAATAAACTCCATAAAATAAAGCAATCGTGTAATCACAAAGTATTAATTGCTAAATTCTTTTTTAAGAATTTTTCTTTTTAACAAATATAATTTTTAGTGAAATACATTCAGATGTATGGCGCTTTATACAATGAATTATTTCTCAAAATATTCCCTGAAATCGATAGCTTGTGAGGAAATATTTTCATTATCACATTTTATTATACAAATATACAGAAAAGAAACTAATTTACAATTCGAATGTTACCGTTATGGAATCAGATAAATTTTGATTAGAAATGTAATTACAAGCCGGGAAAAATTGTTTTATTCATAAAACTGCCATTTCCAACAAAATAAGTAAATGTTCGATTTCCTTTTTCGTTTTCTGCCAATTTATTGCATTTATTATGACGTTCTTAAATTAAATTTGTTCTGGGTATATGTTTTGATTTCTGCGAAACATCACACAAAGTTAATAATGAAATTTCCTAATATTAGGACACAGTTTGATATTGAAAGAGGTTTATTATGTGGACGTTTGCTTTTGTAATTTTTTTTTTTTTTTTTAAGTATTGATTACTAATTTTTTTGTGCAAAAATAGCGTATATTTGTGAATTACTTCAGAAAAATCAACATTATTTTATTTGAAATTTTGAAGAGAAATTTTTATTTTTATCTTCAATCCGTCGTAAATACTGTAAGTGTTGCATCTACATCTGAATTATAAAACAAAAACATGTCCAAGAATCAACGTCATAAGTATGGTGCTAACGATCTTCGTTACCGCTTTTGCTTTTGTCGCATATACATTAGCTTCTAAATATCACACAATTTAAATTTTTACATCATCGAACAGAACTTAAAATATGCTTTCAAGTAAAATTTGCTTGAAAACTGGAGCAAAATATTCTAATTTTTTACGATGAAAAACAAAATAAAGCATGAATATTTTTTAACCTATTTTAACAACGAACTTGTGTTTGGAAAAATAATGTCACATTTGCAGTAGTATAAATAAATACGCAAATTGAAGTAGAAAGTGACAACGTTTTCACTATTGGAAATTTACTGTACATGCTTGACGAAAGCTTCTTAATCACCTTTCTCACATAACCAAAAAAATATTATCTGTTGTAAAAAGAAATAATCGGTCAAGTGCGGGCAATACTCGCGCTCAAAGTATTCCGTACATTAAATTCATTAATTACTAACTGCAATAGTACAAAATATCGTTGCTAAAAGATTAATTTAATTCATCAGAATGAAAAACCTTGACTATATATCACTATAATTAGCCTTACTTTAAAGGTGTTGTAGAAAGTTTAAAATTGGTATCGTGTCAAACGCGCTTCAAATTGAGGTCGCAAATTTAAAACGTCAGCTTGGTCAATGCCGTGGTTTTTTAGATAGGTTTTTAATTAATATGTCGGTTAATTACAGACATTTTTATTTTCGAAAATCATTATCGACAATCCTTGGATGATTCTGCATCGATAGATACCTCGAGCGACCGTCAACTTCCCTGCTGAGCGTCTGCAAATTAAAGTTTGTGTGTAACGGAAAAATACGATTTTCTCAAAAACTATAAAACCTAGGATAATCGCTACAGTTTTCCTGGAAGGTTTAAATAAACTTTTACTACCCTTAATTTTTTTATAATTTTAGTTTCAATAAATTTGGAAATAGATTGGGGACGACATATTTTTGCAGTGCATTTTCCCCTATATCTCTGGGAAAATAACACCTAAGGAGAAAGACTTTTCTGTGCAAGCAAGAGGAGTGAGGAAGGAGGCGTGGCCCAAAGGTGATAGACAGGTGACAAACGAGTGATGAGTGAGTGACAGATGAGTGATGGATAGATGACAGATGACAGATGATTGATAAGAGTGGTTAATAAGCTTAATGAGTTCATTAAGCTTAATTAGGGTTACAAACGAACCTAGTGTAAGACGAACGCGGTGTAGTACAGAGAGAGAGAGAGATAAGAGGTGAAATTAGAAGGTTAATGAGAAAGTGAATGAAGATGAAAGCGGCGAGATCGACGGAAAAGTACGTACCAAGAGTACGTACCAAAAATACGTACCAAGTTCGTACCAAGAGTGATAGGAGTCCTCGGAGCCACTCAGGTTACCGTGCGACCATATCAACTCCTTGAGAGGAGAAGGTTTCTTTCCCTGGACTGTTCGACTACGAGGAACCGGACAGGAAGCTCTCTGACTAACGCGGCGATGATCAAGCCAAAACTCGAACCCCGGGTCGTAAGCCAATCCAGCGTGTCTATGCATAATTGGAGCTTTCTGCGACCGATGGTTGGATTAGCAGGAATCTTAGAAATAACTTTCACGCAACTAATCTCGATCGGGACCGCCTCTCCGGCGCTTTTGAAGAAGTTTCCCATGACCTTCGGAGTCCGATTACTGGTGCCTACTTTATTCCGTTGTTGTTGTGTTTGTGTTTTTGTTTTTGTTTTACATGTGGATGGTCCCTCAGTTGAGTCAACCGGCCACCACCTGCATTTCGCTGTAGGGGTTCGCCAAAGGGAAATCTTCTGGGGGGGACAACCTTAGCCAGGGCGTATCTATGCATCGGGGACCCTTTTCCTCGAGGTCCCGGGCTGGCGACAGGCTCCTCTGCCTGCCGCAGCCGACGAACAAGTCGTTTCCTCCTCCCCTAGGACTCGATGCTCGAAAGCTGTGGTACATTAAGAGTCGTTGGGAAGTTCGGCATGTTGCCTAGGACCCGGTACCCTCTGTAGGATTCCGGCTACGAAGCCGTCTCCCCAAGTATTTTTGTGGTAGTGTCTTGATGTTTAGTCTCCACCGCATCTCGCAGTGACCTTTGTCGTCAAACTCTTGGGTTAAAGGGAGTGATGCGCAGGTGGTGATGCTCCCACCGTCGCAGCACTTACAGGAGGACTATCCTATTCGAGTGCGTATTAAGTCCCTCAGGATTTGAGTGCGGCAGTTGACGCGCCCGACGAGCGCTCCTCAGGCTCCCGGCGGCGCAGCCTTATTTTTACATCGTGACAAAGGCTGTGTTGAACACTTTTTAAACCAAATGATGTGATGGAAGGAAATTTTAGGATGAAAGCTATTAGTTAGTAAAGCAGAATATTTTAAATAACAGTCATAGATATATTGCTAAATTTATATATATAAAACTAAGTATTTTAACAAATAGCATTTTCATTAAAGAAATAAAGAAATCTTACAAAAGACGGAGGTTTTTACTTGTACGTCTAACCAAGTCAACAACTAAATGTGAAATGAATGAGATATATTCTAAAGATTTTTTTAACGTATTATCATAAAAATATCGCCAAGTTAGTTAAATATCGCCAAATGATTGACAGAATATCGCTAAATGACTAAAATATTGCTAAATGATTTGTAAAATATCGCCAAAAAGTCGCCATGAGGTTTAAGAGCTTATCTCTGACTGACTAAGCAATTAATCACATGATTATTCTGGAACAACCGCCCTCTATAATTGGATAATTTTAGATAAAGCAAGACGAATTCGTCAGATTGCTTACAGTCATCGCGGTGTAAAGACGTTCGCTGATGCCGTTGGTTTAAGTTAAAAAAATTACTATTTACTTAAACACTTTATTACGTTAAAGTTAACATGGATGCATTACAAGAAACTTCTGTGTTAGAAAGTGGAGCTAGTAAAACTTTTTCATCGCAGTTAAAAGGAGATTGTGTTTCGAATAATGAAATAACACCCTCTCCAAAAGGTAGTTCAAGCAAAACTACCTTATACATGTGGAACCTGTAAAAAAAGTTTTTCTCCGGATATCTGTGATTTTAAAGCATATGAACTTACATTTACCGAAAAACTCCTTTAAGTGTGATGTTTGTACAAATACATTCAAAGCAAGACGTGCCTCACTGCAACATTTGTTACCTGATTGTGAGACAGATAACGCTGGTAAAACCATTTCATCAGAGTTAAAAGAAGATTGTGTTTCGAAAAATGAAATGACACCCTGTTTATCAGTTCAACCGAGAGTACCTTATACATGTGTAACGTGTAAAAATGTTTTTATTAGGATATCTACGTTTTTAAAGAATAGCAACTTATATTTACCGAAAAACCCCTTTAAGTGTGATACTATTTGTACAAATGCATATAATACAAGGAGAGCCTTATTGCAACATATGTTCATGTATTTTGAGGCACCTACTAGGTTTAAATGTAACCAGTGTGGAAATACCTATTCTAGAAAAAACATAAACAGTCTTCTCTAACAAAATTTCTGCAAACAATTTCACTTGTTCCAGTGTATGAAAAGAGAAAGCATAGTAAAAAAAAGCAAGAATCTAAAGTACTTACATCATCAGAAATTATTGAAGTAAAGAAACTAAAACGGCAAAAAAAAGAAGCTTATGAAGGGGGAAGAGCAAAGTAAGGAAAAAAGTTAAGAAAGGGAAAAAACTAGACCTATAATACGAAACCGACGCAGATAGAAAATAGCAGCTGTGAATTGCTAGATATTTCAAGCCTTTCTAAAAAAGAAGTATTTAAGAATAAGTCAAAAGCTAGAAAGCGAGAATCTGCAACCGACGATGATATGGATGATAATGAAATTCCCCACCATGATTCAAAAATGAGGATTTTTTAAAGTGAATGAGAATGAGTGCTCAGTCTAAAAGAGAAAAATAAAACCTAAGAAAAAAGTGATTGGATCAAGTGCATTCACTGCAAATGTTGGTTACATGAAAGTTGCTCAAAGTTCTTAGACAAATGTGCAGTTTAAACTTTATCTCAGCGGCTTTGCCATATTTCAGCTTGTTATAACTTTTCAAAAATTAGCATACCTAAGCACCATAATACTTTTAAATGTTAAGTAGAGCATAATCTTTTTTTCAAATACTATTAGTTTCTTTTCCTTTAAATTGCCAATGTTTGTTACATTCATATTTTTGTAATTGTCGAATACTAAGTAAGTAACAACTTTAGTATGCCTAAAATATTAAAGTTACTTTTTTTAGTTCCATTATGTGTTGCACTGCTTCATAAAAATTATTGTTTACATTGAAACTCCAGAAGGCATCTTACCCATGTGTAGTTGGCCATCTTACCCCAAGTTTGGGGTAAGATGCCGAAATGCAAGCATTTACAAAAGAACAGTTTTTGATGCTTTCTATGACATTTGTAACATTAAATACATTTTTAAATCATACATAAACGTATTAACTTTAACAATAAATTAATGAATAACAAATAAAAACCGCACGCGATTTTATAAAAAAATAAATAAAAAACTACGGCATTTTTACCCAATCTACCCTATACATCTCTAATTTTAATGCTCGGAGATCTGTTGGAATTCATAAACATCTTTTACAAATGGGGGATAAAGACTCCATAGACACATTAATTATTGCTACAAAATTAATCTTGAAAAACTATGGACTTATATGTACTCATCATAAGAGAAAATTGACAATCACCGAATCTTGCAGGAGGTGTAGAGATCATAAGAAAAGTTTTACGTTGCGTTAATATTTAATATGGTTATGGAATGATGGGTTAGATAGTAACAAAAGAATACATAATATTTCTTAGAATTAGGTTTATTATTTCAATAATCTACTTATATATGGCGACGTACCTATGAGTGATCCCTATTTTCGTTGCCTGATACAAACCAGATATACACAAATATGAGATGTGATTATATAACAGTGTAAAGTAAAACTGTTTCGTATAGACTACGAATAATTTGTTTTATAAGAGAAAATTGACAATCACCGAATCTTGCAGGAGGTGTAGAGATCGAAATGTTTTACGTTGCGTTAATATTTAATATGGTTATGGAATGATGGGTTAGATAGTAACAAAAGAATACATAATATTTCTTAGAATTAGGTTTATTATTTCAATAATCTACTTATATATGGCGACGTACCTATGAGTGATCCCTATTTTCGTTGCCTGATACAAACCAGATATACACAAATATGAGATGTGATTATATAACAGTGTAAAGTAAAACTGTCTCGTATAGACTACGCATAATTTGTTTTATAAGAGAAAATTGACAATCACCGAATCTTGCAGGAGGTGTAGAGATCATAAGAAAAGTTTTACGTTGCGTTAATATTTAGTATGGTTATGGAATGATGGGTTAGATAGTAACAAAAGTAACAAGATAGTAACATAATATTTCTTAGAATTAGGTTTATTATTTCAATAATCTACTTATATATGGCGACGTACCTATGAGTGATCCCTATTTTCGTTGCCTGATACAAACCAGATATACACAAATATGAGATGTGATTATATAACAGTGTAAAGTAATACTGTTTCGTATAGACTACGAATAATTTGTTTTATAAGAGAAAATTGACAATCACCGAATCTTGCAGGAGGTGTAGAGATCATAAGAAAAGTTTTACGTTGCGTTAATATTTAATATGGTTATGGAATGATGGGTTAGACAGTAACAAAAGAATACATAATATTTCTTAGAATTATGTTTATTATTTCGATAATCTACTTATATATGGCGACGTACCTATATGTGATCCCTATTTTCGTTGCCTGATGGAAACCAGACATACACAAACATGAGATGTGATTATATAGCAGTGTATAAAGTAAAATTGTCTCATATAGACTACGAATAATTTGTTGCAATTCTAAGCCAAATAGTGAAACATTATCCGTTAGTAATTACTCATATTGATGTTTTTAAGTAGATTTTAAACGAAGATTTTTTTTCTTTCTATAAGATGTAGAGCATTTATTTTGATTATTTCTTTTAAAAATAATATTTTGATGTTATGGTCTTGGATAAAATAATCTTTTTCAAACACTATTTTTCAATGTCTATTTTCTAAATTATAGAAGAAAAATTTATCTCAGAAAAGCAGTTTATTTACAGGGGTTATAAAAGAAAAAATGAAAAATCATGTCTCACCAACAGGATGTGAAATATTTTCCAGCAATGTGGAAAATTGGAGCTATATAAAACAAAGGTTATGTAGTGAAGTGAACAATGTTTTAAATTCACACATGTTTATTAAAAAAGTAAGCCCAATGTACGTTAAAATCACGATCACTTTTACAATAAACAATTTAAAAAAACAGTACAGAGCTCACATACATTTAGAAGTATTAATTGAACATATTCAACAAAGTTAATTGTTTAATTCTCATTCACGTTACCCAACCATTTTAACTATTTACTTCTATCACATGTGTTAACAATATTAAACGTTGATTGCTTTTCACTTAAAAGTCCGATTTCAATATGTAAAAGAATTCTTCGAATTTTCTTATTATACAATAATTAGAGAGATACAATAAATCTCAAAGTTGTGAAATACCGGATTTGAATTACCTAAACTCCTAAATTTCCAATTAAACATTAATTTTAACATAAAATTAAATAGAAGTTTCAAGAGAAATATTCGCATACTATCTACAAAGTTTTAATTCACAAAAAATATATTTGCATTCATATACAGTTCACATTACAATAAATATATTTATTTTTCATTTCCTTATATCGATCCTGGTAGTTGGCGATACACATAATTAGTTTTACTGCATTTTATATCTGTACTACATATTTATAAAATTCCCCACCGTCTTTTTTTTTTTCTTTTCCATAAACCTACATAATCTTCCTTTACAAAGAAAACTTAGTAATAACTTACGTGCGGAAACACATTTATTATTACATTTGAAATAATATTAACATTTTCAAACTTTTAACAGTAAATTAATTTTGACTAGTTTTTTTTTTTTTTTTTTTTTTTTTTTTTCATTTAAAAAAAAAATTCATTTGTTAGTTCGCTAATGTCGAGAGCAAACAGCAATTTAATTGAACTCTAGAAATGTTTTCATTTCGATAGGTGTTCTGTTTCGAGATATCGTGTTAACAAATAAGCGATTGATGTTTTACAAAGAAAGAAAAAAAAATCAAATGATGACAGTTCCATGTACTGTTTAAAGAATAAAAAGAATTATAAATTCAAAAATTCTTTCAGAAAGTCACTAATCATTCCACTAATGTTGAGAGCGAACGATAATTCGATATTTAATTAAACTCTCGAACACGTTTTTTGGTTTTCAAAAATTAAAAAAAAAAAAAAAAAAAAAAAAAAAGCTTTTTTACACAAAAAGAAGAGATACGCAAATGATGAGAATTCCAAGTTAAAGAATTCTGTTTAAAGAATTTAAAAAATAGTTAAACTTCACGTTAAAGGAATTGGGTTTTTTTCAGACTGTTACTCATTTGTTTTAAGAAAAAAAGAAATCTCAGAAATTAATACAACTTTAAAATTATAGAAATATTGATGTATCTATCTTAGATACTTATTAGAATTTCAGCAGCTTTAAGTTTAACTTTTTCCAACATAGTTGAAAAGCGTTTCTCACTTTGTTTCGCAAGTCTTTCTTTAGATTACAGTTGATATATATGTATATATATGTCGATTTATATAGAGTCGAACTTGGTTAAGACGCGTTTCAAGGGACTGGACAAAAGTCGGGTATTAAGCGGGATCACGTATTAAACGTGATTTGCTGCAGGAGCTGTACTTATTTACATATCTAATCGTCAAAATGATCATTAGAGCTTTAGTTTATATGTTGCCGATCGAAAATTGTTCCGTTTACATATATTTAGATTACAATTTAACTATATGTGCATGTTTAACTCGAGATTTGTTTTTATAGATTGAAATAAGAACTGAAAAAAAATTATGAATTCAAATATGACTTTATTGCCCATTAATATGCTGCAACCAAAAATATTTTTTATGCTAGCCTAATCTTTTAACACAAACCAAAAATATTAAATCTTTGCAGACCAACCCAATTATTAAATCATATTTACTGCTTGTGATAATAAGTAGCCTTATAATAAGTCTCATCTTATAATTATCTCAATTTTGACTATTGTATCTGGATTTTTTAACTTTTAGACAGGGGTTCGGACAGCATTTTGGACAGATACTATGACAAAGACGTTTGTCATATATCTTGCTTTCAGTTCAAATCCCCCCCCCCAAAATTTTAACAAGTTAACATAAGCTTTTCCATTCCTCTTCCAACATCTAGCATGCATGTATTGATTTCATGCTTCTCCTCACCCCCCCCTAAAATAGAGATAAAAAAAATAAATTCATAAATATTCATTCATTCCCCCCCCCCCCCCCCAAATAAATAAATAATTATAAATAATTAAAAATAATAAACAAATATAGTTTATAGATTTTAAAGGTCTGTAATTCCCCCCCCCCCCAACCAAAATTCAATATTTTAACTAAAATCTATTTCTGATTTAATTTAGATAACGAATCTACTTTCTTCATTCTAAAATGCAAGTCACTCGCATACATCAGAAACCTCTCAGTCCTTGACCTTGCAGTTATGCTAAAAATAAGTTACAAATGATCATATACTTCTAATCCAACCGTTTTCTTCTCATGAAATCAAAAGTGCATCTGTCTTAAAACTTAGACAAAATATATAAGCAGCTGTGCTCTACTTATTAAAGTAATGTAACGTATAACCGACATTATTTATGCAAGCATTAGCACTTCTCATCCGCTCTCAAAAGAATTAATTAAAAAGATTAAAACTGTAATATGCAAGCTCATATTTTTCACACCCTGTTATTAGATTCGAGTCATAAGTAACCGTTAATTGCAGCTGTCTTTTAGCAAAATCAAACACCAATCCCAAAATTATTTTCTTTTCTTTTTCCTTTTTGTCTCCATGAAAGAATCTTTACAACCCTTCCCCCCATTCTCAAATGAATGCATAATCATAGACAGAATCTAGCATTTATCGTTTTTTCCCATACGCTTCCGACAGTAGTCTCCAAAAACTCTCTCGCCAAGTACTGGCGATTTTATCATGCTATTCGCGCCAACACCCGTACATGTAACTTTTAAAACTTTATCTCTTCGGCCGTTTGACTTGACCAGAAAGGTTGTAGAAAATTTATCTTCGTTTTTTGTAGGTACCTCCCCTTTGCTTCTTTAACTATCGATAATGCCTCTTCAAGAAATAAACAGATGATTCATCTAACTATGTGCTTCTTCTTTCTCCTGGATTTACTACGTTTTTTTTTATCTACAATAGAACCCGTTAGCTATGCAAACCGTTATATTAATAAGCACTGACGGCATGGTCAATAAAAGCAAAACGACCATGTTATAGTACTTGGTGCGTCTCAGCCGTATACTCTTCTCTAAGAGAAACCTTTTCCACTGTTTAAGGGGAGGTACCGGACTTCAACGCATATTTCTTTAACTGCAATGCACTGTGTCCTTATATCCATGTATTTACGTTAGCGCTACTTCCATATCATCGCTTCTACGCGCCCTTGATGCAGGATTATTTCCATCTTGATGTGGCAGGCACCTGGCCTGTGTAAAGTGCTGCCCCCCCCACCGCACCGTCGTCTGTGGAAGCCCCCCCCCCTCCGTTCCAGAGCGGACATGCTAGAGTCATTTTCATCTGCGTTGACAACCTCTACCTGAAGCGCGCCACCCCCCCATCTCTTCGCAGCGCGCTGATACTGCCTCCGGCCTCGTTTCAGTTTGAATCGTCATCACCCGTCCCGCACCTGCTTCTGATTTTGTTGTTGATACCTGGAGCGCTTCAACCCTCTGAAAGTCATCACAGTGGTTACACAAAAAAAGCGTTTTAGTTTTATTTTAAATTAATAAGTATGAAGGATGAATAGAATGTTAGTATATTGTAACTTTCTATCACTCACAGTAAACCTTTTTTTTCTTTAAATAAAAAAAAAAATAAACTTTGGCTTTGATTAAAATGTACATTTCAACCTTCATACTTCTCTTGTAATATAATTAATTTTTTTCTCTTTCAGTCAGTAGTAAATTTCATTTGGTTAAAATATTGCATTTCTATTCTTGAAAGAATATATTCAATAACAAAGTTTTATGTATATATATATTTTTTTGTGTGTGTTTGCCTTTTTACCAAAACCTTCTTAATTAAATATGCAGGTTGAAATTTAAGTTAATTTAATTTTTGAACTTTCACATCAAATGGTATAAATATGATTATTTTATCTTGCATTTTTTTTAGTTGTTGTGAAATATGATATTTTTATGAATATTTAAGGCAAGATCGTTTTTTTAAGGTGTTTTGGATACAAATATTAATCTGAGTTTTTAATTTTTAGTAAACCAGTTAAAAAAAAAATAACTTAAATTGTCTTGCAATATTGGTTTCATTTTTTTTTAAATGAATAAAAGAAATGTTAAGTTTCATTCTTAATAATTTAAATAATTTGCATGAATTTTTACTTTTTATACTTGTGTTGATAAATCCCAGGTAAGATCTATTCACAGTATCTTATGCTATACAAATTGATTTTAAAGTTATAAAAAAAAAAGGATTTTTTTTTCCTCTATTTTTCTCTCATTCATCGCTGTTTCTTTTTTAAAAAGGAATTAAAAATGAGAGTTAGGGATCTATACGCTAAAAAGAAGCAGTGATCAGTCATTATTACTATTATTATTTATTATGATATAAATGCAGTTTACATTTTTTTTCATTTTATATTTATGCTCTGCTAGTTTATATTGATATTTTTGGTTATTTTATTGTGCATGCAGTGTTTCCTTGAATTTCAATATTTTAGTTAACTGTATTTTTGGCCACCATGGCTTCTCGGCAAATACCAATTAATCTTCCGAACTTCGACGGTGATCATGAATCACTCAAATTCTTTTTCGACCAAGTACGGTCTGTCAGTCGCATAAATAAATACAGCCCGGAAGCAACAATCGCGTTACTTAAAAGTAAACTCACTGGTTCTGCATATAAATACTTAACACAAAATCCCGACTTGGCCAATTCAAACGACATTGATTACATTGAAAAATAATTTGCCAATTTTTTTCCCCGTCTAGCAAATCAGCTGTTGCAATCGAATTGGCTAACTTAACACTGTTACCTGCAGAAACCATAAAGAACTTTGCCCATAGGCTTAACGTTCTAGCTGCAACAGTTTATTCAGATATTCACGACGCCAATGCGCGTGACAAAATTAAGTACATGAAATTTTTGGAAACTATTCCGTCCAATTTAAGAATTAAAATCCAAGAGGAAGGAATTTCAGAGTACCAACCCACTGTTTTGAGGGCCCAGGCACTTCAAGATATTTTGCATGGCGAGAAAATTTTGCATGCTTACCCCACCCCTTCCCCAACTGATTCAATATTTGCCGACCAGCTGAAGCAGCTAACCGAGAAAATAAACGCCCTTTCTGTAAATACCCAAACACATCCAGAAATTAAGGAAGATATTTTGCTGGCATGCACAACAAACGGAAATTTCAAACCAGAAATTTTAACAAACGCCCCTCTCCACATAAGTCGTACAGATTTAATCGCACTACTTGCCAGCTATGTTTCAAAAGTGGTCACGAAGCGCAAGCCTGTTTTAAATGGAAACGCTTAAATACACAAAGACGAGGACAATTTCACAACAACAACAACCGACAACAGGAAAACTAAGTCAGAGGTGTAATTTTGCTGATGGCTTTGCACCTCACCCCACTACTGATTACACATCAGCCAGTTTTTTCCCAGATCCGTCCTTACCAAAAATTTCACTTAACAGACTAGTAAACTCTGTAAGCACACAAACATGTGATATTGTAAAAATTTCTAAACATGAAACGACACAAACAAACACAGAACAATATGATGACACTATTACAAAAATTATTTACAATGTCATTAAAGACTCGACATCACCCCTTGTAAAGGCCTCAATTGCAAAAAAAGATATTACTCTACTTTGCGATACGGGAAGTACTATTTCATTACTCTCACAGCCTTTATTTGATGAATTGAAAACAATTTAAAAATATAAGAGACTATCAACTGGCGTCGTCATCAAAACAGTCAATTCTGATGTAGATTTTTCCGCATGTATTAGAACCTCCATTAAATTACAGCACAAAAACTTCAACCACCACTTCTATGTCGTAGACATACCAGATTCATCTAGTTTCCAAGGTATTATTGGCTATGATTTCATCAAACGATTCAATATCGTTGTAAATACTGTCAAAAATCTTATTCATATTGACAACACTTTATCCATTCCTTTGGTAAACAAACAAACTACTCCATCTTCTGAGATAAATCAATGTAATACACAACCCACCTCCTTCAAAAATCAAATTGTAGCTTTGACTCGTAGAGTTTCCTTAAACCCTCAGGAACACAAATGGATTTCAGTTTTTACAGATACTATTAGCACAGACAAAGAGTATTTATTTCAATACAATTCACCCGTTGACAACTTAATAGGATTTGATGCTATAATAAAATCAAAAAATCCAAAGCGAAAAAGAAAAATTCCACAACAATATACATTTTTCCTGATTTCGGTTAAAAACAATTCTGATAATCCCATTCACCTTAAAAAAAAAGCTAAAATAGGTCAACTTGTCGAGGTCGAGGAAATAATTGAGTACTACCCAGATAAAATTAGTCAAGATGACTCAGATCAACAATTTTTAAATCTCATTCAAGCTTCTAAAGACATTCTCAAAAAAAGAAAAGAAGACTTATCTGTAACTGATTTCAATCTTGAACACTTACCATCCAATGAGGCTGAAATTCTAAAAGAAATGTTACTCAAATATTACCCTGTATTTTCAAAATCTCTAAATACACTTGGGCATACAGATAAAATTATTCCAGATTTGAAATTTATTAATGACTATCCTATAAAAACACTTCCTTTTCCAATACCTCAGGCATTACAAAAAGATGCATTAGATCAAATTAATCAATTACTTGAAGCTGGAATTATACAAAGACATTGCTCGGAATGGGCTTGCCCTATGTTACTTGTTAGAAAAAAACCTGATGGTACTGGTAAACAAAAATTTCGCCTCGCACTTGACCTTCGAATATTAAACACTGTAATACAAGGCTCATCTTACCCACTACCAAAAATTCAAAACATTATCGCTAATCTCTCCTCTTACACATTCTTTACAACACTCGACTTTCATCAAGCCTACCACCAAATTAACTTACCAGAAAAATTCCACAATCAACTAACTTTTACCACCATGTTTGGATCTTTTTCCTACCGCAGACTTGTCTTTGGTTTAAAGACAAGTGCCTCAATCTTTCAAGCTCTAATGGACTCTTTAATTGACGAACTACACCTACAAGGTGTGTATACGTATCAAGATGACTTTATCATAGGTGCGAATTCTTTTGATGAAATGTGTTCTAAACTCGACAAAATTTTTAACCTCCTTTCCAAGTACAATCTCACTCTTTCACCTAATAAATGCAACTTTCATCAAACAAAAGTCAACTACTTAGGTTTTCAAATAGAAAATCATTGTATTTCACCAATCCATTCCAACATTGTAAAAATAACTTCATTTCCTACACCAACTACAAAACGACAACTAAAAAGGCTTATTGGTTTGATAACTTTCTATAAATCCTTAATCCCAACATTTAACAAACTAGTGCAACCACTTATTGATTTAACTACTCCTAAAACTAAATTCATCTGGACAGAAAAACATCAGGACATACTTAAAACAATACAGAAAATTTTCTTCGGTTCACCCATGGTTAGGTTACCAGATTGGAACAAGAATTTTTATTTGAATACAGATGCATCTAACATTGCCATCTCTGGCGTTTTACTGCAAGAACATAATGGAAATCTTCTACCAGTAGCATACTTTTCTAAATCCTTAAATTCCTCTGAAAAAAAAAATATCCTGCTTTAAAACTAGAACTCATGGCAATTTACAAATCTGTTATTGCATTCAAATATTACTTATACAACAGAAAGTTTCTTATCTTGTCAGACAGTAAACCTCTAAAAAGATACAAAAAGACTACAAATCCAGCAGACATAACCACCCGTTGGCTAATTGACCTTTCAGAATATTCGTATGATTTTGAACACATTCCAGGATCTTCAAATGTTTTAGCAGATTATTTCTCTCGCTGTAATTTTGACAACAACCAAGAAAATTTACTAACCAATCCTAACCTTATCCATGATCCTCAACCACTTCCAATAGTTGATCATGAAACATCTGATATTTGTAAATCTGTTAATAACAACAATTGTCATGTAAATTTTCTCATCTCAGGTGAACGAACAAAACGAGACCCACTATTGGAGATATCAAATCAAACTTTTTGCACTGAACAACAAAAAGACCCTACCTTAGCTAGTATTTATGATCATATATTACAAAATGGACCTTCTTCAAAATTCCCGAATTACTTCATATATCCTGATTCTAAAATTTTAATGTTAAAAAAGGAAGATATCATAAATAATACTTTCTCATATCACATTGTAGTTCCTGATTCACTTAAAAGTAAAGTTTTAACTATATCCCATCTGTCACACTTTGGTATGGCCAAAACTTATGAATTTCTTTCATCCAAATATTTTTGGAAAGGCATCTATGTAGATACACTCAACTTTGTAGCTTCATGTGTCAAATGTTTACAGGCCAAACACCATAACACTCCACCCGCACCTCTTCAACCTACATACACACCAAGATATCCTGGTCATACAATCAGTACAGATTTACTTGGTCCTTTCTCAAACAATAAACATGTTTTAACTGTAACCGATCACTTCTCAAGACACATTGAACTCTATCCTCTCACTGATACTTCTGCACCCAAAGTTGTAAAATGCTTATTTAGTTATATAACTATCTATGGGAGACCCGTCTGTATTTTGTCAGATTTAGGCCCACAATATACTTCTCATATTTATAATGCATTTAATGATGCTCTTTGTATAAAAATACATCACAGTTCGGTCTCGCACCCACAATCTAACAGTATAGCTGAGCGGATTAACAAATCTATTAAATATTCTGTTACCACATTACTACAAGAAGGACACTCTTTTGAAAATGCTTTGTTTATTCATAAGTCACTTTATAATGGTTCGACACACTCTTCTACACTATTTTCACCTAACTTACTTCATTTTGGTCGTGAACTTTCATTAATTTTTGACACATATGATCATAGTACCAACCAAGCATTCCTTGATAAACATATTGAAGTTTATAAATTACTAGATGACTTAAACAAAATATATGACAAAGCATATAACAACATTAAGACTGCTCAAGATAGACGTTACAAAATTCACGGTCGAAAAGCTAAACTAAGAAATATGTGTTTAAAAGATATTGTTTACCTAAAATCAGTCGACAAATTTAAACCTAAATATACCGGTCCATATATTGTAACATTTAAACACTCCCCTGTCTCATTTTCAATTAAAAGGTTATATGCTCATGATGACACTGCATTTAGGGTACATATTGATAGACTTCTTCTAGCTCCACCTCGATATGGACATTTATGTGATCCTGCAAGTCATGTTATAGATAATAATTCTTCTAACACCATTCTCGCCCCTCGCTACAATTTAAGAAAAAGATAATTTGTAACAAATTAAAAAAAAAAAAAAAAAAAACTTTCAAATTAATATATGATCTGATACTAAGTGTTTTATCCCCGGCCAGGATTCTACGTATACTGTGCATAACTTGTCTTCACTTGACTTCACGGCTGGTCTATGTCTTCTTGTGAAGACCACTTTTACACAATATTTTGTATCGGGTCACACCTTTCTTTTAATTTTTCATTCAATTTTATAAACAGTAGATAAATATAATCTTTTCACATTTTTTTTTCTCTCACACTTTAAACTTTCATTCATACTGAATACAACATTGAAAATATTTTAAATTAATAAGGTCTTTTGAATAAATAAAAAAAAAAGTTCTCTTAAACAAACTTAATCGATTTGCTTACATGACTTGTACAGTTTCACTTCATCACACCTGATTATGACATATTTTAAGTCTCTCAACACTCTAGGACTGTCAATACATTTGGATATGCATAAGATACACTTGTATCTGTTTTTTTTTATTTTTACTAATTCTTCCCCTTCAGGCTAGTGGTACCGTTCTAAATTTTTGCCCTTAGGTTACCACACCTCACCAGATTGTGTTTAGAGAGACAATTGTGATTTAGTTTACTAATTCACAATATTCCCTTTTCCCAAAAGTACATGTGTTCCCGAATCGTGCTCCTGTGTGGGGATCAGTGTGATCTTCATTGGGGAGCAGGGAGTTCATGTTGTAATGATGTGGACTCTCATCACTGCCCTCCTCATCTAAGTCGTAAGGCCCTAAGCCTGAGACATCACACTTGTCATGCATTGACAAGATTAAGGGCGGTCCCTTTTTATGGGCGTGCCACATGCACCTCTTTTTTTTACCGTCCTGTGCTTGCACGAATTTTTAAACCTTTTTCAAACAACTTTTCATTATACTACACTTGAGTTAATCCATTTTCACTTTTTCATATAATTCAAGTTAATTTTTAAGGATATGTGTTTATGTTATGTGTTATTTGTGTTTATTTTTTTTTTAATTGTTTTCATTTGTGTTTCATATTATACTTAAGTAGTAATTATAGTATTTAAGTGCAACAAAATTGAGAAAATGAGTACTGTTTTGTGCTCAGTTATCATTAGACATGTCTAGTTAAATAGTAACTTTTTAAACTGGTACCAGAAAAAAAAGAACAAAACAAAAAAAAGAAGAGAAGACGAAGAGATATAAAAAAATCTTCGTAAGTAGTGCACTTAATGACATATTTGTAGCCTGATGTTACGGACTAATGAGGTAACAAAATCCTTTATACTGTTGCAACTCATATAATTTTACAAGTATTTTGTTTTATGTTATGTATGTATTGTTTTCAGCTTGGGGAGAGTATAATTGTATTGCATATTTTTTTAAACTGTACTGTAAACAGTACAGCTTTTCTGGTCATTGGGGTGATATATATGACAAAGACGTTTGTCATATATCTTGCTTTCAGTTCAAATCCCCCCCCCAAAATTTTAACAAGTTAACATAAGCTTTTCCATTCCTCTTCCAACATCTAGCATGCATGTATTGATTTCATGCTTCTCCTCCCCCCCCCCACAAAATAGAGATAAAAAAATAAATTCATAAATATTCATTCATTCCCCCCCCCCAAATAAATAAATAATTATAAATAATTAAAAATAATAAACAAATATAGTTTATAGATTTTAAAGGTCTGTAATTCCCCCCACCCCCCACCCCCCACCAAAATTCAATATTTTAACTAAAATCTATTTCTGATTTAATTTAGATAACGAATCTACTTTCTTCATTCTAAAATGCAAGTCACTCGCATACATCAGAAACTTCTCAGTCCTTGACCTTGCGGTTATGCTAAAAATAAGTTACAAATGTTCATATATTTCTAATCCAACCGTTTTCTTCTCATGAAATCAAAAGTGCATCTGTCTTAAAACTTAGACAAAATATATAAGCAGCTGTGCTCTACTTATTAAAGTAATGTAACGTATAACCGACATTCTTTATGCAAGCATTAGCACTTCTCATCCGCTCTCAAAAGAATTAATTAAAAAGATTAAAACTGTAATATGCAAGCTCATATCTTTCACACCCTGTTATTAGATTCGAGTCATAAGTAACCGTTAATTGCAGCTGTCTTTTAGCAAAATCAAACGCCAATCCCAAAATTATTTTCTTTTCTTTTTCCTTTTTGTCTCCATGAAAGAATCTTTACAACCCTTCCCCCCATTCTCAAATGAATACATAATCACAGACAGAATCTAGCATTTATCGTTTTTTCCCATACGCTTCCGACAGTAGTCTCCAAAAACTCTCTCGCCAAGTACTGGCGATTTTATCATGCTATCCGCGCCAACACCAGTACATGTAACTTTTAAAACTTTATCTCTTCGGCCGTTTAACTTGACCAGAAAGGTTGTAGAAAATTTATCTTCGTTTTTTGTAGGTACCTCCCCGTTGCTTCTTTAACTATCGATAATGCCTGTTCAAGAAATAAACAGATGATTCATCTAACTATGTGCTTCTTCTTTCTCCTGGATTTACTACGTTTTTTTTATCTACAATAGAACCCGTTAGCTATGCAAACCGTTATATTAATAAGCACTGACGGCATGGTCAATAACAGCAAAACGACCATGTTATAGATACTGTCTGCCTCCACGTGTAAAGGTTAAGAGAATACATAACATTAATTCCGAAATATATATTTATTTTTCGAATTTTTTTTTATTTACGATGTCCTTCATTTTTGTATAGTGTCCAATTTATCTCACCCAGATAGTGCATTCATTTTGATTCTATGACTATTCTCCATATTAACATAAAAATTGCTAAACCTCGACAGCACAATAAGACACGACTTGATTGCATGAAACTCGTGGTGGAAGTGACTCACTGGCAATGGATAAAACAGGAACAGGCACACAGTACTAAGGAAACTTATTTACTACAGTGTGCGAGAAGCAAAAACAAGAATCGACAATATACACCAGGTAAATAAATAATAAATAACAAAAAACGACAAAAAAATTCGTAAATCTTTCTTTAATTTCAGTAAAAACATACACGACCCAACAGCCAAAGAGTATTAGGAAGCGGGATCAAATAAGAGTTGCAGTGTTGCTAATTTAGAGGGACATTTTTATTCAAATATCTACCACTATTTCGGACCAATCATATTTGCCTTAATAATCAGTCATGAAATAAGGCGCATATTACTATTCGGAAATCGTGGTAGATATCTGAATTTAAAAAAATGCCACTAAATTCTCAACGCTGAATAAGAGAAAAGAAATTGGGAAATTGGTCTATGAATTAACGTATTAAGAGAGATTTTTTCCTCAATTGACCACCGCGTATTAAGCGGGATCGCGTAATAACTGTTCGTGTATTAAACGTGGTACTTTTGCATTAATCTTATGGGCCATGTTCAAGGGTAGAGAAAAAATCTGCGTATTAAGCGGGATCGCGTATTAAATGTGATCGACAGCATATTTTATTTCTGAAATTAATTTCGAAACTATATGTATTTTGAAATCATTAGTTCAAAAAAATATTATTTGTAACGTCTAATTTTTTAATAGAAATAGATGTCTAGAAGCTTCAAATATGCGAATTCAAAATTACAACTCATTCCGCCAAGTACTTTTTGATTTACGCTTAAACAACTGCCCGTATTACAACCTATTTTGCAACAAATAAATATTAACTACCTGATCCGTCCGGCGCACAGTGTAAGATTCTGCAAATCTAGCGGAAAAAAATTAAAAAAATCGAGTTTCAGTAATTCCAGTTTTAGACATTTTAAATTACATCTAACACATTGGAGAGAACAGAGATAAAGTGAAAGCAGTTTAACTCCACAACAACATCATCAAAAGTCGGCTCAAAACCCCGTTTTCTTTAAGCCTTTTTAGAACGGCGATTGTTGGAGATGTAATTGCATTGATATTTATGGCTGAAAATATACTTATTTTGTCAATATTTTTTATGAAAGTATGGAATCGTTACAACAAGGTATGTACTTTGTATTTTACAATTATGATAGTTACTTTTTTTAAATAAACTTTTAAGTTAAAATAAGTAAATAAGTTTTAAGTTAATAGTATATAAATTATTTGAAAATTGAATAACATACGATAAATTCAAAAAGCTGCCAAAAATTTTGTACACGCTGGTACATTGTAACTTAATTTTTTTGTAGTTATATATGCTTATGGATATAAAATAAATCAATTTCAACCGCAACTATTTGCAACTTTTGGACATAAGTATTTTTTTTACAGGTACTGCAGTGTTAATTTCGAAAAGAGAATTCTATGAGATATTGATAAAGGATGTTACTGGACATGAATCCTTTCCTGTGATTACTAAAAATATCCTTATAGACTACGTATTACATAATTTTAAAAATTGCTCATATGTTATGTTAGACCAGATTAAGCGGTTGATCCATTCGTTTGTGATTGACATTAATCGAAGATGGAGAAACTGCCATCGCATAAAAAACTTTTTTAAAAAGAAAAATAAGAGATGACTAGATTCAAATATAACAATAAGTAATCTCTATTTACCAGGCAGAAGTAATAATGAAAAAAGTTGGACGTCCAAAGAAAAATTTTTGTTCAAGTGGACCGAAATCGAAAAGAAAAAGGGTTCATTCGTTATTCTCAGAACACTTATTAAATGAACTATCACATGCCACGTGTTTAAAACTAAGACAATCTGGACGAAGGGATGCTGCGGGTATGTAAAGCAAATATCTGAAAGCCCTAAAATAGCAACTAAATAGATATAAATCGTTCAAAAAGCCGGATACCCGATATTTAAATATTCCACTGAAGAAGCGTTGGCTTTAATAATCACTATAAAATTTAGTTGCCAAAAATACGGGATTATGAGAAACTCTGCGTTCAAGTAGGTTTCTGATAAGCAGGTAAAAGATGCGAAAAAAATGTGCTATCCATTTCAAGAAAATTGCATATTTTCTGAATAATTTGCAGAAGTAAAATTACAATCTATTGTAGATTTAACGATAAAAACACTTTGTATTATACAAAAACAGACACTAAATAATATTACTAAAGAAAAAGGGTCAGTGTTAAAAAACATAACAATGATTTTGAATTGTGGGGTCGATGACAGCGGTGGACAAAGTAGATACAAGCAAAAATCAAACGAAAATAACTTTTAAGATGCAAATATTCTAATGACATCTATAGTTTATTTAAAACTATATGATTGTAATGAAGAAAATTAAAACTTTATAACATGGAAAATCTACATCCGCCATCTACTTCTTACTGTAGACCCATAAAATGTAAGTTTACCAAGGCAACTGATCAGTCAAGAACAGAAGAATTTGAAAATGTCAGAAATCAAATTACTGTTCTTGTGCCAACTATAGTAGAATTAGATGATCAAACACATGAAATAGAGTACAGATTTTTAGAAATAATGGTAGATGGACAAGTGAGCAAACAGTGAAAAACGACAGTGATTCACTTTATGATGAGACTGACAGCGATGACAGTATCTAATAACTTAATTACTATTTACTAAAAAAAACCTTCTTGTAAAAGATAATATGTATTATATATTTTTTAAATCTCCACCGAATAAAATAACGCTGCGTAAAAGTCAATATATGAAAATGACGAAACTCTTTTTATTATGATTATGATAATGTAATAATAATGACGTAAAATGTAAAATGTAACGAGTATAAAGATATATTTGTCCATAATACAGAACCATTTTATCTATAGTAAGTGCAATTTTATTTCGTTAATATCAATAATTTTCACAAATTGAATTTTGACCCGCTAGATTCGCTTACACTGTGCGGCGTTGCCCGGGAATCAGTAACTTTCTTTTCGGTTTTGATAAAAATAATCATTTTCGGCGCGCATTCAGTTCTAAACAAACCTCTTTCTGAACGAAACTCCGGTACTCGTCCCCGCTGCCTACGGCACTGTATAGCAGACGTGCTACGCAAGCGCTGCAACATCGTTTAAGTTCAATTTCCACCGCTAAGGTGCGCGAAATTACCTTACATAGTCATCTATATCTCAATTGGTTCATTTTAAGTTGAATGAACCAATTACCGTTGAAAAAGATTCTAAGCTTTTTTTAGAACACTTTGATCGAGATATGAAAATTCCCTAGCTTGACCTACTTTCAGCGTACCCTATCTCCCCTACAGCTACAGGACATGCAACCACCATAGTGCATTATGTGAGACTCGAGGCTACTAGCACCCACAAACACCAGTGCTCGGTGCTGTGTAGTTGCGGCTGCAAAGTGAAATATAGGGACGCACACGTCTATTTTAAAATATATAGATAGGTTTAGCAGTAAGAGTTCCAAACTTTAAATCTGCATAATTCCTAACTATTTGACCGAATGACTTTCCGTTTGGTGTCCGTAGATTAAACTTAACAGAAAATTTCAATATGATTTCAAAATTAAGCGGTAGTATTGAACCGTTTAAAGTTGGATGCAGTTTCAGTATGTAGATAACCACTCAAGAATTTTTTTCTATAACATGATTGTAAAAGATAATAAACAAAAAGCTTTGGGGCAAATAGATTTATTTTGCAATTTTTAGAATTTGAATATTTATTGTTCGATTTTTTTTCGTTGATTTTGTTGTTTGGAAGTACTCCGCCTGTAATTAAACGTCTGGAAACAATATACTATCATGTTCTGGTATATGTGTTGCACGATTCTTGCTCTTATTTCCAAGAAAGAGCCTTCTGCTGGAGTATTTACATTATTTGACAATAGTATATTCGATCCAGTCCATTAGTAAAAATATGTAATGATAGTATAGCTTCACGGATTTTTAAGAAAAGATCTGAAATTGTATTCTTGCAATTAATCCGAATTGGGCAACAATTATAACTTTTAAAGTAAATTGATTGTTGTGTGCGGCAAAAATTAAACTTTTTTAACAAAATGCGGTCATTTTTAAACGCTATTATCCTGCGGTCATGGGAAATGTACCAAACACATTACAATAAAATTTAATACATTGCAATTTTTTAAATTAAATTAATGATCCAAATGAAAATTTCAGAACATTTCGGTTATTCAATTAAAATATTCCTGCATTAATGATTTTTAAACGTTTACAGAAAGCACATTAAGTTGAAGTTTAAAAACTTTATTGTAAAATTACAAAAATTAAATTACGATAAAGTGTTTATATATATATATATATATATATATATATATTACAAATAGTTCAATGACGAATACTATTCTTGATATAACACATATTCATTTTCACTTCAAATAACTTAATTTTTAAAATTCTGATTAGATTTTAAAATATTAACTTCCTTGCGCATCATTAATGAGTTTTGAACCCTCAAAGTAATCTTTGTCATATGTAAATTTAGAACAAGATAACTACACAGTGACATAAGCACAGTAAGACAAAAAGCCTTTCACTTAGTTAACAAGATTAAAGGAAAACGTGACATTCTTTTCAACCCTGACATGTTACACTAATTAACTACAACTTATTAAAAATTTTAATTTATTTGTAAAACATATAAGCCTGTACAAAATTTCAACTTAAGGTTTTTAATCCTGAACTCTAAAAATGTAAGTCATACACGTATACATTTTTAAGTTAGTAGCAACTAATTTTAATTTATTCACATAAATTTGCTGTTATATGCAATTATAAAATGTTTGTTTTTGACAATTGGTTTTAAATTTTTCACTACGATTTAAAACATTTTTGGTTTTTTGGTTTTTACATTTAGGGATAAATTAGATTTTTTTTTTCAAATCACATCTAAAGCAAAAGGCCATAAAATGTCAATGTGTGAACTTTTAAAATTTGCATCAATAGTCCAAATGGAATGAACCGCCATTGAAAAGATTGTCATAAGGTAAAGTGCACAAATGAGGACACCCTAACGTCAACTTGAAAAAATAAGGCTGTAAACGATCGTATAAACTCGAAATTGGCGCCCCCTTAATGTCAAAATATTATTCAGTTTCGAAATTGTTAGGCCTGTTCAGGTTCGGCGTGATACTAGAAACAGCTGACTTAAAATTTTCAGATGTGTGTCTAGATTATGATGGATCACGTATTTTTGCTTACCAGCGTGCCTAAGAAAGTAAGTTGACTAGTTAAGATTTTTTGTTTTGTAATTAACAGTATAACTAGTACCATTGGGGTATTTGAACTAAATGAATGTTGTAGATTCATAATTCAGTATTGAAATCGCTTTTATGATATAAGATTTGGAGGTTAGGCCCCAGTCGGCGTATTAGAAACCCTGATATCAAGTTGGTTCCTAATGCCGACACTCTTGAAAAATTCCCCTGTTTTGAAAAATTCCTCTGTTTTGAAAGGTTTATCTGTTTTGGAAGATGCCACTGTTTTCGAAGAAGTCTCTGTTGTGCAGGATGTTCCTGTTTTGATAACCAACCACTTGATATGATTAAAATTGGTGATTTTGGGATTGCTTTGATTAGTAATAGTAGGAAGGAATATATAACACGAACAGAAAGCACGCATGTCAAATTTTAAAAATATTTTCTGAAAATAAAGTAGACGTTTTGCCTCTAAATGCCTGTAACAGGCTTGAAACTGTTTATTTTCGAATGGAAGAACAATTCTGGTCACACTATCCACAGGCCAACTAATATGTAAAAACTCAACCCTCTTCTTACTTTTGGGGGTAGTAATAAGAGGTACCAGTTTCCGAATTCATTGTCAGTAGATTGAAATGTGGTCATTGCATTTTCAGTATATTTTTAGTTAATTTTATTATTCTCGATGTATTTTTCAATTTTTCTTTCGAGTGTCGAGATTAGGTATGTTAGGTGTTGGCATTAGGAAATTTCTCCTCTGAAGGTGTCGGAATTAAGGAGCAAAAACACACTTTTGAATTTTAAGTATTAAAATTTCAAACCATATCAATTTTGAAACTAGTGCATTTTGTAGAGGCGATCTTGATGAACATTTTGAGCTTATTAAGATCTCATTTTATAAGAAAATAAAGAATACAGCTTGGAAAATGTAAAATAATTTCCTTAAAATGTTGGCATTCGGGTATTTTACCCTATAGTAATACTTGAAATGAATGTGAATTTTGAATAATAACTTATTTGAGTAGTGATTGGTTTATTTTGAGGAAAAAGGGAATGATTAAATTCCTTTCTTACCAAACAAATTTACTAAGAGTGAAATTTATAAAATAATTCATAAGTACTAGAAATATAATTTTGACATCATTTGGAAAAATGTTTCTTAAATATTAACGAATTTCAGAATAAATATTGAAATACAATAAGGCGCTTTATTGAAACTTTATAGAAGTATAAATTTGGCTTCTTAATTAGGGATTCGTGTATTTTAATAAATATAGGGTGTCCATAAATTATTGTCGGTTATTTCTTACCTCATATATTTTGACTTAAGAACATGACAAAAGATATTATTATGTATTCGTAAATCACAACTCAGAAAGTTTTTTAATAAGGCAATCAAAGTTACATATGCGTAAAGTTTCTCCTCAAAACATTATTAATCGAATAACGATTATAATAAAATAATATTAAAATTTTATCAAATTTATCAAAACGTTATTAATACATTATGAGTCAGTAGAAAGATACATACTTTAAAAATAATTCAATAATCACCCTGTATTTTTTAAATTCATTTTTCTGTATTTATTTTAATGAATTTTGTTTTTTCAGCTTAACTTTGAATGAAGTTTGATGCATTAAGCTAACATGAAAATTTCTGAAAAAAGTAACAACATTTGACTCACAATTCTGTAATATGTACAAGAAGTTCATTAAACGAGTGCTTTTCACTCTGCCCAAGTAGTTTAATCCTAATTCTCTAAAAATTTAGGAGATTTTGACGGTAACGTTTCCTCCATAAAAAGACAACCATATCCTAAAATAAAAATACCAATTATGTGTTATATTTCTAAAATATTATATTTGAAATATATTTGGAAACGAATCAGAATAAACGCTAATAATAAGCAAAGGTTCAATTTAAATAGGCTTTTTAAAATTCTTGAAAATTTTAAGTAGGTATGAAAAAAAGTTAAAATATTAAAACTTGAAAAAAGAAAATAAAAACCCTTTTTAGTTAATTATTTATGCTCTCCATACATATAACACTGTAAAACCTAAGTAACATACATTCTCGAATAGCGGATACCTCTATTTCGCAAACACTTTTTCAATCCTAAATAAAAATATTATTTGTACGTTTGTACCTCTGAAACGCATTCACCGAATAGCGGGTAGATTCCGTGCTCCGGAGATACCATTATTGACAGTTTTAATATAAAATGCATTTTTAAGAAACATATCTTATAAAGGATATTCTTTTTTTTTCTTCTTCTTCTGTTGCTTAACCTTTTTTACTTACCGTAAAATCCCGATTGTAAGCCCCCCACTCATTTTTAAGCATTTTTGATTTTCTTTTCCATTCCCAAATATACCCCCCCCCCCTCCCTAAACTTTTTTTGTGCAAAAACTTGATTTAAAAATCCAAAGAAGATAATTTTCCGTCTTTTGACATTTTTGGAAAATTTTCACTTTTGTTTTTATATAATCTCAATGAAATATCCCTCTTCCCTGCATGATATGTCTGCTTCCCTTCTCTGCCCCCACCCCCATGAAAACAATTTAAAATCTTCAGAATCTTATATTCGTCTGTGTTATTTGTTGTTCGCAAATAACAGTGAGAGTTAGATGATTATATATTTATAGTTGCTACAATCTAACATTACAGCATAAAAAATCTTAAAAAAAAAAAAAGAGAGTTTTAAAGATTTTAAAATTTTAGTGCTGGGGGGGGGAGAGTAATTTAGATAATTATTTAGTTACTATTACAAAAAAGTTACAAATAGAGCAAAAAGCAATTATTTAAGATTTTAAACTGTGTGTCCTTGGAAGAGGGGGCAAAAGGAAAAGGCCTTTTTTTTTTGGAAGGAAAAATAATTTAAATGTTTATTTAACTATTGTTACAACAAAATCACAAAGAGAGCAGAAAAAAAATTAAAGAATTATATTAAAGGTTTTAAACTGCATGGTTAAACTATGCGTGTTTGTTACCAGAGGGAAGGAGGGCAAAGGAGGAAGTAGTAATTTCAGGGAGGATAATTGATTGATTTTTTATTATTACAAGAAAGTATCAAAGAAGAAAATATAAAAAAGAAAACAGATTTAAAATTAAAAAACAAAATGTTTAGGATTTTTTATTGTATTTTTTTTTTTTGGGGGGGGGGGTATGGGGGGTGGGGAGGGGGGTGGAAGGGGTCATTTAGATTATTTTTTAAAGCGGAAATCCAGAAATATGGAAGATTCTCACCCCTGCAGCTAACCTTTTTTACTTCTAAATTAATGATAACAATCGGTTTTTAATGACTTCTAAAAGAAAATCGCGATTATAAGCCACCCTCCCAAAGTTAACTGTTTTTGTTTTTGAAAAAGGGGAGCTTACAATCGGGATTTTACGGTAATGAAATATTTTGCATTGTTTATGTGAATTTATTTTATTATGTTAATTTATAATATTTTTGTTTGTTTGTTACCAATAAAACTTATAAATAAAAGCACACATAAAATTGTTTCCTTACAAATATTTGTAATCTATATTACATACAATAAAACTGAATTGTCATAAGTCTGCAAGACTGTCTTCAGATTTTTATATTATCACTGCAGAATAAATAGCATGCGCAGAAAAGAAATTGAAAGAACTACTAATCTTATTTATTTTATATTTATTCTATTAATCCTTTTTATGCAGGCTTTAATTTAAAATGTTCTATCTCGAGTGAAGAACGTGATAAGTCCTTTTGAAAATTTAGACACCTTTTTAAAAGATTTAATCTATACTAAATCATACGGTAACATAGAACTGAATTTTTGTAAACTTGTAAAAATGTCACCATATTTGATTAGCTATCTTTACGGAATATACATTTGTTGAAAGAATAAGAAAAATACTGATCGCAATATTTTTGTTGTTGTTGTTTAAATAACTTTATTTTTTGATTTGCGCTTTGATGTATATCGATTACTTTGTTTCAAGTGAAGGGCGTAATAAGCCCCTTTAAAAAGATGATTTTTCTTCAAAGACAAAAGACTAATTTATCCAAGCATAAAATTAAGTTTGCGCATATAATTGTATGTGTTCATTCCAATAAAGTTGTTGAAGTTGAGAGAATGGATGAGAGGGTAGATAAAATTTGGAAATCCTTATTATAGTAACGGTATGTGTATTGAAAATTAAAAGATTTAACTTTTGAATGATTATCAGTATAATTAGGATTTTAGATGGAAGCTTTTAGCGATTAAACTTTACTTTTATGATAACCGTGTTAATCGATAAATGTAGTTTTATATGGTTTATTGAAAAATAAAACGATCAAATACATAATAAACAAATTTCGATGCGTTAAAAATTTTTCAATGCATATATAACAAATTCCTAGAATAAATAAGTTTACTATGAATCCAAACTTTTTCTCTCTATGATCGCTTCAAGATCATTCTGTTTTTCTTTTTAAGGTTCCGTACTCAAAAAGTAAAAACTGAACCATTATAAGATCACACGTGTGTCTGTCTGTTTGTCTGTCACAGCCGTTTTCATCTACAACTATGTAACGCGGAAAGTTCAAACTTGGCAAAGTTATAAAGCCTATTGACCCGATCCACATAATTATAGAATATTGGCCATTCACAAATATTTTTAGGAAAAATTTAGGCGGACTAATTAAGTTACTTGAATTTTTTTTATTGTCGTGTGGGGTATCGTTCAAAATATCTCGTAACACTAGAACTCAAAAAAAAAAATATTTGTTTGGTATTATATTTTCAGAGATATAGTCGAAAATATACTACAAAAATATGCCCCACACCCCACCCCCAATTTCCGATACTACTGAAACTAAAATTATGGGAAAATTAGGGGTAGTGAGAGTTTATTTAAATCGTATAGGAAAACTATAGCGATTATCCTAAGTCACATAGTTTTTGAGAAAATTGCATTTTTTCGTTACACAAAAACTTTGCTTTGCAGACGCTCAGAGGGGGGTTTGAGAAATCATCGACGTAGAATCATCCAAGGATTGTTGATAATGATTTTCGAAAAAAATTGTCGGTAATTAACCGAGTTATTATTTAAAACCTATCTAGAAAAACGCGGAACGGACCAAGGTGACGTTGCAAATCTGCGACCTCCTTTCGAAGCACGTATAGAACAATGCCAAGTTTAAATATTGTACAAGAGGTCTCCGTTTTAGATAAGGCGAATCATAGTGATAAATAGTCAACGTTTATCTTTCAAATTGAATTCAATTATTGAAAAATAATTCATAGAATAAATCCAAAACATTAAAAGTCAGAAGTTTTGAGACAACAGTCGCTTACAACTAAATATTAAATTCTTTTATAATGAAAAACTTTTCGATACAAATCACTTCAATAATCAATCCTGCAAGTATCATGCTTTTATGTTTAAATATGAGTCATAAAGTTTCGTGTCGTTGAGCGTAATATTATTATTTTTTTGTAATTATTTTTATTTTTGTAATTAAATGTAATTTTTGTATAAAATTGTCTATTATTACGTCAAACATGACTGATAGATGACTTCTCGTGAGCAACTCTGCGACCACTTTCCGAAGCGTGGTTGGCACTTTGATAAGTTTATACTTTGTACCAGGTCTTTGTTTTAGAGTGAGAAGTATCATTTTTTAATCCAATAGAATTCAATTATGACATGTAGTAATGTTTTTCGTATACGAGTATACTATCTATATTAATAAAAGAAAGTTTCGCTCTGTGTGTGTGTCCGTGTGTCTGTTGGCGATGGCTAGCAAAATCTAGCCCACCTAGAAGTCTGGAAATTTAGGTGTGGATAGTCCAAGGTCTGACCATGTGCACCTGAGCCTCAGAATTTTTATATTTTGATGATTAGCCTAGATATTAATTAGATTCTCATTAACCATCGCTTCTAAAATGTCATCTTTTAAATCAAAATGGCGAAAGAAATGAACTGGCGCGTTGGATTTGCGAGCGTAAATGAACAAATTCGAAATTATTTTACTAATTAGCGAATTTTAAAAAAACTAATTGAGATATCAATTTGAAAATTTCTGAGCATATGTAAAAAAATATTCTGTATCTGACTATGTGATTTTTGAAAAATTCGGTAGGTAATTTTTTTTAATTTATGCAAAAAACTGCCAAAAATCTGCAGGCGCCAGTGAAAACGATCCGAGAAAGTTTCAGACAGGGATCTGCTTTCATTAAAAACTGAACTACAAAGAGATCTGTTTCTTGGGCCGATCCCTCCATTTAGTTTGCGAAAATGAAAGGAAATAATTGCCAATTTTTACTGATGAACAAAAATTTAAGTAACTAATTAAGATATAGATTTGAAATTGAGGTCGGGAAGGGGTGTCATCTACCGGCTATTTTAGCGTAGCGTCTTCGTTATGTTCTAATTATCAGAAAAATTTAATTCTTTTTTTAATGATCGCGTTAATGTAGGTGACAGTGGATCTCTTGAACAAATTATTCATTATATTTGCGGGTATGGAGAGGGAGGGTGTTAACGCCTTTTTATGAGATTGTAATTATCTCGGGCCCGGGCAACGCCGGGCGGGTTAGCTAGTTATGAATAAAATCTTGTGTGGATAAATATACTAAAAATACCAACGTTTAACACACAATATCATCGTACAATGGGCAGACGCACGTTTCGTGAGTAACTTGGACTCACTTCCTCAGTGTAAATAAAATTAAACCCTATTGTATCCCTCCAAAGACATGAAATTGAATCTAAAACCCAAATGAAAAACAGCAACACACCGAAAAAATAAGCCAGTTTAAGCCAGTTTTAAGCCAGTTAATAAACTAAATTTTTCACAATTAAAGGATAAAATCTCACATCAAAACTTTTGGGGCATTTACAATATACAATGTCAATGTGGTTTGTCCTATATAGGACAGACTAAACGACAACTCCGTTTCAGACTCAATGAACACAGAAATTATATTAAGAAAAAAGAATTACAAAAATCCTCTATTGCTTGTCACTGTTGGAATGAGGGACATAATTTTAACTTTGATTTAGCCACTATTATTAAGAAATGTAACACTCCATTAGATTTAGACTTCTTTGAGGCAGTTTATATTCATAAATTTCGTAACTCCCTGGTCAATGATTTTTCAAGTGTACCTTACATCTCACCTTTTTGGGTTGAGTTGCTGTGTCATAGTGAATCACTTCCGGCTTAGTCCGATTGGTGGCTCATGCGTGATGATTTTTTCGGTGTGTTGCTGTTTTTCATTTGGGTTTTAGATTCAATTTCATGTCTTTGAGGGGATACAATAGGGTTTAATTTTATTTACACTGAGGAAGTGAGTCCAAGTTACTCACGAAACGTGCGTCTGCCCATTGTACGATGATATTGTGTGTTAAACGTTGGTATTTTTAGTACGAGTATACTATCTTTAAACAGTTCTGGTATTTTTTTTAAGTATCTACTTTTTTATTAGGTTTTTGTCTGATTGTTGCTATCCAATATTCTGCGTTCTACCGTATTCCTATCTCATGACCCTGCTATAACAAGACCGAATCCATGTTGGGGATCCATAGTGTATGTACAACGTAATCATATTAATAACGTAATCAATGGCTCTGATAAATGTTTATATTTGAATAGTCGAGATAGTAAACACTCTAAATGTCTTCAGTTTAAATTATTTGGCGAGCGGCTGATAACTGTTGATAGATCGTCAAAATGCTTAAAAACCGTTGCCATTGAATGTATAAATAATGTCATATTTAAAAGCATAGGTCAAGAAACGTTATGTGAAATTTTCGTAGCCTAGGAGGTGTATTGCTTGAACAGGCAAAGACAACACATTGTTACATTTATAAATTTACTAAGTGACGCTTAACAACTTTTTAGTTCGCTTTAACCCCATATCTACAACAACCTTTGAGATATGATCGTTCAGTTTCACATTTTAAAGGAGCTGCGAATTGGTTTTAATTGTGTAGCATAAACTGATTTTCCTATTTACAGACACCATGTTTATAACTGTATTCACATCAGTTCACAAATTAGATGTATGTGTAAATTTTAATACACTTTCCTCCATCGGTTAATTAGCAATAATAAGTCCTTTTAAGAAATAATATTCTCTGAAATTTTGAGGTACCGATGTCAAATTCATATACACAGAAATATTAATAATTTTGCATTACAGAAAGGAAATATTAAAAAACAATAAAAATGATAAGCTCATCGGACAAAAAAGTTGTCACCCCTGGTCTTTAATACCATGTGCAGCCACCTTTAGCCTTGATTACCACTGCTATTCAACGAGAATGAGCATTTACAAGATTCTGTAGGTATTCCACATCCAGCTGATGCCACTCGCGAATGGGCAGATCGTTTAATTTTACCAAATTACGGGGATGCTGTTGTCAGACTTAGAGATTTTTTATGGATATAAGTTCAGGTTATTTTTCAGTCGAGGTGTGGTAGGATGTCGAAATGTTCATTAAAAAAATCACTTATTTATTTAGGCCTATAACCATGGCTGCTGTCCTGTTGGAAGGTGGTGGTTTGTATAGGTTTCTTTTCCTGAAGATGTTGAATTAGTGGTAGCATCTTATCACAAAAAATGTTTAAATAAACAGTCTGGTTTTTATTTTTTGTCATTTTAATCCGTGTACCCGATTCTTAGAACGATAAAAATTCCCAAATAATCATAAACCACCTCCAGCCTGCACTACACTTTACATGCATTGAGAGTTGAATAACTTATTTGGTCGTCGAGGCAGCCTGCGCTTCGTGTCATTCGCAAACAGGCAAAGTAAAGTTTTGCCAGAGTATATGCCTTCAATCAGCTAGTACAAACATCCGATGTTTTTTGGTCTGTTGAAGACGTGCAATTTTATGTGCTGCGTCTTTTTTCGAGGTATCAGACTCCACATGTTCATTGCGTGTCATTTCGCTTGGAATGTTTGATTGGAAATACGTTAAAAATGGATCTTCTTTAACCTGGAAGTAGTCGCGTGTGGGTTTTTTTTGTCATCCATAATATTTATATTATCATGATTCATCTCCTCTTAGAAATACAATTGAGAAACTTTATCTAGCTGATCGTAAATGTTTCTCCACCAGCATTGTAAAGCAACAAGATGTCTCTGCTTTCTTTTGGTTTTGAATTTTCAAGTACATTTTTACAAGCAACGTTGAAACTTCGTGGAAAAGTCTGAGAAACGATCATTAGTGTCAGTTCATTTTGACCTTGATCCCAATATTCTGAAGCTCTTCATAAAAGTGTATAATTTAAGTAAACTGAAAAATATATAACTTCATTGAAATGAAGTATTTGAATATTATATGAAAATAATTTTTTGTTTTCCATTTTCTGTATGCGGGGATTGGAGGTAAAAAGAGCGAATGCGACTAATAGTGTTCTCGAAATGGATAATAACATGGATAATAACATCTAAAACAATAAAATGGATAATAACAATAAAATGTTATTATATAAGGGAATTTTCATTTACTTTGCTAGTTTATCAATTAATTCATAGTATTTCTTATTTCAAAGGATAAATAAATACACTTATCAATTCAATCTGATGTGAGATTTTTGTTATTTAAAATTTAGATTAGCTTTTAAAAGTTTTAAACCATAACTCACCACAAGTGATATAACCATACTTCGTGAAACATCTCAGTATCCCTAAATGCCTATTTGAATATTTTTGGAATAAACAGCATTTTTAAGCGAATGATAAACTTCAAAAGTTAAATAGAATAAAAATTTTATATTTTTTAATTTTTTTCAAAGTTTTAAGAATTATTTTAATACTTAAACATGATAAATACAGTTACATCAGGCCGGTTTTTATCATAAATTGCTTATTAGAACTTGCTGAAGTCAGATTTAAAAAATCGAATCGGAATTTTTTTACTCAACAGACTGCGGCCGTTTTATACTACATTGCAGAACAACTAGGTTTAATTGCATTTTCACTTTTAATTATATCACTTCAAGAAATGACCTCATATACTGACAAATACTATGTGAATTTGAAATTTAAAACATTTCAGTGTTCACATTGTAAAACAGGAATCACCAACTTTTTTACTATCGTAAGCGCATTTGAGATTTTATCTAGCTTCATGGTTATACTTTCAATTGTTTGCTTTTTCATGTGTGTCTAGAGTAGACAATTGTATAAATATGCACAATCTAGCATACATGGATGTTAAAAGGGATAAATATGTTTTAATTTGTGTGTATAAATTTACAAAAAAATACATATGACAAATAAAAGTATAAACTGAATGGGAAACATAATTTGCATTTATCATATTACAGTCGTAGTGATAGTCAGTTTGCACACAAAAGAAATTATGAAACATACATAGAAAGAGATTAAAACATATGAAAATAATCTGAAAGACATCGTCACATTTTTAAATAAAGCCTTAATTTCAATAGTTTTTTAGAACTACTGTTTCTGAAATAATTAAACAGTTCTTCTATGATTGCAAAATGCATATTTTTACGTATAATTCAGTTAAAATGACACTATGGACGTGTACAGGAAGAGTTTGGTGAGTCGTGATCGTAAGTTATTAAAAAAATAAAAGAAGACGCAGGAGAGACATCTTGAAGAAAGAGTCGAAAATTAAATATATATATGCAGGTTTAATCCAGGTTCAAATAAAGCACAGGTACATCGTCGAATAGGTACAGCTGCCGAAGGCAATGGTACCCGGGACTCCAAACGTACACTTATACGTACTTTTACATCTTATATGATCAGTCACAAGGTTCGAGAGAGAATCATGATTAATTAGACAATTTCTTTGGTGGATACAGAGCAGTGATGACAGAGTTACATAAAGCCAAGTAGCCAGATTAACGTACATTTGGCGAGAGGAATGTGATAGAAACGCAGGTGTTATTTTCCGTTAAATGTTAAGTCAATGAGAGATTGATGACGATCAAATATGAATTTTTAGATGCCAACAGAGAGGAATGTATATAGTAGCCTCGCAAACCACAAGAGCCTGGTTCACATAGGGTTGTATTAAGGAGTGTTACTAAAAATTAAAAATAGACATGTTCGTTACAATGATAATACAATTTCGGAAGATAGAGGAACAAAAATGTAAAAAGAGAAAGGGTAGCAGAGGGCATCTGGTAGATTTGACTGAGCGTGGGATAGAGATACATTCACAGTTGCTAGGCGAACTAAATAATTTCTTTTCTTCTTTTTTTTTATAAGAGAAACGCAGAGCGAAAGAATTACAAATGAATTGAAAAGAAGTTATAATAAAAGGAAACAGACTGGGAATAAATACATTTACAGTGTAGAAAAAAAAATATATTTAGGATGGTAATTTTGAAAAAAAGGTATTTTAGGGGGGGGGGCTAAGGTGTAAATTAATTAGAAGTTGAATATGTGAATATAATTCCTCTTCACATATTTCTCCCCAACGACCGAAGAAAGAAAATTTATTTTGTTATATTAAGGAGGGCATGAGCACCGGAAAACTTACCTGCGCCTCTTCACTAACATAGCAATACACATATAAAATCATCAATAAAACACTTGTGATAGAACCCTGGTAAATTATCTAAGCGTAATTGATAATAATTCACAAAAAAAATGTTGAAACAAAAACAAAAACACCATGTCTCAAGTAATATATGCATGCGTATAGGCATGATAAAATAAAAACAAGCTGGGTCGACCTCTTGTGCTTGAAGATTTGAAAAGTATACATAAATATGAGCTCAAAATAATAATCAGTATGTTTCTGGATTTTTTTTCTTTAGTTTTTTTAGGAGTGTGCACACATATATCATTATTTAAACCAGAAACTAAAATTAATCATTAACTTGAAATGCAAATTCAAGCAATAGCAATTACTTTTATTGCTACAATTGTTGGGTATTTCCAACATAAACTTATGCTTTTGAGACATGACAAAAAATATAATGTATAAAGTAAATGTCATTTGGCCATATATCAAACTATATTCAATTATTTGAAGGCCTTTAATATGAGACATATTTTTGTATCAGCAGAATAAATTGCTGTACATATATATAAAAAAACTGTAAATAAAGCTAAATGTAAATAAATATATAGCATACTTGATTATGAGGAATAATATGAAAGAGAATTTGGCGAAGTAGCATCTTTAGAAAAACTGACCTAATTCTATATAAAAATGTAAAATCGCATATCTTGCAAATATTGACAAAATTTAAGGACTGTCAAAAAGTGTAACGTGGGATATAGTTTCTATGTAGCGTGAATGATCACCACAACTTACCGTCCACAACATGTTATGAAACATGACACATGAAAAAAACAACTCCATACGTTGATGTGCCGGGATGGTAAGGTAAAAATGTAATGGAACATTACATTGTATTTAAAAGAGTAAAAAAAAATATGTGAACTAATTTAAAATTGAAAAAAAATAGCATATGTTGTATTAAATATGAAAGGCAATTTAGATGTGAATTAAAAAGTGTGACATCATGTACAAAAAAAATGTGTCTGAGAGTGTGTTAATGAATTCGTGCAAGATGAAGTGTGAGCAAAATAAAATGTATAAACACTGTATATTTAATTTTGTACCTACCTTTACAAAATGTGAAAGTTTAGACAGAAAAATTTAGAGACAATTGTGTAAACATTGACATTGTGTAAATGAAAAGAGGTATTTGAGAAAGTAGGCACAGTCTGAAAGCAACCATTAATATAACTTCGCAGAAGAAATGACTGGTATAAATACCAAAGGTTGCAATTACATAACAACCGTGAATAAATACTTCCACAAACAAGTGTAGTGCATGAAAAAATGCGAAAAAGTATGTCTTTAAAAATACATATATTGAACGAATAAAGAAGGTTAATTTACGAGCATTTCAGTAGGCAAAACAAGTGATGAAAATGAGGTGTGACACATACTCTATGGAAGAAAATAAATGGAGAAAAGGAGAATTTAAATTAGAACATGTACAGTGAAAAGTTATCAATTGCATGTACTAAAGTATTTTACTATTTAATATGTCAGGAATAATAATTTAAAAAAAGAGAACCAGTGACAAAAATTCTTAAAAGATATATAAAAATGTGACTGATGAAATGTTGTGTTATACATGTAAGAAAAGTAAATGTGTAAAATGCTGTGTATGTCCACAGAATGAAAAAATGATGCCTCTATTTCAATAATTTCATGAAAGCAACGTGCACTACAAGAGGAAAAATTCCCTATAAAATCTTATTATGAAAATAATAATATTGCCACACTGGCATGATTCAGTAGTGCACATTTTTCATTTTTCAATTGTAGACTAAATTTAGCAAGGAAAAAAAATGGTTATTTAACTTATTTTTACTAAAAAGAATATGTGATTATGTAAATATGACAGACAATGTAGAAGTAAGTGATAAAATTAATAATGAAAAAAAGGTATGTTACCATGATAACTAACATTACCAAAATTGTTGCGATTGCAGTAGGTAACTAAGTACAGTGTTGTTTACCATAATTGGTGCATATAGCGAATTCTATGAACTCCTCCAATAAATATATGGTATAACTAGTACCTAATATAAAGTTACATGGAAAACATGATAAGATGATACATGTGCAGAGATTGTGTTAATGAATTATGTTTAATATTAGAAGTAGTATAATAGAACCTACAAGTAAGGTATGTAATGTCAAAGAAACAGGTGTTAATTAAAAAAAGAATGTGACAAGCACAGTTGTACATTGAATGGTGGAGCAAATACTTTGACTGGTATTATATATTTATATATCCTTGATTAGTAATGCTTGAAACATTGATTAGTAAAAAAAAACTGTAAATGAGAAAACGGAATGCATTAAGTATAGATTATAGAAGTATGTGTAAGAAGTTTGTGTAAATTTACAGGAAGAAATACTTGATGCGTTAATCATGAAAGTTTCCTGAAATGAGTGCAATGTACAGAAATCTGAGTTGATTTCTAAGAATCGTAATATTAAATATAATATAATTAACATTAAGGCCTGATTCAGTAATGCACCCTTTATTTTGTATCAGCAAACAAGTATTATTTAATGAAAAGTATGTTTTTTTTTTTTAATTATGTGTCTATTTATATAATATTGACTAAAGTGTTTATCAAAGTGGAATTTATATATGATGTCGTATACTGATGACGGAAGATATAAAAAGGAACAGAACAAAAAAAACAATGAATGGTAAAGAGTATAACAAGGATTGGTACAAACTGGTAGTGTATAAGGACTGGTAACTTTGACTAGTTGTGTAATTGACATGTGTAATTAAAAAAGAAGGAACCGTTGTAGATTATAAAATTGGTTATTGAATATAGAAAAGCATTTTCAAATAATTGCAAGATTGCAATAGATCTCAAAGTCTCTTTAAGCTATTTAAAAAGTTTCCAAATAATGCTACTAAAACAATACACATTGATTAAATTATATCAACTTAATAAAAATAACACAAAAAATATACTTGCCATCATACAAATAAATTTTATCTAAGTGTAAAAGAAAATATGGCATGTATAAATAAAAAAATAAGAATGTCTTTAATTAATTAGTTGCTATATCGGTAAGCAGTGCCATATGTTTATAACGAAGAAAAATATTACTTAAATGATTCATTAAAAAAAAAAAAATTTAACACGGTTGTGTCTAATTATGAAAAACACATTTTATAAAAAATATATATATTCTATCTTCTTTTGAAACAGAAAAAAACATATATGAGGATTAATGCTCAAAACATTAATAAACAATCAAAAATGGCAATTATGTATTAACTCTTACATATACAAACCTGAAATTTTTCACTTCTTTGAAATATGACAATAAATATGGCATAAATAAATATGTGTAAAGAAATTGAGAAGGAAAGGTCATCTTTAATATAAGTATAGATGTGCAAAATTTGTTGTACACAAAACCTTATATATTTATTAAAACATGAACCAGCACTGGAGAAAAAAAACTTAAAAAAAGTAATTTTATACATGGCCAGAAATATCTGACACAAAAGTACTGCAAATTGTTTTAACATGACAAAAGTGACCTTAAAGTGTAAAAAAAACATGTTAATTTAAGCAAAGTTATTTTTATTCATGTGTGTAGATCAAAACTTCGATCAATAATACAAAGAAATGTGTCATATCAAGTGTTATCTATTTATCAAATAAAGTTTAAAAAAGCAATTTTGAAAAAATAAAGTGTATATATTTTGTAATAAACAGAGTGTATCATGTCTAGATCGTGTAATAATTAGGTTTTCTTACCAAAATATAACCGCAATATTATAATTATATTTAAATTTAACAACAAAAAGAATCAATGAATTAAAAACTAAAAGTGTATTGTGAAGAAGTGACACAAAGTTTATCATCAAAAGATTGATCCGAATGAATTGATGGAAAATTAGCGCTAAAAATTCAAATCGATGCAAAATGACAAGATCTTACACTCTTTTCTGGATCCGTAAAAAAATGCAAGTACATATCACTCCAACACAATATAAATTTTGAATAAGAAATTAGATAGTATCTACTAATATGGAATTCCTATAAGAAACTGTAAGTGTGTAATATGTTTGTATGAAAGTACATTGCCATTACTTATTACCTGTTTATTTTGTGCGAGCACCCCTAATGTCAACAATAAATTTTGAATCACTGTAACTATGCGTCCAAAGGATACATTAAAAAGAAAGGACAATTCGTTATAAATAAAAATGTATATATATATATATATGGCAACATGGACCGTACTGCAACATAAAATTTATCCGTTGACTGATCCAGTATATAAACACAAGGCTATTATACTTGTATTATTGTTAAAGACAATTAATTTATTTTGATGATGCAATTATCTCATAAATGTATTATGCTTATTCGAATAAAATAAAAACACTGATATAGTATAGCATATAATACCAAATACAATAACAAACAAAAAAATCAGATATAAATGCAAGTACACAATATAAAAATGAATGGAGAATTAAAAAAAATATATACATTGTATGCATGTTAAATGCAAAGTCAATCCTAGTGTAATTAGATTCTATCCTTGTCAAAATCTGTAAGTGTAACAAGTCATGAGATGCGGGCATAGATCTATAAAGTACTTAACTGCCATTAATTAATAAAGATAATATTTAAATTAGAATAAAATTAATGTGACAATTATTATTACAATTATTGTAAATATTTGTGTGAGAAGAAAAATATAAAGGAAAAAAAATTAGAAGATTCAGTTTTTTTTTTTAATTTTATTTTTATGTGAGAAAAAGAATGTGTATATATGCAAATAACTCATAAAAGATAAAATTCACAGCAGGATTGTCACGTTAGTATTTCCCTTGATGGGGAAGATACTTGGACCAGCCGAGTAGGACCACAAGTAAAATTCAAACTCAACATAAGTACATTTAGTGCACATAAATGTACACAAGTGTGAAAGCTATCAAATTTGCATATTATGCATTTTCTTTTAACGAGGAAAATTCAAAATCTTATTAAAAATATTCTTTCAATAAATTTTGCATGAGCGGCAGCATATATTTAAAAATATTGAAATACTGTATAGCAAACTGACACTCAAAATAAAGGATTCTAGAAGAAAAATACACAGCTTAAACAAAAAGTTAACTATCTATAAAGAAATATATCTATGAATGAATATTATGCCTTTTATCTCTATTATTAGATGGTTAAAATATTATTTAAAAAAAAAAAAACATGATTATTTTGAAACACATCCAACTAGTGCATACATGCCAAATCTTTATTAAGTCAGTTTGAGCAGTAATTAAATATATTGAATTTTTATACTATAAAAGCACCAATATATTTTTCATTACCCTACCTGACTAAAAATATCCTCATGTTGAACAATATAAAAAGAAGTGACTTACCACTTGAAATATTAACATCAGTAAATCCATTTAGCACAAATATAAGAAGCAATTTTTTTATATCTAAATATAATATTGATGTAGGCTAATTAACGGTGAAATATTTCACGCAATAATCCTTACCTTTGAAAGCAATATTCGTAAACTAAAAAAATATATACTTCGCGCATAAAATGTGCATTGCAAATGTCCACTAAAATATGGGAATCCTTGCTATAATAATGAAGATGGATCACTGGAAAGTTCGTGCTTATATAAAGTACAAACGTTTATATCGGTTTCCAATTTCGATATTCAATAACAATAGCACTGTTTATCAGTCAAATTCCTTATCCGCAGCATATAATGAATTATAAGTCTATAACTGAGCTGATATGAAGTTCAAGAACTGAAATAAACCACAGCGCACTCAATATGCATTTTTTTTTTTGTCTGTCTCATTAGTTACTCTTTCGATACTTCGTAATAATCTCTAAGGCAAAGAGAGAAAAAAGGAAAAATCACGGGTTAAGTGTTTAGGACGGATGCGATGGTTTAGTGAAATATGCTTGACGTCAGGGTCGCACTATTAATTTTCGCCGGTAGAAGCTGTATTCAGTTGTGCTTTCGGTAATTGAGTTCCGCAATGAATTATTGTACATATCAGCAGTTCTACAAGTCATGAAGAGAAAAAGATCCAGTCTTGAAGTTTTAAAAAAGAAACTTTCCATTTCATACATAAATCCGTGAATAATAGAATGCGAAAGACAAACCGCGGCTATTCAAAACAGCTGTTTTATAGATGAAGAAAACAATTAATAACTTGAAAATTAGATATCAGATCTGCACAGCGTTCATACATATTGCCGGGAAAAAGAAGCGATGAAGCAGCTTTCGTCTATCAATTCTCTTGAACAGCTAACTTTATTATGTAAGGGAAAAAAAGTACTGCGGTTCAGCTGCTTCTTTAATAATTATCCGAGACTCGGAGAAAATTATATTCCATATAATTCTTCCATTTGAAATATTGGAGATGATCTTTCATACGAGAAAAACATGGGGATTCCAGTTCCAAAATTTTATCGTCATTTCCAGTTTTGTTATGTCCACACTGTTTGCGAAAACACGGAAACAAATCTCTCCTTATGTCTACAACGATTTCCGAAACATACTCAAAAAAAAATCGAGGATATTATTTTAAATAATAGTTTTTTTTCGTTATTTACTATTCGTTGATTCCCGGGTACCGTGCTGTAACTGTTATTGTACAAGTGCTATGGTCAAGGAACCAATCTGTGTACTGGAGGAGTTTGGTGAGTCGTGATCGTAAGTTATTAAAAAAATAAAAGAAGACGCAGGAGAGACATCTTGAAGAAAGAGTCGAAAATTAAATATATATATGCAGGTTTAATCCAGGTTCAAATAAAGCACAGGTACATCGTCGAATAGGTACAGCTGCCGAAGGCAATGGTACCCGGGACTCCAAACGTACACTTATACGTACTTTTACATCTTATATGATCAGTCACAAGGTTCGAGAGAGAATCATGATTAATTAGACAATTTCTTTGGTGGATACAGAGCAGTGATGACAGAGTTACATAAAGCCAAGTAGCCAGATTAACGTACATTTGGCGAAGAGGAATGTGATAGAAACGCAGGTGTTATTTTCCGTTAAATGTTAAGTCAATGGGAGATTGATGACGATCAAATATGAATTTTTAGATGCCAACAGAGAGGAATGTATATAGTAGCCTCGCAAACCACAAGAGCCTGGTTCACATAGGGTTGTATTAAGGAGTGTTACTAAAAATTAAAAATAGACATGTTCGTTACAATGATAATACAATTTCGGAAGATAGAGGAACAAAAATGTAAAAAGAGAAAGGGTAGCAGAGGGCATCTGGTAGATTTGACTGAGCGTGGGATAGAGATACATTCACAGTTGCTAGGCGAACTAAATAATTTCTTTTCTTCTTTTTTTTTTATAAGAGAAACGCAGAGCGAAAGAATTACAAATGAATTGAAAAGAAGTTATAATAAAAGGAAACAGACTGGGAATAAATACATTTACAGTGTAGAAAAAAAAAATATTTAGGATGGTAATTTTGAAAAAAAGGTATTTTAGGGGGGGGGCTAAGGTGTAAATTAATTAGAAGTTGAATATGTGAAGATAATTCCTCTTCACAGGACGTAAGAAAAGACGTTTGTGGGCACGATCGCACCCACGAGAACGTGGTTGATGACACCTACTGTAAAACATTATTATTGTGAGTAATGCAAATTTATATATAATCATATGTACACAAGGTGACTTTTAATTAACCTACAACTTTTAACTAAAATAACTCTTGAGTCCTTGCAGATAGCACTACAAAAAAAATTATTGAAAAGGATGTGGAAACGGAATTAAATGGATAAGGTTTTCAAAGTGAGAATCTTCAGAGGTAATACAATAGCGCAATTTAGTCACAAAGTTGTCAGTAACAAAATCGAGCGTTTCTTTTTTTATGCTTGAAAATGAGACAGTTATGGAACTTTTGAGGCTAATAAGGTCTGTCGACTTCTTTTTGTAAACCAAATCTTTCATATGACCCCAAAGATAGAAATCGTATGGATTCATATCTAGTGAATAAGGTTGCCAATTTTCTTATCAGATCTCTTACCAATACTCTAGAAGGCTTAGGTGAGTTTCTGAATGTTGAAGACCACTTCCGTAGAAATAGTGTTGCATTTTCACCATGTAAATACCAATGTTTAACAATAAAAATACGATCTTCAGTTGAATATGACGCTTTGGGAGACATTTCCAAAATTACTTTAAACTGATACTAAACAAATCCCTTTTAGGACCTCTCTCACTGCACGCATTCCTGCCGCCATCTAGAGAGGCTCTGAGACGTTATTTCAGTTTAAAGTTGTAGGTTAATTAAAAGTCACCCTCTATATTTACTAGTGTAAATACCCGTGCTTGGACGGTTGTAAAAATCGTAGTTTTCACTTAAAATTTGAAATAAATGATAAAAATGTTCTTATGCTTATTCATCGATAATAAGTGAAACTGACCTGGAAACGTTAAGTTCAAGACCTGATTAATGCTTGGGCCCCTGGGGTTTTAACAATAAATGTGTAATCTGATGTACAATGGTGGCCAAAAATTTGGACATTTTTTTGAAAGTTTCATGTTTTTCAACTTTGTGTGCTTGTAGAATATATCTACAAAAACAACTTTTCAAAAGTAAAAAAAAGCCAAGCGTAAAAAAAAATAAATAAATAAAAAAGTTGTGGCTAAAAAATGGTGTGATATCAAATTTCCAAGCTATTATATTACTTATTTAACTTTTTTCCATTAAATAAGTTATAATATATATAAGTCGAGTGCCTACGTATATGTTAATAGAAATCGTTTTCTCCTGTACTAAATACATCCTAACGAGTTTCTGAAAATTATATCATTTCTTTTTTTTTAAATAGATTAAACATAATTTAAATAATCTAAACATGAGAAATAATTTAAAATTACATTCTACTTTCAGTCATTGTTTAAAGGGTTAACTAGAAATACCAGTAGATTTTTCAATTAAACTAATTACACTATTAAAAACAACATACTAAATGTGGCTTGTTATAATACTTGTTATCCTCCGTTAAAAAATATCACTGACTTATTCATGAAATGAATAAAAATGGAATACGTACAGAGCGTGTCAGCGCTGCATTTGAAATGAAACGTGATATCACGCTCTTTTATTATTAGCTCTAGCTGGCTTCGCCCGCTAGCGGGCCCCTAATTTACATCGGGGCCTCGAATCTTGTAAAACCTCGAATAAGATAAACCTCGAACCGAACGAACCTCCGACCTGGTTCCCCGCTGCTTTCGGCACCGGATAATCCCTTAATTTGCACATCGAATAGTATAAACATCTAACCAAACGAACCTCCGACACGGGCCCCCGCTGCCTTCTGCACCGTATAGCATTCGTGCTGCGCACGCTCAAGTTCCATCTTCCACCACCAGGTAGCGCAATCTGTTCTATATGAACCTTGTGCACTGAAATCGTTAAGGCTATAGGTGTCGAGTCGATTTAGCTATATCCCGTCGTGATCCAGCCCATAGAACCAGATATAGGAAAGTGCCCCCTGGTGGTGAAAAAAAGCTCTATCGAGTCGAATGAGCCACACTCCGTCGTGATCCGACCCATAGAAACAGAGGTAGTAAAGCGTCCCCTGGTGGTGAAAGCTAATCGCGTTTGGGGGGCAAAGTGGGGAAAGAACACCGGAGATGCATAATAGGATTAAGCGGTCACAGACTTTTCCAACGATGTATCACATGAGGGGTATGTGCAAAATTTAGAAAATACCGCCCTCCCCCTGCATAATATGATTAAGCGTTCACAGACCTTTCCAACGATATATCACATGAGAGGTGTCAGCAAAATTTAGAAAAGTGCCCCCTTTGGGGGGGGGGTGAAATTGGGAGGATGGACCCTGAAGGTACATAATATGAATAAGCGGTCACAGGCCTTTCGAACAATATATCACATGAGTAGTGTCGGGGGGGGGGCGCAAAATGTGGGGGTGACACCTGTGGTGCATAACATGAATAAGTGGTCACAGCCCTTTGTAACGATATGTGTTATGATGAATATCGTTAAAATTTAGAAAAGTGTTCCCCCCTTATTTAGGCAAAACGCGCTCCGCCCCTCCCTATAATTTTTGACGCAGCTTTATTTTTTAAATTTATGTTATGAGATATAAAATATCGTAAAGTTTCAAACAGATAGCCTTATTATACTTCCTAATTTTGTTGACACCCCTCTCCATCCCCCCCCGAAATGTGACGTGCCATTCTTTTTTATAAATTTTTTATCATGCGTTATAAACTATCTTAAAAGTTTAAAACAGATCGCAATGGAATTTAATGTATTTGCTGAAATTTCTATTATATATAGAATAATATAGAAATAAACCCTCCTTTAGCTTGTAATTAAGATATATGAACAATTTTTAGATTTTCTGAAAGCTGATTTTTATTTATTTATTTATTTATTTATCTATTTATTTATTTTTTGTTTATTTCTTTCTTTCTTTATCTATTTATTTATTTATTTATTTATTTTGCATTGCCCTGTGCATGTTTGGAATTTCTTAGCAGTTTCTTAGATTTACATTATTTTATTCAATTAAACATTGTAATATTACAATAAATTTAAATGGAAACTTCACTTCTAAAACAAAAATAATTTAACAACTGGATTTCATTAATTTATAGAAAAATGACGTGAAAGGTATTCCTGCGAACGAAATGCCTGTCCTTTACCGTGTTTATTTATTTATTTTTTTAGAAATAAATGAATCGCATTTAATTCATTTCAAAAATTTTGTTTACGTTTGGAAAGAAATTTTAAATGCCGATAACTCTTAATGTATACATTTTAGAAGGTACATCTTCCCTCAAAAACTAATTTATTTTTCAGGATCTTTCTAAAAACGTAAATTATACATTTAAAATATTTTTTAAAGCATAAACATTACGTCTGATTACTTTATTTTACAATATTATAAGAACACGCATTTTATAAGACAATTAAATACACTAAACAAACATGAATGAAAAAGTGACTTGGGCCAGGACTCGAACCTGGGACCTTATGCGCACAGTGCTGACGCCCTGCGACTGCGCCACCCAGACCGATACCCTCGACCGGGAATTTCTCATACTTATTCATGTTGGAAACAGTCATCTGCCACAGTTTGCAGTCATATTTAATTGTCTCATAAAATGTGTGTTCTTATAATTATGAAGTTTTATTTAAAAAAAAATATATTCAGAAGAAAATGGTTGACTTGCAGATGAAATTTGATGTGGTTATGACCTGTAACTGATTTGTGCTATTATAATACAGATGGTACATGGTCATTGGCGGGTTTTATCTCTGTTTTGGCATAATTTTTTAATCGCCAAGTTAATTAACAGTTTTTTGCTAATTAAGGATAGAAAATAATTTTTTTTTACACTGGATTTTATAAAAGCACATAGATTACGTAATTACTTGTCCAAAAATGCAATCCTTTTATTATTCTGCCCAATATTAAGGTCTGTAGCTTGTTTGAAAAAAAAAAGTTTGACGAAGAAAAAAGTGATCATTTTAAGTAGCTCGACGTTTTTAAAAAAAATCTATATCTCTGTTTATAAATCACTTATGAAGATGAGTTTGGTCTTAAATTTAAGAAATTCTTCATTAGATTCTTCTAGTTTTCGTTTTTTTTTTCTGCGACGCTTGGTTTATTTGATATCTGATATTTTAATCTGGCATGTTTTGTCGATTTAACATTGCGAAGTCGCTTTCTGTAAGTAAGCAGTAGCGTTCTTTAGTCCAGTTCTTGGCGTTTTTTTTTAAAGCTTGGCTTGGCAGAGCGACCACCCTGCTTGATTAATTTTCACTTACATACAAACGTTTATATATCAAATTTAAGGTAATTTAATGTAGAATTTAATAATAAAAACAGTATTACAATATCTGTATTACAAAAAAAGTTACGTTCATTTTAGTAGAACAAACAAACACAAATCGTTTTGAATAAGGACGCGTTTTGTAATAAAAGCGTACTAGCCAATCGCAGACACTGTTCTGAGGACCAATAAAATGTCTATAACTATAGTTTAGGTTATTTGGTTGGTAAAAGAGTTATTGTTGTGGAAATATTTTGCGGAATGATGCATACTATTGCAATTAAATAGAGTATTGCTGTTTTTGAATATTTAAAGTCTTTTTTAATTAAACTAATTTTAAACAATGTCATCAACAAGAAGAACTAATTGGACATCTACAAAAAGAAGCCGAATTGTCATATTGAGAGAAAATGGCCTCTCTTATGCTGAAATTGTAAGACAAGTTGGTGGTTCAGTGACTTGTTCTGGTGTACGAAAGTTCTGTTTACGTTATGAAAAAACGAAATCAGTGGAAAATAAGGCCAAATCAGGCCGAAAAAATCCACAAGTGCTACTGCCGATAGAAAAATTAAACGGCTATGCCTTCAAGATAGAAAAATTTCATCAGATGCCGTTAGATGTGAAATGAATGCAGCGGGTATTGCAGTAAGTTCAAGAACAATAAGAAGAAGGTTATCAGGATTTGGACTACAAGCTAGAATTCCAGGGAAAAAACCATATTTAAATAAAAAGCAAAGCGAAAAACGAGTTAAGTGGGCAAAAGAACACATTAAATGGTCAGAAAATCAATGGAAGCAATCAATCTGGAGTGATTAGAGTAAAATATCGCTCTTTGGTAGTGATGGTAGAAAATACATGAGACGTAGAGTAGGAGAAGCACTTCATCCTGATTGTATTGAAGCAACTACAAAATAATCAACAAATGTCATGATTTGAGCATGTATGTCTGCAGATGGTGTTGGCTGAATTCAAGTGATTGATGGCATCCTGAATGCCAAAAAATACATCTAAACTGTCCTGGAACCAAAATTGTTACCTTCCATCAGGGATCTCTTCCCCATCAACGCAACATTTATTTTTCAGCAGGATTCAGCTCCATGCCACACATCAAAAGTATGAAAAGCATGGTTTCAAAATAAAGCCATAGATATATTACCATGGCCAGGAAACAGCCCTGATCTCAATCCAATTGAAAATTTGTGGCGACGTTTGAAAATTCTTGTACGAAAAAAACGTCCATCCAATAAAAGACAACTTATTGAAGCTATAATTGATTCTTGGCACCATGTGATTACGAAAGATGAACTCCAAACACTCGTTCACTCGATGAAAAGACGCTGTGAAGCTGTCTTAAAAAATAAGTGTTATCCTACTAAGTATTGATTGTGTAAGTATCACTTTAAAAAAATGCAAATCTAAGATATATCTTACTATTAGTTGTATAACTCTTTTTGTAATACTGATATTGTAATACTGTTTTTATTATTAAATTCGACATTAAATTACCTTCAATTTGATATATAAACGTTTGTATTTAAATGAAAATTAATATATTCTACAATCACACAAAGTTGAAAAACATGAAACTTTCAAAAAATGTCCACACTCTTGGCTCCACGTACATAAGATGACAAAACAGAGGAGAAATAACAGATCAATCTTAATTAATAGCAGGAAATAGATATAAGATTGAATGCAATATCAGTACAAACAGCTTTTGTTGACTTGTACTGTAAGAAATATAAAAAAATTTATACACTATTAATCGAAAATAAGAAAAACTTAGCTTTCAGTTCAGGGTCTGATTAATCCATGGACCTTTGGAGTTTTAACAACAAATTTTTAATCTTATGTATATAAGATGACAGAACAGAGGAGAAATTACAGATCTTTCTTAATTAGCAAAAGGAAAACATATAAATAGTTTTAATTTGTATTTTATTATGGTATATTAGCCGGAAATAAACGCTGAACGAATCATATGATTTATATTGTTTTAAGTGCAAACGTGTTAATGTTCCGTAATCGAGCTGTATGGTTTAAAAACCATAAAAAATCAGTAAATTCAATTACATTTTTCAAACACGTATTACATTTGAAAGTGTATTTCCCTCCTCCCTATTCAACGGTGTAAAATTTAAAATTATGATATGTTGAAAAATAATTAAATTTGAAAATGGATTCATTTATTCATGCAGTACTTGGAAAATACAATTTGCGCTCTTGTGAAAAGTTTTTCTTTTAACGAAAGAAAATCCTTACTTAGACAATATATTTTATAATTTATTTTTTCATTAAATCGTAGTTATAAAATTGAAAAACACATAAAAAAATACATATATATTACATTTGAACTCTGATTACTACTTATTTAATGGTATATTAAATGTGAAATATTAATAAACACCTCTTACTGATTTTGATGGCGCAACCACACTTTTGTATCAAATCATTCTATAATATCGATCTCTCTTACAAGTAATGAAAATAGCCTTAAAATGGAAATTAAAATTATAAAATACAGATATTTTTCTTTTACTGTTCGCCAGATATTCTTATAATTAATGATTTTTTTCTCTTATTTCTGACATTTGAAGTTCTTTATTTTAAAAATTTCCTGATTCTTTTGTTAACAAAACTTGCAAGACAATTTGATCTAAAATTTACTAATGATTTTAATTTCTAGCCCCAACCTCTATTAAATTAGGATTAGAAATTTGAAAACGTTTGAAAGATTTCTATTAATAATTTTATTAGGATTATTTTCATAACATCCTGTAATACAAATAAAAACTTTAATACTCATTTGTAATAATAGAGGGCGACACCAGACATCTACTACCTAGAATTTTGTTCAAGGCCGTATTAACGATAAAAATTTTGCTGCCTTTTTTTTAACATTATTATTCATAAATTAATCATTTAAATTTATTAATTTATTATAACAAAATAATACATTGCAATAGTTATATTATTCTAGAAAAATGTTTTGTAAAAAAATCCTATGAAAGTCTGTTCATTTCTACCAGCTTCTGAAATCACATTTTTGTTTACATTACCAACGATTTCGGAAATGGTTTGTCGATTACACAAATCATTGAAATTTTGTTAGTTTTGAATGTATTATAGAAAAATATGCTGAACAGGGGTGATTTGAGGTAGAAGAGATGTGTATTTAAGCTGGTATGCTTACTCATGTACATTTCAAATCGAAATTAAGCCTAACATGGCTCCATCTTATCGGAGACGGGTAAGATTGATGGGTTTGTCCCGGAATCATTACACTGTGTTTTATTATATAGACATATATAATATTATGAATATTGATTAGGACAAATGTCAGAAATTGAATTAAATGATAAACTACATCCTGAAATTAGTTATAATTCCCAATCAACCTTATGTTCAGAATACAAAATATTCAGTCAGTGATAAAAATTCGATAAAAATTAAAAATATCTAAAGAATATACGTTGAATACCCTTCAAAAACGCCTTTCTACACTGAATAATCGAGAGAAAATACATTTTTAACATTCTTTTCAAATATTTACCAAATAGTGCTATGAAATTATTTAGTGCTGAATTTATTCTTCAAAGGATCGATGTTCATACAATGATTATGGCTTTAAATAATGAAAAGTAAACAAATAAGAAACAAAATCATATAATCAGTCACAATGTATTCAGTCTTTGGTTCCATTCTATGACATCATGTAAAGTGTTGCCAATTTAGTGGATTTTTTTTTATCAGAAAATCCGAAATTATATCAGAAATTAAGAATAGTAATTTTCGCTTTATTTAATCTGAATGTGTGTCATTGAATAAAGTAAATTTATTATTCGTAATTTCTGGTATGAATTCAAACTTTACGAATAAAAAAATCCGCTAACTTGGCAACACTGCCCATGTATGAACATAATATAATACCATTATTTTGAAATGATGTAAATTTATTTCGGAACTATCTTTAGTCTTCTTCGTGTAACTAAAAACACGTAGCAACATCTTTTAATAATATATCGTGTTCATACTATATTTTATTAAGATCATTCGAAAAAAAAATTCAAGATGTCATCCCATGTCCAAAAAAATGGAAACCAACGGCATGTTTTGAACTTCAGTTATTTAATATTGATCTTATCGATCTTATTGATATTATATTCATCTGGATTAAATAATTTTAAATGCCTTATATCTGTATCTTCAATTAAAAATGTTAGCTTTTTTTTTCCTTTAGAAACTCGCAATTGATATAATATTCTCAAAATTAATTTTTAGTATAATTTATTTATTTTTAACTATTTTACACTTTCGAAATAATAAATTTAGGTTAAAATTTAAAAGACATTTGGATTTGGGAATAAAGATAATTAATTGTATCAGACGAAGGTTAATTAATCAAACAGATTGTTTGATGATTTTAATTAAAAAATTCTTTCGATTTGTGAAAAATGCTCTGGGGTAATTCGACTCATCCCCCCTTGATTTGATACGAGAATTCCTATTTTTAAATTTTTAATCCTGATATGATCGTTCTTTTGATTTAACTACGTTAATTTAATTTTTATAAGTTAATGTTATATAGCTCATTCCAAAATTAAAAAAGAAAAATATTTCGGAAATAACACACGAGTTTCGCATTCTTAAAGTATTTTTTTCTGACATGCTAAAGTTGAAAAATCTTATGAAGTTCAGTTACGAAACTTTTAACAAGATTAAAATAAATGATTTTATCATGCTGTTAATTTCCGAAATAAAAGAATAATTAATTACTTTTTAGTACCTAAATTATATAAAATAATAGGATAGCGACTTTACAAATTGACTTTAAATATCTTATCCATCTAGACTTTATTTCCCATTCATTATCAGTGAATCAATAGAAATTTATTTGCATAGTGAGAACATATGCAATGAATCAGCTTCTTTTGAATTAGGCAAAAAATTTTGGCACGAGATGGTTTACAAATTAAAAAAGCAATCAGAAAATATTAATTTTCCCGTTTATTGTTGACCAGTTTTAAACACCTGCTTTTATCATACATGGGATCTCGTGGTTTATGGTTGTCAAGTTTATTTCCCAAACTTTTTCACGGGAATAGTTTATTTATCATTTTGATCACAAAAATATCACCATTTGTGCGTTGGAATGCGCCGTTTGTTCGTCCTGCGCGTATCATGTCGAGATCTTTATATTAAAAGGTTTTTAAAAGACTTTTTGTATTCTGTTTTATCAATTTAAACATATATATATTTAAAATTCCTAAAGATACAACTAAATGTAAATATATTGCTTGAAGGTGCGTAAAAACATACATAAAACATTTAAAAGCACATTAAAGTCCTATTAAAAATTCTAAAACGTTTTCAACCGAACTACTCGGTCATCATCAGTGAAAAACTAAATTGTTGAGTTGAGTTGTTGTTTCTTCGTGTTTCTTGCTTGCCCGGATTAAACTATTTTACTTCGAGGGTTTGGAATATAAGGTGAGATGGGAAAGGTAATCAATGATGTATTAATTCATTCCATACTGCGTGGATATCATATGATAATACATCCTTACAGACTATTTCTTTTTTAGATATTATTTCTAGAGACTCTCTTATGATAGCTTCCAGGTGATTATTTGTGCGGAATATAATTTTGGATCCATTGAAATCTACTTTTATAGGTTCAGTTTGTGCTAATCTTGCTAACGCAGTGTGAGGTCTATTTAATCTCAGATCTGCTTCATGTTCTTTTATTCTGTCCCGAAATTTCCTTAGTGTCATACCTACGTACATAAAATCTTTGTTATTTTTCTTGAATGGTATAATATATACCCCTGATCTATTAATAGCCTGGATTCTGTCAATTTTTGCTGTTTAACAAAACTTTGGGGGAGGGACTGCGATTAATGTAATTCCAAATTTAAAGAGGGAATGTCTCATACTTTCAAAAAACTTTGGGATGTAGTTAACTTTACAAAACTTCAAACTTTTAATTGTAACTGCATTTCGTTTTTTTTCATCTTTCACTTTAAATTTGTTTATGATTTTTTCAATGAAACGGGATGGAACTGAATTCTCGGCTGCTATTTTTCTAATTACATCTAATTCTTCATTAAGGAAAAGGCATGAACAAACTTCAAACGTTCTTTTTACACAAAAATTGAAAGGTGCTATCAATAGGCTATCAATAGATCAAAGGTTTATATACAGAATAAAAGAACATGAAGCAGATCTGAGATTAAATAGACCCCACACTGCGTTAGCAAGATTAGCACAAACTGAACCTATAAAAGTAGATTTCAATGGATCCAAAATTATATTCCGCACAGATAATCACCTGAAAGCTATCATAAGAGAATCTCTAGAAATAATATCTAAAAAAGAAATAGTCTGTAACGATGTATTATCATATGATATCCACACAGTCTGGAATGAATTAATACATCATTGATTACCTTTCCCATCCCACCTTATATTCCAAACCCTTGAAGTAAAATAGTTTATTCCGGGCAAGCAAGAAAACGCGAAGAAACAACAACTCAACTCAACAATTTAGTTTTTCACTGATGATGACCGAGTAATTCGGTTGAAAACGTTTTGGAATTTTTAAAAGGACTTTAATGTGCTTTTAAATGTTTTATGTATGTTTTTACGCACTTTCAAGCAATATATTTACATTTAGTGGTATCTTTATGAATTTTAGTTATTAAACAAGCTGAATTGCACTGAAATTTTAACTTTTTATATATATTTAGTTTATTCTTTAGTAGTTGTTGTCATATTCATATAAACCAGATAAGTATTATTTGAAGTTTAAGATCAACCATAAATGAAAGTTCAGCTTGAATGAATATGAAGTTATGAAAGTATCAAGTGGTTATTAAATTTAAAACAATGAAATAGTAAAAATATATTTCGTACGATAAAAATTGTACCTTATATTCTCGCGCATAGGTCGATTCCTACCCCCTCCCCCACCAACTTCCTTACTTCGAGAGGGAAAACAATATCACGCATAAATCGATCCTATTTCCTTTATAAAAACTGTCAGAAACAAAAACTCATACATTGATTTTGAAAATTAAAAAAAATCTATTTTAAAATTTAATGTAAATATACAAAGAAAGAGAAATTCTATGAACGTAAAAATGTGGGAGTTAGAATCTTTTACATTCTAATATTGTGTCAAACTATGCTCACCAAAAGTTCAGAAAAATATTTTTTCCTTATCCATACGTCATTGCATATATCCTCGGTTTCATCACTGTGCATATTGTGTGCTGAACTTTTATTGTCACTTAAAAGCAATGCATCGTACTCTATGCTACCAATTTCTTTTCTTAGGCAAAATTTTTTAAGTGGGTCGGGGGTCAAAATTTTATTTTCTTTATTTATAGGCATGTTTTCATGATTTTTCTTCTTTAAATGTATCTTCTTATGAACATTAATTATCAGATAAAAAAAAATAAAAACTAATTTTTAATTGAATTTAAAATTTTAAACTTGTTTAATTTTTTATATAACTCATGCAACTTTTGCCCAAATCATTACTTTTTTCACTATTGGATGCAGAAACGGTGTCTTGTTAATTTGTTTTCAGGATTTATAAAAATATAACATATAATATTTATAATAAATTTAAACATAAAAAGAGATGATTTTTAAGAGCAATTTGTCCTTCAAGGAATATGTTTTCGAAATTTTCACATGAAATAAAAAATCCTAAAGACAGTTTATTAAAAATATAACATAAAATCTCTGTACAAAATTTTATACTCATATAATGGAAGGAAGTTTAGATATATGCTTTTACAAATGACAAATTCTGAAAAAAATCGATTCCGATATAAATCGATTTAAAGTTTCATTTACGGTGTACTGTCTTCGTTAATATTTGGATTGAAGAATCTTAGGTGCCTTTAATGATTTTATTGAAGACAACACATACACAGACTCAAATATAAAGCACTACGACACATAACAAATTTATAGGATATCTGAACCAGCGAACCCAAGCCGAAACTAGCAAAGGAATTTCACATGGCTGATCGCCACATCTATAAAGCTTCACCTCGCTTCGTCTCTCTCTCCACTCTACCACCGCCCCCCTTAAGTGGCTGAGAGGTTGTGCTCTCGAAGCTGGTAGACGGGAGGTGCTGGGTTCGATCCCAATCGCGCCCGTCGGCCTAATCGTTCGGAGTTTTCGTGGTTTTCTTCGAGCCGTGGATTTATCCCTGCGTAAATACGGGTTAGGTTCCCTTAGAAAGACCCCCATGAAGGGCACTCCCCCCGGGCCTATATCCCAAGTGTAGATAATTGGCCGCCAATAATCAACCCAACCCAACCCACTCTACCACCACCCGTCGAGACTGTGCCCGAACGCTCTTGCTACTCGACCAACACACGTCGAGACTCAGCTCGGACTCTTTCCGCTTCTCCTCGCCGCAGGTCGCCAGATGGCGTAGTTGTTACCTACTCCGTTGGATGTCGCAGTTGTTACAACGGGTTGGGCCAGGGCTACACTAGATACCGGGCTTGCTCATTCATTATCATGACGTCACAAATGGTGGCTGGCCGCTACCAGCGATTGGTACAAAGCGAAACGACAAAATGAAAGACATACAGCGATTGGCACAAAACGACAGGTTCGTCGCTTTGCACCAATCGCTGGTTACGGCCAGCCACCTTTTGTGACGTCATGATAATGAATGAGCAAGCCCGGTATCTAGTGTAGCCTTGGTTGGGCAGAACTGACAGTACAACACAAAAATTGTTATATCTTCCCATTTTGTCTTCTTAGAAATACGTGATTTGCTTTATTTAATTTATTTAACTTTGTAGTATTTTATTAGCAGGAAAAATGAAAATAAAATTACCCTGGTAACCCCTTAAATAACCTGATTGCGTTTCCTATTGGTATAGTGGTATAGTGGTATCGTGCATTTTGCAATTACTGGCTGCTTCCGATTTCTATATTTGGTTTCAGATGGCGCGCTTCAACTGATCTTATTGGCCCACTATTTTTATACACTGAATTTCAACAGTTTAAATGGCCATGTGTCTAAAGACAGAAGCAATAACATCAAACCGCCGGGGTTGACAGTATGGTTCAATTGATTGTTTTAAGCTTTTCTCTTTACCGCAACTGTGTGGACAGCAACAAATTGATCCCACAACAAAATATAATATATATATATATATATTCAATTATAGCTTGACTTTTGTTCCAGATTATCTAATCCTTAGCTCCGTCCTCGTTCATCCAAAGTTTTTTGTGTGACAAACGATAAAAACTGTTACTGAAGGCGAAGATAAATTTCGACAAAGGTGAAAGTTGAAATACTTAGATCGTAACATTAAAAGACATTCGATTATGTATTATGCCATACCTTTGATGTATTGTACTTAAAATCATTTTTGTACCTAATACCATAACTTAATATTGCTATCCTTCAACATTTTACAAATGGCATATTATACGGAAGGGCAATGGTTTCCATCTGAAATCCGAAGTTTAAATCGGGAGCTCTCACTGCTTTGAAGGTTGACTTCTCGAACTGGCCGCTTTACTGTTGACCCCGTGTCGGTGCCGTAGATAGTCATGTAAAATCTGCAGTTTGGAATGTTCTCTCGCTGGTAGTCGGTTTGTGGAGAGGGGTACCGATCTGGTTAATTCCCCTCCTCAACCTTGAAACCAAATCTATCTTCCACCTTCGTCAAATGGAGGCTTCGCTCTCACCTTTCGTTAACTATAAATCCGTTTCGGCATTCCAGGGCACAGTTATAGCCAAAACAAACATTTTAAATTATATTCGATTGGTTAAATAGAGAAAAATTGGTAATTCCAGTTTGGTTCTTTTTTAGGTAGATTTCGTAAGAAATACTACCTAATACATTCTCACCTAAGTTGGAAATTTTGAAAAATTTTTTCAGATCTACGCCGATCATGACTCCCAGAACCCAAAAACACCCCCAGTTCAAAAGTTTATCTATCTATCTATCTATCTATCTATCTATCTATCTATCTGTCTATCTATGTCACCTTTTTCTGACCACGATAACTGGACAAATTCTGCATAAATCTCTTCCAAACTGATACATAAAATCAAGGGTCATAAAATCTCGGTCAAGTTCGTGAATGGGCAAAATCGAACCAAGGGGGGGGGGGGAATTGGGGGGGGGGCTTTTTGTGAAAACAGAAAAATCCTCATAATTTCTTTATTATTATACGTATCGAATCCGTTTAAAGTTATTATTACTTCTAGGAAAAGGGCCGAAAATTTATATAGGACAGACTTTTGATATAATTAAAAATGGCCCCAAGGGGGGGGGGGGGGAAAGGGGAGTTTTAGAAGAAAAAAAATCATAGCTTCGTCAATTCACAAGATATCAAATCCGCGTAAATTTATTATTAATCCTGCTAGTATTATCTAAAACTTTTATATTGACATGTTTTTTATAGGACCAACCGTTATAGCAAAAAAAATTAAAAAAAAAAAATCCCTGCCGGCTCCGCCTGCAAACAAGTTATTTTCGAAGTAGGCGGTTCCAACTCCCGCATCTTTTCGAAACTGATACATAAAATCAAGGGGCATAAAATCTCGGTCAAGTTCGTTAATGGGCAAAATCGAACCAGGGGGGGGGCTTTTTGTGAAAACAGAAAAAAAAACCCATAATTTCTTAATTATGATACGTATCGAATCCGTTTAAAGTTGTTATTACTTCTAGGAACAGGGCCAAAAACTTATGTATGACAAATTTTTGATATAATTAAAAATTACCTTAAGGGGGGGGGGGCGGAAGAGGGGTTTTAGAAGAAAAAAATTCATAACTTCTTCAATTCCCAAGATTTTAAATCCGCTTAAATTTATTATAAATCTTCTTAATATTATCTAAAACGTTTATATTGACAAGTTTTTTATAGGACTAACCGTTATAGCAAACAAAAATTAAAAACAAAAAAATCCCTGCCGGCTCCGCCTGCAAACAAGTTATTTTTCGAAGTAGGCGGTTCCAACTCCCGCATCTTTTCGAAACTGATACATAAAATCAAAGGACATAAAATCTCGGTCAAGTTCGTTAATGAGCAAAATCGAACTAAGGGGGGGATAGGGGGGGACTTTTTGTGAAAACAGAAAAAAACCCATAATTTCTTAATTATGATACTATCGAATCCGTTTGAAGTTATTATTACTTCTAGGAGAAGGGCTGAAAATTTATGTATGACAGATTTTTGATATAATTAAAAATTGCCTTAAGGGAGGGGGGGGGAAGGGGGTTTTTAGAAGAAAAAAATTCATAGCTTCGTCAATTCCCAAGATTTCAAATCCGCTTAAATCTATATATTTAAAACGCTAAGCTTTTTCTTTCGACAATCCGTGAGAACAAACTACTGCATCAAATTACATCATTATTTTTTTTAATGAAAGATATTTGGACACAGATTTGTTATCGTGCATTCGTTTGTTCGAAAATTTAATTAATTAGCCGTAATTTTCAATTAATCTTTTACTGCTGCTAATGACGTCATAATCTGATAACGCCCACTGTTGCGAAGCATAGACTTTATTCTCTAAACTCTGTGGTTGCGACGATAAAAAATAAATATTAAAAGCACGCGGCTTTTAGGCCGATTTTTTTAATTTGCAAGTTAAATTTCGGTAAAAATATTTATCCGCGTGTTTTATAAGCGAATAAAAATTCATATTTATTGTGACGTCACGGGAATATTGTCCATTGGGTTTATTTTATCATTATAACTTTGTTGATGCCATGTTTTCATTACAATTAAATACAAAATATATTTTTATTTGTACGCATGGTATTTAAGCATTAAAGTAACGTATTAAGGTACGTGTGAAAAGTTTGCGCCGGTGAAAATGACGTTATGCTTAGCTTGAAATGCATTTTAAGATTGATAAAACTAAAGAGAAAAATGTTTATGATTGTGTCAACATGAAGTCATTTTAACTGATTTTTCCATTCATAGTTATAAAGATTAGAATTGGAGCTGTCATTGATTTCTTCATCTTGATTGCATACCTTGATTACATGTTACTAATTACTTTCTTTTAATTATAGGTTAGAAAATTTCCTTTTTTAATTAAAAAATCACAAAAGTAAAGGATTTCAGGAAATTTAAAATAATTAAAAATAATGTTATGATAGAAAAAATCTTGAAATAATAATTGTATATTTAGCTAGAATAAACAATGTAAGACTAATATTTCATAGGAATTATTTTGGTAGGTTTGTTATAAGTTCATTTAACAGTTCCTTATTAGCGGCAAAGTCCTATTTCTTTCACTTTGAATTTCTCCTTTGATGTCAAAAAATGGTAGTCTACTTTTGGACGCCAGCCAAAATACAGTGGCAATTTTCAGAAATGTACAACGATTGTGACAACAAACGGCTCTATCGCTTTAGCTTTCATCGTGCTTACATCACTTCTAAATACTACAAATTTCTATTTTTTACTACATTTTACAATTTCAATTTTTACATCATCCATTAGAAAAAAAATAAATTAGCTTTCAATTGAAATTTATTTGAAAACTGCCGCTTAATTTAACGACTTTTTAAATAATTTTCAAGCATGAAAATTTTTTCAATTCTATCTTATCAATGGCCACCAGTTTGCTTCAATAATGTAAAATAGCCCCTGGGAAAGTTGACACAATTGAAAAGAGATTTCCCTAACCATCATAAAAAGTAAATAATAATAGTAATAATAATAAAAACAGTGATAAATCATAAGATCAGATTATCCATAAGATAGAGCATTTTAGCGCTAAACGAAAATCTGTCAAAAAAAAAAACTATTTTCAGTTTATGTTCAAGATAAAATTGATATGTTGAATCCGTTGATGTATATGTTCCATCAAATATCAGAATATGCTAGGAATTGTATTTTTTTATTTCTTTACATTTGCCAACTGTATAAGAGGGAAAATATCCCGACTGTGATGGAAAAGGGATAATCATCCTGATTATGTAAAGAAACCGAAGAAACCATACAAATAAATTACACTTGAAAACTTTAAAAATCTCCTTCATCTGCAGATTGATTTATTATTGTAAAAAAAAATTACCCATCTTTACATACAAATTGATTAGCTTAAAACAATGGATGCGTTATAGAAGGTATGGATTTAAAACGAACAATGATTAAAGAGTACATCTTAAAACTTTTAATTTAAACATTTTAAAACCTTTTTTAACGTCGAATTTCAACGGTGCTTTTGGGCAGATGCAATGCACATACGCATAGGAGCTCATTCTGTTGCATTATCATAGGTGGGGGGAGGACGAGATGTGTGCTTTATTTACTATGTTCTTTTACTTATGTGAGATGAACGTTGGAATATACTATTTGTATGATACTTCATAGATCCATGAAATTTTCTTTTTTGCCGTGGGGAATAGGGCGGTAATGTCAAACTGATTTGCATTACACAGTTGTTTACGGATTGTTTGTTTGGAGTTAGCTTTGCATCGGAAATAGTGCTGTATTTCACTGTGGAAAAAACTTTTAAATAGAATATTTGAAAGACTGTTTCATACGCACCCCCTTCTTAAATAATAATGAAGCTTATTTTACTGATATTGTTACAGTATTTTCTTCCGTCAAGTTTTGACGGGTTCCATCTAGTTTATTATAAATCCCCTTAATATTATCTAAATTTTTTATATTGACATGTTTTTTATAGGACCAATTCTTATAGCAAAACAAAAAAAAAAAAATACTTGCTGGCTCCGCCTGCAAACAAGTTTGGTTTCGAAGTAGGCGGTTCCAACTGCAGCATCATCTCAAAAAGGTCATTTCTTCCGCAATTCCCGACAAACAGGCGCCCCACGTTCTGCGTCTTCGAAATCTACCTGTGCCTGTAGGCCGAGCCGTCAGGGATTTTTTTTTTTTTGGTCTCGCGTGTAAGTCCTCGGCCTTCGACACACATGCATACACTTTGTACATGGTATTTTAATCCAAATTTTCTTGACTTATACATGATGTTTAATTTAGATTTTTTATTGTTTTTAATCGCAAGTGAAAATGTTTGTCTGCTTCAGATGGAAAATTTTAATTTTTTAGAGTTATTGTTCAGTATTTTATTACGTGACAATCTAATTTTAAAAAATTCTTTAATTAGCTAAATATCTTTGAAAGTAATCTAAAAAATCCTACTTTCTTTGCCGTTCTTTAATGACATGCTGACTGCTTTGATTTAATTGTGTTCGCTTATTTTTAAAAAGTCAGTTATTTATAGCTGACTTCTAATTTAAAAATGAAAGTTATATCTCAAATAAAATATGGTTTTTGTATTCTTAAATATTTCCTTCTGCATATTTAAGTTCGAATACCTTACGTTTTTCTATCACGAAACATCTTACAATATTAAAATACATGAACTTTTCGTGATTTTTATTTCCAAAATATGAGAATAATTCATTATTCTTCAGTAGTCGTAGCCGTATCCATTTTAGACAGTCGGAGATATTGAATGGGAACACATGAAAGTCTGATATAAGTATTAAATTTTAAACAGTGAATGGGTTTTATTAATCATTGGTTATGTTTGGCCATAGTGCTGTAATAGGGAGGACTTTTGAACGGAAAATGAAGTGAATTATTGTTCTGGTATAAGAAAAATCCTGAAAACCTTGCACAATCGCCCCACCCACGCTGCGCTGATTTCAAATCTGCGAACAAAGGTCAAAGCTCCTCATTTTGTGGTCAACATGCTAATCACTGGGCTGAGGGGTCCCTTTAAAACAATGAAGTAACGGAAGGATGTTTAAAGAAAAATTAAGTTTTAAATGTTTATTTCTGTTAAATAAACCTATTTTCATATGTAAATTATTTAGTTGTCTTAGCTTTAAAAATACTAATTTTAATGTTTAAGTATATTCTTGCATTTTTTTCACTCTGTATTCTGGATGTTAAATAAGATCTTCAATCTCTCCAAACAGCAACATTTTGAACAAGTTATTTTGTTTCCGGTTTTCATAATAACCTTACATAATCGTGAAGAAAGTGTTCCCACTCATTCATAGCATTTTGTAATTCAATTTCCGGATAAAATATCCGTAGCATTACAATTCGTTAAAACAGCTGGATTGCAAAATGCTCATATATTTCATACAGCACTCAGGATTTATCAGTAGGCTATATATATAACCTGCAACTATCTTATCGTATAACTTTTTTTTTCACACCGCTTTATAAATACTGATTCTTGTAGCAACGGGAAATTATTGCTAGAATTTTTATTTAAAAATTCATAATAAGAATTGTATTCTCCGAATTAACGTTTAGAATGTATGGTCTCCTTTTAATTATACTTCAATTTTACATACAGATACACAATTAGATTAAATTTCAAAAGAAATTTTGCTTTGGGAATAACAAGAATCAATTGTATCAAAAAACATATAATTATTCAAAGATACTATTTAATAAACTTAATTAAAATATTCCTTTTGGTCAACGAAATATGCTCGAAGGTAATCTTAGCAATCACACTTCATTTGTTCCGAGAATAAAAAATTTTAAAATTATTTTTTCCTTACGTAATTATTCCTTTGATTTAACAGTATTAGATTACTTTTATAAATTATAGGCTCATAAATGAAGTCTAATAAAAATAAATAAAACTATTTATCTGGGGAAAAAAAAAGAAAAGTCATTTCCATTTTTAAAATAATTCCATCTGACTTACTTAATTTTGAATATCTTATACAGTTCAGTCACGAAATATTTCTTATAAGATTAAAATAAATGAACTTGGCATGCTTTATCATTCCAAATCACAAGAGTAATTAATTAATTTTTAGTAGTGATTACCATATTCCATGTGCATTTAAGCTAGTTGCAGTTCATTTGAAAGTCAACCGTAAATGAAATGTCAGATTCGAGTAGTTTGAATATGAAGACAAAAAAGTATAAAATGGATATTAAATTTAAAACAATGAAATAATGAAAACAAACCCTTGTGTATTGAAATGATTATTAAATTTTAACTGATTACTTCTGTTGAAAAGCAACTTTTTTGTAGGCTGGGTAACATGGTAAAAACCGTTCTGTTGCATCAATAATACGTAATCAATCTGAATAACAAAATATTACATAGTTTTATTTGTTGGAATAATATTATATTTATTTATTGCGTAAATTAACATTATTTTAATATATAATTAACTTCTGTCTTAACCCATTCAGGGGCAAATAATTGTGATTTTTTAATGTTGAAATTACACAGGAATTCGCGAAAAGTTTAAAAAATATATAGATATGCAATTTTTGCAGCGCTTTTCTTTTTCACTAAAGTTAGAGAAGTAAAATTTTATTCAAAATTTCAGGTACAAATTTTGATTAAAATTAGGTAGTATAAAATATATCCCACCACCATTTAAGGGATAAAAAGCTGTTTAAAATTTGTGAGGTAAACAAGTTTCTAATTTCGCATTGTAAATGAAAATAACTCATGACTGTATACGTGATAATTTTAATTGAAAAAACTCTTCGGTCAATTAAATGTGTTCCGAGGTAATTAAAAACTTTCTATGAGAATTTCAATTTATTCAATTCTAATATGATTCTTCTTTTGATTTAATTGTATTCGCTTAAATTTTATAAGTCCGCGATTGATATTTTTTACTCACTCGTGATGAATCACGCTACAATCTGGAGTACAATAATGGAATAGTACGCGTCAGACGTTACAAAGGGAAACGCCTACTTCCACAGTGTGTTAGCCAGTGTCATACCGCATAAACGCCTGGCATCGTGATGTGGGGAGCTATTGGATATAATTGTCGATCCCATCTAGTGCACATTGCGGGCAGCCTCAACAGTGATCGCTACTTAAGGGAAATTGTGGAGCCAGAGGTTATCTCCCTTCTTCGACGCATTCCGGGTGCTGTATTTCAGCAAGATAATGCCCGTGCACATGTTTCTTAGACTGCACAACCTTCCTTCAGTGAACAACAGGTTTCGCTTCTTCCATGGCCTATTTATTCCCCGGATATATCTCCCATCGAGCATTTCTGGGATTTCATTACTCGGCGTCTCGCTCGTACAGCTGGTGGGGCACACTGTAAGACTGAAATTTGGTTCAAGTCGAAGTCATATGGAATGCCATTCCCCAGGATTACATACAGAACCTGTATGATTAAATGCCACGACGTGTATAGGCTCTCATCGCTTAGCGTGGCGGACACACAAAGTACTAATTTCCAACGTTCTTTTTTTTTTTTTTTTTTTTTTTGTCTTGTAAATTTGATCGTTTATTTGAACCACTATCAGTAATGTATAGAATAAATTTCATTAATTTCTGACAATTCCTTATTCATGGTGTTGCAATTTTCGCAAACATGAGTGTAATAAAATTTATTTAAAAATACATATATATATATGAATTTTGCAGCATGCATCTTGGCATTCTGACAGCAACCTGACATGCTTTATAATTACAAATCACAAGGGTAATTAATTACTTAACACTGACTAAATTTGACTTGACTTTTTTGACTGAATTGCATATTCTATGTTCATTTCAGCTAGATGTGATTTATTTCAAAATCAAAAATAAATAAAAGGTCAGTTTAAACTCGTATGAATATAAAAACATGAACGTATCAAATGTGGTATTAAATTTTAAAACATCTGTTGCAATGAAACAAACCTTATGTGCTGAAATGTTTATTACAGATGGAGTAAAAATCAATTTAAACTCGTATGAATATAAAGACATGAAAGTATCAAATGGTGTTAATTCTTTTTTTAAATATAGTAATGAAACAAACCTTGTGTGATGAAATGATTATTATAGATACAGTAAAAATCAATTTAAACTCGCATGAATATAGAGACATAAACGTATCAAATGGGTATTAAATTAAAAAAATTGTAACAATGAAACAAATCTTGTATGCTAAAATGATTACTATAGATGTAGTGAACATGAAAAAAATAATCTTTTGTTATTTGTATAAATTTATTATTATTTGTTATGTAATATAATATTATTTTAATATATAACTAATTTCTCTCTTAAAAAGGTGTTTAAACACTGTAAGCTATTTAAGTTTTTAATTTCGCAGTGTAAAGTAACTAGTGACCGTATTATGGGATAATGTTAATAAAATAAAATTCTTAGATTAATGCAATATGTTCCTAGGTAATCCAAAAAATCCCACTGAATTAGTTACGAGAATTCATATTTTTAAATATATTTATTCTTAATATAATCATTCTTTCGGATTAAGTGTAATTCACTTAATTTTTATAAAAATTCTAAATAAAAATGAAAAACATTCTGAAATAGTCTAGGAAAATTAGTCGGGAAATTTCTCACAGGAGATTAAACTGAATAAACTTGGTATAATTTTCATTTCCAAAATACGCGGATAATTAATTACTCTTTATTAGTGTTTGTCAAATCCCTTTAGGTCAAATGTGTTTTACTTGAAAGTCAACCTTAATTGAAAATTTAGTTATTATGACTATTAAGACATGGAAGTTTCAAATGGATATTAAATTTAAAATAACGAAACTGCGAAGAGATTTTTTTTTTGTATGTTTAAATGTTAGTTTAAATTAACGTGTTCATTTGTGATAGACATTTCTTAAAATGCTGAATTGCTAGTTTAATTTTACGTTCTGTTGAGTGAAAATTTTCTTTTAGCCTACGTAATAAGCTAAAATCCATTCAGTTGCAGCAATAAATTTCATTAATGAATTTGTGTAGCAAATCGAAAAAAAAATTAAAATATTAAATTTATAAGTATTTTTATGTAACAAATGACGTGTAATACCAAAAAGTAATAAATGTAATACCAAAGGGTCCCGGTTCAATCATTATTCTGGACATTTTTCCACACAGTCGGTTATACGTTGAGCAGTAACTAATAATTCATTTTATTTGTTACATAAATAACCTCCAACGTAATTTCAGCTCTGCTGGAAAACTTAATTAGCTTATAGTATTTTTTTTTATTGTCGTTATACGTTTGCCATATTCTATTTTCTTAAATCATTTTTTTTTAAATAAATAATTCTTAAAGTATTGTGCTTTTAAAATACTGCTTAAAATTTGCATCCTAATTTTTGTACTGAACAGGAAAAATCTTTTTGTCATACTTCCATTTTTTAATCAAACTTCCACCTCCATATACATATTAGAAAATCGAATGGGTAAAATTAAATTTAGTATTTATTAAATGGTGAAAGTTTACCTGATTTAAATATGGTTTGCGAAGTAAAGGTTGTGACACGAGGAGTTTTATTGTCAAAAAAACAAGTATAGCTCAAAAAAATCCCTGAGGACTCGGCCTACCGGTACAGGTAGATTTCGAATATGCAGACCGTAGGGAGTCTGTTTATTGGAAATTGTAGAAGAAATTACCTTTTTGCCACAGTGCGGCAGTTGGGACAGCCCACTTCGAAGTCGCGTAGGCGGAACTGGCAAGGGTTTTTTTTTTTTTTTTTTTTTTTTGCTGTAAGAGTAAACTTGTCAATATAAAAGTTTTAGGTAATATTAAGACGATTTATAATAAATGTAAGTAGATTTGATATATTGTGAACTGACTAAGTTATGAATTTTTTCTTCTTAAACCTCTATTTTTCTCTCCCTTGAGGCCATTTTTAATTATATCAAAAATCTGTCATACATAAATTTTCGGCTCTTTTCCTACAAGTAATATTAACTTTAAACGGATTCGATATGTATCATAACTAAGAAGTTATGAGGGTTTTTCTGTTTTCACAACAAGCCCCCCCCCCCCCCCCCCCTCTGGCCCGATTTTGCTCATCAACGAACTTGACCGATATTTTATGTCCTTTTATTTTATGTATCAGTTTGGAAGAGATTTGTACAGAATTATGGAAGTTATCGTGTCCATAAGAAAGTTATATAAATAGATAGATAGATAGATAAAGTTTTGAACTTGTGGTGGTTTTGGGTTCCATGAGTCATAATCGGCGTAGATCTGCAAACATTTTCCAGAAATTCCAACATAGGGAGAATGTAACAGGTAGTATTTCTTACCTAAAATCTACCTAAAATCACCAACATATGGCGATTTCACCCTTTTCTCACAAACAGGTTTTTTTAGCAAAACGAAACTTCTAAAACTATGCTACTTACTAAATAAGCCCTATAGTTGTCAGTGAATTTTTATCTTTATCTTTTCTTTTACAAAAACCTACCATATTAATAATACTGGACGTATATACTATATTTTAGACCTTTAGAATTGAAATAGTAAATATTTTAGAATTGAAAAATTAAAATGCGCAAAATATGCATGGATCGTAAAATCGAAAAATACACATGCGTATAAAAAAAATTCCTTAAAGTATATGGCAATAAATATACAGTAATTAGTTTCAGATATCTCTCATTTACGTATTTACATATTTTCATAGATGTGTAAGATAGTCAATCGCTGAAAATTCACCTATGAAAGTATTCCAAATAATATATAAAACAATTTTCTGACATGATTATAAGTTTTTAGAGATAAAAATATCATTTCAACATGCGTCAGTGTAAGAATGCAATATTAATAGACACTGTCTATGGCCAGTCAACTCTAACTTCGGTGAGAAACTTTTCTCATCGAAGTTTCCAACTAAATCTGCAGCTCAAAAAATTCTGTTTTTTTGTTGTTGTTTTTTTATATATATATTCTTGTAATTTTACTTTTGGTTTCTAAGGATTAATATATATAATTTCTGATCTCCTCAAACTGCATCATTTTTAGCAAGTGCCTGTCTTTTCGGTTTTTGCAATTTCTCACATAATCATGGAAAAACGAATTTCACGCATATGTAACATTTTTTAACTAAACTACTCCGTACTGTATATTTAAAAACAAATATTGTGATGTTACTTGTGCTGAAAACAGAGATTAACATTTCATAACATTCCCATTTTGTCCGTACTTTACGAATATTCTAACATATATCCCACGATATAGCCATATTTTCCAGCAGCACATCTCATAAAAATGAATTCTGACAGCAACGTGAGAGAGGTCACAATTTCGAAGAGTGCGTTAGTTTAAATTGCATTGTAGCAAACAGAAGAAATTTCTTCATTCAAGAAATAATGTCATTTGTTGGTTTGCCTGTTGTTATAAGTTATTCGGCAATACGGCAAAGACCATTAACAAAACACTTTTATGAATTAAATTGGGTCTGAATGGATTAAAAGACATTTAACCGTTTGAGTGCTATGAAGCGCGATAGCGCCGCAATGTATCAGCGGATCAAACAAATTTTGTTTCAACCCAGAAATTTTATTCAATAATTGAAATCATTTAATTTTTATTCAATAGTCGAAGTATTTACAGCGATCTACTGAGTTACATTTTATAAGATAAAATTTCTGGGTTGAAACACAATTGTTTGTTCCGCGGATTATAGGCCGAATTTCAGCACTCAAACGGTTAAGTTTAAATCTTATGCGGGGAAGGATCAATAACGTATACTCACACAATATCGAAAAATGCATTGTTGTTAGGCCATATATTACGAAGAGAACCACTGATGACTCTCGCAGCTATTAAAACATTTATTTTTATTGTGCTTTGTAAGTGATGAGCTGTAACTAAGCTTCGAATCCAAGGTATTTTCTAAACGATATGTACAATTTAGAAACCGCATTTGTTGTTGTTTTTTTATCTGCGCCCAAGAAAATGCCATTATTTCAAATATCATTTCTGATCTAACCAATAGCTTTCTTATAGTGTGAAAATAATGTTTGTAGAAAGAAAAATTATTAGATATGTAAAATTATAAAGTTTTAGTAATTTGTATTTTTCAGTTTTTTTAGATGCCATATTGCTCTCCATCATTGTTTACAAAAAATAATATAAAAAGCTAATAAGTAAGATAAACTAAATTATTAATTATTAGGTTCCAGCTTAAATAATCATCATTTTTTAATTTTTTCAAAATTGTTTTGCCTAAATAATTTTTTTGGTATCGATTGGTATCTTTTACTGCTTCGTTTTATTGTTTTCCATTGTTCCGATTCATAATGCAAGGTGCCGAATAGAGCATCAATGGTTTTCTTTTGTATTTTTCTTCAAAAAAGTTGCTTAAATAATTACTTCTGTTTAATAATCTTTTGGAGCATCCTAGATAAGAATAAAAATTATACAATCTAGGCCTCTTTAAAAAATACAATTGTACATTAACGGAGGGAAAATCCTAATTTCGCTCAGTACGCCAGTAATTTTACGTATGACATTAATATTCGGTATGTGACGTATCATTTTTAAGATATTCGGTATACTATTTTTAAAACGATTTTCCTTATTGTTCTTTAAAATCGGTATAAAACAGAGCTGTACAAATCAGAATATTATGTCACATAAAAAGAAGCCATTCTATTATCAGATATGTTACAGCAATTGATAACATCAGTCCATTATTTTATAATATGAAGCCATTAATGCTAAGCCATCTTTTATAAAATGAAGACATTATTTTCTGATATCAGATATGTTACATCAATTGTTAACGGCAATCCATTTTTTTATAATGCTAAGTCATTATTGCGAAGCCATCTTTTATAAAATTAAGCCATTCTATTCTATTATCTATGTAAGCGCAATTGTTTAACATATAATCCACCGTATTGTAATGCGATTCCCCCCAATGCGTGCAAAACTTTTATCTCTGCCTCCTCCTCTCCCAAAAAATATATAATCCCAATATTTTTTTTTTCCTTAAGTCCACTATTAGTTTATTAAACAGTGCAAAGCTTTATTTCAGAAAATAAATGTTTCCCCCTTAAATTTAAAGCAAAATTTGCAATTTTGGAAAAATTCCAAAATAAGGAAATATCGAATTATGAATATTTTAATAATTTTTGTTTAACATGGTTATATTTTACTTGCGATAAATTAATTTCGAACTTTAGTTAAGTACGGAAACTCTTAAAGTTGTTCAATATTTGCTTATAATCTGATAATCAAAGATCAGACTACAAAGAATATTTTTTCCGGCATTTTCAAATATGATAATTGTAAAGATAAAAATATTATGTTTACACCTAACGTTAATGTGTATTATGTTTCTGTTTGTAAGTTTTTAAGAATTTCAATGTTAATTGATATTCGCAAAACAATGTTTAGTCCAAACTATGTTTGATCTTTAGGTTTGGTCTAATACAAAGTTCCATCGTAAACAAAAAATAATTATATACTTAAATTAACCTGCAGTTTCTGATTAAATAACCAACGATTCTTATTACCATATGGCAGTTCTTTTTTAATAATTTATATTTCCCTAGTCAATGCTCAAAATTTAGAAGTTTGCATTTCTGAACATTACGCATGCCAAAATTAAATATGTAATAGAATAAAAGTGTTGCATAGTTTCCAGCCTCCCGTTTTTTGAATAACACTTTTATTTTTAGATATAAATATTCGCTTTGTATAATCGCACAATTTTTATGATTAAATAAAGCGAACATTTCTATATGAAAATAGTGATATTCAAAAATCGGAAGGCTGGAAACAATGGTGTTGAACATTTAAAATTTCAGTGCAGTTTTTTATACAGATGAACCTTTATGGGAAAAAAAGGCTATATGCATGGAAAAAAATCTTCAATAATTTAACCTGGTATAGTTATTTTTTCTTTGCATGAATAATAAAAAAAATTATAGCTCCCGATTGATTATTTATTTTCGTATGCATTGTTATTACTCTGTTAACCATTTTTAATATCTTCATGACAATCACCATCTTGCAATATTAAAGATTAAAGTTTTAAGTTAAATTAAGTTAAAGCCAAAACCAGTACATTAATTTTGATTAACTTTTTTTAACATTTTCTTTTAAACATTTTCTAAATCAATAATATTAAGACTAATCACTAACTAAATTAAATTCTCAGAATTTTCCCCAACCTCCTTTGGATTTTCTCTATGAAATGTCAGGGATAAAACTTAAAAAAGCTTTTTTTTTTTTTTTTGCAGGAAAAAATATGCATATACTTTGAATTCTATATTCAGACAAAAGAGTGAAGCGGGAAAAAGTCACGACTTCAAGTAAAATGTGTTGCTTTGTTATTCAATCTATTTTCCATTTATTTTACTAAAAGGAAATTAAGATGTTTCTATCCTAAGATTTTATGAGACCTTACATCAAAATCTTTGGTAGATTTTTTAAGAAAAAAGTTTTTACTATCACCTTCTAACAGAATTATTTTAAATCAACAACATAACAACCAGTAACAAAGCAAAAAAAGAAGAAGAAAACAAGTAGGTAAGTGTGATCGAAGATCGCACAAAGTGTTTCGTTTAATATTCCTTTCAAAACACTTATCCTTTCTTTAATAAATTTCATTTTCAAAAAAAAGTTATGTTTTTTTATAAAGTAAAAATTTGCCGGTCTATTTTTCTCATGTTTTCGAATATATGAACCGGTTCGATAGCGGGCGAAGCCCACTATTATACTATGTCATAATAATATCTGTCATGTGGACTAAATGCGATATTAAAAAAATCAACTTCAAAATTAAACATGTTGTATAGACACCTTCAAAATGTTAAAATATGCCAATATTTCCATAATCGGGTTTTTATCATGATTCAATACGTTTCTCACACTTATATATTTACTATTCTCTATTACTCATATTCATACTCTCTTTGTATTACTCTCAAACATTTGAAAATTCCTTTATGTCGTCAGATTAATTTTCTTTTTAATTCTCTAATGACGTCATATTAAGCTGCTTTCTGTATTTACACATACTCATACTCTTTGTATTATTGAGACATGTTTGAAAATTTCCGTTTTATTACCAATATGACGTCATATATTTTTTTCAATTGGTGAAACTTTTTATTTCATTTTCATTTTTCACGTAGAAACCTTTCAATAGAAAATTAATTATTGTAGAAAGAATTTCATCGTGGATTTTTAATTGTTGGCAACTGCTATAACGAAAAATGTTTAAATTTAATAGGAAAAGAATGTTAGATTTTTGGTTTCTTATCTCTATATATTAAAATAATACGATTTTTTCAAATTTTATGATTTTGAGCTTCATAGCAGATATTCAGCTATAAGTACACAAAATTTCATGGCTGTAAGTTAAATAGTTTCTCAGAACCGTCTCTATGACGGACAGACAACTAAGCGGGAGTAATAGGGTTTCGTGAGATGAATGAAACACTATAAAGGGTGAAAAAAATAATATTGTAAAAAAAGAAATTATTGTATTTAATTATTGTAGAAAGAATTTCATCATGGATTTTTAATTGTTGGCAACTGCTATAACGAAAAATGTTTAAATTTAATAGGAAAAGTATGTTAGATTTTTTGGTTTTTTATCTCTATATATTAAAATAATACGATTTTTTCAAATTTTATGATTTTTAGCTGTGTTATATGAAAAACATGCTTCTGCCATTTGCTTCTGTCATGCTTCTGTCATGCTTCTGTCATTATGCTTCTGTCATATGAAAAACAAAAAAAGGTTCAAAATCTAAAATTATAAATTTTTGAAAGTGGAAATAATTGCTTAATGCAGCGGATTAAGAATTTTAAATGAGGATACTGGTCAGGATTTACAAGTGTATGTGTAAGAAACAAATCGTTAAAGCACTAAATATGTTCATCATCTTTGCAAATCATGTAAATGATTCCGAGTGCATGTACATTCCAGCTAGTGTTGTCAGTTGTCCTAATTTACGTGGGGTGTCCCAATTTTCAGTGCTGTAAGACCTGTAACGAGTAACCATTGCACGGGACACCAAAAGTCCCGATTTTTCATGATACACAAATTCTTTTAAATTTCTTTTAGTGCCATGCTATTCTGTAATCTGAATCGAGTAGAGCTTAGACTGTAAAAAACTGTGAAGTGAGAATCTGTCTATAACGAAAAATTTTTATAGTCCTTTCCAAAGTTTTCCTGTATTTTGTTCAGTAAACTTTGTGTAAACAGAACCTGTTTACAACGGAATTATGTTTTAAAAATAAATATTTCATCGTTTCTACGATAAGAATACTATTCCATGATACCTTCTAAATTGGAATTTTGTTTCAGTCCCTAGCGATTTTGCTTTCACAGGTTTTAAGATATAAGAGTGTTGTGTTTATTTTGTGTAGTAAAACCTACTAAGACGTAATCACAAGGACAGGGGGAAAATGTCGTTTTAAACAGGTTTTCGCCTTAGCAGGTATAATTGTGTGGTATTCCTACCATAGGGCTAAGAAATCTTTACGTTTAAGACAGGATTCCACTATAGATATTTTCGGTTGTCATAGATCTTACTGTATTTTGATGTTTCGATTTTAGAAGCTTCTGTCCTATTTCTTCAATACCCCTGTCCCGCTTTTTGTGACATTTTAACTGGCAGCACAAATTCAAGCCGACAGTGGGCAGATTAAGCATATTTAACTGGATTTTCGTATTAAAATAAATAATACTTTGCGTTTAGGAGTATTATCTTTATAATGTGCATATACCTTACAATGCCACACTTCTGCATGCGATTATGGACGTAAGCCCATGATTAGGTATCGAAATACTTGTATTTTATTGGTTTCGAATAAAGTTATTTTTAGATTAAGACATTATTTCATACTTCGGAGATATTCAACATTTTTCTAATATGCTTTTTTTGTCCCCTGTCACTCATAGTTTTCAATTTACAGTCGATAAATAAACAAGAACGAAAAATCATGCATCAAGTATAGATTATGAAACACTTTCCAACACAGCCAGAAAACTGTAACGAAACTTCAACGTTAAATAAAGTGAAAGAAGATATGTAAGTAAACATTTTAGAAAACATATAACACTCAAAAAATACAGTTTTCGAAATTACCTTCTAGTGTCAAAAAAGTAGTCGAATTACTTTGTGCAGCTCTGTATATGATCAATAGATGTGGATATATAGAATGATAAAATTTAGTTCAGTTAGGATATTCACATTTAGCAATTTTCGCCAATCGATGGAAATGCTCTCAAAATCTTTTGTACAGCCCTGTATATTATCTGAAGACTTTTGTATACACCACCTATTAAGCTAAAAAGCAACTTAAAACTCACTCGCAGCAATTACCAAACGTAAACGACAATGTATCTTTTTTCCGTAGCCCTATATATGAATTTATTTATATTCCACAAACTTCTATTAGTGGACTAAATATAGTTCAGCTTGACAATGCGTAAACACAATTAAAAACTACCCTTAAGCAATTCACTCTCATAGTCTGTAATACTTATGAATTCCCTTGTGTAGCCCTGTACATAATGAACCGAGTTTATAAACACACACGTGCTATGAAAAACAAATTATTAAACTTAAAAACGGAAACCGAAGTTGAAAACGCACTTAACACACAAATACTGTAAATATCACACATGTACTGTAACCAATATCTTTTGTGTGTCCCTGTAAATAAACGCAATGCACACAAGAGAGCAATTTATAGTGAACCTCAGTAATGCATATAATTTTCATTATGTTTGAAGTAGTGAAATATCACTAAATTACACTGCAGACGATTTTTCCCCATTGGACGATGTGTAACACAGTTCTTTTGTTTGACCCTGTAAATGAATAATAAATGCTTTGCACCCCATATTCTACAAAAAGCACGTTTAAATGCGCTTCATAATTATATATCAATTTCATTATGTTTTAAATGACGTAGCGTCGTCAAAATGCGCTTGAAACGATTATTCCCCATTGACCGTAATGTAACGGAAAACTTTTGACTGTACCTGTAAAAAAACTATAAGTTCACATTTCAGTTGAAATAGGAAACATGCTATAGATAACGACATTAACATATAAAAATTTCAGAGGAATCCGAGCATATTTACGGGAGTTAGAGCATGGACAAACGGCCATCCGGCACACAAACCGAAGTCATAAACACTTTTCAACTAGGTTGGAAAGTGTTAAAAATTTGCCACTAGAAACGCTGCTATTGTTTGTATTAGTTTGGGCATAGTAATGCATAGTTGGGCATTAGTTTGGGTAAGATATTATTGCACCTATGAGGTAACTGAAAAACATTGCATAGATTAAAATTTTGTCATTTTTCTGCTTTTAGGGTCATTTTCTCTAAACAGCAAAATTCCTGTCTCCGCTTCAAAAATAATGAATAAACTTATATGAAAATTAAACAGAATGTTAGAATACGTTAATCACCTTTTATATGTTTGTATAATGCTATGAAACATATTATTTATAAATATAAGCCGCTTAAATAAATTTGTTTATGTAATAAATGTATTTCCCCTGTGTTTCCCTGCCTCCACCTTAGCACAAAAACGGTTCTCTAAAGTTGACCATCCAAATACATTTGTGATAAATTTGTCACTTAAATTATTAAAAATACTAAAAATTGAAAATGTAATAACTTTTCATGATTTGTATTTATCTGACAAAATAATAAAAAATATCCTTTGTAGTTTTCATTCCCCTGACATAAAATGAAAATAATTATTCTAAAATCTGGCAACAGTCATATTACCCCAAAATTCCACCTGTGAACAGTGGCATCATCACAGACGCTATCGTGAATTGTTGTTTTCGCAAAAACAAGTACACTGCAAAAAATAATTGTTGATTTTGCAGTATAAAACTGGCACCCAGCTGCCACTATTATACCGTAAAATTAACAGTATTAAACAGTAAAATAAGCAGTATTACTGCTTGCACGCAGCGTATTACTGCTTATTTTACTGTTTAATACTGTTAATTTTACGGTATAATACTGGCAGCTGGGTGCCAGTTTTATACTGCAAAATCAACAATTATTTTTTGCAGTGTATGGACAAGTAAAGCTTAGAGATTTCCAGTTATATCTTGGTACGAATTTTTATTGACTGTCCACACTATAAATAACCCTATCTATTTTATTTTGTATTGAAAGCTCAATCAGCGATTAAGTCTTTATTCTATTGAGTTTTAAAGTTATCTTTAAGTGGAATTCATTTTTGTATATATAGTTATGATAGTAGAAGAGCTAATATTACTTTTTGTCATTTCCCTTGTTATGCCTTGTCTAAGTGCCATTCCTCTGTCTGTCTTTGTCATTGCTCTGCCTACATAAAATTTTATTTTGGGGTGTTTAACATTGTAAATTATTTTTGCTGACAGTATTTTATTTCTTAGAGACAGTTCCAAAATGCAAGAGACCACAATTTTAAAAGGGAAAAATATTAATTTTTAAAAATATAGAATGCTCAAATTGTTCTGTTAAGAGAAAAAGACACATTACCGTTTTTGCACTTGTATAACTGTAATCTGTCTCCATCTGTCTCCATTTTTCACGATAAAGGGGCACCTTCTATATATGCGCCCTATATATTAAATACAATAAAACTAAAGTTTCACAAATCTGTTAAAATGTCATCGGCTTTTACTCTTTATCTTTCCATAATTAACGTACGCCGAAGAAAAATGGGTACTAATGGCAATCAAATTTTTCTTCATACTATTTATTTTTTAGTTACGCATGCAATTAACATTTGCCAGTTTTATGGAGTTACATTTGGAACGGTGGGGCGCACTGCACAATGATTCTGAAGAAATGTAGCACTTAGTTATTTCAATATATTTAATCCGTCTTTAATAGACAAGATTATTTTTGAATAATGTATGTATAATTGATGTGAAAAGATACAAAATTGTGAAAATTTTCATTAAAGTTTAATATTTTCTGGTTTAAATTAATTTTTTTTTTTGTGTTACGATTAAAAATGTATTATCTCTTGACTTTCTAATGCTAGCATGTACGACATATTTTATAAACAGGATTAGGATTTAAAAGTAAGGTAGCTTTAAAAACATTATATGCAATTGAAATGTACAGTCCATACCTAAAAACGATACATCCATATTAACACTCTACTGCAAACCATCGTATACGTTTGTCTGACATCAAGCAACTAGTAATTACGTCTACTAATTATGCTACACTTAAATTTTGCTTAGGGGTCTCCTATATATAGAAATACAATCTTTAAAATTTTCCATACTAACACTTAATTTTGACATCCCATTTTGATTCATCGGCAAATTGTACCTTCCGATACCAAACGGAAAGTTGTTTTCTCTAGTAGTTTAGGGACTAGGTTTAAAATTTGGAATTTTTATGTTAAATTTATTTTTGTTCGTTGCAAACAGATTGCAATTTTGGCGAACCTTTTAAGCATAACTCAAGGACTACTGCGTGGAATGAGCTGTAATATTGGAATGGCATATTTGAAGTTTCTGGAAAGCGATGTCTGTTACGAAATTCATAGATTGCAGTTCAAATTTGTTTCAAAAATTAATTTTTTAAATATACATTTTGAAACTAATATTCTAAAAAAATATAATTAAACGTAAAATGCGAAAAACAAAATTGTATTTTATTTTTGCTTTTTTCCATTAACTTTTTTAAGTAACACTTTGAATTAAAACGATTTTATACTTTTGACTGCGGATTTTTGGAGACATATATCTTTTTCATAAGTAAAATATTTTCTTATCCAAACATAAACTGTAGATTGCATATAGATTATCATCTTTTTATATCAACTTCAGAAGTTGAAAGAATGAGTAAAAGGGTAGATAAAACTGGACGTCCTATTAATATTAATAATTTTATTAAAATACTTCATTTTCAAATTACATTTATAATAGGCACGTTAAAATAAAGATTATCAATCATATAACTTTTGATTTATGATATGTATTGTAATCCGGAAGTACATTTTTGTATAATCTATATCAAAATAATAAAACAAAATAAGTAATAAACAAACGTCAGTAAAAATCATAAGTAAAAAACATTCAGTAAGCTATATCACATAGAATAGGATATTCATTTAACCTACTCAAGTACTTTTTCACAACACATTTCAACAATTAACGTCTGAAAAATCAATACACATTAAAAGTACTAATCACATTTTATTCCGTTAATGTTTTACCTGTTTTAATTAAATCGTTTACAGGCCGAATTTAGATCGAGATATATTTGAAAATAGTTTTTTTCCTCTCATATTTTATCTTCTATTGCTGTAGCATAAAGATATTTGTCATTTATATTTGAGAAAAAATATTATACAGGGAACTTCTGCTAGTGCGGACTTCCAAGGGAGTCCATTTTTCGTCTGCATTAAGCGATGTACACAGTTCAGTGTATAGAAAAATCCTTAACGTTGAGCTAATTGAATTAAGATTTTTTAATGAAATTACATAGGTTAGAACGTTATGCTTAAAAAACAACTTATTTTAATATAGTATTCTATAGTCAAAATTAGCAGGCTTCGCATGCTACGCTGGTCGGTTTCTCCAAACGAACCTTGCATTAAACGAAATACAACGGTGAATTTGCCTTTGTGTTTTAAATTACTTCTAGGTACTATGCACCTTTGCCTAGGTACTGTGCGCATTTGCCTGAAATGTCATTTCGCATTGCTAAAAATGGTGCGAACACCTATTATATATAGGCTATTATATATGGGCTATTATATATAGTTTAAATTTATTTAAAGTGGTTATGTATTTTTTCTTTACGATAGTGGAAGAAATTATCTTTTTACCGCATAGTTTTCTAATTTTAAGACACACTTCAAATTTTGGTCTGTAACATCACATTTTGATTGTTAGTTTGAACTTCGCAAGAAAGTTATTACGCCTTACTATGGGTGTTATGGGATAGGATTATTTGATTAAATCCATTTCTGAATGCGAGAGATATAAACCTAAAGGACGGTTGCCTTAGGTGGATGTCTTTTTAAAAAGGGGGAGGGGTCTCACATTTAATCGCGTTACATCGAAAGAAAACAATGAAACGTATTAAAGAAATTTCTGTTTTTACACATTGATGTCCTACTTGAACGGGTATCATCTTTTACTTTTTATTGAATTTTTAAATGTTGAATACATTTTAGGGACTCTGTACATACATAAACATTAGAGAATAATTTCAGATAAACAATTACCTAGATTCACTGAAGGCAGCTTTCTAAAACTGCAAAACTATTAAAATTCTAAATTTTCCTGAACAGTATATAACTATTTATTTATTACTTTGATAATTGTCGTTTGCTAATTAATTGACTTGGATTTTTGGAATATCTGAAATTTCATATACTGTGTGCAGCATAAACCCGTTAAAACTTTAAACGATCATTACAAAGGTCCAAAGGATACTAAAAAATTGCGGTTTGCACGGTTGGATTAGAGAGAGTTCGGATTCTTTTTTAACCCCTTGGGGACGAGCGACACGTATACGTGACGCATAAGGTGCTCAGAATCCTCTATTATTCCCACCAGTTACTTTTTATTGCAAACTTTGCTTTATTTAATGACAGCATTTCTGAAATTCAATTAGACGAAAATTTCTGTTTTTAAAAACCGGTGGCAAAAGATTAAAAATTCTGTAACGGACGCTCGTCGCGAAGGGGTTAAACAAAAAAAAATGTGATTTAATACATTACCGATAGATGGCGCTGACATTCATAATATGAAGCAGATGTATGCAAATTAGGCTTATGTAGTAAAATACCCGTTTCTTCGAATGACAAGCTTCAGTATCCCAGCACATGAAACACGCCCTTTTCTCGTCTTGAGTTTCTTTGCAGTACGTCAGTTGCTGATTTTCCGTTCTTGTAAAAGAATCTTAACCAACAACGCTTGATCTGGTAACGATAGCATACTGCTGGCATCAAATGACGAATCTATGTACATCGAGTGGTTTCGTTGACAGCCGGATTTGCTTAAAACTGCTTCATATTATGCATGCAGAACCATCTATCCGTATTTTTTTAACAACAATTTTTTGGAGCACTTCTCCATTATCCCGTCGACCAATTTTTATAACAAGAAAACTATCGCCAAACTGTGTCGCCAAACAAGCAAATGGAAGAATGGAAAAATGTTGCCATTAGAATATCAAAATAAGTAAATAAATAAAATACAAGAAATTTGGAAAAGCCCCACTCGCCAAAGTGTCAACCATCAATAAGTTGAAGCAAAAAAATTACAATATATTAATGTAAACATAAAAAAATAATCATAGTTATTTATTTATTTACATTATTTTTCTTAATTATCCCTCTCGTCTGGTGAATAAATGTTTGTGACATCAGCTGAAACTGATCTGTTGCCCGTAACTATGCATTACAACATTTTTTCAATGCTTTTTCTTATTTAATATCATGGCACTGCCGTTTTAGGTTGCAATTTTTATTTTAATTAACGAAATAACTAATAAATCAGTAAAACATAATAAAAAATACAGGTTAATGTCGATTTAAAAACCACTTGCTGACATAGCAAACACGTGTAATGCTTCTGACGTCAAGTGAATGGAACTGCATTTTTGACGTTAATTCCTATAGTTTGGCGATAGTTTGCAGTTATGGAAAGTGGTCAACGGGATAATGGAGAAATACCTTTTCTGGTTATTAAAACAATCCTACCTTTCTCTAATCCCATTCGTACAAATCGCAATTTTTTAGAATCATTTGTTCTGTTTTAATGAATTTTTAAAGTTTTAATAAATTTATGGTGCACCCAGTATATTCCTAAATGCTATTGGAATTTTGTGATTAAAACATCGCAAAGTTTACGATAATCCCTAAAATCTAAAAAATAAGGATATTTTAACATTTTTTGTTTACATCTAGGAACGAAATAAAAAATATGTAGGTTTTGTACAAAATAGCACTTATTTTAACATCTCAAAAACCAAAATTTTATTACACTTTATAGGAAAAATGCGCTTTTTACACTCGCTTCTCATTTTCGATGTAACGCGGCGGGAGTGCAGAGTTGCGCGGTACCCCATATTTCTCTCATTCGTTTCATGTAAAACCAATCAAACAAACAACGAGTCAAAACATACATAGATCTATCTAATCCTTGGCAGAGGTTTTATTTTATTTTTTTTATCTATTTAAAATTTTGCGAAATGGAGGCTTTGAAACTTAATATGTCAATCTTCAATAAAAGCCTTATTTTGTTTTGCTCTTTAAAACAAACGAACGAATTACAAATTTTGAAAAAAAAAACTATCGGTGAAGGAATATGGAAATACACAAGATTCCATTTTAAATAAGACTTAAAATAGTTAAAAATTTATAAGCATTCAATTTTTATCTTAAAAATCACAACTAATTTTATGACTGCAATTCATGAAATCCGAAAAAACTCCGTTATAATACGTTACCTTTGCCATGGAAACCGATTATTGAAAAATAACCGCAATGATTTACGCTAGATAGCTAGCTCAAACTAGCAAATTTATAAAGAAATTATATTTTTTGCTTTATTTCTTTTAACATAATGCAACAAAAAAGAAAGAATAAGCACTATTTAAACTATCTATTCAGAATTTGTAAATTGTTTTCTCAACAAATAGTCATACTTTAAAGCCATTAAATGATAAAAGAGTATTTAACAAATATATTACCCTCTTTATTATTTATATTTTCTACTTCCTGGTATTTAAAATATTTCGATGGTGTAGTTTCACAGCTAGTTAACCTATTTTATGGATCATGGTTTGGCGCAGCATTAACTCAATTGCTTTTGCAATTCGTAAACATTTGTTACCAAAAAGATTATGTTGGTGATTTATCACCTTTAACAAAAAACCCATTAAAAACCTCAATTAAAAAGGGTCCCCCCATCCCCCACAAAACGGCAAAAGCAAACTTGCTTTCCGAGCGGAATTGAAAGAAATTGAGATTTTTACTATTCAGCGAATGTTAAGAAATCTAATTAAGATACTGATAAATAATGAAAATTTTAGAGCATAGGTAGAAAAATATTTTACATCAGCGTATAATTTTTTTAAAAATCGGACGGTATTTTTTCTTATTCTCAGTATAAAACTATTGACGCTAGATATATTTTCATACAAAATCCAAGAAATAATGAAATACGGACGTGATATTCATTAACAATTGATCAAAAAAGAGATCTGTTTTCTCAGATCGGCCGACCCCTAACCTTAGTTCTGAAAGAAAAGGAAATAAATTGAGAATTTTTACTAATGAGCAAAAAATAAGAAAACTAATTGAGATATCAGTTTGAAATTTTCATAGCAGAAGTAGAAAATATTTTACATATTTTCTATATTGATATATTTTATTGTATATATTTTTGTAAAAACGGGTGGCAATGTCAGTGTTTCTTATTACTAGCGAAAAACTAATGGCGTCATATATATTTTATTTATAAAATAGACAAAAGCACACTGATAATAAATTAAATTAATGGTGAGAAAGGATATATGTGTTTTTCAAACATTTAGCCTAATATAGTAAATTTTGCCCTCCTCGATTTTCATTCTTTAGTGATTTTTATTGAAATTTTTATTGGGCTTTTTATAGATTTTTCGCGTTTTTCGGCGATTTTTTGAAATTCGTACTATAATTTCGGGAACAATCGTTTAGTTCACTATAATCAATTTTATCCTCTGCTATGTTAGCGTTTTCTCGCGTTTCACGACGATTTTTTGATATTTGTGAAAAAATTTCAGTTAGAATGTCCACTTAGTCCACTTCAGTAAATTTTGTTTTGCTTGTTTTCTCTTTCTTGTTTCAATAATGTCTTGTTTTTCAATAAAGTTAATTCGGAATTCGTACAGCGATATTTGAACTTTTCGCGAATATTTTAATGCGATTTTTGTAGTTTTTTTTGCATTTCACGACGTTTTTTCACCATGAGTAAAATTAAATTCAGTCTCCATCTTTTAGACTAACATAATGCATTTTATGCTCCTCGATTTTTGAATTGTTAGCGAATTTTATTGTGATTTTTAACATTCTATTAGAGCGATTTTTTGTCATTGGTGAAAAAATTACATTGGCAATATTTTAGTCCACTATAGTAAATTTTGTTCTCTGCTATGTTTTCTTTTTTCACTATTTAAAGTTTTTTTTTACGTTTTTCGTGGTCACCGGCGATGTTTTCACATTCGTGAAAGGAATTCGGTTAAAACTTTTAGCCTAATATTGCAAATTTTCTATTTCGCAATTTTCAAAGCAATTTTTTACCGTTTTTTCGCGTTTCGCGTCGTATTTTGACATTTGTGATATAGTTCCGGTTGCAGTGTTTTAGTGCACTCTAGTAAATTTTGTTTTCTGCGAAATTTGAATTTTTAGCTTTTTTTTTTTTTTTTTTTTTTTTTTTTTTTTTGTTATCGCGGTGTTCTACAGTAGTAAAAAGAATCCGGTTATAACCTTTTATCACAATATTGTAACTTTTTTCCTCTTTTCAATAAAGTTTATTTGGAATTCATACAGCAATTTTTGAATTTTTGAGAATTTTTTATGCGATTTTTAGTTTTTAGCTTTTTGCGGCGATTTTTCCACACTAGTAAAAAGAATACGGTGTCAAACTATTTTAGTCTAACATGGTACATTTTGTCCTCAGCAATTTTCAATACAATTTTTAGCGTTTTTTCGCGTTTCACGTCGATTTTTGCGTTCGTGAAAGAATTCCGGTTACGGTGTTTTAGTCCATTGTAGTAAACTTTTCCATCTTCGAGTTTTGTGTTTTTAGTTTTAGTTTTATAGTTTCAAAGAGATTTTTTCACATAGTAGGAAAACAAATTTGGTTTTACTGTCTTAATTTTGATCTTACACTCTTAATCTGGAAATCTTGTCCTCATTTCAATAAAATTTATTCGGTATTCATGAAGCGATTTTTGAATTATTCGTTAATTATTTATGCAATTTTTAAAGTTTTTTCGTGTTTATTTTTTGACATTCATAAAAGAAATCCTGTTTTAAACTTTTATCCCAATATAATGAACTTTGTCCTCTGCGACATTTGAAATAAATTTTCCTGACTTTTAGCGTTATCTTGCGATTTGATGCGCTTTTTTCACGTTTATTAAAAGGAATCTAGTTTCAATCTTCCAGCACAATATAGTAAATTTTGTTCTATTTTCAATGACGTTTATTCGGAATTCGTACAGAAATTTTTAGAATGTTTTCGCGTTCCGTGCTAATTTTTGACAGGACCAGGAAGCGCCGGGCGGACCAGCTAGTTATTCTAATATAATATAAAAAATTACTTTATCAATATAACTGCTGGACGATTACACCATGATAATTTATACTCACGTCTTTAATGTAGTAAATTACTTTATGTTTGCTTCAATACAATCTACAACACTACATTCAAAATTTAATTTTTTTAGTATTAGTCGAGATTAAATGGATTTAAATTATTAAATGGATTTAAATTATATTTATTATTATTTTAACCCAATTAAAAAGTAATCGATATTTTTATTTATAAACTCATAAAAAATGTGATATTCCCTAAATTAAAGTTCAGCACATTTCGTCTGTTTTTAATTATACTACACTTTCAAAATAATAAAGTTTGATTAAATTTGAAAAGAAATTTTGATTAGGGAATAAGAATAATCCTTTGCACCAAACAAAGATTAATTAATCAAATAGATTGCTTGATAAATTTAATTAAAAAAATCCTTTGATCAGGGAAATATATTCCAAGGTAATCTCAACAATCCCACTTGATTTAGCTACGAGAATTCATATTTTTAATTTATTTACTCCTAACATTATCATCCCTTTGATTAAATTTTGTTTCATTTATTTTTTAGAAATCATTGATTCATAGCTAACTACTAATTAAAAATTATTTGTGAAATGAGATATGAATTTTAGAGCGTCAAATTAATTCCTTTTGACACATTTAAGTCCAAATTCTCACGAAATTCAGTCACAAAATTAATTATAAGAATGAAATTAATGAAATTTTGATGAAAATAAGACAGTTAATAATTACTCTTTAACAGTGACTGTCATATTCATTTAAGAAAAGGTATGAAAATCAACTGTGAATGAAAGTCAACCAGTATGAATGTAAAGAGAGTATCGAATGAATATTAAATTTAATACGATGAAATAACAAAAGAAGGATTTGATTGTCTAAACATTATTTAATTTTACACTTATTTTTCTAAAGGTTTTCTTGAAAGAAGATATTTATTCAAAGTTCCATTTTGCTAATAATTACTTTTTAATAATTCTGTAGCAGTTATATAAATAATAGCATTGCTTAGCAGTTAAATAACAATAACACGACTTTTTACATTGATATGTATAAACAATCTAAATAAAGAAATTGTAATATTTATAACGAATTACTTATTATTGTTATAAATTTACTATTTTCTTGTTATATTAATTAATATTTCAATATAAATGTTTGATAATTTTAGAAAACATTCCATGGATTAACGAAATATAGTCTAAGATATGTTCTAGGATCTCACCTGATATGATGGAAGAATGTATATATTTTTAATTTTTTCATCTGTTATAAAATAATTTCAGATCGTCTTCATTTCTTAGTAATTCTTTTATAAGTTGACCGCTCATAGCTCTCTTCTAATTGAAACATAAAAATGATTTCAGAAGTTATGAATTTCGCATTTTTAAAATGCTTAAGTTGAACTGAATGCTAACATACTTAAGTTGAAAAATTACGAAATCAATTTGCGTAATTTCTTAAAAGAAAGTTCTGAAGTTATTCTGAACAGCCCAGTACATCCTAACATATATTCTACCATATAACTTTGTATATACAGTCGGACCCGGTTAAGACGCTCATGGTTAATACGCGATCCCGCTTAATATGCGGATTTTGCAGGTTTCTTGAGCATCGTCCATACCACTCATGCAAAAGTATCACGTTTAATACGCGATCCCGCTTAATATGCGGATTTTGCAGGTTTCTTGAGCATCGTCCATACCACTCATGCAAAAATATCACGTTTAATACGCGATCCCGCTTAATATGCGGATTTTGCAGGTTTCTTGAGCATCGTCCATTCCACTCATGCAAAAATATCACGTGTAATACGCGAGCGGTTATTACGCGATCTCGCTTAATACACGATAAAGTTTCGGTCTCTTGAGGCAAAAATTCTCTGCTAATACGAGAATTCATAGATCAAGGTGCGAATTTAATCTCTCTTCTCCAGTCTTGTCAATTTAGTAGTTTTTATTCAGATATCTACTACTATTTCAGAAGAGTAATATTCGGCTTATTGAAAGACATTATTAAAGCGAATATTATTAATCGGAAATAGTGGTAGCTTTTGAATAAAAAAATTTCTCTAAATTAGCAACACTGGAACTCATCTTTGCTCCCGCGTCCTAATATTCTTTGTCTCTCACTTCGAGTATGTTTTTTACTAAAGTAGAGAATTTATGTCACTTTTTATTATTTATTATTATTTCTTTGCGCGGTTTATGCTGTCAATTTATTTTTTCTTCCTTTCGTACACCGTAGTAAATAAACCCTCCCTAGTACTGTGTTCTTTTAGACGTGTTCAAAGAGAAATAGAAACTCTTTTACTTTTTCAATTATATTTATTCGTAACTTTCTTCTAATTCCTGCCTTTTCCTGTTTTATTCATGTCCGGTGAGTTACTTGCACCATTAGTTTCATGATGTCAAGTCGTTTCTCATTGTGAGTGTCGAGTTTTACAAATTCTCTGTTAATATGGAGAATAGTATTGAAATCAAAAGGAAGACGTTACTCATTATCGCAAGTAATAAATATAATATTAAAAACTGGGTTGTCCTGCAAAGGATTAATATTTTTCGTTGTGTTATTTAAAAAAAAGGCTAGACGAAAAATTTTTGGTTAACGTACACGTTAAAGTCATATATGAAACCACATATTTTTTAGTTATTTTTTAGTCAGTCCCAGAAGAACACAATGAAATAAATTTGAATACATTTAAATCTTAATATAAATATGCATAAAAAGACACTATTTGCTATCGTAAACATAGAAGAGAAAGTTCTAAAGCTGATTTAGACGATTAGATGTGAAATAAGCTCAGTTGCTGTACAAATCACGTTTAATACGCGATCCCGCTTAATACGCGACTTTTGTCCAATCCCTTGAAACCCGTCTTAACTGGTTACGACTGTATTCTAGTATCCTATCTCACTGCTGTTGGTGACAAATGCAGATTGTGTTGCATTTTCAATTATTTTATTGATTTAAAATAAAAGCCATCAGCAATAGAATATATTGGCATAGTTTCAGAAAATGCATCATTGTGAAGGCACAATTTACGCAGAAAATCATTGGTGAGTTTTGCTGCAATTGGACGATACAGTTCATTGAAATTGGTGGTATATGGATAAAAAGGTTTAATTACATTACCTCACGTACAAAATGTGAAAATTAGTAATGACAGTTTTCGATGTTTTGTCTATCCAAACGGTATTACTTCCAATGTCATTCTTGATCTTATATTACATTAATCAAGCCTCGAGACGATTTATTTTAAAATAGATCAAATCAAACTTTCGATCACCACTAGTTCTTTACGAACATTTTTGTTTTAGATTTATCTTGCAAAAAAGCTCGCTTGATGATAAGCTTTTTCTGGCAATTATTGTAGTAATCTATCACGAAAATGCATTTGAAAAATTAGTAGTGGCCATAAAAGAGACAACTCAAGGTCTGTACAAAGAATCAAAGTACGTATTTCGGAAAGAAAAAGCTTTCAGTATACACAGTTAGAAAATTAGATAAATAAAAGTTTGGCATAAAACCGATATAAAACTGATACTTAAGGAAATAATAAATGGTTCAAACTAGGGTAAAAGTTCCGATAAGAACTTAATCCTAGGCGCTGAATGGCACGTAGGTAATGAACATTTTGTTTCACTATTAAGCCTTTTAATGGTCTTAAAGGCATAATTAGATTGCTCCATAGTAGATAATCATAGTTAGATAGTTTAAATTACGGTGACCGCAAAAATGTTATTTAACATTTTAATAAAATATTTACTTATATAACTATATTTCTGGTACAACTATCCTCTTCTGCCGTGTTTTATTGTCAAATTCCCTTTTATTTTCAGATGTTTATTTTTTCATTGTATCGATATTTTGTTAGAGTATTCCACTCAAAAATACGAATATACACCAACCCGTATCTTTAAGTTTAATTACCTCATAAACGAGGGTATTACAAAATCAAATCAAATAAACCATACATGGAATACATACTATAAAAGGTGTGTCGATAAATGTAGTGTAGTATTACTCCATTTTGCATAAAGATTTTTAAAAAATATCTAATAAATATGCATGTACAATTCGGTAGCATTTTCCCGAATAGCTTGAAGAATAAAAGTTACACACTACAAAGTAAAAAAAAAAAAACTATATCTAATGGCAAATAAATCGAATCTGAGTGTGACTATACCTGTTTCCTTTCATTTGCATTAACTTATCCTTAAGAATAAAGCATAAAATATACATTGAAAAATGAGTACGCGTTTAATTTTCAAAAACTGAGACATTAAATATTAGAAGATATTACCTAAAAATATTTTTTTAAATAAGCATTTTCTGCTTATATTATTTAAATATTCATTTTAATAGCATGTAAAACGTAAAAATAAAGTGATATATTATCTATAAGGTACACATTATAAATAAATATGTTTAACACAGAAAATGCTGCATAATTTGTTTAAGTAAATGAATGAGACGTTTTTTAAATTTATTCTCTTTGGAACTAATCAATTTTCATCAGTAGAATTCTCTACTGGATACCAGCATGCTTTTACGGAATATTAAAAGAATTTATTTTAAAAAAAAGTTACAGCCTTCTTAAGCAAGTGGATAATTACTTTCAAGAATTAATAAAGCGTGTAAATTTGGAATTTTTATAATTATTCATTTTCTTGAAACTTCTCTGTAATTTAATTATTCGAAATTCGATTTTTTTAAAATTAAGAAATATCTTTATTAAATCAAACGTTTATAAGATATTTGGTTTCTTAGGCAAAATGTATAATTATTAAAACTGTTGCACAAAGTTTTATAAGAATTTATCTAGAAATAGTCTTTGAGAATATAAAAATGGCAAAGATTAGTTACATAGATACTGTTTTAAAGCACAATAAAAAAAAAGAAAGAAAATCTTAAAAACACGATAAAAATGAAAAGAACACAACGCGTTTCAAAAATGTCTTTCTTCATCAGGCACAAAAATACCTACCACAACTTTAGCAATAAATCTGTGATGAAGCAGAAAACCTCTCTAAAACTCTTCTTCTCAAAGCTTTCTAAAGGAGTGGTGATGTCATTTTATCGGTGATTTTAAACAGTTTGTAAAAAGCTATGGAAGAATCTTTCATTTCTAAATTTACCAAAATACTGTACTATACAAATTTGCGCACTTCGTAGAAAACCCCAAATTTGGATTCCTAGTATCTTTTCTGTAGGTTGTTTAACATAAGAATTCATATTCAAAAATAACGCAACCAATTTAATCTTTAATAAATTAATAAACCTTTATGTTTTCAATATTTCCAAAATATATGCAGAACCTGTACAGTTTTACATTTCTACTTTCCCATAGAATATTAAACAGAATGACAAACCGTAGTAAAAATAAAGTCTGCAGGGCAAAACCTTTATTTTTCGATTAGATTATCCAAAACGCTGACATCCTCTTCATCACAATCAGCCTAAGATAACTAATATATTATTACTTTCACTTATCCTTAAACAGATAAAGCAATCTAAAATTCAGTGCTATGACAAGAGAGTATAATCTAACCAGAAAGATTTAGCCTAAATTGAAAGAAAACGTAAGTAGATAGTCTAGAATATTCATTTTGTAAATATGCATATATATTTCATTTTGCATCAACGATATTTTACTCTTATTAGGTTATAATTATGCTTCACAAAAGCTTCATTTATTTTATTTTTTTTTACTGAAGAAGAGGTATAACTGTAAACCTATTCAAAATATTGTACCTCATTAAAATATCTACCTCTCTGAAACTCCAAATATAATTTCAGTATTTTTTTCCATCTGTAATTGAATATCACTATTAATATTCAATCTCAATGCAACCACTTTTATTACTGAAATCATTTCTAATCAAGCGTATTTGAAGTACCTGACAGATACAGTTAATTTTATAATCCTACTCATTAATAATTCATTTTGATATGAACAAGCGCATAGAGAATCTTGAATAGAATAACAAACCGTAGTAATATAAAATCAGTCAGATATATCTTTGTCTGCAATAAGATTGGGAAAAAACATGACGCTTTTTTCATCACAATCAGAATCAAGAATATATGCTTAATTTCAATTCATTTTAATCAGATAAATTGAATCTAAAATTCAGCGATATAACACGATAATATTAACTAATTCGGAATAATTATTTTAATATGTAACAAAGCGTAGATATTCAAGAAATTTTATGTTGTAAGTACAAATATATTTCATTTTGCATCAAATTAATTGTAAAATAATACAGTGTTTCTTAATCTACGAAAATCTACTATAATTACGAACGAAAATATAAAATAACCTCTTTCCAGTTGCCTATGAATCCGAAAAGCGTTCTTTATTATTTGAAGTCTCAAAAACCGATATATTTTTGAGATTTCAAGAAGTATTTATAAAAAACAATGTTTATTTTGCTTTCACGGATTTTCAGAAAGATGTACGAGTAGTTTTATAGTGTACTAACTGAAAAAGCCCACTTCGCTGGTTTTTTTTTTTTTTTGGTACATTTGTGCAGTTTTTTTTCTATATTTAATATAGAAGACGTACATTAAAAGACATTTTTTTAGAGCATTTTGGTCAAAATATGAAAATGCCCTAGGTCGATCAATTTCAACCACCATATCTCCCACACACCAACAGAATTGTCCTCGAACATTCCAGAACGTTCTCGATCCTTCCGTTCCATAGGTAAACCTAATAAAAAATACGTAATATGTATGTTTATATATATGTAAAAAATTATATAGATATGTATAAAATATAAAGAACATTTTAGTACGTTCTAGAAAATTTTACTACATTCAAGCACATTCTAGAAGATTCTAAACATTTTTAGAACATTTTGGCCGAAATATGAAAATGCCCTGGTCGAACACTGTCAACCATCACATCTCCCACACCCCCACATAATGGTTCTCGAACATTCCAGAACGTTCTCGGTATTTCCGATCTATGTGTAAACCTAATAAAAAATATGTATATGTATAAAATATAACAACATTTTAGTACATTCTAGAAAATTCGACTACATTCAAGAACATTCTAGAAAATTCGACTACATTCAAGAACATTCTAGAAAATTCGACTACATTCAAGAACATTCTAGTACATTCTAGAAGATTCCAAACATTTTTTAAAACACTTTGGTCGAAATATAAAAATGCCCTGGTCGAACCCTTTCAATCACCAAAATTCCCATACCCCCCCAGAATCTTCTCGAACATTTCAGAACGTTCTCGATCCTTCCGGTCCATATGTAAACCTAATAAAAATATGTATGTTTATAAAATATAAAGAACATTTTAGCAAATTCTAGAAAATTCTAGTACATTCAAGAACATTCTAGAAGATTCCAAACATTTTTAGAACACTTTGGTCGAAATATGAAAATACTCTATCTCGGACACTTTCAACCACCATATCTCCCACACACCCACAAAATGGTTATTGAACATTGCAGAAATTTCTCGATCCTTTCGGTCCATATGTAAACCTAAAAAAAATATATGTACATATGTATAAACTATAAAGAAACTTTTAGTAAATTCTAGAAAATTCTTGTACATTCTAAAAAATTGTAGTACATTCTAGAAAATTCTAGTACATTCAAGAACAATGTAGTACATTCTAGAAGATTCCAAACATTTTTAGAACACTTTGGTGGAAATATAAAAATGCCCTAGGTCGAACACTTTCAACCGCGATATCTCCCCCCCCCCGCAATAGTCCTCGAAGTTTCCAGCTCGTTCTTGATCCTTCCGGTCCATATGTGAACCTAATAAAAGTATGTATGTGTGTACCTATATATGTAAAAAATATATAGGTATGCAAAAATATTAAAAATGTTTTAGTACATTCTAAAAATTTCTAGTACATTCAAGAACATCGCAGAAGATTCAAACATTTTTTAAACACTTTGGTCGAAACATGAAAATGCCCTAGGTCGACCATTTTCAACCCCCATATCTCTCACATCGACATAGCTACCGACATGCAACCACCATAGAGTACGATAAGAGACGCGGGGCTACTACCACACAAAAACAACAGTGGTATCCGCTGGGTAGCCGTGGCTGCAAAGTGAAATATTGCCAGACACATCTATTTTTGTTTGGAAAACGCCCTAGGTCGACGATTTTCAACCACCATATCTCCCACACCCCCACAGCTTCCGACATGCAACCGCAACCACCATAAAGCACGATGAGAGACGCAAGGCTACTATCACACACAAACGTATCGGTTTGGCTGCAAAGTGAAACATACAGGGACACACATCTATTTATATATATATATTAATCATTTTTCTGAAACCGGCATATTGGTTTTAGGACGCTATCAATTATGAATTAAACATTTTCAGCTGTTTAATTGAATTTTTACATGCAAGAGTAACAAAATATTATTCATTTTCACGTTAATGTTAATTCCGTTAATTTATCCTGTTTGTCTGTAAAACATGTTTGTTGAACATGAATGTGTTTACTTGAGAACTGATATCTTCCGAAAAACCTGTATTCCGGGTTCAGAAAACTGATTAATATATTATAAAATGTACTCGGAAGCAATTCCAAAAATCTGTAGCAGCAAAAGAAAGTCCGTTTTTATAAATTCTTATTTAAATCTCGAAAATGAGATTTCTAAAGAAAAAGAATGCTTTTCGAAATCTTGAGCACTTGGAAGAGGTTATTTGACATTTTTGTTTGTAGTTATATTATATTTTCACAGACTGAGAAACATTTGTCTTATTTTTACAGTGTGTTATAATTACCAAAATCATCTTTCGACTTGAAGTGACTATAAAGTTATACCCATGGTTCAAAAAAAACTTTAATTTTTAATTTTTTTAAACATGGGAGAATATTTCATTTGTAAATATATCCCAAATACTGTACCTTACCAAAATACATTCCTCTCCGAAAATTCAAACCCAGCTTTCCGATTTTTTCATCTTCCGAAAAACCTGTATTCCGGGTTCAGAAAACTGATTAATATATTATAAAATCTACTCGGAAGCAATTCCAAAAATCAGTGGCAGCAAAAGAAAGTCCGTTTTTATAAATTCTTATTTAAATCTCGAAAATGACATTTCTAAAGAAAAAGAACGCTTTTCGAAATCGTGAGTTACTTGGAAGAGGTTATTTGATATTTTTGTTTGTTGTTATATTATATTTTCACAGATTAAGAAACATTTGTCTTCTTTTACAGTGTACATGATAATTACCAAAACCATCTTTCGACTTGAAGTGACTTTAAAGTTATACCCATGCTTCACAAAAACTTTAATTTTTAATTTTTTTAAACATGGAAGAAAATTTTATTTGTAAATATATCCAGAATACTGTACCTTACCAAAATACATACCTCTCCGAAAATTCAAACCCAGTTTTCCGATTTTTTCATCAGTAATTTAATATTAGGATTGGTATTCGAACTCAACCCAACTACTTTAACATTTATTACGGAAAGCATTTTGCATCAAGCTTGTTCAAAATATGCAAGATACAGGTGATTTTACACTCCTACTGAATGATAATTAATTTTGACATAAACAAGGGCATGGAAAATCCTGAACTGAATGACAAACAGTCGTAATATAAATTCAGCAAGACAAGGCCTTAATCTTTTTAAATTAGATTAGACGAAAACCTGACACCGCTTCCATCACAATCAGCCTGAGGAAATTAGTGTATGTTTACATAAAATTTCTACTTAATTTTCGTTAAGTAAGACAGTCCAAAATTCAATGATATATTCTAAAACAAACGACAAGGGAATATTAACTAACTTACAAGATTTAATCTAATTTCAAAGGAACAGTAGAGATCGTAGAAAATTGCTATTGCAAATGTACATGTCATTTATTTTACATTAAATATATTACAAGAAACATTATTAGTATGGAAATTAAAATGAATATTATAATGTATTTTGTTTTTCGAAATATATTTACTGAAATGTTATGAAAGGTATAATATAGTTTAACTTAGGTTACTTTGAACCGAATAAAATATATTTTAAATAATTTTGAGGTATACAGGGATAGATATTAGTGTCGTTTCAAGTAGAGTATTTATGATAAATGTCAATACTCTCAACACAGTAGATACAAGACACGTTTAAAACACTGTTTTCTGTTATGCGTCGAAGTAGCATATCAGGGTCCAAGTAACCCAATGTATGGTACACAAAATGAAAAGAGGGAAAAACTTACAATTTATTTAGAATACATATATTTGATTAAAAGATAACGAAAAAAGGTCATTCATTATGTTTTAGACGTAATTCTGTTTAAGCCGACGTTCACGACTAGGGCTGAAGTCAAACATGAGCTATAACAGCGAGAATGTGGTTTAAAATTAATACCTTTGAATATATTATTTTAAAAAGTAAGAAGCCTTGAAGTACATTCAGTAATATTTACGAATTCTTTTGTGTATCTCTGTATTTGATCTATAGGATTTATACACACCACGTAATATGCAAAAATTTACTTAAACTTAAAAACGCACACCATACTGAAAATGCACTCCCAGCAATTATCGCTAATATGCAGTATATCGGATACAGTACTCTATCCAAAATCTTTTGTGTGTCCCTGTAAGTGAATGATAAATGCTATCCACTTCATATTCTACAGCAAGTAGTTTGTAGGCATCAGTAACGTATAGCAATTTCATTATATTGGAAATAGTGTAACATAATTAAAATATGCTGAAGCAGTTTTCCCCGCTAATAAATTATAACCACACCCCATATTCTACAGAATTCATATTTTAGTGCACTTCATAAATGTATATCAGTTTTATAATGTGTGAAAATGTGTAACATCATCAAAGTGCAGTTGAAATGAGTTTTTCACATTGACCGTAATGTTACGGAATACGTTTGACTGTCCCAGTAAACTATAAAAACTACACACTTTATTTTCAACAGCGATTGTGCTATAGTAAATGTCAATAACACACAAAAATTTCAGTACAATCCGAGTATATTTACGAGAGTTAGAGCTTGGACTGACAACCAGACGCACATATCAAAGCAAAGTCATAAATACTTATGAACTATGTCGGAAAGTGTAAAAATTAATAAAATAAAAATAAACTTAAATAAATTTTAAACCAATACACTTGCATAATTACACTAGTTTGAATAATAAATTTGTAAATTTAGATCACGTTTCTAAAAACCAATATATTATGCCAGTTAATTATGTAATGTTATTTTATAACAATATTCAAACATAATGTTAAAATATTTTGGGTGGAATAACTGTTTTCCGCATTATGAGCTTAACTAGAAATTATTAGATACTTCGAATTTTCGCTAATAGATTTCTTTTGTTATATAGAGAATTTTTGTAAAGATTTTCAGTAACATCGAAGTAAATTAAAAACTTTATAATCCTGCAAAACATTATCGGGACAAAAATGAAAACTTTAACTTAAAAGAAATATTCAAATTCATTTAGCGTTTTTTGCTGTTAATGTATTATAGCAAGAAGTTCCAGTGCGTTCCAAAGTTTATATAGAATGAGCTTTTCTTATTTTACAATTGAAAACGAGAGTAACAATTTCAAAACAATTTATAATTATAAATAATATCAAGACAATAATAATACTATACAAAAATAATAATGCACAATCAGAGCCTTTTTGAGAAAAATTAAAATTTTACTGTCCCAAAAATTTATAGACAGCTCATTTCTTTCCCTTTAACGCTGAAATTTTTAATTTTATTTTTTTCTAATCACTTCAAAAACTCGACCATGAGTACTCAAAACAAGAGTTTGAAGAAATTCTTGTTTTAAAGAAAACCGGCTTCGTTCAATTTGCTTTAGATTTTGAACCGTTGCAAATTGACGTCCATTAGCATACACGTCTTTAGCAAATATTCCCCATAGGTTCTCTATTGGGTTCAGATCAAGACTTATGGCTGGCCAGTCCATAACAGTTACCTGGTTTTGTCTAAACCACTGCATTGTAGAGTTGGACACGTGAATGGAGCAAATGTCTTGCTGGTATATCCAATGGTCCCCACGTAGCAACTTTCCAAATGAAAGTTAACTGTACTTCAAGCGTTTTCTGGTAATCTGCGGAACATTGACGACCTTTCAAAAAGCAATATCGTTTTTTCCATTATAAGAAAATGCTCCCCACACCTTGTGTGAACCCCTTCCTTGTTGTCTGCTGAAAAAAGTTCGTGGTTCCTTGCGAATATCGTGCCAGTAAAATGCCCAACCATCGAGGCCATCTAAATTAAATTTATTTCCATAACTGAAAAGAACACTCAACCATTCATTTGTCTAATTCATGTGATTTTGGATCCTGTGAACACGAGCGTCTTTATGACGTTTTGTAAACTTTGGCGAACGACCTATTTTACCAAAATCAATATATGCACTTGCCTGCAGCAGTCGATGGACTATGGATTTTGATACGGGAACTCTTACTTCTTTAGCAACTGACCGTACAGACAGGTTCTGGATTGAAACTAATCTCAAAATCTCTCTATCTTGCCGTTTATTTATTTTCTTTGATCGTCCAGAACGAGATTTTGTTTTAAAATTGTCACCTCATGACAGAATTTAGTAAATACCAACTCTGCTGCGTCCACTTTTTTTGCAATGTCCACAACTTTCCATCCACAAGCCTTTAAACGATAGATTTGCAAAATTTCTTTTTTGGAAAACTGCACATTGCGAGGCACCTTTGCAGTCAGTCGAAAAAAGAAAGACAGATTCGCTTGTATCTCAGGAAATTATTGCGTCATAAGTACATGATCTTGTAATATGCAAATTTCGGATATCAGTACTTAAATCAGCTTTTAACACCGGTTGTTTATATATTTTTGGGACAGCATGTTTATGTTTTAATTTTTTTATTAAATTTATGACTGTTAAAAGTTGTTTGAGTATTTTATTATTTTTATTTCATCATTACATATTTGCATAGGTTATTTCGTCTTTCGTACTCATTTTGTTAGCTCTTAAATCCAAAAAATGGTTGACTATAAACTTTTCGGACGCACTTTACTTAAGTCGTGTGCCTCTTATAATTAACACATTATACGCTATAAAATTATGGTACAATTTTCTTAACCCTTGCGGTAAAATGACAGATGTAGCTCATCCTGAATTGTTTATGTCCCGCTGTAAAATGACGAGTTACACTCTTCAAGCAAGTAAACTTAATAAAATGTAATTACTACCACAAAATTTCTATAATTAAAAAAATAAATAAATTTGATTACAATTTTACTTAACTTAATGAAATATCCGCAATTAACAAAATGTATGGACAATAAAATGAAACAGTTTTCAATCGATTCTGTTTCCACGCACAATTTTTCACGATTAAATTTTACTGACAGGAATAAATCTGTGTTCCGTCTAAGACCATATTTTTTACATCGGTATTTCCTTATTGCTATCTTGATATGGATTTATATATAATATAAGAAACAATGCAGAAAAAATAATAACAGAAATTAAGCGGAGTATAAACAATGATTTCTTATATTCAAGAATTTTTTAACAAAATAAATTCCAGGAGCAGTAATTTTAAATGTTTTCGTTAAAAAAAATTCACATCTTCACCTATGAAATGTAAAACTGGCATTTCTAACTTTAGGCGAAGCTGCCATTCCTCGGAGTTTTTGAATAGCTCTGTTTCTGAAAAGTAATCTTTGTAATATTCAATCACAGAATTTCTGCATTAAATAAAGGGAATATTTTTATTTGAAAACAGTAGTATTCAAAAATCTGGAGAATTGGCAGCTCTGCATAGCTGCACACTAGGGCTGGACGATATCTGTAATTTCATATCGCAATATATCAACAAGTTAATACTGATATTGCTGATATATCGCGATACTAATTTAAAGGGCGGTGTCGAGAGTAAGAGCGTTTGCTTTTTTTTTTAAAGATAAATGATATAGTATCAACAATTTAAACACAAAACTTATTTTTAAGTAATGAATTAAATTTTTTATATCACTTTGCTCATATAATTTCTATATACAGGGTCATTCATAATTCTCTCCGGGGTTTCGAAACGTTATAGTAAAAAAACGAAGACGAATATGAAAAAAAGAAACATATGAAATTATTCCGAAACTATTCAAGTTTTACTTACATACATTACAGGTGTTCTATGTGTGAACCCTTGGTCACACGGCATACATCCATGCGATAGTCCAGTTCCTGCCATACTCCGTTTCTTTAAATCTGAATCAGTGGTGTCAGTTCAACGGGCCTTTCGTAATAAATATCGAAAACAGGGACCAACTGACAAAACAATTCATGTGTGGTAGCGGAAATTTAAAGAAACGGAGTATGGCAGGAACTGGACTATCGCATGGATGTATGCCGTGTGACCAAGGGTTCACACATAGAACACCTGTAATGTATGTAAGTAAAACTTGAATAGTTTCGGAATAATTTCATATGTTTCTTTTTTTTTCATATTCGTCTTCGTTTTTTTACTATAACGTTTCGAAACCCCGGAGGGAATTATGAATGACCCTGTATATGTATATTTCTTTTAAAGAAAAAATTTAAAAGAAATGAAACAATTGTTCAATAACTATTTGCATTTACACCATTACTTGCATAAAGCTTTTCTTTAAAGATAATATTTTCCCTATACTTCTCCTTATATTGTATTAATCTTTTTTTGAAGTGAAAACTTCTTTAGGCGCGTTGGGCATTTTTTGAGATGGGAAAAAACCATTGAATTCGTGACACCGTTACCGTCACCGACACCGGTACTTTTTGGTTAGGGTTAGCCGGGCGCCAGTAATATATATACACGCGCACATATATCTACACATATCTACAGATACATATATATATACATACACATATATATGCATATATGGATGTATATATATATATACAAATTTATGTATATACATATGTATTTATATATGTACATATATCACTGGCGCCCGGCTAACCGAAAAATACCCCGACACCTCTGTATATTTGGCGACGATTCTGCAATAGCTGGTTCAGGTAAGCAACCATAGATTTGCTTAAATTAATATCTCACTTTGACAGCAAAAGTGATATTAGTCTTTATTTAGCATTATTTGAAAGACAAATTTCTCGAATGAATATAATAAAAGAAAATTGGGTCACACATTTGTTAAGTTGAATTCCGTTAGAAATCGCCAATATTATAGCTAGAGAGACAGAAACATTGGCGAACAATTATGATTATGTAAAAGATTTACTTCTTAAACGCTTCAAAATGACGCCAGAAGAATTTAGGCAGAAATTAATGTCACATAAAAAATAATTTTCAGCCATTTGGCGCGATTTAGCATTTGAATTAAGAAATCATTTGGAAGAATAGATTAACGGTCTTAAAGTATCTGATTTCGAATCCTTAAAAGAATTAATAGTAGTAGATCAAATTATGAAAAGGTTACCTATAGAAATGAAAGAACATTTTATTGATTATCTTCCAAAAATTAATAAATTAGTAAGTAAACTAGACGATTATGATGCGGCGAGACGTAATGTTAAAACCATGAATAGAATTTCACACCACTTTGAAGATGGGTTTCTTATATCAACGAAATTTTACGTTTCAAAATCTCTCGCATACCATATTGTAATAGGGCAAGACGTGATCAGCAAACTAAAGTTGGCGATATATGAAGAGGGAATTAAAATTGTTGGCGAGCGCAATACTTTTCAAGTACGTTGCCTTAAAGTTGTAAATAATTCCGATAAAAAATTAAATTATGTTGCCAATTCATACAATGAAGCGAAAGTATCAAAAGGAAATAGTTCACGTGCAGAAAACGAAATGATTGATGAATAAAAATAATTCAGAAAATTATTTCCAGATAAATTTAGCACGCGCGGTGAAAACAGATAAAAGTGACTCAACTCGCGAGACCAAATCAAAAGATGGAAACGAAATAACAAAACACGGAAAATATTATAATTTAACGAGCACGAGAAAAAAAATAGACAGAAGTAATATAAAAAGAAATAATGAAAATAATGAAATATTTCAATTTATAATATAATATTATAATGTACAATAGCGTATTAAATGAAAATTGTAATATAATTTTTGTGGTAGTAGTTTATAATAATGAATAAAAAAAACCCTTCATTTAAAAATATTTCCTGCACAATAAAACGTTTCCTGACGATTCAAAAAATACACACGTAATTGTTCAAGTTTTCACTTCTGTCGGCACTCCCGGAGTGCCATTGTTTTTTTGTTTTTTTAAAGTCTCACCACTATGATACGACTTTTAAAAAAAACCACATTTAACAAAGGAAAATTCAAAATTGTCCACTATAAGCCTAATTTCGTTTATTCTGTACACAATGTGGGCCCACGCGATCCCTTTGGCATATATCCTTCGTTTAATAATGGCATAAACAAATCCCTCTATCCTAAAAATCTTCATTTTATCAATAATCATTGTCGTTTCTAATTTTTAATTTAGCGAAGGATTAATGATCTTGAATGAGGAAGAACCTAGGAGTACTAAAGATAATAATTTAAGAAATTTAAAAAATATCAAGTCTTTTAATAAGTGTATCAAGACATATCGCAATATGTATGGACCAATCACAGCAGCCGAAGAAGGAGTTCGCAATTATTGTTATTTAGTAGCGAGAGTGTTATTTAGTATTTATCCGTAACGAACAGTAGAATTTGTGGTTTTTAAGGATTGAATTTTTTTGGATATTCCTTACTTGGAAATAAGATAGAGATATAATCAACGGAGATAGATTTTCTGTTTTGGATGAAGTTGGCTAATTAATAAATAAATACATGGATCGGACGAAAGAATGATTGAAGGAGATATTGGTACAGTATATTCGTCACTGTTTTTCGGGGTTCGAAATCGCGGTGGTCGTAAAACAATATTATTGTTATTGGGATATTCAGATATCGTTATTGCCATATTTTAAAAATATCAATATTTGACAGATATATGGATAAATAATACAGCCCTACTACACACATGCTTTTTCGTCATAATGGGAACTAAAATTTTTCATATTTAAGTTGGTTCATTTATTCACCATCTGTGAATAAAGACAGGTAATGAGGTCAACAGGTAATGAGACCTACAAAGCCAAGTAATGAGGCGGGTTTTTTAATTTTTTTTTTCGTCACACTTATTATATTTAAAATTTTGTCCAATTTTGAAATATTTCTTGTATTTTTAATCATAAATACGCATCCATCACTTTAAGTGCTTAAGACGGATATACTATATTTGCTCATTCTTTTGGTGGTTGGTATGTACTGTACATAATACCAAAAATACTATAATAATGATCATATGCTGCTATGTTGCGTACGTAAAAGTACGACAATTTTTTATGCCAGTTGCTATAGTGTACAATATCGGAGAAAACTGTAGAAAAATCTAAATTGAGATTGCAACAGGTAAGATTGTATAAAAAGTTTTACAAAGTCTACAATTACAGAAACAGCGATACTATACAACATTGTTTCTTAAACGATTTTAAAGATTCCCAGAATTATGGATGTGTGCAGAGAAAAGACATCTGTTGATAGATTTAAATCCAGAACGAATTAATTTATTTTGTTAAACGTAACAGACGTTAATAATTTTGATTATTTGGAGATTTATATTTCTGTCAAATATATCAAAGATGTCCCAAAAAGACTGAAACGCGCTCAGTTTTTTGCCTGTTGGAGATACGTAGAAAATGTAAATTGCAAAAGTGCTCAAAATAAGGTAGGAATTAAGAAAACATCGATAAAACACTCCAACCATTAATTTTCAAAAGTTTTTTTTTTTTTTATAAATATTATATGGCTTTGGGTACTACAAGTTTTATTATAAGAGTTTTCTTCACGCTCCAACATGTACAACAGCAAAAATTCCATTCTTCTACGACTAAAACTGAAGAGCTATGATACTTTGAATTAAAAATGTTTTGAATATTTCCGGAACTGAAAACGGACAGGCAAATGTTTAGTGACGGAAGTCTCCGAAATTGTATAAAGTTCAAAGTATCATATCTCGGTGAGTTGTAATTTTGTAAAAGAATGGAATATTTACTGTTTTTATAGTCAGAGCAAGGAGAATGTTTTTCTAAATGCAACTTATAATACCCAGAGACGGTGCAAAAGTTTTAAAAAATGTAACCGTTTGAAAATTAACTCTAGGATTGTTTCACCCACATAATCTTAAATCTAACCTTATTTTGAACTCATTTGCAATTTACACCTCCTTTTTGCTCCTAACATATCTCCAATAGATAAAAAATGAAAGTGCATTACAATCGTTTCGGGATACTATGCATACTTAATAATGCAAAATATTGTACGATTCACTCTGAATATAATTGTCTATGGATATTTTACCATACAAACTAAAATTAAAAACACTTTAAATTCAACATGATGATTAAACCTGCGTCATTTGATACAGTAAACATGGTTTAATTTTGGTCAGTATTTTAAGCTAATTTTTAAGCATTTTTTAAGCTAATCATTATCGACTTTATAATTTCGCATAAATACGTAGTAACAAATTAAAAGATAATTACTATATTCATAGAGTAGTAAGTGTGTTTTTTACGTTGTTATTTAAGCCTATTTAAAAATACATTGAAATTCTGCTGAACTGCATTTTTCAGTGTGTAATTTTTTTAATCGAATTTTTGATTTTTTTAAGTTTATGTAAATGGATTTACAGAAAGAGAATGCATGCTGGCAAATTATCAACAAATTTTGCATAATGCGGATTCTATTTAATTCTTGGGATATAAATATTACATAGATGCCACTGGCGTCTATATGGACCATCATTGTTTCAAACGACTCTATTCATTTTAGATTTCTTTGACAAAGGTTGTAGAGTCTTATTACAAAGATTTTTCTAATTTAAGTTTCGTATCGCTAGCAAATTCTGCAAGTTCCTCTTGGAAACAATGAAAGATGTTTCACATGCTTCATTTCCATATGGAATGGTTGTAGAATCCGGGTAAACTGTTCAGCATTTAAATCTGACATCTAAATCTGATTATCTAAATTGTTTTCCGTGATAAATGCTTACTTGAAAACATCTCGTATGTGCACAGGCTGTATAAATGACAAAGCCAGCAATTTGAATTGGGCAAAATCATGAAAAAGTGATTTTCCGATAATCGCATTTGTATATGCCTATGAATGCTTTCATGAAACTAGAAAATGCTCCATTAGCACTTGTTTCAAATATCCTCAAAGCCAGAAATCTTTTATATGGATTTTCAAATAATCATGGTATCATTTTGGAAGGAATTTATACGTATATTTGCGACATTGTGTGCAAAATGGGGCTCGGATCTCCCGTACGAGGCCGCTCCACCTTCTACCTCGATCACAAAATACCATGTTAATTTATGAGAAAATTTAATTAGGTAATTATTTATTATCTAATGAAATTATCGCAAAACGGTTTTTTACAATCATAAAGTAGAAATAAATTGTCGACATAGTGCGTTTTTAAAAAAATATTTATTTAAATTTTAAGTATTTTTTAAAAGTTGATAAAATTTGAAAATTTTACAGAAGTAAAAATTTTATTGTTTATTGAGTTTTTTTTAAAAATTAAATTTACGTACACAATTTTTAAAAACTTACTACGCTGACTTTTTTTTCTAATTTCTGGTGCAGGAACTTGTTTTTCAATTATTCTATAAGGCAATGGGTCATAACATTTTCCTATATGTTAACATGGGATTTCGCAATCGGAGAGAGAAAATCTCTTTCTATACATGCCTAAAGCCTTTAAAATAAGCTAAATTCACATTTTTACTTTTGTTTTATTATTTTAAAACCGCATAAATCTAAAGAAAACTATATCATTTAGAAAAAAAAGAGGTAATCACAGAGTTTCGTAAATAACTACTACTACTATTATTTCGTTAAAATCTTTTAAAGAACATTTTCAAATTTCAGTAAACTTAAATTTCTTCAAATATTTTGATTTGTTTTTCTGGAAATTCAGATAGCAAAACAAAAAGTATTTAACTGGAAGTCTTTGTTTTAGTTTCTCTATTTATTTTTAAAGTTTTATGTCCATAACAGAACCAATTACTCTGCTATAAGAGCACAAAGGAATAAGCTCTTTCGAAAACTTAAGCTGTTTCTTCACAGACAAAAGACTTAAAAAGCTATTCGAGCGAAAAATTAACTCTGCAGTTCGAAATGAGTTTGTTCTCTACAGAATTCAAGCAAACTCATGAGTGGATAGATAGGCAGTTAGATAATCTAAAAATAACTGTTCGGTTCAAATATTCGGTTCACATTGATTAAATAATTTTAATGTATGATGCTATCGTTATGCGACTTTTATCTGTTAATTATTTTTTAAATAACTTTATTAAATAAAATTTCAAGTAATACAAAAATAAGTCATCCTTAGCGCATAAGTTAATAAATATTTTAATTATTTTTGTCTATTATAAAATTAAAGTGATGCAGAAACTAATGAAGTGTACTTTAAATAATTACTTTCTTTAAAAAAGCATTTAGTCTAATTAACACCTGACGTTATGAATGTGAAATTTCTGTGTTACAATTTTTTATTTTTCGATAAAAAAACATTAAATTAATTATTTTAAAAAACATTAAAGTTATTGTTATGCACATTTCCAGACTATTACAAAATAACGAACTTAATCAACATATTTTAAGAATATTTAAATTAAAAACTTTTAGACAGTTGTGATATAACAAAAAAATGTCATATTACTGCATCACAATGCTTGCAACGCTTGCTTCGCAAAACTTTTAGTCTAATTGAGGTAACACCTGGTATTGTGTAAGTGAAATTTCTATACTGTATTTTTTACGATTAAAAAAACATTAAATTTATTAATTTATTTAAAACGTTAAAGTTATTTGTCGGATTCCCTCTAAGTCCACACAATTTTGAAGAATAATCCTGTACTTTTAGTATGCTTCCACCACCGATATGACTACGTGATATCGGTCACGTTATGAGAGGTATATTGAGAAAAAGACGAACTCTTTCAATTAAACTTAAACGAACAATTTATTTACAAAATCTTTACAAATAACAAGACAATATTTACACTTAAAAACGCGGATATAGCTGATCCGGTTCAACATTAATTAAAATACAGAAAATAGGTTCTGTGTACTGTTACGCTACTCTATACCTCTCTCATGCTACGTTAATTAACCTAGAGTTACCCGAGATTACTCTTAATCTCACAAACACATTATCTCTCCACTCCAAGAGACCTATCTCAACGCACGTGTACCAGAGCTCTCCCTGGAACAACCTACACGTTCCCTCACAACGTTAAAACTAAACTCTCTCCCTGCTGTCACCACGAGGCAACCCTCCGTAAACGGGGTTGGTGCCTCTGTCCGCAAAGATTCGTCCCCTTAAAAAAATTCATCCCTTTATGAAGCCTCTTTCTTCTTCGATCCATGGCGAAGTTCTCTGTCTGTCTTATCTATGAACTTTGAATGTCAATAGAAAAACTCCTTCCACTGTACTAAACATTCTTTCAACTCATATCATGTCACTCACCTACTCGGATTAAGATTCCAGATAAGAAAGGAATGCTAGTTTAAAGCTTACAGTACACAGAATACATAAGCCCACAAAAAGATAGTATCACATAACAATAGTTCTAAACAGCAGCTGTCTATGAAAGCCTGACATTATTAACAACAAAATAACACATTTAATCAGACATAAAAATTAAAAACACATAAAATACAATTAAAAATTCAAGCCAACGTTTCAGGTTATGTTTTAGCCCCTCATCAGTGCAATAACATACTCTGACCAGACAATTTCAAAACATGTTTACCGTAAATAGTTTAACTAGTTAAAATCAAGAAAACTTCACAGAACTTACATTAATGCAAGACCGTATATTTAGATGGAACCATAGAAGATTCATTAATCGTCGAAATCTGCATACGAGTGAACCAACCTTCAAGAAACACTCTACTCTTAACGTTATTACAGCTGGATCTGATTAATAGGATGCCTGCGAAATCCGGACTATGGTCAGTATCAAAGAATGCTGTAATAGTTTCGATTGAAGGTTTCTAGATTTGTAGACATGTTTATATTATGCTCGGCAAGGCGAATGGCGCAAGTACGACCAGTTTCACCAACATAGACTGAGTCACAGACTTTATAGGATATGTTATGATGTAACGAAAAATATCATACTGTTTCATTGAATGATTTGGAATAGTTTTTGAGTATCATCTAATACTGTAACTTCCTTATCATCAAAAGATTTTTTAAAAAAATGTTTCAATACGATTGAGAAATTAACTATTTATCAGTTCGGAATTAACCCTTAAGACAACATTTTTTTCTTTTGAACAATCATACGAAAATATTTAAATTTTTTTGCTTTCTTTCAGGAAAAGATTAGAGAGATCAGATAAAATGGATTTCAACGATGAAAAAAAACGAAAAAAAAACGATATATTTGACGACGAATGTAGTCGAAAATACCACAGTGAAGTAAAGTGCCGCTTGTAATTTGAAAAAAAAAACATTAATTGTGAATAAGATACTGAAGGTAATTTTTATTAAATTAATTTTTGCAGTTAATTAAGATTTTGCCGACTGTTTAAAAAACTCCATTTGGCACACTTGTACAAATAGTATTTTTTTCATTCATATTTTTAGACCTACCGAAATATGCTGTTATCGAGCTGGCTTCAAAATATGGAAAAACAAACCGACGCACATTGGCGATTTTTCTTGAAATCTTGTCCAGTTCGAATCACTTTCACCTTTTCGGTGTTTATCTTTAAAAACAATGAACAAATAGTAGGAATGGAAAAATGTGTTGTCAAGTTTCTATGGAAAAATATTTTATGAAGGAATATATCACAAGACATAAGTAGGTGAATTTTTTTGTACCTCTGTATAAATTTCAAGTAGTTTCGTGAATGTTTTAATTAAAATAATTAAATAATAAAATAGCGTATTTTAAAAGCAAAAACACTTAAAAGCTGTTAAAATTACAATTGTTGAAAAGTTCATATTCAAATTTTTAGATGCATACAATATTTCTACGAAATACAGTTGTACATTCTAGTTTTTTGAGAGAAATGTGTGTGTGTATGTATGTAACTGTGAACTTAAAATATTCACATAATTACAATCAAAATCTACTGATGCAGCTTTTCTGAAGCACAGCCCATACCAGAAATACTAAAAAAGATATCTTTAAAATAATAATAATAATAATAATAATAATAATGGCTTTAAAACAGTTAGACTAGTTAATTTTCAAATTTTCGAAACAATAACGTATGACTTAAACAAACTATTATACATTTTCCTAATATCATAAGGATAAGTTAAACATATTCTAAGGACATTAATCTGCAAGTATGCAAAAGTAGTGGCATCTAAAGAATGCAACTTATATTATAGAGTTTTGGCCAGCATTTTGGCAAATTTTGCCTAAGTGGTGCAGTGACGCGACGGCCACTTACTTGCATTAAACAGGTAGATTATGAAATGTTTATGTTTATACCAAGTCTGTACAAAAGCGAAAATTTCCTTTCAGCTTTTGCTGTAAAATCGTAATATTTCCTTCATGAACTTCCTTTGCATTGCATTTTATCCAAAACTGGGGCCGATGCCTAGTAAAATCACATATACAGGGTGTTCCAAAATTCGACCGACAAATGAAGAGGGATAATAGAAGGCATCAAAAGGATAAAATTTACTGTATAACATGGAGTCACAAACCACGTTTAGTGGGAGAAAATCGCAAAAATAGTTATGAAGGGTATGACGTCGAGTGGAACAAAAAGATCCAATAATAAGTCGAAAAAATATTTGTATGACGTCAAGCATGATTACAATTCATTGCGGTTCAACATACGAAAGGAGACGACTACACATTTTTATAGAAATTATTCGAAGTTGCGGCCACGGAGATCATTGCATAGCCAATGGATGAGGCATTGCCGGACGCGTTAAAACATATTCCTGTACAAATATCTCGTCGTCTCCTTTCTGCCGTTGAACTGTAATGCATTGTAATCATGCTTGACGCAAATAAATATTTTTTCTCTTTATTATTGGCCTTTTTTGTTCCACTCGACGTCACACCCTTCATAAATATTTTTGCGATTTTTTCCCACTAAATGTGGTGTGCGATCCCGTGTTCTATAGTAAGTTTTCATCATCTTGATGCCTTCTATCACCCTTCTTAATCTGTCGGTCAAATTTTGAATATATATATATATTATTTTTTAAAGTGAAATCTAAAGCAAAATTAACTATTGGTTGTTTTATTTTACTTCAATTTAATTCAATAAGAAAACATAGAAGAAATTAATACGTAACTTTTCGAAAATTATTCATTCGAACTTAGCAATTTTAATCTTCGCAGAAGAAAGATTAATATATCCAAAATCTGTATATTTAAAACGCTAAGCGTTTTCTTTCGACAATCCGTGAGAACAAACTACTGCATCGAATTACAACATTCTTTTTTTAAATGAAAGATATTTGGACACAGATTTGTTATCGTACATTCGTTTGTTCGAAAATTTTATTAATTAGCCGTAATTTTAAATTAAACTTTTACATCTGCTTATGACGTCATAAAGTCGGCAATCAGAATACGCCCACTGTTGCGAGGCACATAGTTTATTCTCTGAACTCTGTGGTTTAGAGGATAAAAGAAAAATAATAAATATTAAAAGTACTTGACTTTTAGGCCGAATTTTTTAATTTGCAAGTTAAATTTTGGTAAAAATATTTATCCGCGTGTTTTATAAGAGAATAAAAATTCATATTTATTGTGACGTCAAGGGAATACTGTCCATTGGGTTTATTTTATAATTATAACTTATTGTAGCGATTTTTTCGTTACAATTAAATACATTAAATACAAAATATATTTATTATTTTATACATGGTGTTTAAGCAAAAAAGTAACGTATACAAAGTATGTGAGAAAAGTTTGCGCCGTTCAAAATGACGTTATGCTTAGCTGGAAATGCATTTTAACAATGATAAAACTAAAAAGAAAAAATTATATGATTGTGTCAACATGACTTAATTTTAACTGATTTTTCAATTTTTAATTTTAAAGATTTGAACTGCAGCTTTTATTGGGTGCTTCATCTTGATTGCATACCTATGCAATGCTACGAATTGTATGCTACGAATGACTTTTTTTTTATATGATAGGTTAGAAGATTTCATTTTTTAATAAAACATTTCACAAAAGTAAAGGGTTTCAGGAAAATTAAAATTATTAAAAATAGTGTGATAATAATAATAAAAAAAAAACTTGAAATATTGATTGTTTTTTAGCTAGAATAAACAATGTAAGGCTAATATTTTATAGGACTTATTAGGTTTGTTAAAAGTTTATTTAACAGTTCCTTATTAGCGACAAAGTCATACTTCTTTCACTGTGAATTTCTCTTTTGATGTCAAAAAATGGTAGTCTACTTTTGGACGCCAGCCAAAACGCAGTGGCAATTTTTAGAAAGGCATAACGGTTGTGATAACAAACGGCGCTACCGCTTTAGCTTTCATCGCTCTTACATATCACTTTTAAATACTAGAAATTTCAATTTTTTACTACATTTTACTACATTTTACAATTTCAATTCTTACATCATCAGTTAGAAAAAAAATTAGCTTTCGATTGAAATTTATTTGAAAACTGCCGCTTAATTTAACGACATTTTAAATAATTTTCAAGCATGAAATATTTGTTAATTCTGTTTCAACAATGGCCAGCAGTTTGCTTTAAAAATGTAAAATAGCCACTGGGAAAGTTGCCACAATTGAAAATAGATTTCCCTAACCATCATGGAAACTGAAAAAAATAATAATAAAAAAACCTGAGACATCATAAAATAAGAAAAAAAAAAGAATGTGGCACTCCGGGAGTGCCGACAGAAGTGAAAACAAGAACAATTACGTGTGTATTTTTTGAATCGTCAGGAAATACTTTTAAATGAAGTGTTTTATTATTCATTATTATAAACTACTACTACAAAAATTATATTACAATTTTCATTTAAGGCGGTATTCAAAAAAAATATTTTTCCACGCTCAACAACTCAAAATTTTGAGACACATTCTCAGACTCATTTTTAAAAGTAACAACAGGAAACTTGGCGGCGTGATTTATAAAGACATTTATAAGGGCCCCATGTTTTTATTTTTCGTTCAATTAATTAGAAATTGATTTACAGACAATTATTTTCGCAGTACCATAATTTTTTTTTTTTGTTTCCAGCGCTATCGCTTTGGGAAATTCGGTTCAAAATGTCCATTTTGACAGTATTTTTTTAAATATATTCTGCCTTTATTAAAAAATCAAGACAATACGGACATTATAAAGTTTCTGAATAAGAGAACCTGCCAATTGGATGCATTTTAGAGCAAAATTGAATTTACAAATGTGTCTAAAAATAAGCAGTTTGTATTTGAATACACCCTTAATGCGCTATTCTGTCCGTTGTTGAGATATGGAAACGGGGCATAGTTAGATAAAACACCGTAAAAAGAGTGCCAGAGGAGGGAGGGAGGGGAGGTCCAGTGTCCTTTGTTAAATGACTAATTAGGCTGATACCTATACATGTGTAAAGATTGATTTATTTCGTTCAGCCAGGAACTGAATTTTAAATGTCACTTAGTTTATTATTTAAAAATTCTGGTTCACGCTACTCATACATTTATTTTAATGTTACAGAGATTCATTACTCAGGGAAAATATAATGTTTGAAATCAGTCGCGTTGAAATTGGACTGTCCGTTGTTGAGATATGGAAACGAGGCATAGTTAGTTAAAACACCGTAAAACGGGGGCCTGAGGGGAGGCGTGGGGCTCAGTGCCCTTCGTTAAATGACTAATTAGGCTGATCCATATACATCTTTAAAGATTGATTTATTTCGTTCAGCTAGGAACTGAATTTCAAATGTCGCTTAGTTTATTATTTAAAAATTCTGGTTCACGCTACTCATACATTTTTTTTAATGTTACGGAGATTCATTAATTAGTGAATTATAATGTTTGAAATCAGTTGCGATGAAATTGAACTGTCCGTTGTTGAGATATGGAAACGAGGCATAGTTAGTTAAAACACCGTAAAAGGGGGTTGGAGGGGGGGGTGTCCAGTGTCCTTCGTTAAATGACTAATTAGGCTGATCCCTATACATCTGTAAATATTGATTAATTTCGTTCAGCTAGGAACTAGATTTCAAATGTCGCTTAATTTATTATTTAAAAATTCTGGTTCACGCTACTCATATATTTATTTTAATGTTACGCATATTCATTACTCAGTGAATTATAATGTTTGAAATCGGTTGCGTTGAAATTGAACTGTCCGTTGTTGAGATATGGAAACGAGGCATGGTTAGTTAAAACACCGTAAAAGGGGTGATGGGGGTCCAGTGTCCTTCGTTAAATGACTAATTATACTGATCCCTATACGTTTTTAAAGACTGATTTATTTCGTTCAGCTAGGAACTGAATTTCAAATATCGCTTAGTTTATTATAAGAAGCCCGATATAACGCGATTGTTGGGAGACATGTTTCACACCCGCGTTATAGCTTAACCGCGGTATATCGGAATGGTGTCAAGAAATGGTACAAAATGATGAAAGCACTTACCCGATTTGTGAAATGTAATTAACTCTATAATTAATTAAACACAAACTTAATCTTACACTATCTTAAAAAAGTCCGTAAGTGTTGTTTGGCGAACTGAGGAGTTTCGTTTCTTTTCGGCATATTGTTTCACACTAGCAAGATGGTGTAGATGAACACTATCTGAACCGTCTTGCCTCTCCCTCCACGAAATTACCTTCGCTAAGTGTGAAATGACTTCACTAACATGTGGAACGTCGTCTTTCACTACCACGTCATTTTCAATTTCATCATCATCATCTTGCTCACTGCAATTGTTATGCGTTACAGCATCAATGATATCCTGATCTCTTATGAACTCTGAAATTGGTCCGCTGTTGTCAATTTCTATCCAGTCATTTAAATCGTCAACAGAGATATCGAGACGCATATTACTAACCGCAGACTGCAAATCACTCATTGTGAATTCGGGATCGTTGTTATCGCGTTCTTGAGTCATTGTTCAACACTAAGGGCCGTGGGGTATCTGACTGACAGGAAATAAAATGTGCGAAAAAGCGTTTTATGAAGAATATTATGTGTCACTGAAATTTTAAACGCAAATTTTATCCTAAAATTCATAATTTTTTTTTCGGGGGACATACTTTCCCCCGCGTTAAATCCGAATTCGCGGTATATCGGACCACGTTATTTCGGGCCTCTACTGTATTTAAAAATTCTGGTTCACGCTATTCATACATTTATTTTAATGTTACGGAGATTCATTACTCAGTAAATTATAATGTTTGAAATCAGTTGCGATGAAATTGAACTGTCCGTTGTTGAGATATGGAAACGAGACATAGTTAGTTAAAACACCGTAAAAGGGGGGTCGGAGGGGGAGGAGTCCAGTATCCTTCGTTAAATGACTAATTAGGCTGATCCCTGTACATCTGTAAAGATTGATTTATTTCGTTCAGATAGGAACTGAATTTTAAATGTCGCTTAGTTTATTATTTAAAAATTCTGGTTCACGCTACTCATACATTTATTTTAATGTTACGGAGATTCATTACTCAGTGAAAATATAATGTTTGAAATCAGTCGCGTTGAAATTCGTCTGTCCGTTGTTGAGATATGGAAACGAGGCATAGTTAGTTAAAACTCCGTAAAAGGGGGTCGGAGGGGGGGGCCTTGTGTCCTTCGTTAAATGACTAATTAGGCTGATCCCTATACATCTGTATTGATTGATTAATTTCGTTCAGCTAGGAACTAGATTTCAAATGTCGCTTAATTTATTATTTAAAAATTCTGGTTCACGATACTCATACATTTATTTTAATGTTACGGAGATTCATTACTCAGTGAATTATAATGTTTGAAATCGGTTGCGTTGAAATTGAACTGTCCGTTGTTGAGATATGGAAACGAGGCATAGTTAGTTAAAACACCGTAAAAGGGGGGCCGGGCGTCCAGTGTCATTCGTTAAATGACTAATTATACTCATCCCTATACGTTTTTAAAGATTGATTTATTTCGTTCAGCTAGGAATTGAATTTCAAATGTCGTTTAGTTTATTATTTAAAAATTCTGGTTCACACTACTCATACATTTATTTTAATGTTATGGAGATTCATTACTCAGTGAATTATAGTGTTTGAAATAAGTCGCGTTGAAATTGGACTGTCCGTTGTTGAGATATGGATATGAGCCATAGTTAGTTAAAACACCGTAAAAGAGGGGCCGGAGGGGATACGTGGGGTCCAGTGCCCTTCCTTAAATGACTAATTAGACTGATCCCTATACGTTTTTAAAGATTGATTTATTTCGTTCAGCTAGGAACTGAATTTCAAATGTCGCTTAGTTTATTATTTAAAAATTCTGGTTCACGCTACTCATACATTTTTTACCCCGCCCTACCTCATACGGAACTATACACAATACATGTACTTACTTATATGCAGAGGTGTCGGGTATAGTAACAGTGTCGCGAGTTCAATGGTTCTTTCCCATCTTAAAAAATGCCCAACGCGCCTAAAGAATTTTCACTTCAAATATACAGAGGTGTCGGTAACAGTGACGGTTACATTCAGAGTGTCGCGAGTTCAATGGTTTTGTCCCATCTCAAAAAATGCCCAACGCACCTAAAGAAGTTTTCACTACAAATATACAGAGGTGTCGGTAACAGTGACGGTTAGAGTAACAGTGTCGCGAGTTCAATGATTTTTTCCCATCTCAAAAAATGCCCAACGCGCCTAAAGAAGTTTTCACTTCAAAAACTATTTTTAGTTTATGTTTAACATTAAATTTATTTGTTGAATTCTTTGATGTATTCTTTGATGTTGCATCAGAATATGCTAGGAATTGTATTATTTTACTTTTTTAAAGATCCATTTGGTATTTAACTGTATAAGAGGGAAAATATCCCCGACTGTGATGGATAATCATCCTGATTATGTAAAGGGACCGAAGAAACCATACAAATGAAACCATACACTTGAAAACATTAAAAATCTCCCTCATCTGCAGATTGATTTGTTATTGTAAAAATAATTCTTCATCTTTACATAAAAATTGATTAGCTTTAAACAATGGAAGCGTTTTAGAAGATATGGATTTCAAACAAACAATGATTAAAGAGGAGGACATTTTGAAACTTTAATTTAAACATTTTAAAACTTTTTTTAACGTCTAGGTCCCTGAAATTTTCTTTCTTGCCGTGGGGAATATGGCGGTAATGTCAAACTGATTTACATGACACAGTTGTTTACGGATTGTTTGTTCGGAGTTTGCATCAGAAATAGTACCGTATTTCACTGGGGGAAATTTTTTTTAAAATAAAGTATTTGAAAGACTGTTTCATACGCACCCCTTATTAAATAATAAAGTAACTTATTTTACTGATATTGTTATAGTATTTTAACCGTCAAGTTTTGACGGGTTCCATCTAGTGTTTGTTTAAAACAGGAATTTCAATGCATTCATAAAACAATTTATAACTTAAATATGAAAATATTAAAAAATATATATCATTTTGCCTAATTTCTTTCAAATAAAATATCTATATTGTTCCCATTAATTGAAAAAACAGATACTTTCAAAAAAACTGTCCTACAACATACCTGGTGTCTTTATAATAAGATGTTAATTATTTTCTTTACTTAAAAAATAAGTAAGTAAATAAAAATATAATATCATTTATTATAACACTAAATATGTAAATGTTGAGAGATTGAATATTAATCTGTAATCAGCAAGCCGTCCACAATTAACTTTTATTCATACTATGATATAGATATCTGTATGCAGCAAATTATCTTCTTTAAATGTGAAAATGTTATAATCAGTGTATATATAATTAATTTTGATAGCGTAGTTATTACTTGAAAAAAAATGTAAAAAAAAATTCTTTTTACAATTTTATGCAGTATTTACCAAAGCGTTTTTTGAAAAATTATTAAACAACAAAAAAAAATGTTGATTTTTATTTGTTATAAAAAATGCTTTTTTTATATATATATACTTGCATAAAATATTTTCGCTTTTTTAATGATGTTGTTTCATTTTTTGTAGCTATTGTAATTATTTTCTAGATTGAAATTAAAATGTTATTTACAAATTTCCACAATCAATATGCAGTTATTTTATATATAAAAAATTTAATAACTTATTCAAAAACCAATTTATTATTAAAGTAGAAAGTAAAACATATAGAATACGATATTTAATAATATAAACACAATTATTTAGTTAATAGATTTATTATTAGAAAAGTAAAATTAAAACAAGAAGTTTGTAAAAAAAAGATGATACGGTATGGCAAAAACGGTCATTGTATATTTTTAATTTTAAGAAGTTTTTATTTCATTCAATAATTTTAATCTTTCTTTAATTTACTTTCTTTGGATTATTTTAATTATTTTGGAATAATAAATTCTTAATATAAATTATATTTTTAGATTACTTTTTTTCATACGATTTACTTCGAAAGTGAAAATACACTTCTTCACAAATCTGCATTATTCATGAAGTAACTTTACAAATTATTCCCTTTGAAACTAATTTAATTTAGGCATTAAAGCTCGTAGGTTTGCTTTGAATATTAGCAGAGCTCCCCTGCTTAAATGAAAATTCGCAGGTAATATTTGCCAAAGGAAAATTGGTGACTTCTTCTTTCGCTTCCCTTCACTTTTCTCTGAGTGGACTAAGTATACAAAAGAGAAAACGTTTGGAATATTTTCAATTCGTGAATGGGATACTGAAATAAATTTCACAGAAAGCAGCGCTATGAATTAAAAATAAAAATACACATTTTTTTTCCTATCCAATTAGTTTTAGGATGTTTTTTTTGGCATAATACTATACTGGAAAAGTATCATTCTTTACATATCTAACCTTTATAGCAAAAAAAAAGTAAATTAAATTAAATTAAATTAAATTAAAATTAAATGTTTGATACTCTAAGAGCACTAAAATAAATAAAAAATGAGCGAAATAATCTTTAATATATTATTTCAATTTTTAAGACAAAAGTTTTGAATTTAACCGTTAGGACCTACATCTATTTTATAAATTAATTGCAACTAAATGGATATGGTACAAAACACACTCTATTGATAGAGCATCATTATGAAGTATCTATTAGCACCATATTAAAATACCCTCTTTGTTTCATCATTTATGAAAATGTAAAGAAAAAAAACCTTGTCTCTGACGCTTGATTGATACTAGTTAACGCGTTCACTGCAGGGTTAAAATTACCGGAATTTTATTTTATTTAGAAAGTTCGAATTGATACCAGAAAATACTAATAGCTATATTTACTTTATTCAATTACAGATACTTCGTGATTACATAAAATAAAAATTCTTCTTTCGAAATTTCCGGTAAGAATTCGTAATTTTAGATTAAAAAACCACGAGTATACTCGTTGTTGGCAGCGAATGCGTTAAGAGTTAGTAAAACAAAATGCAGTAATTAGGACGCGTAATCAAAAACGCGTAATCATACTTGGTGTCACTTGATGCGTCTAAATACTTCTGACCTCGAAGATGAATCATTTTGTACTAAATATATGGCACATGGTAAACTTGTAGAATGTATTCGCATGTATAAAATATTATGCAACATATAGTAAAATGTTGAAAAAAGCCCATAGAGATAACCATTCCAAAGTTTACATTCGTCATTCGCCTAAAAGCACTTTATATATTCAATGCTAGACAGATATGCTACAAAACCTTCTCTATTGAAAGAGCACCATATTAAATTATCTATCAGCACCACACTAAAATTTCGTTTTTTAAAATAAAATTTGTCATTATTTGTGAAAATTTAAAGAAAACCCTGTCTCTGACACTTAACCACTAAAAGTTAAGAATTATTGTAAAACGAAATGCAGTAATTAGCATAAGCGTTCCAACTTGCAGACATAACTGGTGTCACTTGAATCATCTAAGTACTTCTGCCCTCGAAGAAGATCATTTTGTGTAAATATATGGCAGATGGTAAACGTGAAGCATTTATTAGCCTGTATAAAATATGATACAACATATAGTAAAATGTTGAAAAAAAGAAAATTTGAATTTTAGAGATAACCATTCGAAAGTTACACTGTTAAAAATTTCTGTAAAAACACAGAAAAAAAAACGAGACTCTCTGTAAATTTACACTAGTTCTTGGTTAAATGCATTCGAGCGAGTTTCTCTGTCATCATTTTACAGACATTTCCCTTTTCTTACATCAAAGATTTCCAAGTCTTTGTTTAATATTGTTATGTTTGTTATAACCTGTAATTCAAAATACACACTTTTAAAATTATTTTACAATTTTATCAGAAATATTAAAGAAGAAAATTTGGTTTAAAAATTGTTTTATTAAAAATTAGAATATTTTAGAATGGGAAGCTTCATCTCTGAGGAGTTAGCGCGGATTTTTATCGACTATCAAATATCTGTTGATTAGTGCCAAGATAGCGTACACAATATTGCACGTCCTACTATATTTGGATACAACCCCTCATCTTTTTGCTTCCTTTTGGGAACAACGGATTTCGAGCTTATTCTATCGACGATAATTTTCAGAATTTTCAAGCTATGATTTTGAGACAAAAGTTGCTCTATAAACTTAGCTAATACATTATGCATATTATATTTTGATTGCATTCGCGCATGCGCAGTGAAACATTTTTTAGTAAACCTGCTCATTTTTCATCCAATTTTTATTATTTTTTAATTCTGATTGCAGAGTAATATGTACAATGTTGTTTGTCATATTTTCTGAAAATAACTTTTTTTTATATTAAGAACTCTGCAAATTATAAGCAAAAAACTTGGCGAAATTTGGGACTGTTTTTATAAAATCCTTAATTGCTCTACGAGTATACATGATATCCTCATAAAAATGAACACAGTGTATTACAATAAGCCACTTATTAATAATCTCGAGTTTGAACGCTTTTGCTACATTAGTTTTTACAGGGTTAATCAAAAGATATTCGTTCTTTTTCAATTTGTTGACAGTCCCCTATGAGATTCGTGAAAAAATCTTCGCGGGAATATATAACCTATACTATACTGTTTACACACCTGCAGTTTCAGGTTAATTCCTCATGTATTTTTCTAGATAGTTAACAAAACGTCTAAAATCGCAAGTGACCGGTCACCTTTAGCAATATAGTGTATATATATATATAATGTGTTACAATTTCGAAAAATTCTCGAAAAAATTATTGATTTTGTTGCAAAAAAAGGAATTAAATTAAAATTATTTCATTGATATACACATATATATGTGTGTGTTACAAGCTTTTGCAGTGCATGTTATTCTAGGTTTTAAAATGAATTTAAATGATATATTACACGAGTTGAAAAAACAAACAAACAGCAACAAAAAAAAAAAAAAAAAAAAAAAAGATAATATTTTTAAAGTACAATTTTTACAAAGCGAAGTTCGCTAAAATATTTTCATATGGTATGAAAAGACAACATACCTTAAGTTAAACGTATATTAATCCGACAGATGACAGCATTAAATATTAGTTATATTTATTTAAATACTAAAAAAATAAAAGCTCTTTTAAGTCCTCATACTTATGACTAATTATCGCATTAAACAAAATCACTGAAAAAACAAAGCGTTTCCGACTAAATCATAAAAGACATACTTGGCACAAAATAGCAAGTGTCCTCATGGTATACTGGTTATGATGCTTAACTTCCGCCCAGACGACTCGGGTTCAAATTACGGCTATGGTCGAAGCGGTTCTTATAAAAAATTAAGTGCTGCGTTACAGCGATTACAATTCATTTAAATAATTCTAACAGTATCCACAGCTGGCGTAAAAACGGGGTCTTCTGTCTATTTTTATAAAGAATTTATTTTACCGAAAAAATTTACAATAGACACTGTAAATTTACCGAATAATGTATGTGTTATTTAACAGAATCTCTGTTTTTCTACTCTCTGTAATTTTACATAAGACATAAAATAACAGATTACCAGTAGATTCTCTGTAATTTCACAGAATTTTTTTAATAGTGAACGTTCGTCATTCAGGACCTAAATGCACTTTACCTATTCAATGCTAGGCGGATATGTAATAAAACCTACCTAATTGAAAAAGCACCATATTAAATTATCTATTAGCACCACACTGAAATACCTTTTTTTAATTAAAATTTTTCATTATTTATGAAAATGTAAAGAAAACCCTGTCTCTGACGTTTGACCTATAAAAGTTAAGAATTCGATAAACAAAATGTAGAATTGAGCATAGGCGCTCCAACGTGTGGACATAACTGGTGTCACTTGATGCGTCTAAGTACTTCTGACCTCAAAGAAAACTCATTTTCTGTAAATATATGACACAGGGTAAACATGTAGCAGTTTTTCGTATGTATCAAATATGATACACACCATACTGTAAATTGTTAAAAAAATGAATTTTAGACATAACTATTCGAAAGTTCACAAATCGTTTAGCAAATAACTTTTTAGTTAATATTATATTGTTTTATAGTGAATATATATTTTATAGTGGAATATGTTTTTAGATATGTTGCTTTATAATGGAGCGTGGGTCCAAAATCTTTGACGTTTTAAAATTTGATTTTAAAAAAAAATCAAATAATTAGCATACAATTTTGTAATGTAAATGATTCGCAACAATCTTTAAAACATAAATAAATAAATAAATAAATAAATAGAAAAGTTTCAAAATTTTCTTAATGTTTATATATTTAAAGCTGCAAAAATTATTAAAAAAAAAAAAAAAAGCAGTTACAGACCATTTATTTTGTACAAACTACTACCATACTTCAACGTCTGCGCCATTTCTATCTCGAACCACATCCAAACGATACTCAATTTCATTCCATTTATTCACATGTGGCTTTAAAGATTTTACAAAATAAATCGTGTGTAGTATCTCCTTGAGTTTCTTATGCTCTTTGCAACTTTGAAGGTATGGCGCGATCTATCTGCAAATTGTTCTAGTAAGTTTATTTAGATTGTTTCAAAAACTTTCCAGTACGAGAAGCATTTTCGTCCAAACCGCACTACTTTAGTAAATATCTAATTATTTTATTGATTTTTAAAATGTGTCAAGGTCTTCTGGAATAACATCTACGAATAACTGTGTTAATGTTAATGTTAAGCTTCTATGTTAATTTACTGAATGTGAGATTCAGAAAAATTATTAATAACAATAAATTTTAAAATTTAATTCTAAATGTTTTGTTCCTTAATTTATTCAATGTATTTAAATTATTTTTCAATATAATCTGTGTATAAATATACGACATCAACTGAAAATTGAAAATACTTCCTTTTTCTTTTATTTTTATATTTTTCTTTTTAGAGAGAGATGCTTGCTTTTAAAAATTGATGAAATTATTATTGTTATCCTTTTTTAAAATCTTAAGTAAAAAATTATTACATTATTCTGAAATTAAATGTATACATTGTAATCAATTTCTAACTTATAAATTATGCTAATACATTTTGGTTTCCTTGTTCATTTTATGAAGACGAAATTTAAAAAAAATTCATATCGATTATATGTTTTAAAATATCAAAAGTATTTGTGAACTTTCACAAAAGCATTTTTACACAAATGTATGACATGAAGTGCAATTTTAAACATTTTATACTTTTCTTCCTTTTGAGAAACTTTCATTTCTGAATTTTTCGTAATTCCTCATATATAGTAACAAATGCACCACCTTTACTAGTAACAATTTCATATAATACTGGAAATGTTAAAATTTTGGAAACAATTTCTTTAAAAAACTGTAATAGTCTCAAGAGATTTGTTGAAACTCCAATAATTTAAATAATAAGATGAGTTGAATTTTCTATTATAATCGTTTTTTGTTTATATTTTAACTTTATAAAAAACAATATTGAGATTATTCATGATGCTATTTTTATTCAAATAGGAAAATATAAGCTTACTAGGTGTTTTTTCGCAGACTTTCATCCTCTATAAATACGTATTTATGAAGCGCACAAAAACATTCACTTGGATAAAAAACAGATAAAAAGTTTTGAAATTCCAAACTTTTTTCTGCGGACATAAAGGGAAAAAATCATCATCATCAATCACGTGAAAATTCTTTTCAGATATCCTTATTTACAAAAAATATATATTAAATAAAGTTTTTATTTTCTATTTCTTAGTCATAAATTCCATATAAATTTTAATTTATTTTTTAAAGAAATCTTGTACATTGTGTTTTCTGAAATAGTATTTTCTTCATGTATGTTAAATGGGACCCATAACTTCACGGATAGATGGTACAAAAATGTGACATCAATATTGATGAAATTAAGTGAAAAAAACGATGTAGTTAAACGTATTGTTTTACGTCATATAAATTTTAATGGATAGCGTTGGTGGTAAAAATAATTATTTTTTTTTTCAAATGTTATAATAAACTACCTTCATGGCAATCCGATGTGTTGCAGTTAATTTGTATGCGATCTGTCAATTAATTAGGGTAAAAGAAAAACTACATTTATTGTAAATTTAGAAAATATATGTAATATTTATTTTAGTTAATACCAAAATGAAGAAGAAAATAATATTTACAATTTAGGTTAAAAGTGTTGTCAATAAAAGAGCACGGTTTCAATGGCGACATTTGTCAAAAACATTTTGTTCTTTCAAGAAATGACTAATTTCAGAACTGGTGGAATGGAAATGACGTTATTTTGGCTTACTTATACAAAAATGCTCCAGTTTTCCAATGAAAATATATTGTTTAAAAAAGTAATTTTAAAACGCTAAAATATTCCACTTTTAGCATCTTTGTGAAAAGCGTTACAAATAATCGTTCAGAAATAAATAGTTCAAAGTCTGTATTCGCTTTACTAAATGTAATTCTTGTTAATAAGAAACAATAATTGTACAGTTGAATGAAATGAGCTTAACTTGTTTAACTTCTCTCGTTGAATATCAAATTTAGAAAAGCTATAATGTAATTATTTCTAGAGTTACTTTGTCGAGAGACGATTTTTTGTTATCTAAAATAAACTGATCCATAATGGAATTCATCATTTCATGTTGAAAATATGTTTTTATGTCTTCGAATTATTTTTTTTATGTAATTTAATCTAGATATTGTTTTCATTATCCATTCAAATTGAAAAATAAATTTCTTTTTTATTTTAATTTGAAGCAGATTGAGCCAGAAAAATATAAAAATATCTATTATTTCCCTTTTTCTGCCTTTTCTGCACAATGATGGTGTAATTTAGTTGCCACCACAACAGAAATTTTGTTACAAACTTTCAAAAAATTTAATACCTTGTAAATTAAATTTTGATGTTTCGAGATTATTATGACATCCTTAGATCCTTACAAATAACTGTTTTTTTTTTTGTTTGTTTTTTTCTTTCAGCTCGTAATTTATTCTATTTTCGGAAGAATAGATGTGAAATACAAACACACAGTCAGATTTTAATATAATAGGTCATTCACAAATATATTTGGGGAAAATTTAGGGGATCTAATTAAGTTAATTGATTATTTATTTATTTATTATTTATGGAGCATGGTTCGAAAAATCTCGTAACACCGAACTTAAAAATGTATCTGTTTTAATTTTAGGCATTATATTTTCAGAGATATTGTTGAAAATGTATTGCAAAAATACCCCTCCTCCATCTAATTTCCGAATCTACTGCAACTAAAGTTATGAAAAAAATAGTTGTAGTAGAACATTATATAAACCTTGCAGGAAAACTATAGCGATTATCCTAGGTCACATGGTTTTTGAGAATATCGCATTTTTCCGTTACATGCAAACTTCACTTTTCGGACGGTCAGCAGTGACGTTGAGGCGTGCTCGAGTTACCTATCGATGCGGAATCACCCAATAATTGTTGATAACGATTTTCGAAAAAATTGTCGGTAGTTAGCCAAGATATTAATTAAAAAACCTATCTAAAAGAAAGCAGCAACTTTGCGACCTTCTTTTGAAGCGCGCACAATGCCAAGATTAAACTTTCCACAAGGTCTTTGTGTTAGGTAATGCAAATAATAGTCATAAATAGTCAACGTTTTTCATTCCAATTGAATTCAATTATTGAAGGCAACTATCGAAAAATAATTCATAGAATAATTCCACGTTTTTACAAATTCTTTTTTATTCTTTTAGCAACGATTTTTTGTAATGCTAGCTGACCCGCCCGTCGTGGCCCGGGCAGACTGTCATTGAAAAATATAACAGTGGAGTGGACTTCATAAAAAAAGACCTTATAATATTTATTTATACTAAAAGCTTGTAAAAAAAATTAAATAAGAGCTAAAATTTCAAAAGTATAACAGTTACGTTTAAAAAATGAAACGGTCAGGTAAAAGAGTTACGCTTACTTTTCCCTTTTTACTAAAAATCCCTTTTTAAAAATCATTGCTTTGTTTACATTTTAAATTTTATATTGTTAATTGTATTTTTTAAATTATAAATATTAAATGCTTACAAAAATCAATATTTCAAATGAAAATGTATAAGAATACGTCTATGTAATTGTTAATGTTGACGAATTATAATCAGTGTCGAATTCAGACACTTTTCTCCGGGAGGGATTTCTGTTGCCCGGGGGGACACTGTCGAGTTCCGGGGAGGAAATTACACTTTTTATCCATTAAAAGCATAAAATCTCAAATCTTCTGGGGTGACATTCCAATGCTCCGGGGGGGGGGGGTGATGTAACCCCCGGGCCATCCCCTGAATTCAACACTGATTATAATTACAATTTATTTGCACTATAATCAATAAATCACTATTTGTTTCGCTTTTATTCCTGTAGATGGCAGCACCAACCAATGAGATATACCATATGAGACACCAACCGTTTCATTCGGGCGTTGCTATTAAACAATTAACAAATAATCGCGATTTATGTGCTACGTACGATAGCTTAATATATATATATGGAATGTAGTTAATAATTACTAAATTTATTTTACTGAACCCTTTGTGCGCGAGTAAAACTCGCACTTGACTGATTATTTCTTTCTTCAATATATTTATATAAAATAGTTGATAGTTGATGTTCAGACTCAAGATAATGTAAAATCGAAGACCACCCTAACCACTTATGTTTTTATTTTTAATTTCTTATCTACTTGGAAGCATCACAGAAAGCATCATCATCGAAGTTCAACGACTCCAAATTTTCCAAATAATGTATATTTATTTCTTTTAAAAACTGTTCTATGTTAGGTTTTCAGAGAAAATTTTTAAATAGAAACGTCATTTGTTTTTTCGTGTAAGTTATTTTGAATGTTACATTTTATTACTGTTATTTTCTAATCCCAGAAAAACTCAGATACCCTATTTTAAAATATTTTTAGTTATTTTTAAAAAGAGGCTGATATTTAAATTTTATTTCATCTTTTGAATGTTTATTTCTGAAAGAAGGATGGCATTGAAGTGTATTTCAAAGTTTAGATTAATTTCCAAGAAAACAAATTAAGATAATTTGGTTTTAACTGAAAGAACCTAACAAATAGGTAATGTACTGTAGTAACAAACCAATATGGGTTATACTGGATCCAAATATTGCATTAATCGGAAATATTTCCAATTAAATACCAATAGTGGTTAAATATTTGAATTATTTTGGAAATATTTGTAATGAAATGCAACTATTACAGAAATATTGAGACTATATTTTCCAAATGCCTATAATCAAATGTTAGTATTGTAGAATTCTTGGTTTTTGTTGAAAATTCGGGCAATAAAATGGCGAAACATTTCTGTCCAATATTGGCCAAAATATACCCTATACAAACAATATTGTTTTGCTCCTAAGATATTAATCACAATTGTTAAACTATACGATTTGTATGAAACGTGTTTTATATTCTCGAAAAAAAAATCATTTCACGTGTTTAATTTTATAATAGAAATTTATAATGTCATTTTGTCTATATAAGACAGCGAAATGTTTAAAATCCTTGAAAATGATTGCAAAACTTGCATAAATTACGTACTTGCTTTTTTTTTTTTTTTTTTTTTTTTTTTTCAAATGCATCATAGCGTTCAACAATCGAATACCAATGAAATAATGTTAGGCTTTTATTTTCATGCTAAAAGATTAATTTTCCTGTGATGGCATTTGAAAAGTCTATAGCAAAATCAAATAAATAAACACTTTTTCAGAAATCTTTAATAACTCTCATTTTTTAGGAAAAATCTGACGATTATTCTATATAAAAATAGCTAATAAAATCTTTGTGCAAGAGTATTAAAAGGAAGAATACCAACGTTAAAAATGTGCAAATAATACACAAAAAAGCAGCAAACAGCTGTTTCTAATCTACAAGCGAGATTCTTCCTCAGTGCGATAAAGAGCAGAGCACAGCATGATAGGAAAAGCAAGACTTTGGAAAACGACAGAAGGGCGGTGACTTATATACCCGATGCGGGTAGAGAACGCGCCAAAAGCAACCAATGAGAAGAAAGCATCAGGAAACAACTGAGTGGACAAGTAGAGACATCTACCGAAGAACAAAAGAAATAAAATAAAACCAAAAAAGGGAAATTAAATTAATGCTTTCCAAATACTTGGAAAATCAAGAGTACTAGATAAGAAAGAGACTAAGGAGTGAACATTTTTAATGATGTGGTAATCTTTCCAAAAATCAAGATCAAGGTTAGAAGAACGTTTTTGAATAATGTTGGCTGAGGAAAATAGGTTCAACATTTCATCAGCCACTATTATCTAAAATTACTAATATGTTACCTATTTCAATTGTAGGACAAGTTAAACACATATAACAAATAGGAACAAAGAAATGGCAAAATTCTATAAAAATCCAAGTGAAGCCTTGTATTTATTCTTTAGTCAAAATTTTTCACAATTTTAGTTGATTTCTTTCATTAATATTTAAAAAATAATAATAATAATTAGACAAGAGACAAAGGAAAATTACTTATCGAAATTATAATGAAACTAACACAGCGGTCCTTAAACTCTGAGTCGCTAGTAATGTTTTGGTAGGCCACAGCTCAAAAATATATAATAAATTTTATCTTCTGAAAAATTTATATTATAAAGCAAAAACATGTCCATGAGTAACACTGACGTCATATTAGTGCTTCCAACAGCTGACCAATAAATTTCGCTTTTGTTGCATTTTTTTTTTAACTTCTAAACATCGCACAATTTCAAAAACTTAATTTACTGATATTTTTTATGGTTTTAAAATAACTTTCAAGCATAATTTTAAAAAAATCTTTCTCTGTATCGTGCAGCCTAATTGAGAAAGATTAATCCGTTTGCACTTACAACAAATCCAACATTTGTTTCTGGCTAATATTCTATAAACGGAATTAAAATTTCATTAATAAATAAATAAAATAACATGCAAAATGCAAATTTAAAAGACATGTAATCGAACTACAAGATTTCTACTTAAGCCTCTGAACTTATGAGAAACAGAGTGCTGCTGTAATTAGCGAAATTTTTGGCGATTTCTAAAGACTAATAACTAGTGTTGAGCATAACGATTATTTTGATTATTCGAATGAATCATTCGGGCATGCGCAGAAGCATATCTGTCAAACTTTTTTTTATTCAATTACTACCAGAAATTTTGAATTCTAGTAGTAATTGAATAAAAAAAAGTTTTACAGATATGCTTCTGCGCATGCCCGAATGATTCGTTCGAATAATCAAAATAATCGTTATGTCCATCACTACTAATAACGGTACTAATAATTACAGACACTACTAATAATTAACATCACTAATAATACTATCGCTTTTACTGAATTTAAATGCTTTATTTGAATACATTATTTAGTTCCATATAAAGAATGCTTTTTGGTATTGTTAGTAGGCAATCTAGAAAATATGATAAATGTAAAAAATCTATTAGTAATTTCACTTTAAAAAGAAAATAAAAAGGTTTTTACCTATATTCTGGAATCTAACCCGAAAAACTTGGGTTCGATTCCCCAGTTATAATAAATAGAATATATTACAACTTCTTTAAAGGAAAATATCGTTTAACTATATAGATAAACTTACCTGTGAAAAGACAATATTTTATTAAATCTTTTTTAGAGTGCCCATTGTAGCAAAAATCAGAAAGGTTTCAATCCCGTCACAAACTCTGTCATTGTTGCAAAACAATGCCATAAATAACAATAACGTTTTAACTGTAATTTTTCTAATACATTCATTAATAAATATATATTTTTTACATAGTCAACGGACTGGATAACTACACTTTCACATTAATATTAACTATTACTGTCCTCGTGTATATCCTTTGTATCATCTTTTCCTCAGAATAGATTATACAAAAAGCTCCATATATCTACATATTAGGTGTTCGAAAAAACACTTTAATGTGCGCCGCGTATAACAATAACTTTTCTGAACTGCTGAACTAGCTAAAGCAGCGATTCTTAAACTCTTTTCGGACTCCTTTTTGGATTTTCTCTGTCTCCGCGGACTCCCACCCTCCCGCGATTTAAGTCTGAAATTCTTTAGAATATTGAACACATGTTGTATACACTAGTTTTCGTAGATATACTGTAAAACCTGTGAAACCAGAACTTTTCTATAACAAATTTCTGTTTTAAACGAAAAAAACATCATGATTCCGACAAAAGAAATGCCATACAATTATAACTCATAAGATGAAAATCTGTCTAAAAGTGAATTTAGCGATTACATTTCCACACGTTTTACTGTGCAAAATAATGATACTGTAATTTTTAGCACTTTCCTAGTGTTTATGAAATCGGCTTGTCCGTCTGTCCGTTCTCAAACTCGCGTAAGTATACTCGTATTGACATGCAATTTTTATGTGTTAATGAGGTTCACTATAGAATGTTCGCTATTGAAAATTAAGTGTGTACCATTTATAGTTAATTCACAAGCACACAAAAGAATTTCTTTACATTATGATCTATGGTGAAAAATCGTTTGCGGTGCATTTGAATTAATTTGCTTATTTAGATATCTCATTTCATTGTATGAAAAATGAAAATTCTTATTAAACTGTTACTGTTGCAAAGTATTTCATAATTTATATCTGATGCATGATTTTCCGTTCTTGTTAACAGCGATTATTAGTTTTTCTTTGATTTTACTCGCAAGAGTTTTCTCAAGTTCTTCATAAGCAAAAAACTTTACATTGAACACTATATTTTCACGGCTCCACCGAAAATGTGTTGCGAGCCACACTTTAAGAACTGCTCAGCTAAAGTATTAAGTCATAATTAAACAGCCCAGCGTTTCCAATTAAGAACTCCGAATTGAAAATTAGTTTAAAAATTACATTTCATCAATATTGAGTATAAAAATGAGAAGATAGTGTACGAGAAAGATGGCTTGATTTTTAAAAATAAAAACCACATTTCAATCATAAAAGAAGAAATGTACAGAAATCATAAAAAATAGTCTTTATCCTCATTTTTCACAGAAAAGGTTTTGATTTAAATTTATAAATTTCTAACAATACTCACCGTTCCTAAATTTAAAAATAAAATTTTCATTAATTCTTACTTCTTTGATTTTTATTTAAGCTACTCATCACTGCATTCCATTTTTAAATCCAGTGTAAACAAATTGTCAGAAATGGCTACCGGTCTTAACTGAGAACACCATAAAAATTATATACATTTTTCTGTTTCATAATTTAGAGGATTAATATACTTATTAAAGTATTAGAAAGCAAAACATACAAAAATAATTTAAAAATACTTAGATTTGAATTCGAAAAACTTTAAAAAGTACACCGCGAAACAAAATATAGCAACAAAGAAAAATTATGTAGAAAACATTTTTTTATAAATCGAATTTTTCCAATTTATTCAAAACTATAAAGCAAAACTGTGTCTCTAATAATGTTTATATTTATCAGACATACTGTAAATAAATAATAATACTTCTCGAAAATTAGCTGAAAAGTAAATGTTAGCTCATAACTAAACGGATAGATTAATTAATAAGAAATCAACATTATTGTAATTAAATCGTTGATAAATTCTTCCAGATTTCAAATGCCACCTATAAAAACATATTTGTATATATTCACGCTAAACACGATCATTTATAATGGCGAAAATGTGAGAATAAATATTTACATTTATAAACAAAAGCCATCTTTAATTGAAGATAAAAGGTAAACAAATGCATTGTTAAAACATAATGAATGTTTCAAAAATTTAAATATTCAACGGCTTTAAAATAAATTTAAAAGTGAGGAAACTACATATTAGACCATTAATAATATATTTAAACAAGTTTATCTTCAAACGTAAGTTGTGGGTTTTGTCGCAAGAAAATGCAAGATAACATAATTGTGTATTATTTCTTATTTTATTATTTTTTAGTTATTACTCGAGAATTTATTTAAGTTGAATGCATTTTTAGTTGATGTAGACTTATTCAAAAACTGGACGTAAAAAGAATAATTATAAAACAAGATATTCTGATTCTAGTACAAATATATATACATTGGCATCGTGAATTTCTGGGGCTTCAATTATTTTGTCTCAATCAAATATAAAAAATACAATTGTAATTATTTTTTAATGACTAAAGAAATGCTGGAAAAGAATAACTCATTTTAAAAGCAATATTGTTAGATTTCACTTTCGAGAGCATTTGGAAGACCTGTAAACATAGACATTAGATTCAGCTTTACCTCATTAGCAGACATGTAATCTGATCTGCCTTTTCTGAATCAAACATATTTTTCTACTTGATGAACAACATTCTAAAAATATTGCTCTATAAATAAGTTTCTTTTTCTAGCTCCAGTAATTTCAATGTCAATTTGTGAGTAAATGTGATTATGCATTACTCATAAGGGGAGGTTTTTCCGATATGGTTTGATTTCTCTAATCTGTGTTTTTATTATTATTATTATTATTATTATACCCATAGAAGTAAAAAGTTTTTGTCACTCCGTTTATTGTACTTTCGTCTAAGTGTGTGATAATTTGAATTTAAAATATTAAAATTTAAACGACCTAAACTCCTCCAAATTTCACTAAGCACGGCGTGCACAGTCAAGCGGTGTAGGTGATTGCGCTCGTAATAATCGCATGAAGCAAAAGTTCACATGCATACTTAAAACATATTAATTTATTTCAGGACATGAAATTTCAGTTGAAAAGGTACTAGACAGACTAAAATTTTTGCTCGCCACTATTTTACATTCATTCAGACAGTAACGTCGGCCATCACACCTGCCCAGAAAATGAACTATTTATGACAAACTGAATTTAAATTGACCATTGTTAGAAGGAACCGTTTGTTATATAAATCCAGAATATTTTACATTCATGAAAAATATGAACAATTTTTAAAATGTTAAAAATTCGGGAGAAAGCGAATAATTTTTACCATGTTTCAAGCAGCTGAGCTTAGGTGGCGAAACCTCATTCATTTCGCACAGGAGTGAAGAGTGATCAGATTCGGCCTCGGAAGCGAAAAAAGCAGCCTTGGCGATTGCGCGGTGCGAAAACAGGGGAGCGAATGCAGAAAGGGGAAGTTCGTTCCTCCGTAGCAGAGACATGGAAGTGGGTGACGCTGCATTTTTTCTTCTTTTGGAAGATAAATGCCGTCGCTTGATTTCAAAGCACTTCCTCATGTCGCTAGATTGATGCATGATATTCTGAGCGTATACAATTTGATTTGCAGCACAACATTTCAAAAGACGAAACTTACTCGCCAACCTTAAATATTTGCTCGCCAATGGCGAGCTGGCGAGCGGAAATTTCGTGCCCTGATTTAGTTGTAGACCTCACTAAAAATTCATAAGATAAATCAAACTTTCACAAAATTTGGCTGTTTGATGCTTGGGGTAAATTTTTTAGACTAATTTTCCATTTTGATATAGAATCATATATATTTTGAGTTTTGTTCTAAAATTTAGTTTTCCTATCTTAAACTTTCAGTTTGTCAATTAATTTCCTTATTCAAAATCATTTTCTATTCTTCAACCTCAAAAGTAATCCATTTTTCCGAACTCGAAATGCTCGCAGCTATTTTTATCTTAGCATTAAATGCAGATGTATTTCAGCCATGTGGTTTTTCTCTCTGCATATAAATAATTACCCAGATTCGTTGATGCATCTGTCTTTCCTTTTCTTTTGTATCTTGTGTTAAAGCAAACGCGTTTTCAGTTTAACTTTTCTGCTGCATCATAATGCAAAATCAACAAGTTCTGTTTCTGTTCTCATTAATGCAGTCATCTCTTTCCCAAAATAATTACGGGGTTATCTTTCTAATATGGATTTATAGATATATCACCATTCTGGTAGACAATTGGCGAATTGTCGTTTAAAAATGTAATACACATTTATTCATAACTGACAAAAAAGGGACATCTGGTATCTGGCACATTCGTATAGTTTGTAGTTTTGCATGTCAAAAATGTTGGCGCACTCTCAGTGCAAAATTTAGATAAGATCTTCTCTAACTGTTGAACAAGAAGGTTTTATTATGTAGATGTGTAAGCGAACCACCTTCGCCTTTTCCAGATATGTCGATGTGTTCTGAATAAAGAAAAGTTTCACGTGATTATGCGTCTTTGTTTCAACTGATGTTTTTCTGTGGACTGTTTCCTATCAGGAAGAGACTCTGTGGTTGCAGCGATGAACGCATTTGTATGAAATTTTACGATCACATAAATGCTCTGAAAAGCATTCTTCGTCTATCCAGCCAGCATCTACATAAGATCTGTCTTATTACAATTTAAAAAGTCTAGTTTAATTTTGAAAAAGTAAAACGTCGATAGATTGAACGTTTTAAGTATGAGAACCTACAAGGATTAAAAAAAATGTGTTTTAATAAAACCATCTTTAATGTTTTTGAACAGCCATTCTTTCAGCCGTGACACCGGTCCGTTAAACTGATTGGCATGACTTAAATATTATAGGGAACAAAAAAGGGTACTGAGAGTATATTCTAAACACTTTAAGGGTTCAAAAATTGCAAAAAATAAAATAATTGATTTCTTGGAGGTATTCCGGGTGAACCTTCAAGAAGTATCATTTATTTTCCTTTTATGACTAAATCTTTTATGAATTCAATGCATATCGATCAGTAATACTTTTCTAATTAAGTGCACAACCATCATACTAAGCTATTTTATGCTTCTATCTTATTTTGCATACTCAGGTTTACAGAAAGATTTTTGATTATGTATACATTTATATTATAAATCATTCCGTGAAGAACATCCCAATGAAATCTGCAAGACTGGTTCACTTTCCCATTAATTAATTATTCTGGATTATTTAATGTGGTCAATTCTAACAGACATCAAGGAAAAGAAAAATTGATGCATTTCTCTTTCCTATTGCATATTCTGTTCTATTTACTTAAAGACAGAATGAATAGTCGACAGTTTTCCAGCTTTATCACATTAAACGGTAAACATTGTTCAATGATTCCATTAGCATCAGGTGATCATCAAATATGCAATTTGATTAACAAATTTTCTGTATTCAGAAAATTAAATTAAATTTTTGGCGTTAGTTCAAAAACCACTAAACTCTAAATCAGGGGTTCCCAAATTTTTATACTGGTGCACCACTGAATCGAAATTCATAATTTCACCGTGCCACCAATAACAAAGATACTGTTAACATTTAAATTGACATTATTATATCACTGAAATAATTTCTCAGATTTCCTTGTTTTATTGATATTCAAATAAGAAGTAACATCATGATTATATTTTAATACACGTTTGCCTCAATTTATAATCAGAAGAATTGCATAATTTATTATAATATTTGAACCGGAAAAAAATTTCAGACTATTTTTAGTTAATTTTTAATATCTTTTAGGAATATCTGTATTATTATCATTCTATCTGGGGGTATATGTGTGTTGGGGGAGGAGTCTCTAAATCTAAAATAGCACTATTTTCATTTCTATAATACTTTTAGTATAACTTTCGCGAACCACTATCTGCAGGTTCGCGTACTATGGTTTGGAAAATTCTGCTCGAAATAAACAAAGGGGCTTTTTCTTCTTCATCAGGTGAATAAAGAAAACTTTTGTTAAATTGTTTATAAATTTACACAAGTAAATGTTTTTATACGTGAATAGTTTTCTTAACATATACATACGTGTCATGTATCAAAATATACTCAGCATGTTAGGGATTCTAAAAACACTGATATCGGTTATTTATTCTGATTTATGAACTCTGATGAAATCAAGCTGCCATCTAGGAAAAAGAAATTATTCGTCATCTGAAAAAATGATAAATGTTTCGTCCTAAGTGCTTTTTCTGTTCTTAAATAATAGATGGATGGTTGACTGGTTTTTGTGATTGCCACCAATTAGGATAAACGAATTTCAAGTCTTTCAATAGAAGGTTTTAGTATCTAGAAAATTACCTAAACTTTTCATGTCCCTTTAAATATATCAAAATGTTAATATATAAGAGGAAATTTTCTTTCTTATAAGTTAAGTGTTAAACAAAAATAAATCCATAATAGTTTTACTGAATCGAGCTAACATAACTTCTTATTTCTAAACAAAGCGTATAAATATAAAGCGTATGATCTTGAACCCCGTTCATGAGTATAGATTTTTTAAATAATGAGTAACACTCTGAAATAAAAATCCTCTAAATAAAATAACCCTCTAAAATATATATGCATTGAAATACACGAAATATTCATTTCAAAATTACATAACCATTTTAAATATTCTTTTTTTTTAATTTTATTTAGAGATGATCTATTTTATAGTGTTACCTACCATAATCAACGTTGAATGTGAAAAAAATTATAAAACTTTTATGAATTTCGTATCTTTGGTCTGTTGAATATGTTGTAATAATTAATAGACCTTACACCGACAAAAGGAGAATAAAATTTTATTCCCATGCTAAAGAAATACTTTTTCCCATGGTGTCATTGTAAAATCCTCCAACAAATTCCAATAAACTATGTTTGAGGTCAGTTCTTCAAACAAGGTTATACGTGCTAGTTGCAAAACTACGAGCACGATTGGAGGGCCTCAGCCAAGTTAGCATGTTGGTTACAAAATGAGGAACTTGGACCAGTATTCGTGGATTCCAAAGCAACCCTGTCTGGAACGGGTGACTGTGTAAAGTTTTCGGAGTTTTCATTGTATGAGAACGTTAATTCGGATCACTTTCTCCTTAAAAATCCTTCCTAAAGGCATCCCTTCTACAGCAATATTGAAAAAAATGGCCAATGTTTTTCATCAAATCTACGATCCCGCCTTCATTTGATAGACCTTCAAATACAAACATTTACTGAAAACATTACATATAAATAGGGGATATGTGTTCTGCTTTTTGTGGATTACAGGTATTGTTCCACCTGATCAAGAGAAATCTGCATAAAATTATTACTCTTAAAATTAATTATTTCCAAGAAATACTTAAAAAGTTAGTTTCTTTTTGTCAGTAAATATAATAATATATTATTCAAAAAAATATTTTTTTCTTATAGTTTTTTGCTAATTTTTAAGAGAATACAGTACCTTTGCACCTTCAAAAAATCTGTTTTTCTAAAATATTTTTAAGAAATAATTTAACATTTTAAGAACATTTTAAAGCAATATGCATCGAAACCTGTCAAAAATTATTCCTGCAGTGATAAAAAGCTTAAATATTATCCTTGGCTTGCTCTGCATATGTAATGTGAACAAACCACATTTCCTTTAGTTTCAGATTTGATATAGAATGCAATTCTTTTCAATTAAAAAATGTCTGTGCCTATTACTGAGATGGAGGAAATACAGCATAACTTTCCAAAATTATCTGTAACAAAACAAAATGTTTGGGTTGAAAGACTCAAAATTCCTACGAAACATTCAATTCCATTATTTCGAAATACTTCTCCAAAATGTACATTTTGCTTTGCACACTACGTCTTGTGGATAAAAGAATCAGGCACTAAGTCTAGATCTTCAATATTAAAAGCTTATAGGGCTATTAAAATAAAAAGTAAAGCAGAACATTAGCATTTAATAGAAGTAAAACGCCAAACATAGGAAGGAGAAATATTTTAAATGTTAAAAATATTTATATATTGTTTAAAATTGCAATTAAGGCTTTAAACTTGATTTCCTTCGTTTCCTCAATTTTTATAATTTTCCAGGCGATTAATAAAAAAGTTATGAACGAAAAAATTATGAAATGTTACCTTTATGTTGTGTACATATGGTTCTTTATTCTGTGAACCTCCAATTTAATGATGGGAGCAAATATTTCACTTTGTCTGACGTTTAATTATTAAAATTTTAATCATTTCAAAATTCAACTGTATTTTTAATTAAAATTAAAACGAAGTTTACGGAATAAAAGCAATATTCAGCTTTAATTGTATGCAACAAAATAGGTTTTATTGTATATGCAACAAAATAGGTTTTATTGTATATCCTTAAAAAGGTATCTTGCAGGAAACAGATGGTAAGTTAATTTGTTTACTTATTTATTTATTTTTTGTGTGTGTACATATTTTCTTTTGATTAAAAATATATTTCTTTAATTGCAAAAATGAATTTAAATTTTTATACTTAAAACTTTGCTGTACATTTTTAATGATCCCATCTTAATATGAACAATAGTTTTTTTGTTTATCATAAATCGAATAACTATGTCAAAATGCACATTATTTTCCTTCCGAAAAGTACTATGTCTCATTTACCGATTTGCATAATAGCGCATATATACGTGCATTTCAGTAATTTATTTTTCATTAAGAAATTCGACTCATACTAGAAATTTTTAATAGTAATATTTGCTTTATTTAATGAGAGACCATTTTGTCATTACATAAAGTAATTTTTTTTTTGGCAGAATTCTGGTATAGATTCAAGTGAAATTCAAATATATCTATGTTTAGCATGTTTTTATTGGAATGCAAAACTTATGTTGTTGTGGTGTACTCCCAGGGTTCGTACGCTTTTACCACAAATTTTTAATAGAATTTTTCGCCTTATTTAAATGCAGAAAAGTATTACAAATCCTGCAATTAAACGAAGCATCTAAAATTTCTTCTGTATAAATATTAAATAGAAATTCTCCATTAAAAATCTGTGGTAAAAGCGTATGAACCCTGACTCCTATCCTAATTTATAAATCTTATAAAATATGTTTTATATGCAAAAACATTTTCTTAAAGTGAAGATTTATTTCATTATTAAATGTAAAAATCCCAGGAACTCTACAAAATTGGTTCTATTTTCTATCGATTCTTCATTTCCAGTTATTTACGGTTGACAACTGAAATAGACATCAAGGAAAAATGAATTGTCCATCACGTAAAATTGATGTATTTCTATTTCTTACTGCTTTTTCTATTCGTTTTATCTAAAGACAATGTATGTTTCGTCTTGTATCGTGATTTATGACACTTGGCGAGATAGGAATTTCAATGCTTCCATCAGCAGATTTACGATATTTTAAAAAAATAAAGTAAATTATTCACTCTATCACAAAGAAAACGAAACATAAATAAAGTAAAAATTTTCTGATTCTTCATAAATTAAATGCAAATTCAAGCTTACGAGTGTATATTAGTGAACAAGTTTTCTTATATGTTTTTTCTTGTTGAAAATCATTAAATATAGAATTAAATATAGCATCTTCAGAATTTTAAAAACAATTATTCTTTTTCCAGTCAGTAATTTATTTCGAGTAATGCACGATGATTAAATCAAATAATCATCTGGGAAAAAGAAACTTTCCTTTGCTTGAAAATTGATGTGCTCTCTTTCGTTAGCGTTTCGTCTGTTCCATTTATTTAAACATAAAATAGATGATTGACTACTTTTGTGATTCATGGCCTTCACCACCTTTGGATAAATGGAATTCAAGTCTTTCACTAGCTAAATTTTAGTATTTAAACTTTCTTCATATTTCTTTATAGCTATCAAAATACGCATGTGTAAAAGGACTTTCTTCCTTACAGGTTATGGTAAAAAACCATATATATTCTTTTGCAAATTAAAGTAAATCTATATTTAAATTATTTTAGTAAATATATTTTCCCTTTTCTTCATCATCGCATTTAATATATATTCCCGTAATTTAATGGCGCGCCCTTTTTCTTTTCTCTGTTCAACGAAAATATATGTAGTCAAAATTATATCTATTTTTATCAATTTATCTCTAGCGTACATTTATTTCCCTTGCAATTATTGCTGTAAAAGAAATAAAACAAAGTATAAAATGTTTCCCTCATGGACAAATTATCATCCTGCTAAATTCCCAGCTGGCCTCTCATAAAGTTTTGGCGTTACTGTTTCGCATAAGAATTATTCACAGGCCTTCTATTAAAAAAAATAAATATAATTCCAAATGCCTTTACCAATTTTCTCATAACATCGAAATCGTCAATTGAGAATCTTTTCCACTTTTATGTAAAGTGTGCTTACGTTCCAAATAAATATACCCTTCTTTGTCGCCAATTATGAATGTAAAATGAAAATGTTCTAATGATCCTTGTAACCTATTCAAAAATTCACGCCTCTACATTCGAAAATGAAAATCATTTGGCGAGAATGGTAATTACAATCTCTAATCACTCTGTTCCGCGCTGTTTGCCTGTTAACATCGAAAAGTTATTCTCTGGCCCCCCGCGCATTCTTAGGAAATGCTAAAATGGATCGTCTACGCGGTCAATGTTGAACTCTTTCTACTATTTATCTCCGATAAAAAAAATTTGGGTGTCACCAATGTGAAATTTACACTATATTGCTCGAAGTGCTCCGTATTACTGCTGTGAAATGTGATTTCTCCGAGAGGAACTTCATGTTTTATGTGACACTTTCTGCATTAAAGATTTTTCCTGATCCTTTTTGTTTATGATTCCAGTTCGACTCCAGGACCACGTTGCCTATCGGTTGTTGCGTTTTCTCAATTATGTGTGCCACTATCGATCTCTTCATGTACCTGCTTTCGCCAAAAATTTTTATATTCTACAATTCCCAAAACGTTATTTTTATTTGCAAAATTCAACAACAATAGCAGTATTCTACGTCATATGAATGGAATTCTAGGTTATACAGGCTAAATGTTAAATAAGTACTTAGTTTAATATTAATCGTTTTATTGAGTGGAGTTAATAAAAATTCCCATATCTAAATCAACCGTTTATAAGTGTCTTGGTGTTAAATGATGTTTACGAATATAGTTAAAAAAACAAGAGAAAATACTCTCTAAAAGACGACTGCATTGAAATTTTCTTCCTTATTTAATGAAAATAACTGAAATCTTTCGGAAATTTGATTTTATTTCATTTTGAGACGATTAATAATTTGTAAAAAAAAAAAAAAAAAAAAAAAAAAAAATTAATTAAAATTAAAAATATATCAATAAAATTTCTATGCTCTCTGTTTTATTTCAATGCTGCAGTGATTTGATATTTTCTATTCACGAATCAAATTCATATCCCCATAGAACAGCTCTTGACGATGCTGAAAGCATGGAGTGGCTTACACAATAGCTTAATTTGATTACCATAAAGCATGCCTGTGGTGCTCTTGTTTGGTATTTTTTACAATGCCATCGCACACTTCGTATCATGCGAAAACTCGAACTCAAATTTAGAAACGAGTGAGATAATACCGAATAAGTTCACGTCAACAAAAATAAGCATACCAGACGCCGAATGCAAACAGATGGCAAAAGCAAAACGTGCAGTGTTATATTAAATTTGTTTTTAATTTATTATTATTATTATTATTATTATACTTTTTTGAAAACATAGGAAATTTGTTACGAATAACTTTTGAATTACAGTCATTTGTGTCATCAAAAACTGTATATTTGCCGAGTAGTATACTTTAGTTAATATACATTGTATAACATTCGATGTTAGATTTGGTGCGCAAAGTTGCTGAATTGTACTCCTATCCTAATTTATAAATCTTATAAAATGTGTTTTATATGCAAAAGTATTTTCTTAAATTGAATATTTGTTTCATCGTGAAATGCGAACTCCCAGGTAGTCTGCAAAATTGGTTCTATTTTCTATCAATTCTTTATTTCTGGTTACTTACGGATGACAACTGAAGCAGGCATCAAGAAAAAATGAATTGTCTATCACGTAAAATTTATGCATTTCTATTTCTTATGGGTTTTTTTTGTTATTCGATTTACCTAAAAACATAATTTATGTTTCGTCTTGTTTCTTGATTTATGACATTTGGCGAGATAAGAATTGCAATGCTTCCATCAGCGGATTTTTGGTATTTTAAAAAATTAAAGTAAATTATTTACTCTATCACAAAGAAAACGAAACAGAACTAACACAAACATTTTTTCTTATTTTTATCGATTGAATGCAAATTCAAGCTTACAAGCGTATGTAAGTGTTTTCCTTATATGTTTTTTCCATGTTATAAATCATTAAATATAGGACAGGACACCTTCAGAATTTTAAAAACACTTATTCTTTTTGCTGTCCGTTATTTATTTCGAGTAATCCACGATGATTAAATCAAATAATCATCTGGGAAAAAAGAAACTTTCCTTTACATGAAAATTGATGTGTTTCTCTTTCGTTAGAATTCCGTCTGTTCCATTTATTTAAAGATAAAATGGATGATTGACTACTGTTGTAAAATTTCTTAGTAGTGCAAAATAGGTAAGAAAGTAAATTTCGCTCACCATAGTTAAATAAGAAAATTTCGCTTACCATAGGTAAGTAAGTAAATTTCGCTTGAGCTTCGTTGTGAGCTTTAAGTAAATTTCGCTTGAGCTTCGTTGAAGTATCCATTTTTTCGGAGTTGCACTGAGCACATTATTAATCCATGTTATAATCCATTGGAATAACAGAAAATTTTTATTCCTAATCTGGATATAAATAATTATGATTAAGGATGTGTTGTTTCATATTTTCAAAATATATAACCATGATTTTGACTTTAAGATTATTTATATATCTAGACTACCCTTATTTATATAAATTTTAATATTATTGTATAGAACGCACATATTTGCTCCTTACTGTTTGAAAACATATTCTAGTTTAAATGAAATTACATTAAAACAGTTTTATCAGTTCGTAAGAGTCACTAATAAGAAAGACCTTGATTGCACACAGTTATTGCATCTTTAGAGAGAAATGCGGATATTTATGATGCGTGTTTTCCACTCATTCGAACTAATTATGATTTCAAGGTATTTCTGTTATTTCATTAGTCCTGACGGAATGATCTATTTGACGGAAACAAGATGGTTTTCCTAACAACTACTTTGGTGATTTATGACCTTCTCCATCACTGCATAAACGAATTCAAATCTTTCACTAGCAGAATTTTAATACTTAACAGTTCTTCATGTTTCTTTATAGCTATTAAAATGTACATGACTAAAAGAAGTTTCTTTCTTAAATGTTAAATGTTAAAAAAATATTTTGTTTAATAATTTTATTGTTTGGATGTTAATGACAATCCTCATATCCAAATCAAGCATTTAAAGGTACCTTAGTGTAAAACTTTGTTTACGAATGTAATTAAAAAACAATAGAAAAAATTCTCTAAAAGATGACTCTATTGAAATTCTCTTCATATTTAATGAAAATTATTGAAACCTTTCAGAAATTAATTTTTATTTCATTTTGAGACCATTAATATTTATTTTTACATTCTTTATAATATCTCTTTCAATTTAATAAAATTTTTATTTCAGTGCTGCAGTGATTTGATATTTTCTATTCAAGAATCAAAATTCATATCCCCATAGAACAGGAAAAATATTCAAAACTCTAGAGTGGGCGATGACGAAAGTATGGAATGACTTACACTATAGCTTAATTTAATTCCCATAAAGCATGCCTGTGATACTCTGGTTAGGCATATTTTACAAAGCTATCGCATACTTAGTATCACGCAAAGTTTGAACTCACGTTGAGAGACGAATGAGATAATATCGAATAAGCTCGCGTCAACAAAAATATTCATACCACTTGCCGAGTGCAAGCAGATGCCAAAAATAGAAAATAGAATGTTAGATTAGAGTTGTTTTTATTTTATTATTATTATTATTATTGATAACATCTGAAATATGTTAAATAATGTATTGTCATTCATTAAAATCCACTGCGAAAGGGTCTTGTGACTATCTTTGTAGATCTTCACGTCCCTAGATCTATGGCAAAGCAATATGGGTCAGGGAAACCTAACTTGAGGCCTAGGGCCAGGTTCCCTTCTGGGTGTGTGGCTTCCAAAGTTGTTGGGGGACTCCGGCATCCCCAAGTGTGAAAGTGGTGGTTTCCCATGAGGGTGGAATCCACCGTGAGTAGCAGTGACGTATGCGTCACTCTCTTGGGAGAATGGGGGTGGTAAGCAGGCGGCGGCGCCAACACACACAGGATCACCCCTGGTCGTACTCGTTAAAAGTTCTTTAGAGTTTAGGAACGACGATTGACGTGCTTAATGAGCGCCCGTGGGCGCCTGGTGGTGCAACTCAGTTTTATCAGTTATTAATTACAGCCGTTTGTGTCATCAAAAACTGTATGTATGCCAAATAGAATGTTCAGTGTCAGATTTGGTGCGCTAATACTTGTTTTTCTTTTTAACTTTTAAATATAATGCATTAATTTTTTAACCGAAAACACTAGATGTTAAATTTATAAAGAAAAAAATCTCTTTTCAGAAAATATTTTAAAATACACAGAAATACAGTTAGTTGGGGATAAATGTATGCAGCATGTAACTGTAAACAATCTATAATAACGCCCCCCCCCCCCGCCAATTTTTGAAAAATTAATAAATAAGTGAACTTGTATTTTTCTATCACCTGTAAATGGTTTTGCTAATTTCTACATTTTTTTTTTACTACAATTGGCAACGTTATAAGCAAAAAAAAAAAAAAAAAAAAAAAAAGAAAAAAGAAAAGAATTGACAAGTGTGAAAAAGTCATCAAAAGAAAATTATACGTATCATTATTCATTGATGCAGTTGGCTATAAAGACGTGATAATTTGATTTCTATATTTATTTTTTTAGTGTCATATCTTGTAGGCAAAATGCTTACTGGTATGTGCTTCTTCAAGAAGTTATTGAAAGTTACAGAAGAAAGTTCCTACACCTCATGGAATGGTGTACTCGTGGGAAGACGCTATTTATCACACTGAGGTACCAAAACCATGTTCAAAAGGAAGTTCTATGCCATGCTTGCTTTATAAAATCTTAATTAGTTCTAGTATCCTTTTTTAATAAAACTTTTTCTAAACTAACTGCTGAATTTTAAAAAGTTTAAATAAAAAATGCCAAGAATGCAAGTTTTTCTTAAACCTTTTCTCCATGTGCATCAATTACTCTGCTCACATACCTACAGATACACTATTTCTAGTTCATGATTTATAGAAACGTCGAAAAAGCAAATGAGTAGAATAATTCTAACTGCCAAATGTGATGATTAAAACATCATTTAATTATTTTAACCCAATCATAATGAACGGTAAAGAAATCATAAGAGTTGTAATTTTTCAAACTGAATGAAAAATTGTCCGGACCGGGATTTGAAACCTGGACCTTGGCCTGTCATTGCCAAGAGGTTGTTTGAGAGAAATGTGCTCGCCAGATTTGACCAGGATAGCTTAGTTGGAAGAACGTTGGTATCTTAAATCAAAGTCCTGGGTTCGAATTCCCTCCTTGACACTTTTCACTCAGTTGGCAAAAATGCAAATCTTATAAAAGCATCACATTTAAACGGTGAAAATAAGCAGGAAATATTTTTCTTCCTGATTTTAATGTATCAGCAACTGTTTTTACTTCTTATGATCCTGAAAAAAATATTGCTGTTTATATTTACTCTTTAGACTGCAGGGTAAATGGAAATACGTGGCGTTATTGCAGGGTTGTAGTGGGTAGCTGCCCAGCTACCCGGCCGGGCTGGTTTTTTTGTTAAAAATCCGCGTTTTTTACAACCAAAAGGGTTGTAGTGGATAGCTGCCCGGGTACCCACCCAGCTATCCGCCCGGGATGGGCTTAAAAAAACGGGATTTTTACAACCCTGCGTTTTTGTAAACATGCTACCATTTATCTGAATAGTCATCTAAAGATTTTAGTTTTAACGTAAATTTGTTCCAGAGGAGGGAAATAAAACTAAACGAAAAACGATTAATGTATATCTACATTATAAATTAGTAAATCCAGGCATTACTGAAAAATATGCAAATTTGTTTACAATTACCCCCAACTGACCCTGTAGCACAAATACATTTTACGTTTTAAAAGTTTTAGGAAAAAAAATCGGGATCTCATTCACATTAAAAATAAACATTTAAATAACAACACTGAAGTGCGTATTAAATAACATGAATTTTTTTTTTTTACTCAATCTTCTGAAAATAAGATTTGTTAAATATTAACAACAATAAAAAGTGTTAGAATTCCGAGAAAAGAAAATCTTTTGTTACTTGAAATGTACCATTGTTATTTATCTCAATGGAAAACGCTATTAAATTCTTACGATTGTTTTCCTTTGTGCATGATTAATCTTTCGCAAACAATTTAAGTAAACTATCGTCTACTTGAATAATTTAATACCTTCCTTTCAACAATTTTTTTAGCAAAGAAAATAAAAGGTAAAATATTTGGAAACATTCTTTAAAAATTTAACTATTATTTCAACTTAATTCGCAGAATCGTTAATCTTAATTGAAGAAATGAAAACAGTTTGCTTTTAAACTAGATCGGTTAAGATAAAAAGAAAATTAAAAATAATTTGTCAAATATATTTAAGAAAATAGAGAACAGTGAACGATTAATTTGCTAAAATAATTTAACATCGCTCGCATAATTAAGTGTAATAGAGTGCATTTAAAATTATACATTATAAAATTCTCGAAATGTTGTTTGTTAAACAGATATTTATGAAAAATTACTTTTTGAGAAATATTACAAATTTTTCTATTGCTTGAGTTTAAAATGGATCTGCATTATTTGATTCCCTTCTGTTGGGTTTGTTATCCAGTTTGTATGCTGCAAAAGGTTTAAATGCTGGAAGAGTAGAAATAATGATACTAAGTTTATAATCACTGAGTAAACGGAAACGTGAATTTGGAAAGGAACGAAATTTTGACAACTAAATACGGTTAGTAAACATAAATTTCTGCTTCTAAATTTTATGTTAATTTAAACTTTGATATAATGCAATTGTATAAAATATCCACCTTTTATAATTACAGACGCTGAATTACACAAAATTTAGTGTGCAAATTAAATGACACATTTGGACAAGATAATGAACTTTTGTTTTCAAACGTTTTTTTTTTTTTTTTTTTTTTTTTTTTTTTTTTTTAATTAGCATCTATTGGCCATGTAAACAAAATAATGTCCAAAACCTTAAAAATAAATCTTACCTTAAACTACTATTTTACAATTGAGCCTCAAAACTCATATATTGTAATACAAATGTCGTTGACATTCGGAATGGAGAGAACAATCAATTTAATATAAAAATGTTTTAGAAAATAACTGAAATTCAGCTCACTACGTCGCCGATATCGTTCGGAATTTCCATAATAACTCGTTTTTAACTGGCGTTGTATTGTCTTAAACTGTTGGCTACAAAGCTACGAAAGAAAACAAGCTATCAGAATTATCTTTTGTGCATGTAGGGTAGCCTATGAAATAGCATCCAAACACCAGATAGAATAATCATAGAATTTTTTTGTCCAATTTTCATCAAGAAAACATTACTTGGATAAATGCTGTATTCATAACCATTCATGGCATAATGCAAAAAGAACCCCGATTCATCTTGCGAGGTTACCTTTTATCAGTATCGCGTGGTTTCATAACTATACTCATGAATTCATTGTAGTTGTAAGTAGTCAGAAACGTTTAATTAACACGCGCACTTTTCGTTATCAGCCATGGAATCCCATATCCAAGAGAAAACGAATTATTGCATGATAAAAATATGACCTAGTATTTAATCACCATTAGTTAGAATGTTAATCATGGAACTTTTACAAATATTTTCTTCAAATATATTCGTAAAATGGCTTATAATAATGGTTTTAAAGTACACCATATTAATAAATTAATCATGGATATCACCAATAATAAGAAACCAGAAAAGAAAGTTGATTCGCAAAAATACAAACTTTATACTCTGCAATATTATCCAAGCTTTTTTTGAAAAATTAAAACACAGCCTTAAACGTTTCAATATCTGCTTAATAGCCAAACCACCTAAGAAATTAAAGAATATCATTTGCAGTAAAATTGACCCAATTAATTTTGAGAATTATTCAGGAGTATATGAAATACCTTTTATTAAAGAAGACGGATCTAAAAATTACTACATAGGCATGACCAACAGGAAATTTAATTGCAGAAAAAAAAGAGCATATAGCTGATATTAAATACAATAGAAAAACTACAGCCCTGGCAAGATTATATCAAGAAGAAACCATCCAAATAAATTTCAATGAAAGTAAAATAATATTTCCCTCCACTCTATACTATCCAACCATAATAAGAGAAACCATAGAGATACTCACGCGCAAAAATACAATATGTAACGATGCGGCATCTTTTAATTTACCGAAACTGTGACTAGAATTACTCCATGGTCAAAGATATGAAAATAAACAATCAAGTAAAAAATAATAGATAACGTGCGTAATTTTTAAAAAAGTACATGAAAATGATAACCTCAAAAGCCCGTGCAGCTTTAGAATATTCTCATTTTGTTTTTGAAAATGACTCGGAAAGAGTCGAAACATGTAAAACAACTAATAAAAGTTATTTTAATTTATATTATAGTTGTTGATTTTACACCTCTAGCATGTAAAAGTAATAAAATATTTTCTTGATCAAGATAACAACAAAATGAGAGCTAGTATAATCTAGTATTCTTTAAATAAAGTGTTTTGTCACTCTGTGTTATATTAGATACTTTCTTTCTTCATAGCATAGGGAAAGCTTCCAAGGTCGTAAACTTTCTTATCACAGTCAAAGTATACCTTTCCTTACTTCTCATGTGCCATATATCAACTAGCACAATCACACCCGGACACACACTGGTTAAAATAATAACTTGGCTGAACAGTGTAACGTAGAAAATTTGTTCGACAATAAGTTTAGTTTTTCCTTATATTAAGCAATATTTTCAATAAATACATTATAGAACGTAGAAATAAAAAATGTAATTAAAAATATAATTTAATGAAATTTACAATTTTATGCCTGGACGCATTCATTGAAGTATCGTGTTTCAAGTGATTTTAGGACCGCGGTTTGGAAAACATCGATCTAAAAAAAAATAAGGAAAACAATATTCACAAAGACTAATTAAGAATCATTAGCCACAAACATTTAATTTTGAAAAAATAAGTTTATCTTAGAATGATTTCGCTGCTGTACGTAAAAAAATTGAAAAAAGCCTCAGACAAAAATGTACAGAAAGTTCACATAATTTCTATTTAGAAAACTTATAACAAGTGGATAAAGTTTAATTCTTAAACAGTAAATAGTTTCCGTGCAGAATTCAGACAGTATAAAATTAGAAAATTCAGATGATTGCCTACTGATGTATCCAGTATTATCCAAAGAAACAGAAACGTGATGAATAAGTGAATATAAATTATTACTGATGTCGATGTCTTTCAAAAGATCGTCTTCAATGCTTTTATTTTCATTATTATGTAAGAAGTGACATCTTACAGATAAATAAATTAAACTAAATATCATACAATAAAACCCGTAAAATCCAAAACTGTGTATGAATAAATTTTACTTTAAGCGAGTTCGATATTCTTTACTGCTCAAAACAATTAAAGGATATTGCAGTTTTAGGTGGATTTTGTATCTGGGAAACTTTTTAGCTGATTGATACATGGTCGACAGACATAGTAGGTTATATGAGAATAAATTACACATGTTTGGCAGAAAAAAATGCATTTTATTGCGCATTTGTGTACAAAAGGAAAAAAACACAATTTGTGCATATGAGAAAAAAAGAATAAGAAAAGGTGTTTTCTTCAAAGAAAATCATTTTCAGTAGGGGGTATGGTTTCCACGGGCGGCCAGCAACGTTGAACACCTTTTTGAGGCATGGACTCAATGAGGCTATTAATGACGAGTTGGGGTATTCTGCCCCACTCTTCCAGAAGAGCTGTTTCCAGTTCTTGGAGAGTTTGTGGGGGTTGTTGGCGGCCAGAAACTCGTCTTCCTAGAGCGTCCCAAACGTGCTCGATTGGATTCATGTCTGGAGAACACGCTGGCCATTCCATTCGAACGATTCCTTCCTCGAAAAGGAAATCCTCCACCAGGTTTGCACGATGTGGCCTGCAGTTATCGTCCATTAAAATGAAGTTATCTCCGAGTGCTGCAGCGTAAGGGACTACAATAGGTCTGAGGATCTCATCCCTATATCGGCGACCAGTCAGAGCTCCATCTCGAATGATGTAGAGGTCAGTGCGCCCGTCAATGGAGATGCCACCATACACCATCACTCCTCCACCGCCAAATCTGACACTTTCGTGCACGAACGCAGGATTATTCCTACTGCCACGGTCCCTCCAGATGAAAATACGCCTATTATCCGGATGCACAGAAAAACGGGACTCGTCAGAAAACAGAATATTGCTCATTCATTTCTCCTCCAGTTGACATGCTCGGTTGCCCACTCCCTGCGGTCGCGACGATGCCTTGATGTTAATCTAACACATACCATCGGTCGGCGAGCAGACAGACCTACAGCATGGAGCCGGTTTCGGACAGTCTGAGTTGAAATCGTGGTGCCTGTAGCCGAGCGAAGGTGTTGTTGGAGAAGAGTAGCGTTCATGTTTCGGTGTCTCCGAGCTGTTAACGCTAAATACCGATCTTCATTGGGCGTTGTTGCCCGTCTACGACCTTGCCCTGGTCTTCGGCCTGCACTTCCACTCTCCAAAAAACGGTTCCAGATCCTGGAAATGACACTTTGTGACACTCCAATGGCTTGCGCTACTTCGGTTTGAGTTTGGCCCCCTTCTAACCTACCAACAATTCTCCAAGCTTCTGAATCTGTCAAATGACTTCGCTGAGACATCGTACTCATCGAAACAAAGCAATCACTGAATGCCGATCATCCTTGTCTTCATTCTCTTTTATCCAGTTGAAAGTCAAATTTCATTCGCTGCCGCTGAAGCGACGTTTTTGACGTCGAACTCAAAATTTGCATACTCCACAGTTTGAAAACCAGACAAATTTGCATTTGTGATTCTCTTCTTCTATTTTCGGCAAAAAAAATTTCGTTTATATCTTTATTTTATATAAAACTTCAAATATCCTTTAATTGTTTTGAGCAGTGTATATTCTTTATTTGGGTATTTCTATAATATCTTTTTGGCATATTATTGAATGCTTTTATGAAGAAAATTATTTAATCAAGAAAAAATGCAATCATTGTAGTAAAATTTTAAAACCTTAATTAAAATTAAATAATGGATATTTTAAAAATACACTTCTAAAATTTTGAACTTTTTTAAACTTTTTTTTTTACTCTTTTTATAAGTATGGTCTATAACGCTTACAAGTAAAGGTACTATAGCCTGCGGCGGCGAATTTCAATTTTTATAGTTCATTCGATTCGTTTCATCGAGCTTAGTAATTTTATACCTCGCATATCGGCTATTGAGTTTTTATAATGACAGGGGGCCGCGTCAAAGTTCAAAATTTCGCTCAGTGAAAAACAGATGCATTCACAGAAATAAGTGCGATTTAAGTTTACTAATTGTTTTTCCAGTGTCATACATTGCCAATCATTGACACATTATCAGTTTGTATAAGTTAAGTTCATTCCATTGTTCAAGTATGGATTTAATAAAGGAGGATACATTGATAAAGACGAAAACTACCTCACCCCTACAGACTACTGTTTTAAAAATCCAGAAATAAAACAGAGCTGTTTTGAATGCGTCTCCGAGTCAGCTGAAAAAGCCTTTGCTCGCTGCGGGAAATATTTTTGTTTTACTCACTTCTTCGGAATGAACAATATGTAAAAAATTGACTATCATCAATGCACGTCAGTGTAAGAACCGTAACTAAATTTAAATCTTACTTATTTGTTTGACGGCAACTGGTTTTCAATGAACGAAATTTTAAACTTTGACCCGGCCCCCTCTAATTAGCAAAACTCAATAGTCGATATGCGAAGTAGCAAATTACTTAGCTCGGTGATACGAATCGAATGAGCTATAAAAATCAAAATTCGCCGCCACAGACTGTAGTACCTGTACTTGTAAGGTCAAGATTTCCAAAAAAGTTAATTAGTTTAAGACGAATAAACAGAATGCCATGACATTTGTAAAAATACATTAAAAATTACTATTTACTTAACTTTTTCAGAAAAAACTTTTATTTACAATACTGAAAATCCGATCTTTCACTTTATGAAACTCACATTAACATTCCGAAGACTGCTATCCTTGCAGTTATACGGAAGATCGTTATGCATCTCAGAAATGTACAATACTAAATCAATTTATTTATCAAAAACTAGCGAAACCAAACGCTTTCCACACGTGGGTCTTGAAATATGCCAAGTGGTATTTGTGTGCCTACACTGTTAAAAATTTGCAGCAAACTGTCTAGTCATTTGATCGTTTTTTTAGAAAACCGTTACACAACCGCAATTTCACTATATTCTGACCGTGTTATTGCTCATTTTACGGTCAGAATATAGTTAAATTGCCATTATACAACCGTTTTTAACAAAAAACGGTCAAATGACTGGACAGTTGGGTGCAAAAATTTAACAGTGTATTTACATTAGATGAAATTATACTGCTATGGATAATTTAAATACTGCAATTAAATCATATTTTGAGAAAACTTCCTTCTTGTACTACACTAGGTGAACATAAAACATGAATTAATGATAAAATATTCATTCTAACCCATTTGCTGCCAGCCCTTCCAAAAAACAGATACAATGCAGCCTACTTGGAAACTCTGTTATCAGCTATAGTACAGTGAAATATTTTTAAAAATAGTTTCTGTAGTTTCAGAGCCTATTTTCCACAAACAAACAACTGTTTCTTTTTTAGAGTAATTGTATAACTTAAATTTCTATAAAAATTAAAATACCGTTCAATAATAAGTTGAAAAACATCGGTTTACTATATTTGACCATAATTTTTTGTGCGGGGAAAGGCTGAATATGAATGACTTCTCTGACCAGTTGGCAAGCATATTTTATTTTTACCGTCATTTTAATTAATTAAAATAGTTACTGGTACTTGCGCTTTATCTTATTGCACAGAAAAGTTGTAACAAATACTGGCATGATAAATAATTAATTTTTCTTTTCTTTTCAGTTTTTTAAAATTTAAGTTTAAAAAAAAACATATTGTTCATGTGCATTTTCGTTTTAGATTTTGTCCCTAAGCCAAATTTAAAGTTTCTAGGCTAACAGTTTCATACAAATCATAGTGAAATGTAAATTTAGAACATTTTCCTCCCATTCCACCCATTTAACAATTTCAATTTAAAAACTTACATTTATATATTATCATTAAATATATTTATATATGTTTAATATTCAGTTGAATTTTTTCATGAAGAACATGAAGATTATTCTCCTCGTCCTTTTCTTGTACCTTACTGCAGAATGAAAAAGTAACGCCAGGTTTAATTTGCAGCTTTAATTGAAATACAACTGAAGTAACAATTGTGCATCTCATTCTTGTTATTAAAAAGAAAACTTTTAGAAATGCAAAAGAAATTATCAATAACTAACCTCAAAATTTTTTTAGCAGAAAGCTAAAATAAATTTCTCATCTTAGAATAATATATATATATATATATATATAAATGTCTGAAAATTTCAGAGTAAGATATGTAATTTCTTTTCAAACCTAACAACAAACGCAAAAAATTTTATAATTTCCGTACAGAATTCAGACAACGTAAAATTTGGATGTAACGGATAATTACATAATGCTCAATGTTAAGCTCAATGGTGCCTTTCAATGAAAAAAAAAATCCATAATTACTGAATGTTAACTCTTTCTGATTAATGAATAGAACGGTGATTTAAACTAATGATTAAATATGCATGTATTAAAGAATGATAAAATTATGAATCAGTCAATATATATATATATATATATACACACATATATATATATATGCATACATACACACATATATATATATATGTATATATATATATTGTAATAAAAAACAATATTAATACGTTTTACTCCTATTTACTTATATTTCTGATTTAAGTATCAACGCATACATTTAAAAGCACACTTATTTTATAATCATGAATGATTGTAAAACTTATTTTCTTAAAAGAATTTTATCATCAGGCTTTTTTTTTTTTACTTTACACTAACAAAAGCGTTGCCAGATTATATTTTACGATCTTATTTAAGAAGATAATTAAAGAATTTCTAATTTTATTTCTGATATTTTTAATGATTTCTTTTAAGAAAATAGAAAAATAGGATTTTTTCAGTTATATTTTAATTAATAATTTAATATTAATAAAATTTAAAACTGCAAGAGAAATTTAAACAAAAGTCTCATATAATATGTATTCAAACAACAGATAACAAAATACACTACGTTTAATTCTTGAATACTAAATACTTTTCGCAAAGAATCCAGTCAGTATAAAATTTGGAAGTAACAGATGGTTACTTACTGTTCATTGTTACACTCGAAAGTGCTTTTCAAATGGAATAAAATAAATTTCCTTAATGACTAGTTGTTTACCTTTTCTAATTAATGAACTGAACGGTGAAAGAAACTGAAGATTAATCATGTGTGCATCATGATTAGCCCCAAGAATCAGAAATGCAATGAATAAATAAATATAAATTATCACTGATGTCATTCAAAAGATCGTATTTAATATTCTTTTCCATTATTATGTAATAAATTGTCCGTAAAAGATTAATAAATTAAATTAAATATATTATAGTAAAACCTGCAAAATCCAAATCTGTATATGACAAAATTCTACCTTAAACAGAAAAGGTTTATGCTCTTGATGAAAAACAATATAATGCAACTAGCCGGTCGTTTCCGAGTGGGGCCCAGATATATAGTGCAGCGTACCACCCTGACTTCGTTTGGGGCCCAGAAAGTGCATTTTACATAAACCAGAAAAATATAAATAAAATATTTTAAATTAAAATTATACGAAAATAACAATTAAGAATATAAAAAAAGCACTTAAATAAAGATTTTGCGACATAAATATTTTTTTCATGAGCCTCCTGACAAAGTACTACTGGGACCTACAAGTGATTATCTAGGGGTGGGGCTCAAGTAGTACTTTCTATCTGGGCCCCACTCGGAAGCAACCGGCTAGTATATAATAAAAATCAGCAATAGTTCTCTTTTGCGTCTAATCTTACGCAATTGGGTTCCCAACCGATGTTGCCCACAAAATCGCTAGCTCTAAAATCGCTGAAATACATGATTAACTACTTTTTTTTGTAGATTTGTAAAGTGGAGTTTAGCATTCTTACTTAAAACTGCTGCTGATATATGGCAAAATTACCTAAACCTTTCGACACACAGTATGACCCCTTTGATGGATTCTTATCTAAAATTGCTGAAATACATATTTAACTATTTTCTAGTACATTTGTTATCCTAAATTTCACTCTCCTACCTATTACTGAGATATCGCAAAATAACATAAGAAATTCGACCCCTATTTAACCCCCTTTAGTGGCTGAATATCTAAAGTCGCGGAAATACATGTTTAACTATTTTTTAGTAGATTTGTTATCCTGAATCTGTGATTTCAAGCTCATAACTAAAAATGCTGCTGAGATATGGCGAACATTCGAAATGACCTGAAAATTTCGACCCCCATTTAGCCTCCTTAATGGTTGAATTTCTAAAATCGCTTAAATATGTGTTTAACAACTTTTATAGCAGATTTGTTATCCTGAATTTCACGTTCCTATCCAAAACTACTGATGAGATATGGTGAAAAACTGAAATCATCAAAAATTATCGACCCCCCATTTAACCCCTTTAGTAGTTGAATTTCTAAAATCACCATAATACATGTTTAACTATTCTTTAGTAGATTTGTTATCACGAAATTCACGCTCCTAACTATAACTTCTACTGTGATATGGCAAAATGGTGTCAAACATTCGACCCCATTTAAACCCCTTAGTGTCTGAATTTCTAAAATCGCTGAAATACGTGTTTAACTATTTTTTTAGTAGATTTGTTATCCTGAGTTTCATGATTGTACACACAACTTCTACTGAGATATGGCAAAATGACCTAAAATATTTGACCTCCTATTTAAACCCCCTTAGTTGCTGAATTTCTAAAATTACTGAAATATATGTTTATCTATATTTTTTATAGATTTGTTATCCCGAATTCCGAGCTCCTAACCAAAAATTCTGCTGAGATATAGCGAACAGGCAAAATGACCTAAAACTTTCGCCGCCCCATTTAACCCCCTTAATGGATGAATTTCTAAAATCGCTGAAATATGTGTTTAAATATTTTTTTAGTAGATTTGTTATCCTGAGTTTCACGTTCCTATCTAAAACTGCTGCTGAGATATGGCGAAAACGCGAAATGACTAAAACCTTTCGACCCCCATTTAAGCCCCTTAGTGGTTGAATTTTTTTAAATCGCTGAAATTTGTGTTCAACTAACTTTTAGTACATTTGTTATCTCGAATTTCGCGCTTTTAACTAAAACTGTTGTTGAGATATGGTGAAAAGGCAAAATGACCTAAAACTTTAAACCCCCTATTTAACCCCCTTAGTGGTTGAATTTCTAAAATCGCTGAAATACGTGTTTAATTATTTTTTTAGACGATTTGTTATCTTGAATTTCACGCTCCTACTTAAAAATCCTGCTAATATATGCCGAAAAAACGAAATTATCTAAAACTTCCGACCCCCCATTTAACTTCCTTAGGGTGTGAATTTTCAAAAATCCTTTCTTAGTTCGTGCCTACATTGTGTAAAGAACATGTCTTCCAAATTTCATTGTTGTAGGGACAAACGGTTGAGGCTCGGCGTTGATTATGAATAAATAAAGCTGCTCTTTTATAAGTATAGATAAAGATGTTCTATCCGTGAAGAAGGAAAAAGCCTTATAACACATTTATTTATTTATTTTGGTTTCTTACGACTTTGATCTAACAATCTATGCAGAATTATTATTATTATTATTATTATTATGATTATTATTTTACGAATTCTCCCTTATTTATAGTTAAAAAATACACATAACTTTATTTAATGTTCTATATTGTGCAGTGAATTCATGTATTATTTGGAGGGTTAGAATGACAGTGGACTAAGTCAAAAATTATAAAAATCTAGGTAGCCATATTTTCTCTGAACGTATATTAATTTCTGTTCAGTGTGGCATTCAAATAATTCATAGTTGACTTAGGGAGTCGCTAGAGGGCAAAACAAGTTGGACCACTTAATGCAACGGCAATACAACAAAGTTCACAAAACCCTTCATTTTTCAAAATACTAAGACGACTTACTGCACTGTCATTCTAACTCTTTCATTTGTATTGATATATTAACTTTAAATCACATTTACATATTAATATTAAATTGTTTTTTTTTTTACTTTCTGCTATCTATAATAGAAGAATTGTAATCGAAATTTTTTTCGGCTTCCGGTTTTCGACGGATTTACACGTTTTAGGAATCAGAGATTCGGAAAAACATGTTTTTACAAAATGTCTGTCTGTCAGTCTGTCCGTCTTTGTGTCCTCATTGTATCATCGAAAAGTGTATGAAGTTATGCCTCAAATTGAACCAATTTTGTTTTTGGCTATAGCAAGCGGGTCCTACTTGAATTTGGGGAGATTTCGACGAAAGGGGGCGCTGTGATCGCGATTTTTGTTCCATTTTCACTATAGTATCATCGAAAAGTGTATGAAGTTAAGCAGATAATTGAACCAATTTTTTTTTCTATGTTTTTTACTATAGCCTGCAGGTCCTAGTTGAATTTGGGGATATTTCGACGAAATATCCCCATTCTGTGATACTCTGTGATAACCATTTAAAGATTTCAAATTCAAAAAAATGTACAAAAAAATTAGAAATCCTAAAAGTTTTTCCCGTTAAATGTTTGGCCTTGATCCGGCTATTCCGGAGTAATTTTTGTTTTCCCTCTATCTTAGAAAATGGCTGAGTTATAGCAGTTTGAAATTTTGGGGTGGCTGATATTTTCAAACAAGACAGCAGAATTCATCCATAAACGGGTTTAATTTATGAGTTTTAGTCAACATGGTTTCGGCAAATTTTTTTTCATTCTTGTAACCATTGTTCCAACTCATATTCGCTAACGTCAAATTCTCGCCAAACTTGGCGAAAGTTGGCGAAATATCGCCAAATTTGGCGATAAAAATAGGTTGCCATAAATGATGCTAACTTGGCTGTAGAGGACTAATTTGGCGATACTCTTATTGAAATTCAATATTGACGAGAACTGGGAAAGAATCTTCTTTAATCGGGTTTCACGCATTTTAGCTTCGTGTTTTCCAGTAATTGGCGATGCGATAGCGAATTTTGAAGTATTAACATGATTGAGATAGAAGAAAGTTTTGGGATTGGCACATCCGACTAGTTACCCCTCAAGAAGTAGAATGAGATATTCCTCCGAATTTTGTTATCTTTTATTGCAGAATGAAAAGGAAATGCCCTGTTTGAATTCTGGTTTTAATTGAAATAGAGATAAACAAAACTTTTCCATCTAATGCTTGTTATTTAATAAAAATTCTTTTAAAAATTTTTTTTTGAATAATTAAGCTCAAATAATTAATTTTCAATTAATACCTAAAGTAAATTTCTCCATTTTAGAATAATTTTGTTTTTACATGTCTGAAAAAAAATCTTTAGACAAAGAGATATAATTTCTACTCAGACCCCTAATAACAAATGCACAAATCTTTATTCTTAAACACTAAATAACTTTCGTGAAGAATTCAGACAACGTAAAATTTGGAAGTAACAGATGATTACTTACTGTTCATTGTTAAGCTCGAGGGTGCCTTTCAAGTGGAAATAAAATAAATTTCCTTAATTACTGAATGTTTACCCTTTCTGATTAATGAATGGAACGGTGATGCAAACTAATGATTAATTATATATTTCCTGTTAAGTCAAATGAATCAGAAACGAGATGAATGAGTGAATATAAAATAAACCCACAAAAGATATTTTTAGAGCCACTTTTGTTTGTTTATTATGTAAGAAATTACATCTTAGAGATAAGTAAATTAAGTATAATACAGTAAATTCTGCAAAGTCCAAACCTCCATATGACTAAAATCTTTCATGGAAGGAATTAAATTGAAAATTTTCATGCTTTTGGGCCAGGCGAAAACAAGACCATTCAATTAACGAAACATGGTATAAGAGAGATTGGGAGTTCATGGCACATGAAAGCAAATGGCACAATTGGATTTTTTTCATAAAGTGCATCAGGTTTCTTCAATAGATCACAGTACAAGCATCACGCTACCACGTATATTGAACATTTTTCCTCCATAGCTGCTTACAAAGTAAGAAGCAAAACATTTCTAAGCCTAACTATGAGGGATTTTTATTTTTGCATGTCTAATAAATACTTGTTTTGATAAAATATTTACTCTAATTATAACAATAATACATGTTAATATGAAGCTTTTAATCTTTTCTATTCAATTACAATCTTCTTTTGTTGTTAGTGATGAATAGGTAATTTACATTAACCCTAAATGCAGCTCAAAATTGCATAGAGACTAATCGGACATGTATGGTTGGGGGTCCCCAAAGTGATTATATATGAACGTTATCATGTTATTGCATTTAAAATGTATATTAAATGATACATTTTGAGTACAAAAAAACTTAATTTGCCATATGGTTTTATATCTGTATTTTTTCTGCCGTATTATTTATTTATTTAATATCATTTTACCAAATTAACTTTGAATAAAAGCCTGACAAGTTAATAAAGACCTCAACCAAATTTCATTTAGTATGTTTTACAAAATTAGAAAGAATAGTTTATTGCATCGTTGAGATCAAGATTTTGTTCATTCAACTTTCAATAGGCTCATATAGCTCTTGAATTCGCTTATTTAGGACACATTTATGTTTAATTACTGTACCCCATTAGTTATATAGCAAGTCCCATTAGACACCAAAGTCGTCGTCTAATGGAACAAAAGTTCATTTCCCAAATTAAGGCTATCCCTCTTTCAATAATTAAGCTATGAATAACACTTTTCATCTAATAGTAGAAAACTGCTTACACCCAGAAAAAAGTTTGTTGAATCAACAAAAATTTGGTTGACCCAACTAAACTTTTCGTTTAAATGTGGGTCAGTGGAAATTTTGTTTGAATCAACAAAAAAAATATTGTAGATTTTTTTTGCAATTCCAAAAAAAATTTGTATCGTCAGCAAAAAATGTTTTGTTAATTCAAGTAAAATGGTTCAATTTTACTTGAATTAACAAAATTCTTTTTGTTACATAGATATATGCTATGTGTTATTTTAACAATCTATTTTCTTTTTTCAACAAAATACATTTTGTTTGTTTAAATAATAAAATATGTTACATTACGAACTTGTTTTGTTCATACTACAAAACCTTTTGTTAAATGAACCAATCTAAATATGCAATTTTAAGTATTTTTTAATTCATTTTCAGCGGTGAATTACGCTTGTAAACCTTGAATAATAACAAGTGAATTTTTATCCTGCTTTTTTTTTTTTTCAAGCGAAAACCGAGAGAGTGAAAATTACCCAAGCCGGGAGTCGATCCCGGGTCCTCAGAACAGCGCTCTAAGGCTCTACCCCTGAGATACAAGGAACGATATTTGATTTCGGCATTTCTCACTCTTATATATGTCGGAACGGCTGCAACCGCAGCACAAGTTGGGAATATCATCAGGAGCAGGCAAATTTCTGCGGCAAACATGAGACGGCAATACAAAGCCCAGCATACGGCATCACATAGTTTATTTTTAAATCATTTTCAGCAGTAATTTACGCCTGCAAAAAGCAGGATAAAAATTCACTGTTATATTTTACCAGTGTACTTTCTTCCAGTACCAGAGTACTTATGTACCAGAGTACTTTCTTCTTGTAAAGGTAGAAGAAAGTAATAAATGGGACAGGGGGATTTTTAAAACTACCTTGGTCCGTCCCAATGAAAAAAAGTTTTAATTATCCAAAAATTATGTTAATCCTTTAATTATATAGCTATATAAGTCAAGTAAATCGAGTTACGTGAGAGAGTTATGGTTACTACACAACAATTTAAATTTTGCAAAAACAACAAAATTTTGCTGGAATTACAAAATTACTGTAAAATTAAAACAAGAACGAAAAATCATGCGTCAAGCATAGATTATGTAACACTTTCCAACGCTTCCAAAATAATTTTACAAATCATACCGTTTAATAAGCTAAAAGATAACATCTAAGAAATCCGAATACTTTTATTCAGCCCTGTATAGGATCTATAGATTTGTATATATACTACATAGGATGCTAAATTTTAGTTCAGTTAGGAAACGCGTAGCACAGTTTAAAATTTTCCGTCTGGAGTTAAATAATACGGAAATGTGTTCGCGAACTTTTGTGCTTCCCTGTATAGGATCTACAGAATTTATACACACCATGTAATAGACAAAAAGCGAGTTAAAATTAAAATCGCGTTCATTAACTTAAAAAGCACTTCCAGGAATTATTGTTAACATACAGTAGAGAATTCTTTTGTGTCCCTGTAAATGAACGATGACTGCTATACACACACTATTCTGTAGTAAGCCTCTTGTAATGCACCTTATATAAATTTCAATGCGTTTAAAATAGGGAAACATTATTTAAATAAACCGCAGACGATTTTTCTCCATAGACGTAATGTAACGGAATTCTTTTGACTGTCCCTGTGAAGTAACTATAAGTGCTATGCACCCCCTATTCCATATTAAGCTTCTTCTAATACACCTTAGTGATATATATAAATTTCAATGCGTTTAAAATAGTGAAACATTATTTAAATAAACCGCAAATGATTTTTCCCCATAGACCGCAATGTAATGGAATTCTTTTGAGTGTCCCTGTAAAAAACTATAAGTGCTGCACACTTCCATTGAAATAGGGAACATGCTATAGATAACGATTATAACATATAAAAATTGCAGAGCAATCCGAGCATATTTACGGGAGTTAGAGCACGGACAGACGGCCAGACGGCCAGACGGCAGACGGCCAGACGGCCATACGGCCAGACAAACCGAAGTCATAAACGCTTTTCAACTGGGTTGGAAAGTGTTAAAAACAGATTTTGTTAATTCAAATAAAATTGATAAAATTTTGTTAAAATTTTGTAAGAGTGTTAACAATATTTTTTTTTTGTCCAAGCAGCAAAACCAATTTTTTTACTTCAACTAAATATTTTGCTAAAACAACCAAAATGTACTCAACAAAACATGTTTTGTTGTTTTAATCAATCCCTTTTTCTGGGTGTAAAGTAACTGTCTGTAAAAACAAAATCACGAAATTGTATAAATTACACTTTCTACAGTACAGAATGTAAAATTTGTCCAACTTAGCCCGCACTCCTCTGTAACTGCTATGTCAGAAACTAATAAAAATCAATTACAATAGACTCCTGACCATCCGGCCCCCGTACTATCCAGCCTTATTATTTTTTTTTAATCGCCATAATAAAATTAGAAATTGCTTTGCAAGGCGTTGGAAATTGATGTCCACTAATATCTGGGATTCTCTTACAGTTCATGTGACGTGAAAGACGGTTATACGGGAGAAGCATTCATTTATGAAATAAGTGTTTTTCAAGAGCTAACAACTGTAAATTTTGGCTGATCTAAGGCGTAATTTTTCATATTTTTTAATCATTTATAAAATAAACAGTAAAAAAAGTTTAATCTTTTTTTTTTTTTTTTAATTAGACCCGTATATTACGTTATTGATTTGTTGATTTTAAAACTGTACTCGTACGTATTGTATTGATATTGTAAAATATATATGATTAATGTTTCCTGCAACTATGTTTGAAATTATTAAATTCATTTAAAATCATGTACAATATTTTTTTTTTTACCTTGGGCTCTCTTTCAATATTTCTTACTCTCTCGCACGCGAACTATAAAAAAAATAATAATTCTGTGTATTGATACACTTAAAATGCTATTCTAATTGTGTTGAAAAAGACGAACATGTTTCGCGTGATCCTATTAAACCTTTATGCCCCCACTATAATTTAAAGTACCATAAAAGAAAACTTTTTTATTAAATTCATTTAACACGTTGACGATAATACAGTTTAAGATAAGTTACTTTACCATTTTACAAAAGCATTATTCGTTGTATAAAGCAAAAAAAAAAAAATCTTTTCCAATTATAACTGTTCAATTTTCTTGATGTTGGAGTACATGATCATTATACATTCAGTTCTGAAATAATCTTGTGCTGTCATTTTTTGTCAAACCTTAATACAAAATTTAAAGCTACTTACGAAATCAGAAAGCTTAAGTAATGTCAGTCAAAGTAAAATTTAGTCGGAAGAACTTTTACAACTATTGTTATAAACACTTAAATTAGTAGCCCCAGAGGTCTAGGTAATCGAGAGGGTTAAAACGCATAGTACAAGTATATATCAAACATTTATAAAGTACCGGTCTCTTACTACTAACAGTTTTAAAAATATGAGTTACGGCGGGTTTTGGTATAAAAAGTAAGATTTTAATAGAATGGAGGTGGATGCTAAAAGTTACTTTTAGAACTTCACCCTATCCGGTTTTTTCGTTATCTAGCTTTTCCTTTCTCCACTTCAAGCTGGAGATTCGGGAGTCTATTGTGTTTATTGATTTATTTTGGTATCTTACAATTACTGTAATTGTTGCTTTTTCATTACACTTTCTCTGATTTCATTTTCTGTAATACATCATTATATTTAAAAATGCACTCTGCAATATTTAATCATAGTTAATAGATACATAAATTATATTTACAAACATTAAATATATTTATGTATTTTTAATATTAAACTGATTTTTTGTGCCTTGAAGAAGAAAAATATAATCACCTGCCTTTTGTTGTCATTTACTGGTATACTACAGATTGAAAAAGTAATACCAGTTATAATTTGCTTTCTTAATTGAAATACTATTAAACAACAATGGTTCATCCCATTTTTGTTATTTCTAATAAAATTCTTTTTGGGAAATTCAGAAAGAAATGAGTAATTAATCACAAATAATTAATTTTTAATAAAACTCTAAAGTAAATTGCTCTTATCATGGAATAATTTTGCTTTTTATATGTCTGAAAAAAAAAATTCATAAACATTTCGCATAATTTCTATTCCTACAACTGATAACAAATGCATAAAGTTTCACTCTTAAACAGAGACTAAATAATTTTCGCAAATAATTCAAGCAGTATAAAATTTGTAAGTAACAGATGATTACTTATTGTTCATTGTTTGCTTCCCAATGCCTTTCAACTAAAAGTAAAATAAATGTCCATAATTGCTGTATGTTTACCCTTTCTAATTAATGAGTGGAATGGTGAGTGAAAGTAATGATTAATAATGTATGTATGTAAATGTGTCAAAGAAAATGAAAACGTAATGAATGTGCAAATGCGAAAATGAGTACTGAAAAGGCAATTGTTATGATCTTTTTCTCTATATATAGTTTTAGTTATAAACGAATAAATACTATTGTTCTTACATTTTATTCCTAGTTTATCTTATTTACGCTTGTGGTGTTAATGATTACATTTAAAAGCACGCAATACTTTAAACCATGAACAAGAAAATTATACTTTTTAAAAAAGTGAATTTATCACAGGCATTTCGATTTCTTTCGCTTCACACTAACAAAAGCGATGCTAGATTATAATTTACGATCCTTTTTAAGAAGCGAATTAAACAACAATTTATCATTTCTTATACTTTAAGATTTTTTTTCTAATAAGATACAAAAATATGATAAGTTTTATGTAAAATTCAAATAATTAATCACTTTTAAGGAGAATGCGATATTTAAGTGAAATTCAAGCAAAAAGCTCACATAATTTCTATTTAGAAAACTGATAACAAATGCCCGAAGTTTTATTTTTAAATACTAAATGCATGTCGCAAAAATTTAAAACCCCTGTAGAATTTCGAAATGTTAGATATAAAATAAATTTCTTTCATTATAAAATGTTTACTCTTCCGAACTAAAGAATTGAACGGTGAACGAAACTAAAGATTAACAATGTATGTTTTTTAATGAATCAAAAGAATCAAAAACACAATGAATGACTGAATACAAATTAACATTGAATAGATGCTGTCATGACATTTTTTAAAATATTATTTTTAATACGAAAACAAATCACGCTATTAAGAAATTTAATTGTTTCTGAAGGACATTTCGGATAATAAGAAAACTGTTTGAAGAATATTTATTTTGCATATAGTAATAATTAAACGTGAAATAACCTATAACAAGAAAATATATCTTCTTTATGTTCTGCAAATGTTAGTTTCTTATTAATAAAATTTCATGAAAATTCCGTGCGTTACACGGCAGAATTCTAGCAATATTTTGCATAAATCAGTTCATTTTTTCACTAATGATTCCGTTATAGAAAACTCGAAATGTGTAGTATATACGGGAAAGCTTGCTAATACACTCACATACACACACATGATATACGCACACATATATATATACTATATATGTGCGTGTGTGGCAGTGTTAACTAGATTTTCCAAGTATAAACATTTCAAGTTTGCTATAACGGAATCAATGAAAAAATGTTAACAATATAGTTGATATACTATATACATACAGAGAGCTGGATTTTACATTCCACCCTAACCTTATTGAGTAATCATGTAAGTCAAAGTAATTTATCAATATTTAGTAACAGAAAAATTCATTATTATATTTTTCTTTTAAATAATAAGCTTACAGCTTTGTTTTTCTAAGCCTATTATGTTAGTATGAAAGCTAAAATTATTTGACTATAAAAAAAGGGGGAACATTATATAATTATTTTTTCTCTGCAAAAATAAATTATAGATTTATTTTCAAATACTTCTGTAAACGCTTTAAATTAGATACAAGGCAAGATTATTTACGAATGTTTAATAAAAGTAATTATTTTTTCAAATTATCATGTTATGCATTTCAAATTATCTTTTTGTGAGTTCTTATTTTAACCTTCATTTTTTATTCTTAGTGGAGTCTTTCGTAAGGTATTTTTATTGCATGAATGATTTAATAATTCAAACTCAATTTTAAACTTGTATTAATTTTAAAAACGTTCAAATATAAATAAAAAGAATGTGATCAACAGTAATAAGTAAAAGAAAATCATGTGACCAAGAAAAAAACCTTCAAAAGCTCAAGTGTAATATTTAAACAAAAACAAAATCTATTTTAAATAGCATTAATATCAATTTTTATCAAACATGTAATTGAGTAAAAAATATATAAATATTTATGTAAATACTTTTATTAATTATGAAAACTTTCAAGTCTTATTAAATCTAGATTATAGTTTTTTTATCAACTTTTTTAAAGTGAAGTAATCTGCGCCAGATTAAATTTATGTTCTTAATTGAAATATCAAAATTATTTTCTATCGTTTCGTTTTACTTTAACATTTACATAAATGTGTTTTTTATTCAAATTAATTAATGAATAACAAGTTTACTATTTGAAGAAACTATTATAACATAATTAATTATTATTACAGATAAAACAAATAAATTAAACTAAATCAATAAATGTTGTATATGTTTCACATTTTCTCTTAGATTCTCTTAGATTATATAATGCATTTTAAGTTTTATCTATATCTTTATTGCTAAACTGATTCCTTTTTCTAAGAATGCATTTATCATGTCTTTTGTTACCATTTACTCTGTAAACACAAACATCTGAAATTCAGTTTAAAAAGTGTCTTAAATGGATGGTCACATTTTAAGTGAAAAAAAAGTGTCTTACTTTTTAAGACACCTTTTTCATCTGAATGTCATCATCATTTTCATCCTTTTGCATCTGAAGTTAAGACATTGGAAACGTCTTAAAACGCCGCCATTTTTAAAACACTTCAAATGTCTTAAAAAGCCGTCATTTTTTAGACATTCCAAACATCTAAAATGCTACCATTTTTAAGACATTTGAAATGTCTTAAAAAGCCGCCATTTTTTAGACACTTGAAACATGTAAAATGCTGTCATTTTCAAGGCACTCGAAACATCTTATATGATTTTTTTTTTCTCTTATTTACACTGGATGATTGACAGCAAGCTAAAACTTAGACTTACAATTACGCTACAAAGCAAAATAAATGGTTGCCAATTATGGAAGACTATTACAACAGTCTGCATTATACTGTTGTAATTTATTTTGTATTGCAGCAAGCCATGTGCAATATTCCCAAGTATATTTTTTAAATACTGTTAACCTTTCATATTAATTTTTAATTATGAGAACATTACCAACTAAGCAAAGGATTTTTTTCAAAATTACAATTTTGAAGGAATCTATTTTGATTCTTACATATCTGTAGTAGCACTTTATTCTTTAGAAAGCACCCAATCTGCGAAGGGTATTCATATCCTATCCTTCTAGGAATTAAAATTATTTTTAAAAAGTTACATTCTTCTTTAAGTACTTTCAAAAAACATTTTTTCCAGATCAATATCCAAAACTAACATATTTATCGGCATTTTTACACTGAAAAAGAAAAAAAAAACAGTATTTTTACAGCTAAAAATGATGTCAATATAGGTGTCCCTACCCCCCCCCCCCCCCCCCCCAACGCATCTTCTCCTCCATGTATTGTTTATCTTTTTTTTCTTCTTATTTTAACCTGGGACATATTTTAAAGACGTTGGGCACTAAGTATTATCTTTTTGTTGACTTATATCACTGTTTTAACATCATTATTACACAATCAATTCTGTCATACATATGTAAGGTACAAATTTCATTTTTTTGGTCATGTATATCACGGATATAATTTTCGTTATTTGCCTAGAGAAAAAATATTTTTCAAAAAATTATAACAAATGTAGATTTTATTTGTTTATCTAACTTTTAATAAATTTAATTTATTATACAGTATTTCCATACAGGACTTTGTATATCCATTTATTTGTATTTGAAAATACCTACTAATTTAAATCATGAATATATATATTTTTTGTTTTCCAACAAGTTTTGTTATATTTTCTGCATCTATTTAAAAATTTTTGTTTATGGAATGTAATCACTAAGCTTCACCTCCCTCCTCCTACAGATCTAGAAAACTTTCTGGCATTTAAACTATCAAACATAAATAATTAATTAAAATATGAAACCATTTAAAATGGATCACAATTTGTGGATTACTAAAATAGGTGTAAAATTAAAAAGGTTCTAAAATATTAAAACCATTTTAAGATGTTAAAAACATTCTTTGGAATCCGGAGCGCTTTCGACCAGAACCTGGCCATCATCAAAGGGTGGAAATGAGAAAAAATTCTGTAACCTCCGGAATGTAACCTGTTTAAATAGCCGAAAGCGAAACCCCATACGGAGAAGGGGGTAAGGGGGATGGACTAGTCTATTGAGAAAAGTGGGTTATTCCAACCCAAATGTACCATTCACACCAAGTAGATTATACCAGATTTTTGGTATATTGTATAACATATCATTACAGGATTTCCACTGACTCCCTCAGTATACATGTAGTATAGTCGTTCATTTGCACGATAATCTTTACTTTACTAAAATATATATCAACTAGGGGGCTCAGTCCCCTACTCGCTAACACTCGCCAACCACCCGTGAATTGCAAAGCAATTCACATTGAGACCGCTACGGGGTCCCAGCTCGCTTCGCTTGCTCGCCCCTTTTTATTTTTCTAATAATTCTAGCCGGAATAAGTACTACAATGAATCATTTGAACATATGAAATTGACAATTTTTTAATGTAAAAAAGTAATCGAAAACTCCGTTGAAAGCACAACTAAAAATGCATTTAGTTGATGCTACTAATGGACATATAAATCATTTAAATACTATGAAAAAAGGATCTTGGAAACATAATTAGTTTAAAACTTATTGCACCTATAATATTGTACAGCACGGCTTAAATTCACTTTAAAAAAAAAAAAAAAAAAAAAAAAAAAAAAAAAAAAAAAAAAAACACTACGTGGTAGGAAGATAGTTTATCATCAATGATTGTTTAAATTTCGTTCAACATTTTACTATTCTAATTGATTATAGATTTCTGCAAAAGAAATTTTTACTTCATTGAAATTGAATAAAAGTCATTTTTACTTCAGTAAAACATCAACAGATGGCAGCAGGGGATTCTAGAAAGTTTATTATTTTACTAGCAAGCTACACCCGCTACGCTGGTCAGTTTCTTTTAACGAACCTTTAATCAAACAAAATATTGACATTTCAGAAATAACTTTTATATTTTAACAGAATAATAAGGCTACTATAATTTGTGACTCGTGCTATAGCCAATATACACGTCAGGACACGTCGCCCTTATCATTATCTTTTTACGCATGAAGGTTTCGCTATGGTACTCCATTGGAAAATTTGGTAATTTTTGAAATTCAATATTTGAAAAACGGCATAATCATTAGATTTAAAATTTATATCAAGAAAAATACAATTTTTTACCTTTCAAACGCAGTTTGTCTAACAATTTTCTGACAAATACTTTTTGAGCTATCATTTTTTTCAGTAACTTCAAATGTTTCATTTTCCGAGATTAATCTGTTGCAACAATTAGCGAAAAACCCAGTCGTCAGCAACGCATAGTTCTTTATTAAAGAGGCTGTTGGAGCAGGGATTGTCACCACCAATTTGCCACCATCACTTTTGAAATCGGTTCCGTGGTTCCAGAGATTCCATAGAAATTGTAATTTAGAATGACTTCAGAACGCTTTTCGCTCATTTCACCCATTTAAATTCGATTTTTTTTTTAATTTATTCTTAGAGAGCATTTACATCTTATAAGTAACTACAATGCTAAATTTAAAATTTCTTGCCCCTTCAGTATAAAAAAGTCGCAATTTTCCAACATTTTTCGATCCTGCACCCCATTGATGTTAGTGGCACCGACATAAAATATAGCCTATGTTGGAGTAGGGATTGTCCCCATCAATTTGCCACCATTACTTTTGAAATCGGTTCTGTAGTTCCAGAGATTTCATAGAAATTGTAATTTAGACTGTTTTTAGAACGCTTTTCGCTCATTTCACCCTTTGAAATTTCAATTTCTTTTTTATTTTGTTCTTAGAGAGCATTTACATCTTATAAGTAACTACAATGACAAATTTCAAATTTCTAGCTCCTTCAGTATAAAAAATAAAAATAAAACTGCCCAGTTAAACTGAGGGCATTGATTTCAAAGGCTATTCACACTAATTGTATATTATACTCTTATTTCAAAGAATTTGAAATAAGCCCATCGAAAAATAAAGAAATAAAGAATATGTTAAGGGGGGGGTCATCCCCCCGTTACCCCCCTCATAGTTAACTAATGAACCCCTTAAACTAATCAGGTAAATCTCTAATTACAATGAATATATATACAAAATTTGAAGAAAATCGGATAATTCTGCATGAAAAACCCATTTATATAAATTAAGGCGGGATTCGCCTCCTTCGTTCCCCCCCCCTTTATACTTAACCAATCAATCCCGAAAACTAATCAGGGAAGCGTCTTAACCCAATGAACCTATCAACAAATTTTGCAGCAAATGGGATAATTCTGCATGAAAAACCCATTTATATAAATTAAGGGAGGGATTAGCCCCCCTTTATACTTAACCAATCAATCCCGAAAACTAATCAGGGAAGTGCCTTAACGCAGTGAACCTATAAACAAAATTTGGATGAAAACGGAATAATTCTGCATGAAAAACCCATTTATATAAAATAAGGGGGGATTAGCCCTCCGTTCCCCCCTTTATACTTAACCAATCAATACCGAAAACTAATCAGGGATGCGCCTTAACACAGTGAACCTATAAATAAAATTTGAAGGAAATTGGATAATTCTGCATGAAAAACCCATTTATATAAATTAAGGGGGGTATTAGCCCCCCGTTCCACCCCTCTATACTTAATCAATCAATCCCGAAAACTAATCAGGGAAGCGTCTTAACCCAATGAACATATAAACAAATTTTGAAGCAAATGGGATAATTCTGCATGAAAAACCCATTTATATAAATTAAGGGGGGGGGAATAGCCCCCCCCCCCTTTATACTTAACCAATCAATCCCGAAAACTAATCAGGGAAATGCCTTAACACAGTGAACCTATAAACAAAATTTGAAGGAAAACGGAATAATTCTGCATGAAAAACCCATTTATATAAAATAAGGGGGTATTAGCCCTCCGTTCCCCCCTTTATACTTAACCAATCAATCCCGAAAACTAATCAGGGATGCGCCTTAACACAGTGAACCTATAAACAAAATTTGAAGGAAAACGGATATTTCTATGAAGAGTTATCGCATTACTTACGTACATACATACATACAGAACCGGCTGGCAAGCTCTCAGGGCTTGACAGCCAGTTTGATAGCTAAAAAATGGCAATTTTAGAACGTTTTTTGCTCCTGCACCCCCTGGAGTTAGTGGAACCGACATAAAATATAGCCTATGTTGGAGCAGGGGTTGTCACCATCAATTTGCCACCATCACTTTTGAAATCGGTTCGGTAGTTCCAGAGATTACCCCCTACAAACAAACAAACAAACAATCTTTACTCCTTTATAATATTAGTATAGATTATCTCCGATTTTTTGTGTGAGTGAAATTCGTAAATAAATTCTAAATAAGAGTTGTATATATTACTCATAATTAAACGACAATATTACTCATAATTAATTTGAGGAATCATCTCAGACGCTTTGGATTACGTTCATATTATTTTATTTTTAATAATTGCTAGCTTGAGTTTCAGTCATTGACCGCCATATTGGAGGTGGAGCTAACACAATCTTGTCTGTTCATTGGTCTGAGCTCTGGAAACTGCCGTTGTTGCCAACGATAAGGTAGAAATTCAGCCCTATTTCCGCGCCACGTAAGACAAATATATATATAGATTTCTTTTTTTAAATTTAGCCGAGAAATTGCAGTAGATGGTTTTCCTTTTGCTATATCTGACTTATGCTCCTATATGCGGTCTTGTAATTTCCTAGTTGTCATACTATGTGTTTGTAAATAAAAATATGTGTATGTAAATACTTCATTTTAATTTTTACATTTAAATGGGATAATATAAATTCCTGCTTTTTCATGCATATCTATGGGGTCAATTTTTCTGTGTACTGGATTTTGTAATTTTGTTGGAGGTTTGGCAATTAATATGTCATATTTCGTTAAAGCATACCGGATTCTTTCATAAAGTTGGGGGATATAATCTATACTACAAAACTTTGAAACTTGTGTTTTTTTCTTGGCTATTATTTTTCTGTTATTAAATTCATAAATTACTTGGTTAATAAATTTCATTGAGTTCTTGGCGTTATTGAGTTAATAAGTTTCATTGAGTTCACTCATTCTGAGTTGCGAATTTTCTTAATTGTGGTTAATTCTGCGTTTATATAATTTTGTGAACATACATTAAATGCCCTTCTGACATAAAAATTATATGCTGCTTTCTTATATTTAAATGGTACAATACTTCTATTAGATATTGTATTATTGGATCGGCATGGTTTCCTGTAAATATTTCTGTCTAAACAATTTGTTAAGTTATACTTAATTAGTTCAACATCCAGAAAAGGCAATGACCCATTTTTCTCTATTTCCATTGTAAACTGTATTCTGTTGTCTAAACTATTGGCATGTTTTAAAATTTTTTCCAGATTTGATATTCCGTGCTTCCAGATTATGAGTATGTCGTCGACATATCTGATCCATAAATAAGGTTTTAAATCCGAGGTGGAGATAATCTGTTCTTCTAAGGGTCTCAGTTTTAGTTCAGTCAATAAACCGGGGATGGGGGAGCCCATAGGGGCTCCTTCTGTTTGCTTATAATAATTTCCGTTAAAAATGAAAACATTGTTATTAGTAATTAAATTTAAACTGGATATAAGAGTATTTTTAATGTTGTCGCCATACACTGGGTTATTGCTGATTCGATCTTCAATAATATTTCTGACTTCTTGTACATTAATTGAGGGGTATAATGACTTGATATCAAAACTTGCAAGTATAGTATTGTCTTCAATTTTAAAATCTTTGATTCGTTTTATTAAATCTATGGTAGAGTTGATTGCATATTTAGTGGGGGGGGTAACATTACTTTTAGTAGTGGTACAAATGCTTTCTCGATTGAATAGGTTGATGCTGAATATTTTGAAACAATAGGCCTGAGAGGGAGATCAGGTTTATGGTCTTTCAAACGTCCTATTAAGCGGGGAGTAGTTGCGGTTTTGTTAATCATAAGTTTAACTTTATTTCACTAGGCCAAGTACCATGTTTTATTATTTCTTGTGTTTTTCTGTTAATCATTAAGTTTGGATCTTTTTCAGTTTTAAACAAGTCATTTCACTAATACAGTTCTCGATTTTGGCAATGTAATCTGCAGTAGGTATATATTAGTAGGTATAATATTGCAAGTTTATTTGATTTATCCGTTTGTATTATAATTGTGACCTCCTGATTATTTTTAATTTGCTTGATTACACTTTGATCTTTATCGTTCGTCTCTCTAGGTATTTTTAAATATTTCTGAACATTATTGAATAACAAGCTTCTAACATTCCTCTTTTTTATTAGTGGGTATAATGTTAATGATATTTTCACAGTCCGTTATCACACTTTTGATATCTATTTTTCTCTGAAACTTCTGTTTAGGTCACATACTTAGAAAATTATGCAGTTTTCCGTCTATTTTCTTATTGGTGAGGTTAACATACGGTACTGTTTTTTGTTGTAGCCCTTTATAAGATTTCTTGTCTTTAAGTCTATTAATTTTCCCGTAAATACACCTTTATTTTTGTTTTTTCTGAATTATCTGGTAAATGTTAACCAAACGCAAAAATTCATCAAAATCCCTGTTATCTAAAACCCGTGACAATTCACTGTACAATTCCCTTACTTTCCTGGTCAAAAGATCAATCAGTTTGAACTTGCTTCTAATATATGACTTCAGGGAAATACTGTCTAATTTATATCCGATCTCAGAAATTTCTTCCTGAATTACTTTATTACGATTCCTCAAAAATGTGGGGATAACCCTGTGCTCCTTGCAGAGTTGTAAAAACCTAATATTGATAATTTAGCTATCCAGCCTCATTCTTTCTGTTTTGAATTTTTTCTTCAAATTGTATCGTTCCATTATGTATCCAGAATCGTCATTAAATATATAGAAGTCATTAAATATACAGTTTGATACATAAATATCGAGACAATAGGCTATCTCTTTAAATATTGCTTCTAGACACATACTTCCAATTGTAAAGTTTCATAGAAAAAGGTGCAAAATTTGATGAGATAAGTTGCAACTCCATGGGGGGTCTATCTGAGAAAATACAAAAATTAAATTTTTATACGGCCCCCGTAGGATAAAATTTCCAATTAGGAAATTTGTCCTTATCCATTCCTGAATTAAACAAAAAAAAATCCATCTTGATATCTGCAAAACTCAGGGAGATATGTCCGTTTTAATAATTCGCGAGGTTTCAAGGGATCAGACACAAATTGAAATGCGTGTAATTCAAGAAACAATGTTACTGTAAGGTGTCTGGGAAACATTTTATTTATTTATTTATTTATTTATTTATTTATAGAGTTAGAATTTTGAATATTTTGTGATGATTAGCCATATAATTTGTAAACAGGATCACATCATAAAACTTCTTACAAAATAAAAAATAATTTTTTTTTTCAAAAAATGTAGAGTAATTTAAAATTGTTATAACTCGAAATATTATTTGTCGAATTGAATTTTTTTCCTTTAATTAAACAGAAATATATAAGTTTTAATTTTCATTCGGCATTTTGAAAAATATTAATTTAAAAAAAATATTTAAAATAGCAACTAAAAAAAAAAAAAAAAAAAAAAAAAAAGGATGCAACTTATTTTAAACAAATCATATTTTCAAAAGTGGATATTTTTTTTCAAATTTGCCGAATTAAAATTTAAGTAAAATATTTGAAAAATATATATTACAAGTTTGAACCATTTATAGAGGTTATTGACTGATATAAATTTAAAGCTGAGAAATGCTGAAAAAAACTTATGATGCCGAAAAATGCATTTAAAGTTTTAAACAAAGATTAGGTCCTAATAGAACGTTTAAATACTTTTTAAAAGCTTCCAGGTGAATAAGTAACTCCTTCCTGTAGCTCCAATTTCTGATTATGATAGTTTGGTTCTCGGGTACAGATATTAAATTTGTTTAACGCATACTCCACTCTCTCATACAAATCTGGTATACAGCGAAATTTACAAAATTTAAGTTTATTAGAGATATAAATTTCTTTTATGCACTTTATGTTTCAGGTCGGGTTTATTGATATGATGCGAAAGAAAACCATTTTAATGGGCGATGCACTTAATTTTATTTAATTTATTATTTAGACAGGTGTCTGTGCATATTTTAGATTTCTGCACAAGCCGAAATTTGTACAAAAAATTCCCATTTATCTTAAGATACAATTAAGATTATTTTAAAGAATACTACATACAAATTTTTAAGAAAATTTTACAGTATATTTTAGATTACTATGTTTTCGCATGACAAAAACATAGCTGCCAAACCTGCCACTAATCCTCCGTAATATGTAGATTAATTTGAACAAGTTAACCACTTTAAAACTAGAAAATTGTTTAATGAATCTTTGACTTATTTAATTTAAATGTTTTAAGTCGAATCATTACTTCATTCAATTGAATTTCTTAAAAGAGTTTCTGGTTCGAACGTATTGAACCTGGGTCAAATAAACACACTTATAACGGAAGATTAGTGGGAGCTTGGCATCTATTAAAAAATACGCAATACCAATATTAATGATTATTTATACTATTAGACTGTTAAATTCGAATAAAGATTTATTCTAAAAAACAATGTCGTTTGGAATAAATGAAAGATAGGTTTAAAAACATCATAACTTTTGAAGCTGTATAACAAAAAAAAAAAGACTTTTGAAAAGATTTCTGTGTAATTTATAAAATATATTTCCAATGATTCCGTTAACAGAAGTTTCATTATCGCTATGACTATTTTTATAAAACTTATTGCCTTCCCGACACGTCCTAAGAACAATAAAGACACGGGCCGGAACGGTGAGGCCAACGGGCCGTGCCGATTACGACCCTGGAGCCAATCTCGGCCTCATTCAGACCTCTAGCATATTTCTCAAGCAAATTTAACGTAAAAAGCTATACGCTATTATTTTATATCTAAAAGTTAAGGCATTATCTTAGATCGACTTTTAATAATGTGTAAATTCATGGTCGATCCCTAACTTGCATTGCAAATGAACTGATATCGCGTCTCTCAGAAGTATGCTTAAGTGGTGTAACTCACGAATTTTGGATTTTAATATCTCTGTGAATTTTGCCGATATCAAGATGGATTTTTTTTGTTTAATTCAGGACTGGATAAGGAATACTTTCCTAATTGGAAATTTTATCGTACGGGGGCCGTATAAAAATTTAATTTTTGTATTTTCTCAAATAGACCCCCCATGGAGTTGCAACTTATCTCATCAAATTTTGTACCTTTTTTTATGAAAATTTGCAATTGGAAGTATGTGCCTAGGGGCAATATTTAAGGAGATAGCCTATTGTTTCGATATTTATGAATCACACTGTATAGAATATATATTATATCCCTAAAAGTCATTAAATATATAGAAAAATTATTCTAAAATTGTAACAAAATTCCCCTTTGTGTATCAATTAAAATATGAAACCATTTGACAGACCAGAAAAATTGACCCCATAGATATGCATGAAATAGCAGGAATTTATATCATCCTATTTAAATATAATAATAAAAATGAAGTATTTACATACATAGGTATGACAACTAGGAAATTACAAGACCACATAAGGGGGCACAAGTCAGACATAGAAAAAGGAAATCCATCTACTGCACTTTCTCGGTTAAATTTAAAAACAGAAATTGATATATATTTTAGTAAAGTAAAGATTATCGCGCAAATGAAAGACTATACTACATGTATACTGAGGGAGTCAGTGGAAATCCTGACAAGTGGTGGGAAATCCTGTAATGATATATGTTATCATACAATATACCAAAAATCTGGTATAATCTACTCGGTCTGGTACTAATCTTCCGACGAATGTTTTTAACATCTTAAAATTGTTTTAATGTTTTAGAACCTTTTTATTTTTACACCCGTTTTAATAATCTACAAATTTTGATCCATTTTAAATGGTTTCATATTTTAATTAATTATTTAAGTTTGATAGTTTAAATGCCAGAAAATTTTCTAGATCTGTAGGAGGGGGGCAGGGGAAGCTTACACTGTAAAACATTTGGTGTAACGTTACTCCATAAAACTGGAGGCAGCATTGCTGCCTCCAGTCTTACGGTGGTATTTAACTGATATAACTGGTGTAACATTACACATGTACTGGTGTAACATGTGTAATGTTACACCAGTTATATCAGTTAAATACCACCGTAAGGCTGGAGGCAGCAATGCTGCCTCCAGTTTTATGGAGTAACGTTACACAAATGTTTTACAGTGTAGTGATTACATTCAATAAACAAAAATCTTTAAATAGATGCAGAAAATATAACTAAACTTGTTGGAAAACAAAAAAAAAGACTTGAAAGCTATTTATCTTGTTGTACACGTGGCTTGAAAACTAATCTCGTATCTTACAAATATATAATAGAAATTATGTGACGTTATCAAAACAAAGATATAAGAAAACATAAAGGTAAAACTCACTTTTATTTTTTAAAATATTTTCATTTATAATCGAAGGAGCTGTTGTATTTATTATATTTGTGAATGCATTACGCCGTCATGTAATAACGCCGTCCATATCTCTTATGGTCATCACTGCACCTGGTTGCCCTGCCCTCCCTCCCTTCTCAATTGAGATGTGATCAACAACACTAACGTTATGTCTTAATTTAAGACATTTTACCATATTAAGACACTGACCACAGAAACCCTATTGGTTCATTTCTACCACCAGTCAATTAAGGCACACAAGTGTCTTAAATTAAGGTATCTATCATGTCTAAGCTCTATATTAAGACATTTACGAGTCTTAAATGCTTTTTCAGTCTTTTTTTGTCTTACTTTAAGACTCCTTTCTTTGCAGTGTTGAAAACGAAAAAACAATGTCAAATAAAATAACAATTTATCATCTCACTCCAGTTGTTTTTTATGAATTTATTTGAGAAAATAAAAAATAAAAATTACCTAACATCACTTAAAAGTAAATTAAAATTAATTGTAGGTTTGCAAGTTCACAACATGAAAAAATACAAGAAATAATTCTATGGCGTAATATTAAGAAAATTAATTCAAAATGTTAAATATCGCTTTGATTTATTTTTACTTACCTACCTTTTACTTTATTTTTACTTACGTAGTATAGGGTAAGTCTTGTTATCGTTTTGAAAATCGAAAACAAAAATTGACGGATTTACACGTTTCAGACACTGGAGATTCCGAAAAACTTATTTTTAGAAAAAAAAAATTGCCGTCCGTCTGTCTGTGTGTCTGTGTGCGTGTCTATGTGTGTGTCTGTGTGTGTGTCTGTAAACGCTCTATCTCCCGAATAAATTGAGATAGAGACTTGAAATTTGGTATGTACTTAGTATGTAATAATGGGAAGAAGCTCCTTCTGATAAAAGGTAAATAAAAATTTTCAAAATTGTCTATTTTAAGGCGTGAATATAAAAAACAATAACAAAACATAAATTTTGCATAAAAAATTAAGTCGATCGGATAATTAGTTGCCGAGATATTTGTAATCATATTTTCCACACTCTTCGATTTTTTATGACCTGTATTTCTTTCAAATTTCAATTCAAAGATTTATTTAATTGGAAATGGGACGCTTAATCCGACGCAGTAAACCGTTAGTTAATATGATTATCAATTTTGGAGTAATAAGGATGTTTCTTTTACGCAATTCATTAATGCAGCATTGAAAGTTTATGACATCATCAAGCCACGATTTTATTCGATTTGCAATGCATTTTATAAATAGTTTACACATGTTTTATTTTCATATTTTATATTATGCATATCCATAATGGGCAAGTATCACGGTGGCCCCCAACGACTAGTTTTGAATGAAATCAAAAATATTTAATCTAAATCTAAAAAAAAATTAAGTATTTAATTTAAAATTAATTATGCAGAGTTTTCAGAAAATATATTTCTTATATATCTTTCAAAATTTGTATTTGAAAGTTAAAACATACAGTACAATTAATTTATAATAGGTACCTTAAAATAATTTTATTCAGTGTATTAATACGCGAAATTTTAACAAACAATAAACCTCCATGCATGTGTAAATATTACAAATAAGTCTTTTTTTTTTTTTTTTTTTTTTTTTTTTTTTTTTTTAAGGTTTTTAGCTGATGAAAAATAACTCTATAAAAAGTAGTATTTGAGAACTAAAACTTTCGGCACAATTTATTTAATAATAGATTACCTAAAATAATTTTGTTCATTGTCATAAAGCACGAAATTTTAACAAATACTAAACCTCCATACATGTGCAAGACTAATAGAAAAGCTTTATTTTTTTTTTCTTTTATCAAGGTTTTGAAATTATTTTTATTTCAATTTTATTAGGTCTTTGAAAGAAACCGGCTGATGAAAAATAAGTCTAAATAAGTTGTATTTTAGTGTTGAAAATTTAAGTACAATTGTTTAATAATAGATTACTTAAAATAAGTTTATTCAATTGCTTAAAAAACAAAAGTTTGATAAATACTAAATCTCCATGTATGTGCAGGAACCCTAAATCAGCTTAAAGATTTTTCTTCTTCTTATTTTTTTTTTCTGAAGGAATTCAGCTGATGATAAAAATAAGTGTATGAAATTTTGGGTTCTTTTTTAAAATAGGTTTTTAGCTTTAATTTCGAATTTAGATTCGCTAAAGAATATTTTTTTATATAAGATTCATAACTAACTAACTAACTAAATAAATAAATAAATAAAAACGCACTGTCAAAAATCAATGTCGATATATAGAGGGCATTGTCTTATGGTGAATCGTCTTCACTTCTGAAGAGGAAACCACAACAAGAGTGAAATAAAGAGGAAAGGGAAGATAAGAGGGAAGTGATAAAATAGATTAACAGAAAAAAGAGAGAGAGAGAGAGAGAGAAGAGAAAAAGAGAAAAAAAAAAAAACATGCGAAAGTTCGGGTTCATGAGATCTTTGAATCATCTTTCTATCCTGATGATTTACTTTTGTTTTTGATGTAAATAATTTATTACATAACAAAAACGTTATCCATGCATAAAATCGTAAATTTTTGATAAGATTTCCCATTTACTATAACGTTTTAAACTTTCATTTTTAAAATTATGAACAATATTATTAATATTCCTTCAATTTTTTAGTGTAGATTCCATTTCAAGATTTTAAAAATAATGGAAACTCGTGAGTCCTGCATAGGTTATGAAAAACTTTCCAACAATGACAAAGTACTGTTACGAAATTTCATATTTTAATATGGCAAAATGAGATATCTTAAAAAACAATTTAGAAAATGCATAACACCACTACCTTCAGTAATTACTTCCCGTTGTCTGTAAGATATTGAAGTTTTTAGTGATGTCCTGATTAAGATCTATAATTTATTATACACATTTAAAGTGCAAAAAATTAATTCAGGTTGAATAATCATAACACAGTTGAAAGCTAACTTTCAGCAATTATCGCACAGTAATTGTGCATTCTTCTATGCAGCCGTATACATGAGGATTTTTTATACTCATTTGTTTCTATAATAATGTTGCTATAAAAATTCAGCTAAAAACGTTTAACACTTTCGGAATGTATCATGTCATATCATAGATGGAAATTTATTCAAATTTGTTTCCGCAAACGTGTATACGCATTGATTTATATTCGGGTAGCCCGATTTATAGCCCGATCCCGAGCTAGGTCAACAGGCGTTCGGGCTCTATTTTTATACCAGTCTTCGGACTCGGACGGGCTCGGGCTCATTCTTTCTGAAACTCAATTTATTTGTTCTCGTATAGAAAAAATAAAAATACCTTTCTTTCTTTTTTTTTCACTTAAAGATTACTTATTGCAGTTCAAGTAATCTTAATGCTATTTTGATCATAATGAAGGAAAACAGAAATCTTATTTTTCTTTTCTAGCATTAGAATGCTATTTTAAAAGTAAATTTGTCATTATATGCACACTTATGTCTGGCATTGATGGTCTGTTGACGCCCATCGGAAGAGCGCGAATAATTTCTTGTTCGATTTTTGTTTGTAACGGTAGGAAATGTTTTAATTGGAACTTTTATTTATTTTATTTTTTTGGAGATCTATTGGGAAATGAATATTTTCTTTTATTTTTAGTCAACCAGCATTAGCTTAAGGTTTGCAAATTTTTAGTTTTCTCTTGTCAGCGAGTCATAATCACTCTGCATATGAAAATAACGTTATTGATTCTTATATCTATTTTTCATCTATTTTTCTCCTGATGCGGCTCTGCTCATACTGCTGCTCTGCTCTGCATATTCTCGAAGTCACTTTCATTCGTAAAGAGATATAATTAACATGTATGTATTCTGATAGAAACTAATCAAGCAGTGTTTCCAGGATCATTCAGATAACGATTTCAATTATGACATTTTTGATTTAACCGGATTTTCAGTGACATGAGAATCACGAAAGATTGTTTTAAAGAAGGAATCTATTATAATTTAAGATGTACACCTTTTATAGGAAATAGAAAAACGTTGTTCGATTCCTCGGCATAAAAATAGTAATTTCTGAAAATGCCATGCATTTATTCATAAAACGCACTTCGGTAATGTATCCACCAGGTTTACTTGTTGGAACAGAAAAATATGAAAACTCTTTTTAGGAAATATATTTTTATACCAAACTTCTCTTTTGATAAGATTGAATGTAAATTTCCAAAAAAAAAAATATTATGTTCTTGGGATTAACAGTTAGTTTCAAGTAAGAAGATGCTTAAAAATGGTATATTATTTTTAAAACAATTTTCAAATATTTTTTTTATTATATTGCATATTTTCGGTATCGTTCTCGGGCTCTGATGATACAAAATGTTTCGGGTTCGGGAGGGCTCGTATTCAAACTCATCGGGTTCGGACGGGCCCGAGCTCCGAAAAATGAGCCCGAACTCATCTCTACCGTACACTGTGGGAAATAAAGCCCTCTAATGATGTATGCTTTTAAACGCGTTTGAAGACAAAGGGAAAAGTTTTTTTCGTTTTCATTTCAAAAATTAGTCTAGCAAAAAAATTAATTTTGTGTTTTTATTTTTAGCTTTAACGTATTAATCAACGAAAAAAGCCATATTTGAATCCATATTTATTTTCAGCTATTATTCCAGGTGGTCTTATAAAATCAAAGAATGGGTTAAACTTGAATACAGTAAAATGTTAATCGTAATATGCATAAAAGACACAATTTGCGACCATAAACACATAAACGAAAGCTCTAAAATTCATTTAGACGATTAAATGCTTAAATAATTTCAGTTCCAATAACATTATGCAAATCACATTTAATATATGATCCCGCTTAATACGCGACTTTTGTAGTCCCTTGAAACGCGTCTTAACCGGGTTCATAGTAATCATATAATAAGAAGTCCAAATCATATAATCATCTGTCAAAAAGAATTACAGAAATGAAATTTTATTTTAAGCTATTCAAGCCCATAGATGGTAATGCATGCGGATTATTTTGTGCAGGCCTGTATATGATCAACGGAATTTATACATACAGTGTGCTATAATAAAAAATTAGTTAAGCTTAACAGTGCATAACACAGCTAAAAAACACTTTCATCAATAACCGTTCTTAGACAGTACCTTAATCGAATTCTTTTGTACATCCTTGTGAATGAAATATAAAGGCTACGCACACCATATTGTACATAAAGCATATGGACACCAGTAATAATATAAATATCTTTGTGTTTCGATTTTGGAATGCCTACAAAGTCCTGTAATTCTATGTAATACCTGTAAAAGCTGTAGATAAGTTGTATATTTACTTCAGAGCCCATTTATAATGATTAGTTTTCTAATCTGTATCTTGCATGGATAATGATTCACATGCTTAATAGTAACAAATGTTTAATGACTGTATTATCTCACTAAATTTCATTAACAGATTGTTGATCGGCAGTGTTACCAATTTAGCGCTTATTTAATTCAAAATATGTGCCAAAAGTTTTAACTGCAATTTTCGCTTTATTTAATAACAGGCATTTCATCATTAAATAAAGCAAAGATAACAAAACAAAATTACTGGTAGATTTGTTCAATAAAAAAAGCTCGCTAAATTATTGACTAGTACACTTGTAACTGGTCAACAAAGCGTGAGGATCATAAATACTTTTCAATGTGCTTTAAAATATACATCTAACAGTAATTTTTTCGTCAAAAAAGGACACGTCATTTTAGCATATTTAAAACGGTATACATTGTGTGTTCATGTGCGCAAGGTCTTTTTTTTTTTTCGTTCGAGTTCATGAAAAAAACATTAAAACTCCTTGATAAGTTAAAATTAATGAATGTGAACAATGTCTAAATTTAATTATTTTATATTAGGATTAACAAAAAAATGTTCATAGAAGAAAAATAAAAACCAACATTTTCGAATTTTCAAACGTCTTAGTACTATAACTATTCATCAGTACCACGTTCTCTGTGGAATAATTTTTATTTGTTCTGAAAAAATAAGCTTATACTTTACAAAGCGTTAATTTTTCATGCAAAGAACACTTAAGTAAGTTCAATTATCCCTTTAAGCAATATTTATGAGAATGTGAATCGTTTATATAAGAAAAATGCATGACAGGAAAAAACCAAAAATGAAAACTTACAAATTTACTAAGAAAATAGAATTTTAAATCGACTGTAAATTAAAATAAATGTTTACGAAGCTAAACAAAAGAAACTTGCAGTTAATTACGATTCCCTAAGCAAAACGTTCGTCGTTTTTTCTTATCTCTCGTAAGTAATATAAATTTGAAGAGCTAATTGTTAGACAGAAAAAACCTTTTTAGATGTAGTGATAATAAAAATAAGCTACATTTTCATTTTTTAAACTTATGTTTTGATTTTATTCCCATGCGTTATCATGGTTTATCATCAATTTTTTGTTTGAAATTCATACAATGAAAATATTTAATAAACAAATGTATTAAGCCGTGTGTGCAGAAATATATAAGATTGGGGATGTTGCAGTTAGTCTAATTTGTGTGTCTCATAAAAATTCCGCATTCTCAGCGGAATAATGTTCTTTTTTATAAAAATTTAAATAACACTGTATAAAGTATTAATTTTTGGGCAGAAATTTGCTTAGTTGAAAATAATTCAGTATTCAGTTAAAAATGTAAACAATAATTATAAACGCGAATAGTTCAGAAACTTGGTAAAAAAATAAAAAGCTTTTTATAAATAATAAAAAAACTGTCAAAATTTACCATGAAACACCGAGAAAAAATAAGTTTAAACTGGTTAGAAAATTAAGATAATCGCTTACATCCCTAAACAAGACATATTATTAGCAAGTAATTACAATTCGCAACGTAAAATTCTGCTTATTTTTATAATATATCGAAGCTATCATAAATTTTAACGCTGTCATTGTTAGTAAAAGGAACAGAATTTCTTAAATACAGCAATAAAAGTTGAAATAATACAATGCGTTTCGAAAAACTTAATATTTGTTTCTTAAACCTAATATTAGTTCTTTCGCATGTGATGCCTAGATAACGTGGAAAATCCAATTGGTTTTGTGTCCAGAACTCTCACTAATGCAGAAAAAAAGGTATAGTCAGGTGGATAAGGAAGCACTAGCTATTATCTTTGGTGTAAAGAATTTGTTCAGTATTTATATGGTAATATGTTTACTTTATTTACGGATAGTAAACCACTTGTGCACTTGTGTCTATTTTTTCTCCTACTAAAAGTATTGCTGTCCTTTCAGCTGCTCGAATGCAAATATACATGTAATGTCGAATGTAAATATAATATGCATTATATTTACAAGCGTTTGAATATGATATTCGCTATAAGAAAACATCCGAACATGGAAATGTCGATGCTCTTTTCATTACGTAGTGAAGATTTACCCCCACAATTTAATTCAAGTGATGTAATTGATGAATCTGAATTTTTTCAAATTAACCAAATTTCAACATTACCTTTAAACGTCAAATCAATTGCTGTAACTACAAAATCTTATACTTTATTGCGTCAAAATTTTCATCATCTAATTTCTGGTTCTCCAATTCGAAAAAATATACTTTTTGTTGGCAAGCAAGAAGAATTTACTCTTCAACATAGTTGTATTTTAAAAGGATGTATAGTAATTATCCCAGAAATTCACAGAAAACAAATTTTACATGATTTGCACTTTGGACATTTCGGTAAGTGAAAATGAAGTCCTTAGCTCGCAGTTTTGTATTGTGGCCAGGAATTGATCAAGATATTGAAGATCTTGCACGGAATTGCACTACTTGTGTCAATTAAAAAAAATAATCCGTCCAAGGTAGATACTCATCATTGGGAATGGCTTACAGCTCTCTGGCTAAGAATTCATATTGATTATTTTGGTCCTGTGATGGGTAAAATGCTTTTACTTGTGGTTGATGCTCATAGCAAATGGCCAGAAGTTTTTATTTTTCCTAATACAACTTTAGAACATACGATTCTCTCTCTCTCCGATTTCTTCTCTTTTTGCCAGATATGGGTATCCTAGATCTCTGGTATCTGATAATGCTAAACAGTTTACTTCTGAAGAGTTTGAGACATTCTTAAAGAATCATAGGGTTAAACATAGGTTTAGTGCTCCATACCATCCAGCTACAAATTTTCAGGCCGAGAGATATATGCAAGTTCTGAAACGTGAATTAAAAGCCTTATCTTCAGAATCTTGTACTTTACAAATGAAATTAAATAACTTTATTTTACAGTATAGAAAGATGTCTCATGTTACAATGGAGGAGAGTCCTGCATATCAGTTTCTAAAGCGGCATATTAGAACGAAAATAGATTTGATGCTTCCAAATGTTACAAATTTTGTTCATGATAAGCCAAATGCGAGACATGCCGATACTAAAGTAAAAGATTTTCAAATTAACCAGAAAGTAGCGGTCAGAAATTATACTCCAGAAGCCAAGTGGAAAATTGGTCGCATTATTACAAGAGAGGGCAAGTTGCATTATAGAATTAAAGTTGGTTCAAATATTTGGAAAGGGCATGTTGATCAGATAACTAATGTCGGTTCAAAGATACATTTAACTAATGCTTCAAATTCTGAAGAAAGTGATAAAGAAAGTCACAAAGTGATAATCAAGTTGTTAATCAACGTGATTCTCAGCTAATGCCTCCTAGTGTCTCAGATCTTCGACCAGCTGACTTTGTCCTTTCGTCTACTCCAAATCCTAAACCAGCTGACTCTGTTGTCCCATCTACTCCAAATCCTAAGCCAGCTGACTCTGTTGTTCCATCTACTCCAAATCCTAAACCAGCTGACTTTGTCCTCCCAAATACTACAAGTCCTGCAGCAGTTGACTCTGATTTGATACCTCCAGTTCCAAAACCCATAGTTCCAAATAGTTCTATTGATGATGCTACAGATCCTGTAAAAAATAACTCTTCTTTTTTCCTACAGGTACCTAGACGATCCACAAGAATTAGAAGAGCTCCTACTTGGTTGTACTATTAAGCAGGGGAGAATTGTGGTGTGTACTTCAAAATATAAATACTAGATGGCGGCACCACGGGAAATTCGGCTAGTAGCTACTGTCATCTACCGGTCAAATGTTGTTGTCTTGCTGCAGTATGTAGATGAAGTTTGTGTTCTGTGTTATGTGTAAGTACTTGTTCTGTGATGTAAATTAAATTGTTTAAAGTGAGTTATTTAGTTCACGTCAATTATGATTTTGTTATATGTAATTAATTAAGTCTCCTTAAATAATACATAAAAATATCAAAAGAAAAAAAGTTACCCTGCAAATATTCTAGACCTTGGAGATGGCACATATGCTACTTCTGATGATAAGAGCTATTAAATTATTGCTTTAGAAACTACTCTTCTTTTTAATGTGTATGGATCGTTAAAATGATTATTTTTACTACTATTTTCGCCCTCTTTTTGCAAGATATCAGAATGTATGTAAATTAGGTATATCAGAAAACACTCCGCAGAATATATATTTATTTTTATGCTATTTAATTGACTATATATGATCATTTTAATGGATTTTAAGAAAATGTTTATGTAAAGATGCAACAAACATTTGCTAAATCGGATGGAAAACAATATATTCATGTACTTATTTCATGGGTACCAGACTCGATTTCCAAATTTTTTTTTAATAGTTTTAGTAATGACTAACTTATAATAGGATTGTTTGCCTAGAAATTTAAAAAAAATGCAATAGCTAAATGCTTTAGCAAACAAAAAAATTTAAACTGAAAAAAGTATAGTGTAACTAAAAAATAATTAATTTTTCAAAAAAAAAAAAAAAAAAAAAAAAAAAAAACTATCGAAATATAGCTAATTCTAATGTCAACAAATATGAAACAAATACTGAAGTGGCTTCAATATTTTCCGAGAAAAAGGTACGACAGTATCAGCTGTTTAGTAGCTGTTGTTGCTCTTTTAAATAGCCTAAATTTTTATCGTCACTAATTACTTTTCAAAATTTAATAGAGTCATTTTAAAAAGACAAAACAGCTAACGTTTTGTGTAACAGCCTAAATTTAATCGTTATAGATGCAGATATTTATTTTTATTTTTATTGTAATTTTTTACTAGTTTCTCTAACAAAAATAACCGATAGAACCGCTAAAATATCTATTTCTTTACTCATTGCAATACTTTGTAAAGATAAATTTAATACTTGCCATTAATATCTACTTACAGCATGGGATATATAGGCCAAGAATATTTTAGATGCTTTTCATGAGCTTTTGAAATATGAAGGCAAACAAAAAGTATCACAAATAAACCAAAAGCGAAGATAAGTAGAATTTATATCAAAATAGGAAGCGCATTTTCGATAGTCATATATATTCTTGAAAGGGTAATCATTTATAATAAAGTAAATGCATTATCTAAAAAATCCCCGAGTAAGTCATAAAACTTCATAATGTTCAGATTAACTCATTTTCCTCCCATAAAGTTAATGTTTTTTGTTTCTGCAAAGACGTTTTATTATCGTTTGTTTCATGCATATATTTTTACTGGATACAAAAATTTCATTCTCAAAAAAAAAAAAAAAAAAAAAAAAAAAAAAGATTATAAATTGTAACAAACAATATTTTGAATATTTTGAGTGGTTATAAAAATAAGAAATTTTGGAAAAAAACGCCAAATTACAGAAATGCCGTAATTTGCAGTAACTTGAACCCAAAACAAAACATGTTTTAAGTGAGTTCAGTGTTTCCAATCGGACGAGCTTCCTTTTTCAATTCATTTTATTATTATTATTATTATTATTATTATATTGCTTGATTACTACGATTTTTTTTTTTTTAGAAATAGTGATATTCACTTTATTTAATGACAGATTAAATGAAGCGAATATTACTGTTTCATAAAAGTGGTAGTAATCTAGCAATCTGAATTTAAAAAAAATAATCCGGCCAACTGTTCTGGGTCTGCTACGGTGTTGAGAGTATTGACACCGCTCCCTGTATACTAAAGCCTAAGCGCTGACAGAAAAGTGGAGGCTGTCATAGGCGGATTATTTTCAGTGTTTGTGCAGTCCCTTGAATTTGAGTACCAATACTTTCTAAAAGTTTTATCCGCCTTATTATTCTGTGACTAATAAAACGTCAAAGGAAACTTTTGGAAAATACTGGTATCTAAATTCGGGGAATGCACAACCTATAAATAATCCGCCTACGACAGCCGCCATTTTTTTTGTCAGCGTGTAGGCCTAATATTCAGGGCGGGGGATATTGGCGTGATTCACCAGTATTCTAAAAGTTAATAGTCGTTAAACATTCAACTACACTGCAGCTTTTCTCGCCTTCTAGTAGTGAGTATGCTGCTTTGTGATAAAAGACACGAAATAGTGTGATATGATAATTTACACCTACACATTTTTGCACATTGTCGTTACACATAAGGTAAAGATAAATTTATATTTCATATTCAGTTCATAAGAAAATAACAACAGTGTTAGCCAAATAGAAAATTATTTAACACTGTAAAATTTATAAGTAATGAATGATGTGTTGATAATTTAAAAATGGGGTTACTTGGACCAACTTCTGGTCCAAACAACCCTCAACCATATTTTTACTAAACTTGTTAAAATGTTTGGTGCTTCTTTGTTATAGTGGCCCCCGAGTAGGAATCCCTAAGATCGAATTCACATTGAAGAAAAACAAAATTGCATTTTAAGTGATAATTTTTTTTTTTTTAGATCTGTTTTATTAACATTGTTTTTACATGTTTCTCAGATTATAGGTATTTTAATAGACATGTTTGAGTAGTGTTTTCTTCTATGTTTCCTTGAAGAAGAGAAATATTTCATGTCTTCTTTTAAAATGAGGACATTTCGTAAGCACGAAAATGCTTATCAAGTCTTATCTTCTATTAAACCATCTTCTTTCAGCTTAATCACTAAATGGTTGCTGCGCTGTATTTTATGCGTATTGCTTTTTCTCCTGTTGAAAAACACAGAATTGACATTACTACAAGAATTAAAATACTGTAGAAAATATGTATTACATTTTCATGCGATTAAAGAAATAACACATGAATTATAGAAAAAAGGAATTAAAATAACATATTGCAATAAAACGTGAGAAAAATGTAAATAATTAAAACACAAAATCAAGGGTATTTTTCCAGTATAGAGGCTTTGGCGTTTTTTTTTTTTTTTGTTTTTTTTTAAGCTTGGTCCTTTTTGGGCTTCAGAAAAAGAGATTTGTTACCAAATAATGTAAACAACTAAGAAAACCAGCCTGATGAACTTTTATGCTTGTTTATTATATATATATATAAGTGGCGATCAAAAGTTTCCGGCCAGTTAGTTTCTTTGATTTGTTTGCCAGAACGTTTCAGTGAAGAAAAAGCGCAATTGCTCCAAAAGTTAGGAATATGCAAATGACCTCTGACCACGTGATCATTTTGATTGGATACTGAAGACACTAGATGCAAACGAGAGGAATTCGAAATTCGCGTGTGCAAAAGTTTCCGGCCATTTGTCATTCATTAGTTTTTGCTATCGGTAAAGTGTTTTTTTGGCCATGTTTGTAAACTAATCAACGTGAATAACGTAGTTGAAATTCAAAAATGAAAAGTTCAACAATTATTGTTCGTAAACGAGTGATTTGTTTGTCGCTAAAGGGCAAATCCTCTCGTGAGATTGCAGCAAAGTTATCGATCGGAAAATATAACTGTGAGCGATATTTAAAAAATATATAAAGATGGTCATGGCCTTTAGGACTTTCCACGGTCCGGGAGACCCCGGAAAACTACTATTCGTGTGGACAGGATTATCAGAAGAAAAGCAGATGAGGACAGCATAAAAATGCCGCTTCAATATCCCGCAATTTACGGAGTGAAAATATTGCTGAAAAAAGTCGGTCTACCGCGTTAAGACGTTTACGTGATGTCGGACTTTATGGAAGAGTCGGTGTTAAAGGACCTTTCACAATTCAAAAAAATCGGACGGCCCGACTGGCGTTTGCCCAAGAACACAAAGACTGGACAAGTGAAAACTGGAAAAAAAGTATTATTTTACGATGAATCGAAGTTCAACCTTTTTGAGAGTGAAGGGTGACACTACGTCCGACGACCTAAAAACAGAAGATATGATTCGAGATATGTTATTCCTACAGTGAAGTATGGCGAAGGACACGTTATGCTGTGAAGAGCATTTTCTGGAAATGTGTCGGTCCATTAAATGAAATCCGAGGTAAGATGAATGGTGCAATGTATAAGGATATCTTGCAAGATAATTTGCTGCCTTATTCGAGAAAAAATTGTGGTCGCAACAATTTTTTTTCAGTTTGATAAAGACCCAAAGCATACATGCAAGCTCGTCAAGCAGTGGCTTTCGCGCAAATCCCGCTTTTGAAATGGCCAGACCAATCACCTGATCTGAATTCAATAGACAATCTTTGGAACGAACTTGACACACATGTGTGGAATTATAAATATTCCAATTCAGCAGAATTCCCCCCAAAAGTTGCAAGAAGAGTGGAAAAACTTACCATAGATGATCTTCAACCGTTCATTGAATCGATGCCACGTCGCTGCGCCGCAGTACTTATTGCTAAAGGTATGATGACAAAATACTAGTTGTAAATGTTGTTGATTAACGTTATTTTCTATTATAACACCATTTTTTTCCAAACTTGCCAAGCTAGCCGGAAACTTTTGAGAACGTGCGTTTTCTTTTGCAATTAATTTTGTCAATTAAATTTATCGATATTTATATGTTATGTTATAAATAAGTTCCTAACTATCATGCCAATAAAATGTATAAGTATCATTTTGATATTCCTCTTCATATGAGTATACTTACAAATTAACCAAAAATTTTATGCTGGCCGGAAACTTTTGACCGCCACTGTATATATATATATATATATATATATGTATGTATAATATATAAAAAATTTATGTATTATTATTGTTTTTCACATAGAATTTACTTTTGCTTGTATGTAAGAATAGATAAATTGCTTCTTTATGTTAAATAAATTGTGTAAATATTGAAAAAACTGCATATGTATATGAAACAGTGAATAGGTTACCAGAAAATATGTTGCCAAATTTCCTTCTCTCGCTAAGGTCATTTTCTGTATGTTAAACCAAGGCCCTTATACTGGAAAAGTACAAAATCAAGCTTTACGTCAAAGTGAATTTCAAAAAATTTATACCTTTTAAATGTATACAAACATGCAGTTACCGGTCACTTATGCGCCTCTCACTTATATGATTGTCTTAGTTATTCTCCGAGTTTAGCAGACCCTTATAATGACTTACAGAAATTAATGTGTAAAATTTTCTCATATATGGGACGTTTTCCTGTCACTTGTAAGACTCTTAACTTATAGTAGATGGGTAGATGAGGCTCCTTTTTGGCCTCTCGATAACACAAAAATATCTCCTTTTCTAAGATGTTCAGACTATTTTAACACATTGACGGACAGTAAGAACAAGTGAAGTTCGAAAACTGACACTATATGTTTTTGTAATTTTTAGAATATTAGAAGTATAGTTTTACTCTTTCTGCTTAAATAAACTTAATTTTGATTAATTTAGCACCTTTAATTAGGTTGCACTGCTCCCTTCACAACCACGTCAGGGTGGCTAGTGGTCAGGGAAAAATACAGTAAAAAAAAGTGATAAACACCAGTATATTCTTATAGAAAAATTTATGTTGATTATTCGATCAAATAATCAATTTGAATTCTTCTGTAAGAATATACTGGTAATTATCATTTTTTTTACTGAATTTTCCCTGGCCACTAGCCCCCCTGCACGTGCATACTGAAGCTGCAACTCGTATAACAGGTGGAAAACGAACTTCAACCTAAAAAATTGTTTCCAAAACATGACACTGGGCTTCTACTTGTACGCACGCCGGTAAATGCACATTTGTGCTGCTATAGCCGTAGTGTCTAAAAACGACCGTTTCGTTTTGGGCGGCTATAGCCGTCATGCCACATTGTGAACTTCGCTTTGACGGCTATAGCCGCAAGTGTCCGTCAACGTGTTAATATAATTTAGGATTTGTATTTCCTGTCTCTCTAATAGATTTCTTTTAAAGATTGTTTAAAGGGAGTTGAAAGGCATGAAATGATGAAATAAATGTATTTATTATTATTATTATTATTATTATTTATAATGTTTGAAATATTAAGGATATCGTACAGTTGTTCCGATAGGAAAATTGCTAAAATTACGGTCGTACGAGACGTAAACGTTGATTAGCGCTGACCGGCGACATGTGCGATGTCAAAACTTTAAACTCAATTATCTCGATACGCTATTTTTTAGAAGTTTTGCCACAAAAACTTTTGAACAAGTTAATCGATTTACATGTTTTTTTTTTTTTTTTTTTTTTTTTTTAAGGATATTAAATTCTCTTCAAACTGTACCTGAAAAACAAACAAAAAAGATTTTTTTTTCAAGTTATTACAAAAAATATGATAAATTTTTATGGATTTTTAATTTTTTATTACATATTTTTTCAACATTTTCAAAATTTTGTTTTTTTTTTTCAGTTATAATCGAGAGATAATGTGACAAGCAGTATAAGGAAAACCGACGACTTAAAAATATGGATTCTTGACTTCAGAATCGTGGCAAAACTAGTAATAATTAAATGGTAAGCATGCCTCCTTTAATTATGATCCTTTCATAAAATATTTCCTTATTTACAAATTCAGAATTTAAATAAATATTAAAATGATTGTTGAGCTACCGTTAGTAATTCCATTTACTAATTAGAAATTTAAATTCTATCAGAGTAATCATTTTGAAATTTTGAATTATTCATCTGATGTTTTACTTATTTTCTTATGGTTCATTATGTGAAATCTTATCTTGGTTATTGGGCGAACTCTGTTATAACGAGCAAATTCCGTGGTCTTTTTCTTCCCGTTATAAGCGAGTTCGACTATATTACCATGCATCTACTTTCAATATAAGGAATACATATAATACCATTTTTTCAACAAATGAAGTTATTGCGACTAATAAATAAGGAATTTTTCATAATCTTGATTCATCTAAACGTTAATAAATCTATTACGTTAATGCAAAAGTCTGTAGCATTTAATTTTTATCTGAGATAAATATCATATGGAAATGAATCTGTTTTAGAACTCTTCCATAATACAACAAGAACGAAAAATCATGCATCAAGCATAGATTATGAAACACTTTCCAACACAGCCAGAAAACTGTAACGAAATTTCACAGTTAAATAAGGTGAAAGAAGATATGTAAGTAAACAGTTTAGAAAACATATAACACATTGAAGAATACAGTTTTCGAAATTCCCTTCCAGTGTCAAAAAAGTAGTCGAATTATTTTGTGTAGCCCTGTTTATGATCAATAGATGTGGGTATATAGTATGATAAAATATAGTTCTGTTAGAAAATTCACATTTAGAAATTTTCTCCAATCGATGGAAATGCACTCGAAATCTTTTGTACAGCCCTGTATATTATATGAAGACTTTTGTACACACCACCTATTAAGCTAAAAGGCAACTTAAAACTCACTTGCAGCAATTACCAAACGTAAACGACAATGTATCTCTTTTTGCGTAACCCCGTATATGAATTTATTTATATACCACAAACTTCTATTAGTCTATTAAATATAGTTCAGCCGGAAAATGCGTAAACACAATTAAAAACTACTCTTAAGCAATTCACTCCCATAGTCTGTAATACTTACGAATTCCCTTGTGTAGCCCTGTATAGGATCAACCGAGTTTATAAATACACACGTACTATGAAAAAAAAATTAAACTTAAAACGCAAACCAAAGTTGAACACGCACTTATCACACATAGACTGTAAATGTCGCACATGTACTGTAACCAATATCTTTTGTGTGTCCCAGTAAATAAACGCAATGCACACAAAAGAGCAATTTATAGTGCACCTCAGTAATGCATATAATTTTCATTATGTTTGAAATAGTGAAATATCACTAAATTACAATGCAGACAATTTTTCCCCATAGGCCGATGTGTAACATAATTCTTTTGTTTGACCCTGTAAATGAATAATTAATGCTTTGCACCCCATATTCTACAAAAAGCATGTTTTAATGCGCTTTATAATTATATATCAATTTCATTATGTTTTAAATGACGCAGCGTCATCAAAATGCACTTGAAACGATTATTCCCCATTGACTGTAATGTAACGGAATACTTTTGACTGTCCCTGTCAAAAAGCTGCAAGTTCTACAGACTTCAGTTGAAATAGGGAACATGCTATAGATAACGACAATAGCATATACAAATTTCAGGGTAATCCGAGCATATTTACGGGAGTTAGAGCAGGGACAGACGGCCAGACTGCAGACGGCAGACAAACCGAAGTCATATACACTTTTCAACTAGGTTGGAAAGTGTTAAAAAATGAACAAAAATGTATCATAAATCGCGTGACGTTTTTACGACGACTGAAATAATAACAAATCTGTTGCCTAATAAAACATAAAACTAGACAAAAGCATCTGTTAAAGTATATGGTTGTTTATTGCTGCAAATATGTGCATTTTAAGTCTTAGATTACGAGTTTAGACATGTATGCCCTAGCAGACTATTTTAATTCTATAAGTACCATTTTGTTATAAAAATAATCTTTGTCACATGCAAATTATTTAAATTGTTGTACTATTGGATATAAAAATAGTCACCAATCCTGGCCCTTAATCAAAGGGTTAATGATACATTTACGTTCATTTAAAGAATGTATGCGTGTTAATAGTGCATCTTCACACATACGACTAAATATGTTATGACTAATTAACTGTATTTCAACTTACTTAGAAAACTGGACAGCTTCTTCCATGGTATCTGGAACACTACAATTTCTGGTATCTGGCAAAAGAAATACAAGAAGACCACTGGATATTGCTAGTACACCATAGATGAGCTGAGGAAATATGGGATGCGTAGCGTCGCCCTATCATAAAAAGTAATTAAATAAAATACAATCAATCATGTCAAAGTTCGAAATCATATTGCTGATTTACGACTTATAGAGTAATCATTTTATCGTAATATTAATTAATAAAGTAAATTAATATATTTTTTATAATTAATCATCAGAAACTTTAAATACGGGATGTATATGGGATACAGAACATGTAATAAGTAATCACACAATAATATAAATATGGGGATAATTTCTGTTCCGTGGGGATGTATGTGTTATAAATCCTTCTTTACAGAATAGCATAATTTGGACAGCTGTCAACGATTCTTTACATTGGTGGAAGATTGTACTATTTTATGCCTATTTTTTGACGGAATGTCTTTATCAAGTTTCATTTCTCCCACTTTTTCTAGATGTTAAGGAGTACAGTTAACAAATATTTTTCCCAAAACTTCGATTAGAAAAAAATAGAGATTTAGATTATCTTCAACATCAGTAGATTTCAAAGTTATGTAGATGTTAAAGTTTCCAGATATAATCGTATGGTCAATTTGGAAAAAAAAATTATCGTTCTAGGAAAATAAGTACAAAAATGCATTATCGTTATGGAGAGGTTTGCTGTGCATAAATGCTATAGGAAATTGCATCTTAACCAGTGGCTGCTCGTAGTTAGGTATTTCAGAATTACAGCACCTCCTATTTGTATTGCATGTTTTCCTATTTGTATTGCCGCAAGCCAGCGTACAAAAATATGACTAGTACCAATCGGTTAGTAATAATTTCTATTATTTAATCATTGTAAAAAAAATGGAAATATTCCATAAAATTTTACGGAACAGTTTCATTTTTCTAAAAAACAGTTCAGTTTCCGTAACTGCCATTTTGATATTATAAATCCGTAAAAATAGTGGAAGTACTCCATACATTTTATGGAATATTTCCGTATTAGTTTCAAAACAGTACAACTTGCGCAAGGCTAGCGAAAAAGAAAGGCTACCGCGGTGATTTACACACGTATCTTTTCTTACAGACCGCCGGAGCCACGTGATGCTCGAATGCACCAATGCAGGTGTACGAAAAGATCATCACGTCACTCTAGTGGTCTGTAAAAAAAGATAAGTGGAATGTACCGCGGTAGCCTGTCTTTTTCGTTAGCCTCGACTTGCATAAATGACGTTTAGAGATTTGCGTACAGAAATCACTCTGTTTGCAATGAGAAGTAATTGTTGTATATACTTGTTTTACATTGTATATATTTCAATTGACACGTCAATATTACGCAAATTTTGTATTTACTTTGGATATATTTCCAATTGATCGGCAATATTGCTAAATTGGCTTTTCACAGTAAACATTTTTTATGAAACGCGAAAATTTCACAAGTATTGATTTAAAATAGAAATATTGTCAGTGAATCGCCAACATTGACTCTACATTAGACCTATTTTCATTTATATGACATTATTGGCTAAATGTTGTTTTAAATTTGAAATATTTCCAATAAAGCCAATAAAATTTATTGTAATCTATTTCGGTTAAAACATTTATAGATTACAATTCATATTTTTTTTAAACAATTTTTTGAAGAAAATATTAATCGTAACCTGCAAATTTATTAACAGAAATCGATTTCTAGAAACTTAAAATATGCGAATTAACAAAATTACCGCTCATTTCCCCAAGTGGGTTTTGAGTAAAAAAAAAAGTACCTGAATTGCAATATGTTTTGCAACGATCGAAAATGAATTTAACATGAGGAGTTCCAAACTTTAAACGTGTACAATGCCTAAATTACTTGTCCGAATGACTTGCCGCTTGGTTTCCTGGGGTACAATTTAACGAAAAATTCAAATATGATGTCAAAATTAGATTTTAGCATTGGAAATTTTTTTGTTTGGTAGACTGCTGAATGTAGGCGACCCCCTAAACAAAATATAAATGTAGTATTTATCAATAGGCCACATTTGTAAACGATTGGTACCAGTCACATTTTTATAAGAGGATTTATGGCTGAGTTAGCATGAGTTTTTTACAGTTCCGTTTCCGACAGCCTGCTCCTTCAGATAGAGCTACGGAGAAACCTATGATATTAAAATTTTCAAGCAGTATTATAGTATTTATTTAGAGTAGATTAGTAAAATTTTACATAATTCTTTTCTTTATGAGACTATATTTTAATACATTCTAATTTTTTTTTTTTTTTTTTTTTTGTGAAACTTGTACTAAAACTTTTTTTTTATAAAATGCTGAATATTTGTTTTGAAAAGAGGGCATAGAGCAAATAATATGAAAACAGATGTAAAAATATTTCTATGAACCTTTTTTATATTTCGTTAATTGTTAATGTTTAAAATTGGTTTCTAAACATATATATTTTCATTTATGTATGTTTTAGCAGATTTTTTTGAAATTGTCGGGAATTTACACTGATATCTATTTCACCAGAGCTTATAAAAGTTTCATTTTTAGGCCATCTTAATGTCTAGAAGTAACAAGTCCTTTCTCAAGTTGCTTATTGAATTTTTCTAAAAAAATGTACAATTTTCTTGTAAAATAATAAAATATTTCGGAAAATGTTTTATTTGTCTGAAGCAACAGCCGCACCAATTTTTGTTATAAGCCGCCTCTAATTCTGGACCATGGAAATTATCGTTATAGGCAAAAACATTATAACATGTTTCACAGTACAATTAACTATTAATTAGCTGTTAATTCATGAAATTTTAATTTTTATGATAAATAGAGAAAATCTTAGCTTTAACTTCTTTATTTCTAAACTATTTTGAAATAAATTATTACCATAGACAGATCTACCGTTGGCAAATATATTTTATTATTTTACATACGTTTTCCGAACTCTCCCATAGATGTCTCCTAATCGTCGAAGAAGCTTATTTTTTTTATGTTTAACTTGTATTTAATTTAAACTGTTTAATAATTTTTACATAAAAAAAATTAATTACACTTTTTTTCACTAATTTCCTATACTGTTACTTTAACAAATAATAAATGTATGATTATCATCAAAAGCTGCCTTTGTATTAATATCCTGAGCTTTATCTAAACCATCTCGACTGTTTTGAACATTGTAACATTTCACCTTTTTTTCTCTTTTGTTATGTAATTACTAAATTTGTTTTTTTAAATTTAATTATATTTCTCATTTCTAATTCTATCATAAAGGCTTTTCTATCTTTTATATACAGGGTGTATCTGAAATGCTTCAACAAACTTGGTGGGATGATAGTGCTCATCAAGACGAACAAAAAATGCAATGGTACACGGGGTCACAAATCACGTTTAAAAGGTAAAAATCGCAAAACTTATAAAAGTATCGAAATTTGGCCTGCTGCTTTCCTACAGAACTGACTAGTAGCACGAAGCTGGTTTTACTTTCACTTTGTGCCTATCCGGTCAGAAAGAGGTAACAAAAACGTGGAAGAAAGCCAAACAAATCTGTGAGCAGGAATCCACGTATACAAATTTTCCATCCTCTTAGAAACAGACCAATAAACTCAACTTTGCAGCAAGCATGCTTTGTAAGTACATGAACCGCCAACAACGATACGTATTATCATTGCGAAAACATTTTGTTTGTGCTTTGAGTCGGAATGGCTACCTATTCCAGTAACGAAATGGCTGATATGCATATGGTGTACGGCGAAGCAGCAGGAAATGGCCACTTATCGCAGAGGTTATACCAAGAACAATTTCCGACAAGGCGTTGTCCTTATCATAGCACTTTCTTAAGAATTGATCGATGCCTACGGGAAACTGGGTCTTCCCATGCAAGATCCTGCGATAGAGGACGAAACCGCCATGTGCGCACTGAAGAAATGGAAGAACGAGTTCTGCAGTCGTTTATGGACTTGCCGACTACCAGTACGCGAGCAGTTTCAGCTAAACTGGATGTTTCGCACATGTCAGTGTGGATAGTTCTACGCAATGGATGGATGCACCCTTTTCAAATACGGAAGGTGCAAGCACTTGACGAAAGTGACTATCCTCGTCGGCTGGAATTTGTACGCTGGGCAACGGATCAAATGAGGAATGATCCACAATTTACCTCCATAATGCTATATACAGATGAGGCTACATTTTCCGGAGATGGCATGTTTAACATGCATAATGCTCATATTTGGTCGACAGAGAATCCTCACGCCATTGTCCCGCGAAATGCGCAACATCTGTTCAGTGTCAACATCTGGTGCGGCATTCTCGGTGATAACCTGGTGGGCCCGTACTTGCTGCCTGACTGTCTCAATAGTCCAACTTACCTGAGTTTCCTGCGGAATATCCTACCAGGTTTGCTTTCTGTTACACAAGCCGGCGTGCAGCAACAAATTTGGTACATGTACGATGGTGCTCCGCCTCTTTTTTCTGTGGACATGCGTAACCACCTTGATGGAGTTTATCCGGCAAGATGGATTGGACGTGGTGGCCCTGTTGCTTGGCCACCACGCTCGCCGGTCCTTAACCCTTTGGATTTCTTCTTCTGGGGACAGACGAAATCCTTCATTTATGAGACGCCAGTAGAAATGCCAGAAGAAGTAGTAACGCGTATCGTGACCGCTGCAGGAGAAATCCAGGAAACTCCCGGAATCTTCGAGCGTGTCCGCCAGTCGTTCCTCCGCAGATGTACTCTGTGTAATAATGTCCGCGGTCGATACTTTGAACAATTGTAAAATATTTTTTTTCTCCTTACATCACGAGCTGTGTTGTACCTATTCTGTGCAATAAATAATTTTCTGGAGTGTTTCTTTCTTGTCTCAGTTTGTCCATTTCAAAACTTATTTTCTCGATTTTCATCCTTTAAACGTCATTTGCGACCTCATGTTCCATTGCATTTTTTGTTCGTTTTCATGAGTACTATCATCTCTCTAAGTTTGTTGAAGCATTTCAGATACACCCTGTATATTAATATTATACTCACTCTTAAGTAGTTTAAACTACAGTTAGACTTGTTCTCTCTTATGGTTTCCTAAGTTTTAGAAACACAGCTACACCTCGGAATAGTGTAAAAAGCAAATCGGAAGCCCATCAAATGTTTAAAAATTGTTCAATTGTACAATTGAAGTGGTTTATAAATCTTTTAAACTTGTAGTAGAGTGAAAAAAAACAGCAGTTAGATCGAATCCATCACAGAGCCTGTTATCAATATAATCTTTAAATACCTACAGATTTAGTACTATATACCTTTAGAAAGTCTAAATTTTCTTTTATAAATAATTAAAGAAAAATCATAAATAATACAGTAATAATCATAATATAATACTCCATAACTGAAATTTTCTTTGTGAAACTATTATGAAATCGAACATTTATATTGCTATTAATTATTAAAACAACAGTATGTACACTGTAAAAAATGATCAATGTTTCTTATTTTATGAAAATATACTATAACCATGAACGAAAATATAATACAATCTTCTGAGTTATCCGAAATTCCGAATAGCGTGTTCCATTTCTTTTGAATCCCCAGAAACCAATGAATTTCCAAAATTTAAAGAATTATTTATAAAAACAAAATTCCTCTAGCTGCCCGTATTTTTCAGAAACGTTTCCGAATAGTTGTTATAGTGTATTAAACAGTTTCCTCAGCATGGAATATGTATTTATCGAATGTCATCCCTTCTCAAGTAAACGTTTTCAGCTGCATAAGTTAATTTATACATGAAAGAGTAAAGAAATAATCTTAATTTTAATGTTAATGTTAACGCTGTTAATTTTGCATGTTTGTCTGTTAAACATATTTGTTGAACATGAAAATGTTTACTTGAGAATGGATAGCATCGGAAAAAACTGTATTCCGTGCTTAGAAAACTGATTAATACACTTTAAAAGCTACTCGTAAACGTTTCCGAAAATTACGGGCAGCTAGAAAAATTTTGTTTTTCTAAATAATTCTTTAAATCTCGAAATGCCATTGATGTCTGAGGTTTCTAAAGATAAAGAAACACTTCTCAGAAACATGGTTAACAAGGATGAGTTTATATTATAAATTTATTCGTCATTATATTATATTTTTGTAGATTCAGAAACATTCGTCATTTTTTACAGTGTAGGTTCCATTTAAATTCCATAAATTACCAATAAAAATTCTCCGGAGATATATCGAAACGCTCAATTTTTAGATATTTAAATATATTTTTGAAAATAATATTTCTCTAAGGAATAAATTAAACCATTTCATTATTAATTTTTAACGAATTTTTTATAGAAAATACAAAAACAACTGAATGATTTTGATGAACATTTTTTCACAAAGTATTTTAATGATTAAACCAAAAAAAGAAATAAAAGAGAAGAAAGAAATACATAATTTTAAATATGCACATCTTCATTTCTCTATCCACTTTAGTATCATTTATACCAGATCTAAACTCAGATAATTCGAACTATTTGATCGCCAATGATTATGAATAACGTAATTAAAATATCTGAAATCTGAAATATGTGAAAGAATTGCACGTTTGACCTTGCAGCTTGCACTTTAGTGTAATCGAAGCTATAAGACCTTGGCTCTGGATAACTAGAAATACTTTGTCAAAAGAACAATGGAATAATAGAACATTGTATGCTCTTTTCTGGACTTCCTATTTGCGGTGCAATGTTACATCCAAGAGATGTAACATCGTATGCGTAAGCGACTCTCCAAATCTTTAGAAACCAATGAAAAATTAAGTTTAACAGTAGTATAAAACTTTTTTTAAATTAATTAAATTAAAAAAAATAAATATATAAGAAAATTACAAAAAGATTAGAAAAATTAAATATATCAATTAAGATTAAATTTAAAGCAAAAAAATAGAAGCTAAAAATAAAAAAAAATTTCATTAGTCTTTAAGCTAGGAAAAAAGGTGGTAGCCAACATCTACGTTTTTGTTACACAATTAACAGAAATATTATTTATTTTTTATATTTAATATAATAATAATCATTTATATTTAATATAAATATAATCATTAAAAGATCACATAAAAATACATATTTGATGGTGTTTTCATTTGTTTTTTACAGGTTAATTCTTTGTAAAAAAGTGTATTTTTGTAGAAAAAACTGTCAGTTAAGACCTCAGTATTAAACAATTTATTATTTCGCAAAATTTCATTTTTCCCTCTTGTCCTTTGAGGTTCTTTTTTTTGTTTTTATGTCAAAAACTGCATTTAGCTACACAGAATAATTGTGCGCTTTAAATGTATTAGATTGTTAAAAACATATTTTTCCCGGTTTCCTTTTTGTAACTAGCGTTTAATCAAAAAGTTTAACCAATAAAATGACCAGTTTTTGATTTTACTTTGTATTTTTTACAGTGGACATGCTTTAACTTTTGCATTTCCTGTAAAATTTGCATATAAAGTGGAATAAGTTTATAAAATAATTTTTAAGAAAAAAAATAAAACCAACTTGAAGTGAATGTTTCCAACCTTCGTGTTTTTATGACGAACTCTTATTCTTATCCGCTTTGGAATTCAGTAGAGGTAGGGTTGTGCCTAAGACGTGCAGGACTATAATGTGATTTTGTGTGTGTGTGCGTGTGAAAAAGCAAAAAATCATGTAATGAGGGTAAAGCGAATAAAAATAAATTTGGTGGCATCCAAAAGTAGTCTTATTCCACAGCTAAAAATATTTTTTAAATAAAACATCTCATAAATTTTGCTGGAATATTTAATTTTGATAAATTATTTTTATAGCAATTGGGAGAATAATGATTTATGTTTCCGTTTGTATTTCGTAAATATTTTTTTGTTTGATCAAATTGACATTTCTCATATTCAAATAAATTATTTCTGAAATTGGCTTTCTTGAATTATGAAAGAATCATTCATTTATTGGCGATTACAGGAAGCAATATCGATATGTATTCCAAATCTTTGACACTTACCAGTTCCCTCATAAATGGAGATATCAGTGATCCTATCCTTGCACACACTGATGCTGATCCCAAAGCAATATTTCGCACTACTGTAGGAAACACTTCATTGGAAAATATATAAATAACTCCGAATGAAATAGTTATGAAGAATTTTCCCACCATCGACACTGTAACACTTAACCATGAAGGATCTGAAAAAAAAGCATACATAATACGTAGGTGCCAAGGGTTATAGATTTTAAATACCCCTATTAAAACAAAATTAGCCTTCTTTTATCGTGAGATTTTTGTATTACATAAGCCAAAGCTTTTATATATATATATATATATATATATAGAGAGAGAGAGAGAGAGAGAGAGAGAGAGAGAGAGAGAGAGAGAGAGAGAGAGAGAGAGAGATGTTCAAAATCCGTAACCCTTGCACCTTAGGCATATATAAAACAAATAATTTTATTTACGAATAATTACATAATTTACGACAACAAAAAATTAATTATTCAGTTATTGAAGCATCACCCTTTTTCCAGGTGTAAGGCTATAGGAAGGTTGAATTCCCATTTTCTCATTTACAAGTTGCGTTATTTAGGAACCACATTTCTTGGTTGTTTCAACTGTGCCTATCGAAATAGTACTATAGCCATTTCTGATCTCATAAATGATTTCCTCATCTAAGCGTACACATGACTTTTTTTCAGATAGATAATTCGATGGGTATAATCTAGGTGGAACGTTTATAAAGTTTTAGACGAATTAATCAGTTTGTTAAAAATGACACATAGTTCTTTATCATGATATATCTTTAGCATATTATATCTTTAGCATGAATATAGTACAAATTCCATGGACAGCCCGAGGGCTCTTTGCCACCTGCGCAAACCTTATATCTAACATCTAAGATTTACATAGGTTCCGATGTTAATTAAATTTGAGCTGGTGCGTAATATCATGAAATAGGCACGTTTGTTGCGTTACATAGACATCTACAACCGGCTTTAAGCAGCTCAGTTAGCAGATCGATTACGTAAATGACATAAATCATATATTGCATAATTAATTTTAATTTTTTTAATTATTTATATTTTTACCATATTTTTGCAGGTACTTATTTTCAATATCTTTTTCAATATAAAATGAAAAATAACAACAAAACAAACAGCAAAATTTACTGTCGTGCAGTTTTCAATTTCTCGTGTAACAGATTCAGTGTTCCGTACCTTTGTGCAATCCATGGATAGATTCATTGCTCTTTGTCGATTAATTTTTTTATGAGTTTTTGAAGTATAGTATCGAGGAAAAGCCATTTTAAACACTTTTTGCAATATTAATTCTCATTATCGGTAAAATTGAAGACTTTAATATCCTTTGAAATATGGCTCTCAAATTAAGAAAGTTTTATTTAAAAGAATATTTTCTTTTTTTTTAATCTGTTTTTAAACACTTAAGGATTATATCAGTTAAGGCATAAATAGCTAATAGTATCCTAAGAAACACAAAATGGTTGGACCATCGTTGACTAATTGTTGACTAATTATTGGTCCACTTTGGCCCACAATAATAAACGCTTGCCATGACGTACCATTGACCAACAAACCATTTGCCAACAGTGGTCCAACCGTTAGCTGTTCAGATTCACTCCAAATTTGAGGTGTCTCTGTACCTACCATTCCCCAGTCATTTTCGAACCATTTTCCAACGGTTTCCACAAATTGCCAACGATCTTTCAACAATTTGTGCTATTTGAGAACTGTGTATACTTTTTAATATGCTATAACTGAAATCATCAGGATGTTGCAGTTAAAATTATCTTACTTGCATATCGTTTAAAACATCGTAAATAATTTTCCTTTTTAAATAATTATCTAAATAAAATCTTGTTAAATATTTTTGCATATGATATCATTGTACACATTTTTTTAAATGTTTTTATGCGTCTGAAGTCAATCCACTGTGTTGTGTACTATTTAAAGTATTAAAAAATAGGGCAAAAGTTGAAATTGAATTGCTATTGATGGGATATAAAGAGAAATATTCTATCTTATTCTGAAGCATTGGCACAGTCAGTGTTAGAAACTTATTGCTTACCCGTGGGATATCCCTTGTCTATTCGCTCTTTCTGCTAGAAGTCCTTTTTCAGAATTACTGGGAAAAAGTATTTATGTCTTCTTCTTAGAATTGTACAATATTTTAAAAAAATGGGAATTGATACTTTTCTAGATTTCTTCCAGTGTTTGGGTATAAAAAATATTTTCTTTTGGTAATATGAAAATCTCGAAAGGTCATCGTAAATAAATATTTAGGATTAATAGTTATTTTTATCTGAGAAGAGATTTTTAAATGAGAAAATTAATCTTGAAACAATTTTCTGCTGCGTACTTTGGGTATCGGGATTGGGCTCCGCTGATGCAAAATCTTTCGGGGTCGGATAACTCATTCTCCGAAAAAAGAGGCCGAATTCATCTCTAGTACATCAACTGTCTGCGCATTCTTGAATAATGCAGAACATATTTTTCATAAGGAGAAACAAACAACAACAAGAAAAAAATACATCTCGAGTGTAATGCGCACTATGATTTTTTGTTGGCAGAAAACCAGATAGTTTAAAAAAATACACTCAAAATCTTGACTCATTTTTGTTCATCCCCTATTAACCCTTTGTTTACGGGGCAGAACTGGCGACTATTTTTATATTCAATCGTACCACGATTTACAAAAATTTTCTTTGTAGCAGATTTCTCTTAAAAATATCGTAGTATAAGTGTATGGCAGAGATTATTTTTCAAAACGCTTTACGAATAGAATAAAAAAATAGACCAGTGGGACGTATGTGTCCCGTAGTCAAAACTTTAAAATGCATGCCTATGATTCATCCCCTTATTATAATACTATAAAATCAAGATTTCTATAATGCGTACTTTTTTCACTGGAAATTTTGTTTTAAAGTTTTTTTTCGATACCGTATATTTGCTCATAATACACAAACTACAGCACGTAAAAGTGTAATCATTTCATTTATTTTACTTTGTATTTTGAATTTATAACAATAACCACGTGTTCTACTCGGTGATTGAGTGAAACATGTGCGTTTTCATATAGCAGTTATTCCGTGTACACTCCACCTTTTCGGCTTAAAATTATGGGAAACAAAGGCGTATTGTGCATGTGCAAATACGCTAGTTTTGCTCATGCCTACACAAGCAAGCATTTTGAACATATTTTTATTAATTGATTTATTCAAAATCTTATGCATACCCACCAGATGGAAGCAAGTACGAAGCAAAGCAAGCAATTCCACCCATGATCATACTTCCAGAGAGGAGGTTTCTTATACCTAATGATTGAATAGTAAATATAGCAAGTATATACGCCGGGATTTCTACGATCCCGGATAAAGCAAAATTAATGAAGGGGTCGCCAGCCAGTTCGTTTGTGTTATAAGAAAGTCCGAAATAAACAAATGCATTCACAAACCTGAAATAAGAAAATAAATTAAAATATTAAAATAATATAATATAAAATATAAAAATTTCAATTTAACAACTTCACAGTTTTGCCCGAACGCAGCTCGGGCAAGAAGAGTTTTAATGCTGAGTTGCTAAAAGCTTTTGGATACTACTGATTTTTAACTGTAATCCGCTTTATTGAACGGCAGACATTTTTCGATTATATTAGGCAAATATTTTAGTATGGAAAAAGTAGTGTTTTGTCCTTAGTTTTAGTTTATTATGTCGAAAAAACGGAATCGTTCAAAGGTTAAATGTTGTTCCTCTCTTCCAAATAGAAACGCACTTTATCATTCACCGACATGACACTGAAAATCATCACATGCGATTGTCGTGAGCCGACCAATGTTGTCAGTTCGCTACCTTTTTACATACTTTCTTTTAACTTACATTTCTGTATGTATGTGGCAGTCAAATCTTGTGACTCATTTTTCCCCCACTTCCTGTTGACGTAGAGCTTTGAAATTCCGAATATACAGGGTGGTTATAAGTATCTCTATTTGGAGATGTCTGAAGCTTGAGGGAATAACCCAAATGAAACCAAAATTGGTACACTTACTATTCGAGAAGGGAGAAGAACAATGGGATAATAAAAAATAATAATTGCAATACTCGCCGACAGATGGTGCTTTTGAGTGTGAACTGTAATGCGTAATACAAGAACAAGGAATTACGGCGTAAAACCGAATGGGTCACCGAATTCATTGGAAAATGTCACAGTGGATGTGGTTACGCTTTCGCATGGCGGTGCCGATCAAATTCAGGTTCCACGTGGCCATTGTGCTGGAGGACACAATCCAGCCATTGCGCGACATGCTCTAATCACCAGGAGTGATGCTTCACACAGGTTGTGATATGCGATCTTTCAAGTCATTGAGGCTCTTGATTATGCTGATGATTACAATGGCGTTTGCACCGACAGGCTCCATAGCGTCATCTTTTGGCGATTATTCCAACTATTCTTTATTGTTCCTTTCTTCCTCCCCCTTCTCGAACAGTAAGTGTACCGATTTTGTTTTCATTCGGGTTATTCCTTCAAGCTACAGATAGCTCCAAATAGAGATACTTATATTATAACCACCCGGTATATGTATTCCTGAGGGCAATACATGAATTAGACATTATTTTGTTTTAATTCGATCTCTAAAGGGGATCAACGTCGACCCAAAACTTTAATTTTCCCCATAGAAATAACGTTACGATTATTTAATTGAAAAAAAAATAGCCTCATTGTTCCAACATTCATCCATTTTCATCACATTGTTGCCGGCATCATTATGAGGACAGCGTTGAGCGACGCACATAATTGTGCTTTACAATATAAGTTGTGAAATTTTATGAAAGTATTTTTTTAATTATATTTAATTTATTTAAATTCAGATTGCTGGATTGCCATAAATTTAACAAAGTATTATTTAACAAAATTTTGATAAGCTTTGCGGATATTTAAAACTTCTAGAACGTCTAGCTAAAGTGTGGAACAGTGCTTAGAAATTTCAATAAATATAACTGTTGTGTTAACACGGATAGTAAGCCGTTCTGAATGTTTTAGTGTTAAAAAAAATCTATTTCCAATTTTTAACGCATAACAAATTTGCTACAAATGTTCTTGGAACCTCACTTATAATTTTCAAACACACTTTATAAGAATACATTCCTATAAATTTGAAAAAAAAGCTTAAAACAAAAACACGTATCTCAGTGTTATGTTTTATTGATATGCTAAGTTAAATCATAATTTTCATTAAGAGTAAATTTGACACAAACATGTATCCATAAGAATAAAACAAAATTTTAAAATATCTGTCAAAATGGAGTACCGTAATTTCCGGCGTAAAATCTGCGGAACAAACAATCATGTTTCGACACGGAAATATTATTTTATAAAATGAAATTTGCTAGATCGCTGTAAATATTTCACTTCAATTATTAAAGACAATTTCTGGGTCTTAACATAATTGTTTGATCCGCGGATTATACGCCGGAAATTACGGTATGTCACAATGACTTTTGTGCTGTAAAACTGTTTTCATTTGTCATAAGATAAAAATTATTATAAACATATCTTTATATTTGTTCTTTAAAACTTCACAAATCACAGAAATATTGTAGTGTAAAACTTCACATTTCTATGAACATTTAGACATCAATCTTACATTTCAGTCATAAAATTTCTTACCAGTTATAATATACATTCAATGTAATCTTCCACAAGCCACCCTTCTTTAGTAAATCCAATACATTGCCTTTACTACTACCAGCTGCACCTGTCTGAAAATGAATATATTCGAACATCAATGAATATCTTTTAACGAAAGATTTTATAAATCGATTTACAAGCCAACAAAGTAGATACATATTTTAGCTATTTTAAATTATATTAATAAATATATAATAGTTGAAATCTTAAATAATTATTTCCTTTCTATAATATATTATAAGAAGGTGCATTTGCTAAAGTTAAGCGTTAAGAGATCAATGCAGTTTCCCGACTTGAAAATAAACACATTTATGAAGTGATTTTTATATCTAGGAGCAAAATAAAAATTTGTAGGTTTTTGCATAATAAAACACAAGCTTTGAACCTTCAAAAACCAATTATGTATTTATTTATATCTAAACATGCGCCTTTTGAACTCGCTTTTTTTCGATTATGCTCGGAACTTAGCGTTCTGGAATACCAAAGATTTCTCCGAGTGGTTTAATCAGAATCCAATGAAACAAAAAGCACCGTTAAAAAATATATAATTCGCTAGACCTTAATCGATGTTTTAATTTTCTAAATCTTACATTTTTTACAAAATATCGGACCATCAAACTTAATATATCAGTTTTTCGCAAGAAATCTGGCATTGTTTTGTTTCTAAAATACGAATGAATTAAAAATTTTACAAAGAATAGTTGAAGGAATATACAGGGTGACACATAAAAACTGTGACGTGAAGAAAGTGACAATTTATTTTAATGTGTTTCGCGTTTTTGAACTGTACTATTGTTTTATTCGTGTTCCTCGTGCTTTGTTTTGTGTGTTAATTGCTATTTCGGCTGATATTAATTTACTATTTTGTAGGAAAACATGGTGTGCAAAGAAGACCGGTCAGCCATCGTCGGCCACCACAAGCGGTAAATTCAAATTCTGCTATCGCCAAGGCTCTCAAATTGTACCAGGAATTCCCTGAACCATGCTCTGCAAAAAGCCTAGGCCGAAATCACGCCGGAAATAGTCGCGACCATCTTGAAGAATTTCCAGACGCACATAGACGTCTGCATCGCCGCTGGAGGAATAAGCCATTTCGAATAATCTTTATTGTTTTTTGTAAAGAATCTTCTCTTTCCAATGCTGAATAAAAAGTGTTGTTACTTCGTTCAGTGAAAAGTTATGGTCTTTCATTTGAGTCACAGTGTTTGTGTGTCACCCTGTATAAGCTATATAGCAAAATATACGGTATTTACTCGCGTATTTTGCGTATTTTTTTAGCCATTTCTTCGGCGAAAAAAATGGGTGCAAAAAATAAGCGAGTCATTTTTTAAATTTGTTTTATTGATATTAAATTTTCTTGGAGAAGAACTTATATAGAGTAATTTAAAAAAAATCCCTCTTAATTATAATTATAACATTTAAAAATATATATATAAAAGAAATTACAGTTGCACAAGTTATATAATTGGCATTTCAAAACAGGATAAACGTAGTCCTTTTTTAGCTTTCAGGAGTATTCTAGGATAATAATAATAATAATAATTAAGCTAGCGAGAGAGCATTAGTAGAATCTGACAATTCTAATGCTATAATGTTGCGCAAAGTGGACCGCTCTAAATTTAAAATCTGCAGTAAAACTTCTTTTTTAGGCTATTATAACTTCACAGAACGAACAATATTATCAAATGTCTCAACTTAGACTGATTAATTTTCGATATGGTGTACTAATACATCACACGTCTGCTAATGCAGCATTATTGGTCATAAACTCACCTGCACTTTTGGAGCAAGTGAAAACAGAAAGCCGCAGGATACAAACACAAAGAACGGAATATGCTCCTTTGGGTAGACAGAACGAAACTCAGAATTTAATCTGATTATGAAATCAAAAGTACTAGGATCTACCAGGTTAGAGTAATTTGAAATCTTGTTTCATTATTTCAGACTTTCTCGTAGATGCTTCATATGAAAATTACAAGTGTTTTCTTTTTATTATTATTACTTTTTTAAACAAAATATTCTTTAAAAAATTTAAAATGCAAAAAATATGCGATTTTTTGGGGGTGGTTAGATGAGGAATCAAAAATTTTCTTTCAAAAGTATGAGGTACGTAAATTACCCGGCGGCGCAAATTATACGAGTAAATAAGGTACAAGTTTATAATTTTTATAAACCGCAAGAAAGTCGGTTGCCTAAATATTTCTAAAACCAATTTATGAGTGAATTTAGACAATGTTTCGAGGAAATCGCGTTTAAAAATTTTCAACATGTACCGCTTAGTTATGTATTGTACAACAAGAATTGCTATACTTTCTATATGTGTTTACATTTTTAAAAACAGGTCCGAGAGAATATTTATGAAATGTCAGTCTTTTAGAAAAGGCAAGAAAAAAGGTGCTGTTATTGCTCTAGTCCAGTTAGAAAAAAGTGCATTTTTCTTAAGCCGAAAAACTCTCATGAAATCTAAAATCACGCAAATCTTACTTGAAATATATTACAATTAGAATTTTGCCAAATGTTTCTTTTGGAAAAAAATTCACTTTCTTTTTTGCGCTAAAACGGCTCGTATGTGCTTGTGTGTGTCCATACTTATGTATCTATATTCATGCAAATAGACTAGAATATTTCATAATCGGGATCACAGCTACTAAATCCATTTTAGCGAGCAATTGTACAATGGTGACCACATTGTTCACAGCATAATTATGATATTTGTGTTACTGACGCGCACGTTTGTACTTTATAATATCGATTTAAACGATCAATTAAATCATTTAACATGGGATCCTCTAACCCTAAGCACAGTATTCAGCACAAAGACAAGGCAATTCAAAAAAAGATTATACAAACTGCTAGAAGCAGACAGCACATTGCAACAAACTATTTTTGTATAGGAAACCAAAGCTGCAATTTATTTATTCTCTTAAAAGTACAAGATGGCTCACTCCATCCCAACCTAGATTTTTGCCCAGAACTATAGCAATGATGACTTTTTAATGAAATTTTCACCAGAATTATTTTTCCTTGTGTGAAATGTGAATTTATCACGGGAATTGAAAATATGAAAACATTGTATGTCTATAAAATGCAATTTAAGACCCAAATTTTTCAAAACCAGACTTTTTAAAAATTAATAAAATAAAATGGCAAAAAAAAAGAAAATTACAGTATAAAGACTTTTCGTAACGCATCGCGTTACCTCTTCAGTTCATTCATCTATTTTCCATCGACACAGAAAGATAGCGACAAACAGTTACAAAACAAGTTAAGCATTCAATAATAATCACCTGGTATAGCACAGACTGCATTCAATCTGAAAATTTACAGCGGGAAAACCACCCCTCAAGAAAAATTCTGCCGTATCTCCCTCCATCCCAACCTAGATTTTGGCCAGAACTTTAGCAATAATGATGACATTTTAATGACGTTTTCACCAGAAATATTTTGCCTCTTCAGTTCATTCATCTATTTATCAGAGTATAATCTTTCGTAGTAACTGCTGACTCCTTTTTGACAATGTTGGCATTCGTGAATTACGGAGTGTGATCCGTTTCAAATGCATGCTGCACAATCTTTGAATTCAATTTTCCTCTTCGGTAAGCATATACGTGTTCATTAAGCCTAGTCTCAAATGATCGGCCTTATTCACGGAACGGAATACATTTGCCACAGAGAATCCTATACACATCACCGCTTCACTGGAATTTGTCGTATTGAAATTTGTCATTGGAGAAAAATGAAGCTAAATTATTTTGTGGTTTAAATGAAGTAGCGATACCAAATGATTTTTAAATTCTTGAAATGTTTTTTTCGGACAGATTATTATAGTAAGGAATATAAATAAATATTGTAGGTTTGATATGCTGAAACGAGAGCGGGGTTAAAAGAAACGAATTCTTTGAACTCTTATACACTATAATGCCAATGATGATTGGTCAATTGATATTTTAGACGTTTTGTTAAATATCTGGAAAGATACATGAGGAATTATCCTGAAACTTCAGGAGTGTAAACAACATGATAAACGTCATATATTTCCGCGAAGATTTTTTTCCCGAAACCCCATAAAGAGCCGTCAATAAATTGAAGAAAAACGAATATATTTTGGATAACCCTGTAGAAACTGATATTGCAAAAGCATTCAAACTGTAGATTATGATTAAGTGGCTTATTGTAATGATTTGGGTTCATTTTTATGAAGATAGCACGTATACTCGAACAGAAATTCAGGTTTTTATAAAAACAGTCCCAAATTTTACCAAGTTTTTTACTTATAATTTGCAGAGTTTTAATATAAAAACAAGTTATTTTCAGAAAATATGACAAACAAAATTGTACACAATACCCTGCAATCAGAATTAAAAAATAATAAAAATTGTATGAAAAATAAGCGGGTTTACTAAATATTGTTTCACTGCGCATGCGCGAATTCAATCAAAATATACTGTGCATAATATATTAGCTAAATGTATAGACCAACTTTTATGAAAGTCTCAAAAACATAGCTTGAAAATTCTGATAGTAATCGTCGATAGAATAAGCTCGAATTTCGCTGTTCCCAAAATGAAGCAAAAAGATGAGGGGTTGTATCCAAATATACTAGCTTATGAAAGTTGACATAATAAGAATGAAGTGTCTCTCATTCTATATTTTATACAACCCCTCATCTTTATGCTTCCTTTTGGGAACAGCGAATTTCGAGCTTATTCTATCGACGATTACTATCAGAATTTTCAAGCTATGTTTTTGAGACTTTCATAAATGTTGGTCTATACATTTAGCTAATATATTATGCACAGTATATTTTGATTGAATTCGCGCATGCGCAGAGAAACAATATTTAGTAAACCTGCTCATTTTTCATACAATTTTTATTATTTTTTAATTCTGATTGCAGGGTATTGTGTACAATTTTGTTTGTCATATTTTCTGAAAATAACTTGTTTTTATATTAAAAACTCTGCAAATTATAAGTAAAACACTTGGTAAAATTTGGGACTGTTTTTATAAAAACCTGAATTTCTGTTCGAGTATACGTGCTATCTTCATAAAAATGAACCCAAATTATTACAATAAGCCACTTAATCATAATCTAGAGTTTGAATGCTTTTGCAATATCAGTTTCTACAGGGTTATCCAAAAGATATTCGTTTTTCTTCAATTTGTTGACGGCCCCTTATGGGGTTTTAGGAAAAAATCTTCGCGGAAATATATGACGTTTATCATGTTGTTTACACTCCTGAAGTTTCAGGATAATCCCTCATGTATTTTTCCAGATATTTAACAAAACGTTTAAAATCGCAAGTGACCAATCATCATTGGCAATATAGTGTATATTCTCTTAACCCATCTCATGGGGTAATTATTTTGTTTTAAATCCGTATAAATTCCCCCTTTCTCCGCATTCAGATCATCCTCAGTATCACAATTGAAAGCTTTCAAAGCCAATGTTTTAACAGTAGACGATATATGTAATAGTGGACAATTTGACGAAAAATTGATGTATTGAACCTGAGAAAGTTTTCTTCCTATAAACAGACGAGCTAACTTTTTGCAAAGGTGAACTAACTTTTCTGTTAATGAGGATATCCGAAAATTGCAATTGACCATCTGACTTGTATTCAGTTGTAAAATTTATGCGCACATAAATAGAGTTTTCCATGTCAAGAACACTGTCAAGATCATCAGGATCAGCAACAACAAAAATGTCATCAATATATCTTCTCCAAAATATAATATGAGGGCCCATTTTTTTAAAATAAACAGTTCTCGATGTTTTGCATCACAATCTCAAGGGTAACCACTGAAAGGGGGGAGCCCATTGTAGTGCCAGAAAGTTGCTTATAGTGCGTATCGTCAAAAATAAAACAGTTCGAGGATAAACAAAAATCAACCAAATCAATCACATCCTCTACATCCATGTTGAATCATACTCCGCAATTTGCGAATGCTAGCATTGTCAATATGGTGTGCAGCAATTACAACGGTAGAATTTTCTTGAGGGATGGTTTTCATGCCTGGAGAATTTCACATTGAACCAATCCTGTGCTATACCAGATGAATATACAGTTTTATTGAATGATTAACTGGTTTTGCAACTGTTTGTGGCTGATTTTCTGTGTTTTCTTCTGTGTCGATCGAAAACAGATGAATGAACACATGAGGTATAACGCGATGCATTACAAAACGTCTTTATATTGTAATTTTAATGGAATGTTTTTCATTTAATTCTATTACATGTATAAAAAAGTCTGGTTTTAAAAATTTTGTTCTTTAATGTCACGAGCAGTTGTGGAAATGAGAGTTCATTCGCTTCCAAACAGAACGGAACTAGTGACACCGTATGTAATTTGAATTACATACAGTGTCACTGAATGAGTGATAGTGCACTTCCATGACTTTTCGTAATATCATAGCATTTCGCATATAGAAAGGCAAATCTGTTAAAAATTTCCTTAAAATATCTTGATTATTTTAAAGTTATGAGCACATCTGGTTGGGACTGAAGTGAGGCAACCTGTATATTAAACAGAATAAATGGATTGTTATAATAAAAACTTGTTTGTTATAATATTAAATACTCTACCACTCTTTAAAGCATATCCAATCTTTATTGAAGCAGCCTGCAGAAATAGATCTGAAGCTGAAGTTGGAGTCGTTTATTTGGTACCAGAATCAGGCTTAAATATATTTACACTCGTAGAAGAGGGATAATTTGCAACCCTCCCCTTTTATAAAAAGAAAAATTGTGATTCTGAGCCAATATAGAATTATTATTATAGCTTAACAAAGACATCATATGACAAAAAATAAAATTATAACATAGCATTGTTTAAAAACCTCACACTTTATATAATTGTTATTTTATGAAATTTCACTGATTTCCTGTACTAAAAGCGCGTCCTTCTGCTTTTAGAGACCGGAAACGTTGAAACTTCATAAAATTCAAAGTATCATAAGTCGGTAAGTTTTGGTGGTAAAAGAATGTGATCATTTTAATGTCCCTCTTAGATTCAGAACAATATTTTTCTAGATAAAACTGATAGGAAATGGGGGGCCGTATAAAAAATTTAATTTCGTATTTTTATATGTATACAGCCCTTTAAAACAAAAGGCCATATCGAAAATATGTACTTGATTTCTATACTTTGTCTAATTGGAGGAGTGTTTCTGTCAATTAGCGGTTTAATCCTTTGACTGTCAATTTATTTATTTTTTTAGAAATTGCAGCAACTGGCAGATCATAGACTGTAGGTACTCTATCTTTGAATTACTTGCATAATGTAGATTATCTTGCAGTTTTTCGTTTAACAATTCTTTTCTTAGAGACTGAAATTAAGTGTAGAATAATCGTTTTTAGCATGTCAAAATCTCTGTTTGCCATTGGGAACCAGTTAATAGTCAAAGGTTTAAGAAATAAGCAACAAAAACCTTTGTTTTTATAACCCCAGTATATACTATACATAAAAATACAGTACCTCGATTTTTGTGGTAATTGTTTCTTTTAGCGCTGCTTTGTCTTCCATCGAAAGTTTAACTCCGTTCATTTTCGCTCCCCTAATAAGGACTTTATAAGCCTCTTCTACCTTACCGTGATTTACCAACCACCGAGGAGATTCTGGTATCCTTGAAAATTGAAGTAAATTATTTTATTAAATAACAAAATTTTTTTTAAATATTTATCATAAAAAGAGTTTACACAAACAGCATAAAAATAAATTTTATATTCCTACAGGTATTTCTACAGGTATATTCAGAAAACCACTTTAGAAACATAAAAAGTTATAGAAATGAAGGTTAATTAAATATATTAGTGGTAACCTTTTAAACTATTATCAAAGGATTCTGGAAAATTTTAGAATAACCTTGTATAACAAACAAAACTATTCTAAAGTATTTAAAACAGGTAAGGCAATTTTTTTTTAATTAAACTGTTGTTTTTAATTGTTCAGGAATGTTATATTTCATGTAAAAAATCATAGTTTTATTTTTATAAATAAAGAAATATATATTGAACTGGATATTTTCGGGTAGAATAAATAATACATTGTACTCTTTGTAAAGTTGTTATGAATCATTATCGTATCAAGATTTGCAGTTTAGCAAATTTGTGATAATTATATGTGTTTAACTTAGGGATGTGATTATGTTCCGGTATTTTATACTCCACTAAATTTATATACCAACATTCTTAGTATATCATCGCAGAATTTATCGATTAAAGAAGAAAAAGATTGCTATATAAATTTAATGGTGTACAAAATACCGGAACGCAATCACCCCTGGTTTAACTAGAACAATTGAAGTGACCTCTCACATATACGACTTTCTGAGTTATACGCCGGTTTCTTCAGGTTTCGACAACATTAGGGTTTATACCTTAATTACGTTACACTACAAGGGGTAGCCCAAAAAGTGTGATATTATGTTACATGGGGAGGAAATGTGTTAACAACTTATGACGTCTCATCTCATATATGAAACGTATAGATAGGCGTTATGTGCTAGCAGTATTATAAAGCTCAAAAATATGTATTTCTATTCAAGTATTAATCAGTAAAACTTCTAAATAACTGACCTCTTCGGAAGGACGAATCATTCCGTTAATCGGAAGGTCCCCACTACTCAGAGGTAAATATATGCAAATAATATTCATGTTGGGGATTGAAAAATTGTTCGCTAAACAGAATTGTCTGCTATTCGGAAGTGTTTACTATTGATAGAAGTTTTACTGTAGATATATTATACCTGTTTATTCTGGAATAATGAAACCTTGTTTCTTTAACGATCAACAGTTGAGTTTGCCTATTATCTGTTTAGGACTAAGTATACGCCTGAAAACGTCGCTAGCGTGGTCAGAAGTTCAGTTTCGTGTTTACGAATAAAGCCTGTTAAATCCACGGATTTCCTTTTTAGAAGGATATTAAAGTGTTTATAGCAACGTTTCTATAGCAGCTTTAGAATGCATCAAGTGATATTTTATAACGTGTTAAAGAGACTTTTTTTCGGTTCCTGCAGAATTATCAGCGAGGCCGTTTCATTTTGAGCTCAGTGTTTGAATTTATATAAGCACGAGGTGTTTTTGAAAAGTAAAAATACACTTCAGACAGCAGGAAGGCAAAAGTTTTAATGAGCGCGTTGACAACATATATTGTAACCTTAAACATTTAACCTTTCCCTCACAATAATTTTTCGTTCTACGGTGAGTTCGTTTCGTGTAGCAGGTGTATATAATGACTGCGTCAATTCAGAATCCCACCAAATGTGAAGTACATTCCGTCATACGTTTTCTTCATGCAAAAGGTGAGCGACAAGCGGATATACACAAATAAACTGTTTTCGTCTATGGGAACATTATGAATCGAAAAAAATGTAGCGAAATGTTGTGCTTTCTCTGGAGGTAGGACCAATGCTCATTAATAATCCATGGAACCAGGTATGCCATCCGTGATCGCGGACCTTACACCCAGCGACTACCACTTATTCGTTTACCTGAAGAAACATCTTGCAGGGCAAAACTTCCACGATGATGATGAGATCAAAATCGAAGTTGAAATGTGGTTTCGACAAAAGGCGGTAAACTTCTACGACTGTGGGATACAAAAGCTTGTACAACACCCAGACTTAACAAATGCTTGGATAATCACGGCAACTATGTTGGAAAATAGGGCATTTACCAGTAAGTGATTTGTAATGGACATTTTATCAATTAAAAGTTTTTTGGATGAGTATGCGGCATTGTATCTTTACTTTTTGGAATCCCCTCGTATATTGACAAAGCGCTCCCCTCGCACTTTTACTTATTTGAGCCAGTTTTTGTATCGTCTTACTTAAATCTGCCCGCTTCACCGCCAAATATCCTTACTATTGCTTTAAATAAATTATTATTTTTTTAATTTGTGTCATGGCCTCTTTTCACGTTGACTGTCTGGAAGAATAAGTCACAAGCTTTCTGCTGTTCAAAAACTATCAAGATGAGATATTGTGATTGCAGTACATTTTCATGCAAGTAAACTCTCTTCGTTACATATTCATGATCATAAAATAGGTAGTATTATTATAGTAACAGTGTGTTAGATACATAGAAACGCCTTGAAAATATTCTGGGAGCACGTGTGTGGTACTATATATGTATCATTGATACACATGTACCATATTTGTACTGAATCCATATTTACAACACATTTTCATACCATAGCAAAAAAAAGCAACTTTCTACAAATTTTAATAACGCAACATCAAAATGAAACAGTTTACTATGTTTTTCTACTGTATGGTATTTCTTCTGTCCTACTGTAAGTTACTGTATAAACTGTTTATATCTAATAACGCCTGTTGGTAGTTTTTGGTTAAATCCAAGACAACGGAATTATGACAAATGGAGAAAGATAATTTTTATCACCTTTTATCTAATTTTGCTTTAAAAATTAAAAATCATAGTGTCATAGAGGCACAATATTGTTTTAAATCACTACAGCAACAACTTACCACCATATGGCGAGGGCTATCAAGCACGGAAGAGTAATAGCCATTTGAATCCAGAAAGAGTCTCTAATAAGCCATGCTATTATTGGCAGGGTGATATAACCTAGAGTGAAACCAAGAGGCAATGCGAATCCATATACATGTCGTTTATTAGGGCTAGCGATTTCCATCACTAGAATAAAAAAAACCTTATTAGAAATGCCGATATATTTTATATTATTAAGGGGTTACATACGTTTCCAACTTTCACAAAAATCGATTTCTTTATGTAAATTAAATCCTTATAGTGTGTGGAATTATGAACAAAAAGATTCAAAGTGATATCTCATTTATAAGAAAAATATATGCAAAAATGTGAGCGCGCTCACGATCGATATAGCCGATCTCGCTGAATCTACGAAAGATTGAACTCCCTTATTGAAGCTGTAGATGGAACAGGAGGGTCCACAGCATGGCGCAGGAATAGCACATGAAGTGTAAGTTGAAAAACAATTATCAGTATAGTTTTTTTCTTCTAAAACCGTAAACTCGATTTTCTAGAAACTACATTTTTAACATGGGCAGCATGATAACTTGAACAATATTAAATATTTTTGGATAAAATTTGCGCTCATCTCTACGCTCAATTAAATTGTCTAAGGGCCATCGAACCACTTTTTGAAAATTTAATTTTTTTACATTTTTCCAATAAGTTTAAAGGTCAAAAACTTTTTTCAAAATAGAGCAATTTTCTTATTTTCAAAAATTCAAAAAATTGAGCCGCTGGCCTTTAGCTACAACCTTGTTTTACAAAAAAAAAAAAAAATCTGAGATTTTAATATTTTTTCGTTTCTGCAGGAAGTTAGGATACTGCCCATGGAGCCCATATATTTTGGTACAGGTCAATGCAGCTGCAGGTTTCTGACGTAATATGTGGCTAAATTTAACAAAAAAATTATTTTTAAATACTTTAAGCTATAAAAAAAAAACTGCGTGGAATTATTAGTTTTCAATTAATTTATCCCCTTCCTAAAACGAAATTCCAAAATATGTAAATTTTTCCCCACCGAGAAGGTACGTAACCCCTTAAGTAACCTGCTGAAAAATAAAATTAACAGTGAGAACAAATTATATGAGATATTGCTTTGAAAACTGATGAACATTACAATAGCTCTCAGATAAGTTTATTATGCTGAATTTCAAAAACTTAAGTTTGGTGTGATCATATTGAAGGACAAGTGATAAATATATCATTTTGGCTTAAAAACAATACGTTTTGTAATTTGTTGATTTTTACATTAACCGAATTTAAAGGAGTGATGCTAGTTAAAAAACGAATAAAAAGCAGCTTTCTTTTAATTATATATTTTCAAAAAACAAAATAATTTATAAACCAAATTTTGTGTTTTTTGGAAAAAGTTTTATACAATTTCACAGCGATTTTTGTGTAAAAATGTACTACAAATCTACAAAGTTACAGTCGTAGATTGTTTTAAAAAAAGATATTACGTGATGAGAATCCCTGCGGAAATTTCTATGCTACGAAAGCAAATCAAACTCAAACAAGAGGGTATTCATTTTAAACATAAAATTTGTAAAACTTCAAACAAAAGAATTTTTTTCTCAAAAGCACGTTTTTAAAATCGATAACAAAGATACTTTGAACGTTATTGTCTACCGATCTATATTTTTAAAAAATTCACATTTTAACGAGAAGAACTAGTTTCTAAACGAAAGGACTTATTTCAGATGTTTAATCTTATTTTCTCGAACAATAATAGAGTCTTTAAGGTGGTTCTCAAGTTATCTGCTGAAAAATGCGAAACTTTCTGACACATTTCTGGCTCATTTTTAAACATAAAGGCATACAATTGGCTGACCTGACTAATGAAGCGATGTTGAATCGAATGATATTTTCCATTTTTTGATAAATAAATTACTTAACGAATTATAAGTGCTTGTTGTCCCGTGACTACAGGTTTTTTTCCTTCCAGTGCTGGCGCGTCTAACGCCAACATTGCCAGTGTTTTCTGAAAGTTCTTCTGACTTTACCGAAAAATGGAAAACACTATTCAATTGCATATTTTTTGAATAAGAACACCTACCAATAATCAGAAATTAGCTCTTCTGTATTTCAGAACAGCCTTAATGTCGTAATTGGCTTTTTCCAAAAGATCAAACCATATTTTCAGATGCCCGATGGAAAAATAGCTTCTTTTTTGCTAGATTAAAGTATGGTTAGACATCCAAATCAAAACCGTACATTAAAAGACTAGCTTTCTTCATGAACACGCACAATGTTTAATAAATCGAGTAGTGTTTTTAATAACTTGGTCCGAAAGAATTTTCAAGAATTTGTTTTCTGAAAAAACATCTTAAGCATTTTTCGTTGCAGTTTTATTTGAAATATTTGAAGCATCAAAACGAAGTGTTATTCCAATTATTCGATTTCATCATCTAGAAACTTTCAGAAATAATCGCAAAGGATAGTACTATCTAAAGAATTAATGAAGAAAAAATTTTTTTTTTCACTTTGACATGCCTTTTCAAATCTATGTATTAATCATTCAGACGCTATTTTTATAAAATCTAAATCAGATAAATGCGCATTTTTATTTGCATATTTGCCATACATTTTATTATGCGCATTTGTCCCTGCAAAATTTGGAATTTTTTTTATAAAAGAAAATTTTTTTATACTTCATCATCTGAAAAACAAAATTATTTGAAAGCAAATATACATTTAGTGTGTCGAATTCTAGATATTTGCCTTCTTTCCTGTGTATTTCTCATCTTAAGTCAATTAACAATAGAATACCGTTGCAGAATGGAATATGATAAATTCGTCCGTATCTGCACTGTAAAAAAAGTTAAGCGTTGTCATAAACGTGTGTGATGTCAACTTACTTCATTAGTACCTAACTTTAGCTTAATTTCTTTTGAGGTTCAAGGGTTCGAAGTAAGGCTCATTTACACTGTGATCATCGGCGTTTGCATCGGTATTTCGTTATGTGCAAAATTTTATGGAATCTAATCAAGAATATTTACATTTCAATCATCAGTACAGCATGTGCAACAATGCAGAAGTTGTGATTGAATGGTATCGCATAACGAAATATTTAAGTAAGGTAGATCACAATGTAAAATAATCTATAGTATCTCTTAACTAAGTTTCTTCACAATTTTTTTTAACTATATGCTCTATTGCTTAAAAGATTTTTTGCCAGCTAGCTTTTCATTATTACATTTTATACTTATTATTTTTTATTCAACATTAAAGCTATAGATAATGAAAATAATATGTTGTTAAATTTTTCACTTATATCAAAATTTAATTATGGATTAGAATGACCTATGCTGGATAAAGCAGAAATATTTAATGTATTCACTTTTTTCAAATACTTTTGTACTCTGAAGTTAGAATTTGCAATTTTTATATTAAAATATTAACGGAGCTGTACATATCTCATTTTAGGAAGTACTAGGGCTTTCTTGATATTTTTAAATTTTGGATAAATACCAACCAACCAATTTTTAAAGTCTCCATTATTAAATTTATAGTTGAAAATATGTTGGTGAAAAATGAATTTTCAGCGAAGAAATATTGAATGATTAGAAGTTCTTTCTAAAATGATAAAAGTAATAACCAAATCGCAAAAGATTTTATTATTCCACGAAAATATAGAATAAACTTCAAGAAATTAATAACGTTATGTACTGTTTTATTTTTTAAAAAGAAATAAATGGCAATTACTCTGATAAAAATATATAATAGTGATTAGTTTATACATTGGAAAAATTACAACTTATAAATAAGTAATCAGATGAATTTATTCAAAGATAAATCTCTAAGTGTCCCCACAGTTTTCAAACTGGTCATCTCTTTACAGAAGATTCGCTGCAGAAAATATTATTGCGATATAAATAAAAGATGGGGCAGCAATGAACAAAATAACGTAGGTATTTAGACAAGTCAGGAATGAAAAAAAATGGTATACAAAGGGGAATTAATATTTCAGTTTGTTCACACGAACGGAAGGAATTTTATTCGTCGGCTAACAGAAGAAAATGTTTTAGATTAATCTGTACACTGAAAAAAAAATGTTGATTTTACGGTATGCGCACTACTTATTTTACTGTAATTTTACGGTATAATACTGATAGCTGAGGTGTCAGTATTATACCGTAAAATCGATATTTTTTTTGTAGTGTAGTCCTTTCAGTTAAATATAATGAAAACTTTATTATGATTTGGTTCAGTTTTATAGGATTTGTTGAACAGTTATTAAAATTTTCAAGAAAACCGAAATAAATAACACTACGAAAAAATTCTTCGTAAGTTTACAGTTTTTTCACGAAAGAAATTAATTAAGAAAGGCTTTATTATCCAGCAGGATAATGATACAAAATAGTCTTTAAGCTTGTTAATAGCTATTTAAGGTAACAAAAACAAAATAATTGCTTAAAAGCAAAGGTATAGACAACCGCAGTCACCCGACCTCACCTAATCGGCCTTACACAACACAATTCTAATAACTGCTATTTTTTAATATTTGTAAAACTCCCATAAAAGTATCCCTAACTGTAATCGAGGCCTTCACTGTGTTTAATTGAAGGCACAGACAAACTGAAATAAAACATTTTGTCGAGCTGACTGGCGAACAGAAATATTTTCGTTTGTACAAACAATTTGAAAATTCGATAGGTTGTGTTATAACACTTTTTTTTTACTTCAGATATCATATTTTTGTGATATTTATCCAACCACAATCTCTTTCATTAGTTTATTACTCGATGCATTGTTTTCTACATCTGTTTTTTTTTTATAAACACCTTCACGGTTCACAAACACCTTTACAACCCATTAACATCCCTATTAAAATATGTTTCTCACAATGGAGTCACTCAGAAATTAATCTCTGTATAAATTCACATGGATAAACTTTTTTTTTAATGTTAAAGCAACTTTGTAAAATCGTAACGGACATAGTCTACACATCTGTGGAACGTCCTACAAAACAAATTGGACGAAATAGCAAAAGTATATTTGAAATGTTCACTAAACGAATTCCCATTTTGTGTGAGAAAATAGAGAAGGAATTAATATACAGGGTGATTCAAAACTGGAGGAATAAACGTCTAGGAGGGGTGGGATACACCCTGACGACTCGGAATCACATAGTAATGCATGGTCATCGTATATGCAATCCTATCGAGATAGGGATGGTGTTAAGGGCTGAATCATGGTGATCGAAAATTGGCATTTAAAGACTATAAGCTTAAAATAAGTCATGACCTTCCTGATAATGAAGTTCTTCGAAGGTTTCTGCCTACTTGCCTGGTTTTTATCATCTACAGTTTGCACGTTTGAAGGCGCTGGTTATCTGCATGCGATCGTTTTCGCCAAAGCTGTAGTTGGACCCCTAAAACTTGCAAAACTGTAGATATTAAAAACCCGGCAAGGAGGTAGAAAACTTCGGGAAACTTCATTATCAGGAAAGTCATGACATATTTTAAGCTTGTGATCTTTAAATGTCAAGTTTCTATCGCGATGATTCAGCCCTTAACAATCCCCCTATCTCGCTAGGATTGCATATCCGTCCCTGCATTGCTATGTGATTCCAAGTCGTCTAGGTGTACCCCACCCTTCCTAGAAGTTTATTTTCTAGTTTTGAATCATCCTGTTTGAGATTCAAAAGCATAAGTTAAATATTCAATTAATGCTTGAAATGTGTTGTATACATAGGGTGACCAAATTCTTTTGAGCTGTAGTATAATTCATGTGCATTAAAATATATTTCTATAAGTAAAATACTCTATACTCCAATCAACAGATAACCTTTCAGCAAAGATTGGGGGAATATAAACATTCGTACAAATATTAATATATCTCTTCATTACTTACAAAGAACAAAAGGCGTGCTCAACGTTACCGTGATTCCTACAGCAATGAAAAACTGGAGAATAAAGAACATGGTAAATGAAGTGGAGAAAGCTGAGGCAAGAGCAGAACAGAATGTAATGCAGCTAGAAATGATCATTACAGGCTTCCTACCAATCCTAGATAAAGATTAAAAAGAAAAAAAAATCCAGAGAAATGACATTGGTATCATAATAAACATCATTATTATCTAGTTTACAAACTTTAAATGCTTACTGGATATTGCATGGAACAGATATTGATATACACAGATTGCATATTAGAAAAGAATTCAATAGAATAGTTATAATACAGTAGTTAACCCTTTAACGGATAAAGCCCTTCAATTGCTAAAATGTTGAAATAAATGATTGACACCGGAAATTATGAACAAATTTATTTGTATATAAGAAAAAGAACGATATTTCACATACATAATAAATGGAAAATATTTCTATTAAAATTCTGCTGTGAATGTTGAATTTCGTAATTAAAATTTTGTGGTTTCCTAGGGAAACCAATGAACGTTAAAGGGTTAAACAAGTAAAGTACTATTTTCGAGTATGAATTCTTTACGGATGAGATGGACATTATTTTTGGATGGAATAACAGACTATTCAAGAATACAAACAAATATATATTACATACTGTAATAGCTATAAACACACACTAAATTTTATATTCAGTTTTGTCTTTTAAAAATGTCTTCAACTAAATCCGTTACTTAAATGTATTCTAATTTACATAAGTAATACATGAAATACTTAACAACGCCAAAATATATATCAACTTATCGGCACTTTCGCAAATTAAATTTGATGCTCCATTTTGTGTGGATGCGAAAGGTTTCCATATCTAAAAGTGATGGCATATTCCATTTAATACGTGAATTTCGCTTTAAACATTTAAACTATTTATGAAGATTATGTCCAAATGACAGAAATTTTACTGGCGTTTTATTGAATTATTACATAAATAAAGATTTTTAGCATGACAAAATTTTCACGCTGTTATAGTGTCTCATAATCTGAAATTTAAATAATGACGAGCCAGGTTTTTGTAATATACTTAATAAAATATTTCCACACCTCATTTCCCCTCTTTCCTACCCATTATTAAAGATGAAGCACATTCGCTTCATCATTATTAAAAAATTACTGAAGTCGAATTTCTGCATCATCGAGCTTTAATACAAACTTGTAAAGTAAAATAGTAATAAGTTATACTCATGTAAATTATTTATTTATTTACTTTAATGTAAGCATTTATATAAGATTTATCTTATTATAGTTCAAATATTTACATTAACAGTACCAGACTACTATGAATTTTCTTATCCGAAAAATCCTTCCTTAAACGAAGAAGATTTTAAGATACGAATATCGGAAATCTCGAATAAAATACGAACTTCTATTTTCAACATAAATTAATTAGTGCACTTACCAATCAGACAAATGCCCAAATACGAGGAGGGAAAAAATCCAACCTGTCATGAAAATCGATTTTGACAAAGAAACTAGCCATTTTCGGTCACAAACCAGATTAAACTGCAAGGAAAATTACCGATTAATAATTTCTATACAAATTTAATATGCGCTAGTTTACAAATATGTTTTCAGAAAGTATTAAATTTGCAATTATTAGCATCTATTACATGTTCATAAAACAGTTTCCCAGATTATCGGAAATAATATTGGTAGGTGAAGGAGATACAAAAAAGTATTATACAGTAGTGGAAAAAAAAGTTATCACCCCCTACTAACTGCGCAAATCCTCGCATAAAAATGTGGCTGGTACCAGACAATTAGTAATAACGTCTACTAATCAAGATTATACTGCAATTTTGCTTAAAGAAATCGTCTATATATAAAAATTGTAGCAAACTTTAAAATTTTCCGCATTAACTAATTTTGACGTCATATTTGGATACTTCGTTAAATTTTACTTTCGGATGTCAAATGGGAAGTCATAAAATGAAATAGTTTAGGAATTATAAGGAATATATTTTAGGTTTAAAATTGAAACTTCTGATGTTAAATTAATTTGTAATCGTTCCAAAACAGATTGCAATGCTGATAGTTTTTTAAGCGTAACTAAAAAATTATTTTGCCCATTGAGATTTAATTTTAGGATTCACATATTTGAAAAGTCTTTAAAAATGTCATAGATTAAAATTCATAATTTTTCTTTTCGGAAAAAATATATATTTGAAATTAATTCTCTAAAAAATACATCAATTGTAACGTATAAATTTTTAACAGAAATCGATTTCTTGAAGCTTCAAATATGTGAAATCAAAATTACAAATCATCCTGGGAAATAATTTTTGAGCTATGATTAAAAACTACCTGCATTGCAATTTGTTCCGAAATTATTAAAAATGAATTTAACATTACGAATCCTAAAGTTTAAACATACATAATTCCTAAACTGCTTGACCGAATTACTTCCTACTGAGTATTCGAAGATATAGTAATTTACCAAAAAATCATAATATGATATCCAAATTAGGTGTTAGTATTGAAACTTGTAAGCAAAATTTCAGTGTAGTATTAATTTGTAAGAGATATTACAAATCGATTGGTATAAGTCCCATTCTTATATGATGATTTGCGGTACAGTTAGTAGGAAGGTGTAGGTATAACTTTATTTTCCATAACTGTAACACCGAAACAGCGTCGATTTGTTGTTGTTGTTGTTGTTTGTTTGTTTTTACTATATAACACTACCGCAGACTTGAATATTTGAGACCCCTAGCATATCTGGTAGATATATTTAGCTTCTGAATGGGTTTAAAAAGAACTCTTAGTAATTCCATGCCACTCCTTTCTCCGTTCACAGCCATAAAAAAAACCCTCTCAATTTTTTTTTTTTTCCACCACCATGAAAGACTTGGGTAGAACAGTATAATTATTTCCAGTTTTAGAGAATTTTATAAGGGGCTTAACACTTTCAGGACCATTTTTTTTTTAAATAAATTACTTTTAGGTTTAAAAAAATTAAAAGTAGCTATTCAAATCACAAACATTAAGGTTTGCCGAAGTTTAACGAATATGCCATTTAATCCAATTTCACGAATATAGTTATTTCACGTTTTATTAATTTGTCAATAAGGCTAAGGAAGAATTTTAGAAGACGTTTGGAAGATGATAAATTACAACAATATTAAATAGACTTAACAATTTTCCAGTGTATTTATTTTCATAACTTATTTGTTAGGAAAAGTAGCATCTACTTGATATTTAAAGAACGTTTGTTTAAAATAAAAGAGTCACCAACGCTGCAAAGTGTTTTTAGCAAACGTTTTAATTATGGTTTTATTACTAAATGCTGAAACATAAATGAAGTGATAATAAAGTATGATCAGACATATACTGTCATTACTACATGCAGATAACAACAAAAATAATTGTTAAGACAAAAGAAAATCAATTTAAATTGACCGGCAATTTAAAATCCAGTCAGTCCCGAAGGCATTAAGGGAAGTCTTCAGTTTTACGATATTGTTATTTCCAGATTTTTTTTACCTATTTCCCATGTGTCACAGTTTTAATCAGATTCATTCGATTAAAACCAACTGCTGATAATTAACTAATTATATCTTGATTAATATCTTTCATTATCAATTTTTACATAAATGAATAAACACTTTATACAGAAAATATTTAACATATATTGGAAAACTAATTTTTTTACAATTGTGTGCACAGCCTTACAGCCATAAAATTAATTTTAATTTCATTTTTTGGTTTTCGTTAAAGTTGATACATTAAATATTAACCTACACCTAATTTTATTAGGTTATATAGAAAATATTTTAGTTCAAGGAGGTTATATGTTTAAATAGTAGTAAATATCACATTTAAAAACACATTCTAATGAAACAAATAAACTCCACGTTGCGTCGTTTAATTGAAAAAAAAATAGGTAAAGATAGTAAATATAATCTTTTCTACCTACATACAAAATAAATTATCAGTCTAGAATTTAATTGCGCGCAGGTACCAAAATTACAATTCTGAGAAAAACGCATTCAAAGTTAAACATCAATTAAAGTCGTTATTAAAGTACTTATTTTTAATTTAAATAGTTGAATCAATAGTTTTAATATGAATATCTTCAAACTGGAGTTTAGATTGCTGTATTTGATTCAGAATTGTTTTAATTTTTAAGAAATATGAGAAACACAAAACCGGTGTTTTTATGGTCTCCCCATAAATAACCAGGGCCCGATTAACTTCTGGAACCACGGAAAGCACAGTATCATTTTTGGGGGCCCTCTTTCATTCGGTAAAAGCTTTCTAAATTCTTCATGCATGGAAACTCGTCAATGATACAAGCTACAAGTATTATACACGACAGTGACTTAGCCAAATGCATATATTTCATTAAATATTTTTATGTTCACTGTATTTACTTTAGATAAAGTACTACATTTCCAGTATATATAGTTAGTATTACCAATTATAGTATTACCAATTACCAGGGTTGTTTCTAATCAGCAGATCAGGATGCCATGATTAGTTAACAGCCACCAATTAGTTATCACATTTAGATTTTCCTGTTAGATAAATTTTCTGAAGTAATGTGGATGTCCTACTTGCATTAGGCAAACTTATCCCTCCACTAAAATTAAAAATTCAATGAAAAAAACTAAAAGTGGAACTTAGAGGCCCCATTTTGCAGTCATTTTATGCCGCTGTTAAGTTTTAGAGGGGAAGCACGTTCTTCATGTGCCTTTTAGGTAATCAGGCTCTGTATATAACCATTATGAGAACCAAAAATCAAGCCTCTGAATTATCGGAAAGTTATTTCCTTTTAGTTGAAGGTACCCTGCCGTCATCACTATTGAGAAAAGAAAAAATAAATTATTCTCCTATTTTCTAATTGATTGCTTCAGAATGCTTTTAAGTGGAAGACACAACAAAGTTTTTATTAAATACATGTCTGATATGTCTTCTGATTTCTAAGAAATCAGCAAAATTTTAACTGTTTTAGTATATTTCTATCACGATAAGTTGGCTTGTAAGTTATGCAACTTCAAACAAATTTTTCGGTGATTATGATAGCAACCAAACTAGAATTTTACAGAGCCTGATTTTTCATTAAATACAGCCAGCCTTCTCTTCACTAGGGCTGGATTATTTATCAATATATCGTTAAATATTGATATTTTTCAATTATCGCAATACCGAAATCTAAGCTCTGATTCTGACGATATATCCCAATAACGATAGCTAAGCTCTGACTCACCCATTATACGAATAACATTTATTTTCCAGCAGCGCGACTTCGAAATCATAGAATAAAGCGCCGAAAATTCAGTACTAATATCGGAATAATCCTTTCCTCCCCTACATTTATTCGCAGCCCGCTTCATTCAAAGCTAAATATCCCTTCTAATGATTATCTCTCTTTCGTCGTTATTCCAATATATCTCGATACATTCTATGCTTTACTTTTTATTCAAACCAACCGTATTTTCCCCTGTGCCTTCGTTACTGAGTAATACTGTTATCGTCTGTGTTTCAATACCGTCGCTGCTATTGGTCTAGACATATTGCAATATATCCCACATATTGATTGTCCTAACCAATAAAGGGGCGCTAAAATATGTACGAATTATTGTGGAGTGGATAATATTACCAGAGGTTAGCAGCTGGTAAGCTCGGTTCGCGAGCAACTAATCAGTGTGCGCTAGATAAAATTTCGCCTTTCGCGACGTTGGAGAAGGGAAGCCTCCCTGTTATTTCTCTGTGATTGGTTCTTTTGAACGGAGCTTACTAGCTATTAACGTCTAGTATTGCGAATGCTGAATATCGGCCAATGTTTATTCCTGTTCCTATTTCCTTGGTCGTTTTATCGGTAGAGAGCGTGTGAATCCAAGTGAATTTAATATATGCTGTCTTGATATTTCAGCTTAAAATGAAGTAAAAATAAATACATTTTAATTAGTATAAAACTATTCCGAAATGTGATTTGAATATTTATATTCCAAAAAAGATTTCAATGTTGTATATATGTATAGTAAATAAAAAGGTGATTTTTTATTTTTTTTTTATTTTTTATTTTTTTTTTGCATTAAGAATGCAATGATACCTTACAGAAAGATTGAAAAACAACATTTCTGCAGCATATGTCATCCACTCAAAACTGTTTAATTATAAGTATATTAGCATGAAATGCGGAATTAAACCACTTTCAGTTTTTGCTGTTGCTTTTTACTTATTTTAATCATATTAAAATCAACAATGTTCTAAATTTAAGAACATTTTATTTTAGTTTCTTTTTATAATATTCTCAATTATACACGAGGATATTAAATAGTTAAAATAGTGCATAAAATAGGAAGAATGGGGAATATACTATTTTAAAACAAAAACACTATTCAAGCAATTCAAGCCCAAACTGATATAGAAGAATGTGTACTTTTCCTAAAATATTTCTGTTTTATATAAATGTGAAACTGTAATATTTAAAAGATTGTGTGTGAGCAAAGAAGCGTAGAGATCACAAGTACAATTGTTGTGGTAGAATTATAAAAGTTACGTACAAAAAAGTGTATTTTCTTCGCTTCTTCTTTTGCAAATCGAATTGGGAAATAAATTGAGTGATGAATAAAATTTACAGCTGAAGTGATAAATATTAAAACGAGGAGAAGATGACCGCCCCGGGAACGCAGCTCACTCTTTTGAGTATTATTGCAATTTTAAGGAAACATTAAAACGAAGGAGAAGAAGCTACCTTTAATTAATAAGCTTATTTTCTTCGCTTTTTCAGCGGGTCGCAAGGTATTTTTTAAATGTACGCAATAATGATAATTTACAAAAGCGAAATACTGCTTCTAGCTTAACAACATACAAAATGTTTAAGGAGATGGGAGTATTTTTTCGAAAAATCGTGTAAACGCAAATACAAGAAAACATACTGATAGACATACTGTCTTTGGATCTCAATTATATTTGCATATTATCTCATGATAGATACGATCTTTCAAACGAAATATAATTTATCAAAATTGATGATGATAAATGATGATTAATTTATCAAAAAGATGAATTGAAAAAGAGCCCTCTCACTTAGACAGTCATATGTCTACACCAAATATCAAAATTGATGAATTTATTTTTAAAAAGTGTGTGATCATATATGACATCGTAAAGATGAGTCGAAAAGATGACTACATATCGTTGCTACAGCGTAGAATTATGAAATATGAAAAATATTTGCTTTTTGTGACACTAAACACACAGATTTTTTAGACTTTCCCATTGCAGTTTAAAGACTTTCCTATATAAAACTTCCTTCTTGTGAAATGTACTGCAAAATGTACAGTATCCAAATAATTCCAAACGCAAGCTGACAATTTAGTCAGAATGAATAAACGAATTTTTTCAGATTCAATACTTCTTTTTATGCTGTACAGACAATATATATTTTTGGGTGGAATAAATACAGTCAAAAAAAATAAATAAATATGCATTATTTTCCATTTAAATTGCTTTATACCAGAAAAAGTTTTTAACTAGAATTATCAAATTAAACAAAAAACTAACTACCGAAAATTGTATCAAAAAGATAGATTAAAAATTAAAATAAAATAAAAAATAGCCTTGATTTATGTGGTTTGTTTTATATGTATTAATTGACAGAAAAGAATTTTGGCTTTTGAATTACTTTTAAATGTGTGCATAGCAGCATTTTTCTATAACGTGCAATGCCATGAAATTTGCTACATTATCTCTTACAAGGAGAGTGCCAAGCTTGGTAATCACAGATTTTGATTATTTTTATATATGTTGTAGGGTAGAAGCCCCTTAGTCTCAAGTTCAATGGATTTTATTCAACGCTCCTTAGTTTTCGAGAAATGGGGGGTCTAATATTATAACAAAACTTAAATACTTACTTTGTAACGAACTAACTGCGTTCGTCGTAGCTCAGTTGGTACGGCGTCTGCTCGTTATTCCGAGGACCCGGGATCGATGCCGGAACGCATTCTTGCTTTATTCCTTTTTTTATAAATATACTTGTAATTATAATTTAATAATATCAATAAAAAATTTTGTTAACATAATTAAATTTTAATTTAGCATTTTTAATTTTTTTAAAAATCACTTTTAAAATGCATTCTATATATGCTTTATCAATGCAACGCTATTGAACAATTGTGTCAATTTCTGATCGTAAAGAAACATCATTTATAAATTGCCTTAACAATGGAAGTCAATGCGATGATAATACTACTCTGTTTTTAAAGTAAGACGCATAATTATATTAAAATTTAGCATAAGAATTAAATTACAACATTATGTTTTATTTTATTATAACTAGAGGGCGCCACAACAGATATTGGTTATTTCTTTTTGTTTTTAGTTTTCTGCAGTTAAGTGGTTTTTGTTTTCAATCTTTATCACACCAGTGCGCATCATTCTATAACAGCTTATAATCGTATAAAAATGGAAGAAGCAGGTTGTAGTTCACAAGAAGATCAATCTGAAGTGTCGGGATTTGATGAAAATCAGAAAAGTGATGTCACAAATGCGTTGAAGTACTGTAAAATTTTATTGCAAAACAGTGGATTTTTAACAAATAATCCAGCATCTGAAATATCTTCGTTTTCTATTGCGATGGGAGAAGAATTCTATAATTCGATAGTAAATATGCTAATTTTGCAACGATTTTTGAATTTTTACTAGTCAATAATAGATCCAATTTTTTTAAAGCTCTTTAAATGATGAGAAATGTTTAATAATGGTTTAAAAATCAAAAACGCTAAATTAAAATTTAATTATGTTAACAAATTTTTTATTGAGATTATTAAATTATAATTACAAGTATATTTATTTTATAAAATGAGAAAAATAAATGTAGCGCGTTCTGGCATCGAACCCGGGCCCTCGGAATAACGAGCTCCCTCCATACCAATTGAGCTACGACCAACGCAGTTATTGTGTTACAAAGTAAGTATTTAAGTTGTGGTATAATATTAGACCCCCCCCCCCATTTCTCGAGAACTAAGGAGCGTTGTATAAAATCCGTTGAACCTGAGACTAAGGAGCTTCTACCCTACAGCATATATAAAAATAATCAAAATCTGTGATTACCAAGCTTGGCACTCTCCTTGTTAGATAACATTTGAATAAAAAAATACAGCTGCAGAATTTTCCAAAATAAAAAACAAAATGATTATATGATGAACACTTAATGAATGATAGAAAACAATTGCCTCACCAATTATCAAACTTTTGTACAGAAAAATGTTTCTGTGCCGAATAGAATTTCTTAGTCCGTCATATGTTCCGAATGGACCGATGATAAACTCTTGTCTAATATTAAGATAAAAGTATTAGATTCAATGATAATGTTATTGATAAATACTGAACTTAAATTGATCTAATCCAGATTTTTTTCTTTTCTGACTGCATATCTTAGCTTGTTGTTCCTCTTTACATAAAGAAATTTGCGAAATTTAATTTTTCACGGAAATAAAATACCTCATATAATTTTAAGAGCAGTATTAGAAAAATTGTAACAAATCTATTAATTATTGTATTTGATTAAGTACTTTAAGAGGATCCCAGCTGTAAAACGCAATAAGAAGCAAACAAAGAATGACAGATAAATAATCTATGTACTGTTGCTAATATAATGTAAACCACACTTTAATCACAAACGTAATAACAAAATTCCTCTGTTTTTTCAATATAGACACACATTTAATAAAATATGTAAAATTTGTGAATAAATATCACTGTTTTTTAAAGAGTATTCTCACTAATTTGCCTATGGAAAGCTGGTTAATATTATGTGACTGAAAACAATGGCAAGCATTATTCATCCCCATTTTTGTTACTTTTCTATACTGATAGTAACGTCCAAATGGTACATGCACAGAAAAATGCAGGTTCTCTTATATAAAATTTTTCAGCCAAATATGTGTAGGTTTGCTATAAACATGGCCTATAACATAAATACATGGATTATGTATGGGACGTAGGTTTAAATTTTTAAAAGCCAAAGTTTCAGTACCGGAAAATATTACTGAAAAATATGTAATTTAAATAATAAATTATAAATCGCAGTATTTTCTTTCGTTAAGTATGTAAAATTCAAATAATCTAACTCTCCGACCTTGACGAACGGTTAGAAATGCCGAATTAGATGAGTAAACTGCTCATTTTAGATCTACGCCCGTAGATTCGGATCGGCTGTTAAGCATGATTTCACTTTTAAACTTTATATTACTACACTGTAGAAAATGACCGATGTTTCTTATTTTATGAAAATATGCTATAACCACGAACGAAAATATAATATAATCTTCTGAGTTATCCGAAATTTCAAATAGCATGTTACATTGTCTTTTGAATCCCCAGAAACGAATACATCTTCAAAATTTAAAGAATAATTTATTAAAACAAATTATTTTTAGCTGCCCGAATTTTTCAGAAACGTTTCCGTAGGGTTTTTATAGTGTATTAATGAGTGTCCTCAGGCTGGAATACCTGTTTTTCGAATGTTATCCATTCTCAAGTACACGTTTTCAGCCGCATGAGTAAAGAAATAATCTTAATTTTAATGTTATTGTTAACTCTGTTAATTTTGCCTGTTTGTCTGTTAAACATTTTTTTGGGCATGAAAATGTTTACTTCAGAATTGATAGCATTCGAAAAACAGGTATTCCAGGCTGAGGACACTAATTAATACACTATAAAAACCCTTCGGAAACGTTTCTGAAAAATTCGGGCAGCTAAAAATAATTTGTTTTTATAAATTATTCTTTAAATTTTGAAAATGTATTCGTTTCTGGGGATTCAAAAGACAATGTAATATGCTATTTGAAATTTCGGATAACTCAGAAGATTATATTATATTTTCGTTCGTGGTTATAGCATATTTTCATAAAATAAGAAACATTGGTCATTTTTTACAGTGTACATAAGTTCCATGACAGAAATTGTGAGTCCTGGTATAGATTTTTCCTATGCTTTCGCAATGCGTTCCATACAATGGAAAGATTGCATGTGTAATTTGCAGAGAGTTCTAATGGGTCTAACTTCAGCTCTTATACCGATATGTCGCCTTTGATTCCAGGTATCTGGCTCTGTTTACATATGACTATTATGTAGATATAGACCTAATATATAGATACATAACTAATATGTGTATGTACTAACTGACACAAAAAATAATATGTTACATATATTAATATTGAAACTTAATAACAATAAATTGACATGGTAGACTGCTGGCATAAAACTTTTTAAAGGTTTTGTAAAATTATGTAATGTAATTTGTAAAATTATGAAAAAATTAAATTATGCGATATTTTGAAGTCGTGTATGAGCGATAGAAGCAAAAGCAAAAGCGCAAGTCGTTGCCATCATCGTTATACACTTCTAAAACTAGTTTTCGTGCTTGGCAGCCTTCCAAAAGTGAGCTATTATTTTTTTAGAGACTATAGAAAATTCATAGTGAAATAAATAAAATTTACTTTTAACTTTCTCATATCTGACGTGCAAGTCTTGCTAGCAATTGTGGCTTTTAATTGGAATCGTCACAAATAAAATAAGAAAAATTGAGAAGAAACATTTGAAGCTTTAAGTTGTATTACGTATACTTACCGTAATATAACTCCGTAATATGTATGCTTTTTGTAGTTAAAACATGCATTTCATTTTCACTTTCTTCTATATTTGTAAGAAGACAGCACTTGGTTCGCGAAAATTTTTGAATTCATCATTTACAGATGACATGACGATTAAACAATTATTCATACTCATCATTTAGTAGATGAAAATTCATCAGAAACTCAACAAATATGTTTCATGCAGAGTTGCTGATATTGATATCGATCAATTTATGACTTTTTTTAATTTCCGGCTTTTGAGGATATATTTATGTATTTATATTGAGATATTAGAAAAACGATAATTGTCGTGCAAAGCGTGAAAGACTTTGATAGAATTGTGTTCATCGGGAACTTTTCCCCGATAAAGACACAAAATATCACGATGTTTTTAAAACTGCTATGGCAGGCCGAGTGCATTCCGATGTGCTGATGCTACCAGGATGTTTAGTATTTTTGACAACATTGTGTTTAGAATCTTGAATATATGAGGTTTGATGACATCGGACATTTCACGGCCATCTAGTCGTCTGTTAAGGATAATGCGATGTACGAAAAAGTAACATCTGTCACTGCGCTCAAATAACACATTAGTAAAGTTTTTGTTCCACGTTAGTTAATCTTAGATATAATTACTAAGCTTATAGCATTTATTGAGATATTCTGTGAATAACTCAGATAGCACAGGGGGAGATTTCTTGATGCTTATAAGTTTTTCGATTACGCGTAAATAATTATTTTATGAAAATATTTAACTTCAGTATAAACGTAGACGGCTCAACTGCTTTTCTCAGCCTATATTAGTGGAATCAGAATGGGTAAATTTAGAAATATTGCAGCAATCACTTAAAATTTAATTTTAGAGGGACATTTTCAGTTTAGCACCTTACTAAGAATGGTAGAACTGTAAACTGTTTCATCGTATTCCCAAGAGTCACATGGTAGGGTACCGTGCCCGCTACAGTTCGTACTGTTATGCAATGTATATGTGAAGCAAACATCTCCATACCTAGAAATAAACAAAAAAGAAATTGACGAATTAAGCTTAGATTACGGTGCAATTTCAATATTTCATGCATATTACAAGAATTTATTAACGTTTCAATGCTTTTCGCTTTTTGAAGTAATAATTAACATTTCAATGGTATAGTCCGTGTCAAAAAAATGATGCATTTTTGCTAACTCTAGTGCAATTCATCGTATTAAAATGTAATAGGTACAACCCTACTAATAATAATGTCTACTAATTAATGCTACACTTAAATTCTTCTTAGGGGTCGTCTGCATGAAGAAAGTGTACAGTTTTCAATACTAACACTCAATTTTGACATCTTACTTGAATTCTGGTAACAATAACATTATAAAATCATAATACGAGTACATATATCTTGCATATATATATCCTGGAATATCTATAGTAAAATCCCACTATTACAGAAATGATGACTTTACATTAAATATATTGGCATTGAAATTGCTAAACCTTTCTTGTTGGTGAAATAATGACAGAATATATGTGCGTCAAAATCGTGCGCAATGTTTTTTGCCAATATTGACATAATTTAACCAATACAAAATTTTGTCCAATATTGTTTTAATATTAGATCTAATAACTCGTTCGCAAATGTCAACCCATTTTTCACGATTCCACAAACTTTTTACTTAAAAATGCATTCAAATAAGTACTATCGTACTACCCAGCAACTATCAATCTTAAAAATTGGCATCAAAACAGCAACTCTTCCTTATAAATCTCCGAAATTGTATTTACAAAAAACAATTAAGTTTAGATCTGTATAAATCTTGCAGATAAATACACTAAAAAGGTAAAAGATTCATCTCAATCAGCTAATGCTTATCACACTCAACTTGTGATTTTTTGAAAAAAAAAAACGAAATGTAAGTATTTTAGGAAATATTTAAATGAGTTATGTTCAGAAATATAGAACTGAAAAGAGAAAAAAATCCATTAATCCCCAACTGTTGAAGTTACCCACATACTTTACAAATGTTTAAAAAATATGGAAATCGTCGATAAAATAAATTTATTTGAGTTAGAATTTTTTTTTCACATGTCTTTATCTCTTTCTGTGTAACATATGTATCTTGTTTGGTGCAGCATGTCTTTCTTTGTATTTTGTGCCCCTGAACAAGCGCACAACTAATTAACTGTCTATCCAGCAGTTACAGTTTATGCTTTCACGTTTATTTCACTTAATTGTCTGCTTAATCCCCAGTTCATTCGACATCGTTGCTCTGTCCTGTAAAGTGATTTGACAATGCAATCAGATAAATACTCTTTAAGAAAAGTACATTAACTATATTTTTGACACAAATAGGGCATCTAGAACTAGGGCATATCAATTGTTTCCTTATAAAAAATAAATATGTTTCAAATGTTTGTACAGCAATAAAAAATATATATTTAAAAATAAACGAGAAAAGACTGTAAAAATATAATTTAATAAATGCTCACACTGTAAAAAAGGACAAATATTTTTTAATCTAGCAAATATAATATAACCGCGAACGAAAATATACAATATCCTCTTCCGAGTTACCCACGATTCCGAAAAACGTTTTTATCTTTAGAAACCTCTCAAAAACCCAATGTATTTTCGAGATTTAGAAACGAATTTATAACAGAAAGGTCTCTATTGCTTCCACTGATTTTCGTAAACGTTTCAGAATAGTTTTATAGTCCATGAGCCAGTTTTCTCAACGCGAATACAGGTTTTTCAGATGCTATCTATCCATTCTCAAGTAAACATTGGCGTGTTCAACAAGTATTTTTTCGAGACTAACACGATAAATTAACAGCATTAACATTAACATTAAAGTTGGTTATTTTGTTACTCTTGTATGAATAAATTCAATTACGCAACTGTAAATATTTAATACAGAACTCATAGTATCCTAAAAACAGATATTCCGGTTTGAGAAAACTGATTGATACACTATGCAAACTACTCGGATACGTTTCCGAAAATCAGTGGCAGCAAAAAAAATCTTTTTTTTTTTTTTTAATGCTCCTTTAAATCTCGAATATATATCAATTTTAGAAGTTTTTGAAGATAAAGGACGTTTTTTTTAATCATGCGTAACTCGGAAGAGGTCATTGTATCTTTTCGTTCGTGGTTAAAATAGATTTTCGTAGGTTAACATACATTTGTCTTCTTTTACAGTGTAGACAATTAAAATTTATACTGACCTCGAACACTGCTGATCATCGTGTGGCATGGCTAATTCTCGCCACTGTTTTTCACTTAAGTTTCTGAATTCAAGAGGACGAGCACACCAATGATCGACGTTTGGAGCTAAGAATGACATGGATAGGGTGTGATAACCAACAGGTACATTCAGAAGGAAAATGATCAAAAAGATAATTCGCTGCCAATGTCCATCTCCTCCCGTAAATTCTGTTATGTCGAACTTATGTTTCTCTGAGATTGGGATAGTAGAAACAAGCTCCTCTTCAACGCTTGTTTCAATCTTCATTTTGCTATTCTGAAAAAGGCTGTCAAAGATTTTGGAGAAAAAATGTCAGAAAAATTATAAATTCCCTCTCATAAATTAAAATGCATAACATACATACAACAAACACAAAAAATCGTATTCTACTAAAACCTATCGGAAGATTCAGACGTTACAGAATAAATAAAAGTTCAATACTTCGAAGAGTATAGACAGAACGTTTCAGTATTCACAGAAATACACAAAGTATGGTATATATATATTTTTTTTTAATTAGATCGAAATTCATTGCAAGACGATAGGTAATTTGCGGCATTTCATATCTTCTGTTGTTCAGTTATGTTCATTTTGTACGGGCGATGCAGCAAAATTTGCAATGCAGCAAGAATACGAGTTTTCAATTTATGAGAATGGCTGGCAGACATACATGACTCTGTGCACAGCATCAAACAGAATTTCAACTGTCCACAGACCTTGCACCTTGTGAATTTCGGTTATTTAAAAACACATGTGCACATAGGTCAGCCAACGTCTTTGTTATAATGAAGGGGGTTTTCGTCCTAATGCAAAATAAATTATTGCAGAAGTTTTTTTAATGATGTGCACCATGTCGTACCATGGCCGGCAGGCATGCTTATGAAAGACGGTCGTCATACTGACCATCTATATTCCTAGCTGCTTTTAACTTTTTGCTACATTATTGAACAAACTGAATACAATTGAACAACAGTAGAACTGAAGCGTCACTTGTGAGTGGTAAATGTAACTATCCTTGGAAATATCTTTCGTTATTAATTAAAAATACATGCTTGTTTGCGATTTTTTGTAAAAATCGCATTGTGTTATTATCTATAAATTTCGAGTTATTAAATTTTTATTTTTTCTATTACTTTTGCATCTTTTTGTATTTTATAAAGCAAAAACATATCGTCATTAATTCTAAGCACAGAAGTAACAGTAGATCGCACGACATGCGCTATCGTGTTCGATTTTCTCGCATATATTATTGCTTCTCAATAACACATAATGGAAAAATCAACTTCACGAAAAAAACAAATAATTGTATTTTCTAATGAATTTTGATTGAAAACAATCACATAATTTCCTGATTTTTTTAAAAATATTTTTAAATAATTATCAAGCATGTAATTTTTAATGGAAATAGATATGTTTTCTGAATTATAAATTGTTATTTATTTTATGCAACTGTTATTTATCCCTATATTTCCAAAGAGAATGGACAGATTTGCAAATAAAATCTTATCTTTTTTGTTCACTTCCTTCGTGTTTTCATAGTTATAACACATGCTTATCTAATTTTTAAAAAATAAATTTTATTGAAACTGAACATAATCTTTTATAATAATATAAACATCTCTTATGCTTTCTTCTTACTGGATGCAATAAATGCTTTTTGTAAAGTATGCCTTTTGCAGAAAAGTATCGCCACTTAAAATCCTCTTTGCTAACTAATTAAATAAATTTCTTCAAAAGTTCTCAGAGAAACAGCTATGATAATATTGCTGGGATTTACTTTTTTGTTTAAGTTTTGTTTTTATGACTTCGACTAAAACTAAAAATGAGTATGTCAAGTACAGTAAGTATTTTCAAAGGACAACAAATATCATTTTAGGATAGCAAGATTGCATGAAATTGGGTTACATTTCGTTCCATACGTATAAATAATAAAGTCTTATGTTTGTAGAATTATTATTTTTGCACATTCAAAAACTATTTCCAAATAAATTTCATCACAAAATGTGGCAACAGAGGCACGTGAAATGAGTTAGATCTTCCAAATACTTAAACTTTCTTCCCAAAAAACAAACAAAAATATTGGGTTTCCATATATGATACACTATAAAAATGTCCTTCCGGCCTGTACCGGGAGGAAAAGGTAGCTTTCCTATATCTTCGTTTTAAAATTTTAACTAATGTTACTCGAAACAGTAAGCTAAAATACAAAGGAAATTTGTTAATACTGAATTTGAGTAAGAAATTCGTCAAATTAGTCAACTATAACCCAGTTGGCTTCGTTTATGAAGACTTATTTTTGGTCACCAAATTTGGCGATTATTTGCCAAGTGTCGCCAAGTTTGGTGACAATTTGGCGCTAACGGATATAAAAATATAGTTTTATACGTATGATTGGGAAAATGATTACAACAATGAAAGATAATAATTTGCAGGAAATCGCGTTCTCTAAAACACATAAATTAATCGTTGACTTTTTGTAATGTGTTGTCTTGTTTCAAAATGTCAGCCACACTAGAATTTCAAACTGCTCTATCTCAGCCATTTTTTAAGATAGAGATTAAACAAAAAATGCTCCGGAATCCTTGTATAAAAGCCTAACACTTAAGCAAAAATAAATTTGAATTTTTAAATTTTTTGTATATTTAGTTTAGTTTAAAATCTTTCAGTGGTCGCCATTTTGAAACAAGATGGCGGACCAAGCTGGCCAACGAAGTCGGTTTAGACATTGGTGAGCTTAATACACCCAATTAGTTTCATCCAAATTGATTTATAAGTACGAGTGTTATCGTATGACATAGGTCAGATATATTTGTATGATGATTTATGACGATATGATATATATATATATATATATATATATATATATATATATATATATATATATATATATATATATATATATATATATATATATATATATATATATATATGTACATATATAAATCAACATTTGAACGAAGGGTGGTTTTGGGGTCTGGGGGTCATGATCGGTGAAAATATACTGAAATTTTCCGGAATTGCTTTCCTCCGAACGGCTGCAATAGGTAGCTTTATACTGTTTTGTATTGAAAGCTACCTAATATTCTCGTATCTATACTGGTGATTTTATGTGAATTCCTTGTTTTTTAACATAACTATTTGTTTTGAGTTGAAATCGTACATTTTCCTGGAATAAACGGAAAATTTCCTTTTTATCCTTATTCGCTGAAAGTTAAAAACAAAAATGATCCTTCCAAGACAGACAAACGGAATTGTTCTTTTTCTATTGAGAGCAAACGGAAAATATCCAATTAAATTTTCGTAATTGATGTTTTGGCCTATAACCAAGTGCTTGGCGGTGTAGGAAACAGATATTTTCTAATGGGGAGAACCGAGGTTTGAATCTCGAGGAAGGCAAGGCGATAAAAATCGGATGTGGTAATATGGAAAACAAATATATGTTCCGTATAAATGTACACCAGTATACATAATTATTATGTAGATTTTTTTTTTAATTGCGCTATTGCTCATATTTATATGAAAAAAACAGAAATTTCCCTTCTTGAATAACGGAAAATTTCCATTTTGAAAACGGGAGAATAACAAAACGGAATTTGTGTAAAAAACGGAAAATAAAAGCAACTTTGCTGCCAGTACATTATCCGTTTTTTCACAGAACATATTTTTACAGTGTAACAGGAACTGGTCAAGTGATCCTTCTGTGAGGAAAAAACTGCTTTCTGAACATCTATCTTTATTAAAACATATTATAAATATTCATTTATTTCACTTTTTTTTAAGTAGAGAGAAAATGATTTCTTTACAATATTTGAAAATTTCAAAAGGAATTTTTTTTATAGTTTTGAGAATCTGATACATTTAATAAAGAAACTGAAGATTTACGGAAAAATGGGATATCGTTTTCAATCGCAAAAACATTAAATATGTCTTAAAAATGAAAAACAAATGCTGTTATATTGACAATTTTTAGTTATTTTTAACAATGCAATTTTTTTTTGTTTTTCCTAAAACTAGAACACCCGCTGCAGAACAACAAAAAATATATAGGTAGAAAATTGCACAAATATTAAATAATTTTAAAAATTAAAATTAAAATTTGGAAAATATCACGCCTGGTTATCTAATATCTTTTTCTAGAACTCACTTAATGGAAACTTTTATGTCTTTGTACAACCTTTTATTCTTAATCCAGAGGGCAGGCAGTCCACCCACTCGCCCGCCTGTTCATGGTATATTAAGTGTTATGTAAAATATTGTGTTAATTATATCTTACACACAAATGCATTTGTTATTATGTGTAGATAAGATAAAGTGCTCTGTTAGATAAGATTTCTATAATGAATTTTTCGCTAAAAAATGGTATCGAGATACCTTTATATGTTTGATTAAATGATGGCCGGAAACATTACAGTAAATTATTAGGGACAACGTTCTAATTTCTTCACCATGTGCTTTTTCGTCGTCGTCAGAAATAGGTTGTTTCCTTAATATTAGAAATGTACCCTAAAACAGCTACACTCAACCTGTTTTTCTCGTGGGCCACAAACATATGTTTGCGACGTTAGGCAGGCCATAACACACTTATATAATAAAGTAAAAAGAAGGGTAATTAAAATAGCAATATAACAAAAGTAGTATAACAAAGCAATGTAACAAAATTAATATTATTCGAAGGGATGAACGCTTTTCGCGGAAAAAATGTTACCAAAAATTTTACCACCACTATTTCCAAACAATATACCCCGTGAGAGATTTCTACTCAATTATGCCACTTGATAGAAATATGCCAATAAGAGTGCTGTTTGAAAATAATGATGTAAAAGTTATTTGGTGCTAATTATATCTGCGATACATTTTCAACCCTAATAAGCAGCATTAACTATATAATAAGTATAACATGTAATAATGTAACAGTGCAGAAATTTTAAGTTCTAAAGACAAAAAAAAATCAGGAGATTCCCTTTGATAAATCAGTCATTTGCTCAATACAAAAATTTTTATTTTTAAATGTAGAAATGTATAGTTCAAATTTAATTAATTCTTCATTCTGATAATTCATAATACTTCGTTAGTGCTGAAGATTAAGAAATGTATACACCACTGTGGCACAAATATAGGTTGGTTGGTTGGTAATATGTTACGGCCGATTATCTCCACTAGGGATATAGGCCGGCGGGGGAAATGCCATCCGTAGGCACAAATATAGAACAACTTGTGGCTAATCAAACGGCATTTAGAAATGATTTAGCATAATTTTTAATTAATTATAAATAAAAGAACAGACTTTGTCTCCCCATTCAAATTTATATAAAAAAAAACCCAGTGAAGTGCTTAAATGCCTTTTATGCCCATCCCAATTAATTTTATAAATATGGGTTAATGATTATGTGTTTCGGGCTGCACATAAAATGTCGCCGGCCGCAGGTTGAGTATGGCTGCCCTAAATTGCAGTACAGTATATCGATGTCTTGATGATGGTGGGAACGACCTACGCATCCCTTTCGGTTTTTCTCTCATGCATTTGCTTCTAAATCTTGTATAATTTCAAGTTTTACATCATCCGAATAGGAGAAAAACATGTACTTTCAAATGAAATTTGTTTGAAACTTGCAGCTTGGTTAAGGTATCCACACACCTTTGGAGGTGATTTTTTGAAATTTTTGAAATTTTCTCTTTATACCAATTGTTTCTAATGAAATTTAAGTTAAAACTTTGAAAAATATGTAAACATTTTAGAAATTACACAGAAATATTTTTTAAAGTGAAAACTAGTCAAAATTACGTGAAAATTGACATTTGTGCAAAATATGATAACTCAAAATCAAATCAATGCATTCTCATTTTGTAAATTGCATAATAAAGAGAATAACTTTCTCTAGGACATAAACTAGCCGCATTATAATAGCACCTCTATCGCAGAAACTATTGCACTTGAAGTACTAATCTAATGAAAAATTCGTAAAATTTCTTGCCACTTTTTAACTTATACCAATGTAAATATAAAACTAATTAATATATCATCATGATTCTAGTCTATTCCTCAATAAACACTTGTAAAATAAGTAAAAAAAAATCGAGGCATTTCATGCATAATTTTTTGCTATAGGATGTTTTACGTACAGTAAAAATTTGAAAAACTTCATGTTGAGAAAAAGCTAAAAATAACTTTTAAAGGTGGCTCTTGCTATAAAAATAATTATTATTCTTTAAAAGTTTAATAATTAATAATTTTCATAAAATTTGAAATGACTACAAATGTTTGCAACGATTATATATATTAAATTTCAAACCATTCGGTATGGTATTTTTTGCTCTGCTATATGCGGACAGACGAACAGACGGACGGACCAGACGACGACTATAGCTGCTACGCATTTATATAATTACAAAAAATGGAAATGGAAAAATTCTGTGAAAAAAATAACTCATTTGAAATGAATTCTAATTTTTGTGATACAAAACAAAGACGGAAAATATATGGCATAGTGTGTTTCAAATATATCTTGGTTGGGGGGGGGGGGGGTAAACCAGCTTTAATTAAAAAACATAATAATAAGTAAACTTTCTTAAATTAAATGCATTAGAACCCTTAAAATAATTAATGAAAAAGAGGGTGTAAATCGTGTTTTAATTGTACAATTTAGCAAAGTAATTTCATAAATTAGACTACATATTCAATGCTTTTAAATGTCAAATTTTAAGAGACATCATGGAAATTGTAATTCCCCTTTTTTACAACAGGTTTATTTAAGCATAAAATAAGAGTCGAACGCTAGCTCAGTAAAAAAATTTTTAATTATTTTATAATAAATATAAATCAAGATGAAAGCTATCAAATAATGGCGTTTCAAAAAGTTTAATAAAAATGGATATATAATTTTTCCTTTAACTGAACAGTTTGACAAATTAATTTAATAAGTTAGACTAAATATTAAACGCTTTTGAATGTCAAATTTTAAGAGATATCATAAAAACTGTAATTCCCCTTTTTTACAACAGGTTTATTTAAGCATAAAATAAGAGTCGAACGCTAGCTCAATTTAAAAAAAAATTAATTATTTTATAATAAATATAAATCAAGATGAAAGCTATCAAATAATGGCGTTTCAAAAAATTTAATAAAAAAGGAGATATAATTTTGATTTTAACTCAACAGTTTGAGAAATTAATTTAATAAATTAAACTAAATATTAAACGCTTTTGAATGTCAAATTTTAAGAGATATAATGGAAATTGTAATTCCCCTTTTTTACAACAGATTTATTTAAGCATAAAATAAGAGTCGAAAGCTAGCTCAATAAAAAAAATTGAAAATTATTTTATAATAAATATAAATTAAGATGAAAGCTATGAAATATCGCTTTTCAAAAAGTTTATTGAAAAAGAAGATGCCATTTTTATTTTAACTGGACAAACTTTTATAAATTAGACTATGTATTACCTATTTTTGGAAGTCAAATTTCAAGACGTATCACAAAAACTGGAAATCTACTTTTCTACAACCTATTTATTTATGCATTAAATAAGAATTTAAACTCGAACTCGATAAAAAATGTAAAATTAGTTTATAATAATTATAAACTAAGCTGAAAATTATCATTTAACCGCATCTAATTTGGCTAAAAATCTGCGTTTATTTTCTATTAACCTATAAAATAAAATGCTACAATAATACTAACAGAAAACGAAATTGCAGCGAATGTTTATAAATTACATTATCATGTAAACATAAAATGTCAGGAACAAAAAATTTAACAAATAAAAAAAAAATAAATAAATAAATAAATAAAAAATAAAAATAAAAAAATAAAAAAGGAAATGCATAATCTTAACACAACGTTTTGTTATAATAATAAGAATAAAAACAAATTAGCAATATTTTTCTTTTACCTTTGAATTATTTAGTTTCACATTCATCAACACTTAGCAGTATTATATGAATAGAAGTCTGCTTTAGTAAATCCCAACGCAACGTCTACAATGTTTTGGTTCCTGAAATAGATTTGGAGCAGAGCAAACACCTCGGCAATTTCATTGTGATTCACTGCCGTGTTGTGAAGAATGAGGAAGTCACATGCATTGGTTCATTGCCGTTTTAACTGGATGAAAGCCGCTGACTGAAATTTCAGTAGACATGAAACTTAACAGGTTTCATTGATAAACGATCTAAAACGATATTTAAAGTGCCTACCTTTTTATATGTTAATCATATGGAACTGTAAGAAGTTTACATTATAGCATTTGCTAATAATTTTTATACATTAAATTAGTTAGTATTTTGAAATAGAATACTGAATTTACTTATTTAAAAGTACACATACCGGGAATTTTACTCTAGTTTTTTAAAAAGATATCTACTCTATATCTATAAAATCCTAATGAAATGAATTTGTGAAACGATTTTATGAAACGGTTTTATGAAACGATTTTATGAAACGAATTTATGAAACGACTGATTAAGCGACTGATTATGTTTCATGGCTATTTTTAATAAAATAATAAACGCTTGATGGTGAAATTAATACCAACTGTCCATAAAAATCCGTGGATGTCAAAACTGGTAATAGAATTTTGAAATTTGAATTAGTTTTCGAGTTATTAATTTTTTTTATTTTAATGACATTTCTGTAATGATGGCAACTAATTACTCAGTTTTTTTCTGACAAAAAATGGGAAAAAATCGAAAAGGATCCCGATAGGGATTATTGATTTCTTTTTATTCGTCATTTTCAAATTGAAATTGAATTTATCTTTTATTTCAATCAATAATGAAGAATAAATTATGATTAAATTATGTTTTTCAGGAAAATTTGAAAAAAAAATCACATTTCTATCGTCAGGATTTAATTTAATTTATAAACTGAAAATATTTTGAATAAAATCGTCCAAATGACGTCATTTATGTAAATTACGTTATATATTAAAATGATTTTCGTTACTTTTCCAATTTAGGGGCCTTCGCGAGATAAAGAAAGTGACCTTGGCGATGAATTGAAATTCGGCAATATGTTTTCTAACAATCTATTCGCTTTTTGATATACACAGGCAATTATTTGGATATTTGTACAATTTATTTAATATAAAGAAGCCATTTATCTATTTTTATATACAAAAAGAGGTAAATTGAAAGAAAATTATAAATAAATTATTTATATACATATACATACATGTATAAAAAAGCATAAAAGTTCGGTGTTTTTCCAGTATATGGGGCCTTGACGAAACAGAGAAAATAGCCTTGGCGTAATAGAAAATTTGGCAACATACTTTCTGTCAACCTATTCACATTGTCATTTCGTACGCAGAAACATTTTTTCAATATTTATACAATTTGCTCAGCGTCAAATGTCATTTATCCTATTTTATATATAAACAGAAGTAATTTGTATAGAAATAATAATAATAATATACGTATAATTAAAATACGCATGTAAACAAAAAAATCGTCAAATTTGTTCCCATGGCTGTTTATGTCATTTGGCACCAAATCTCACTTTCTGATGCCCGAATTGCGCCAAACTTTTTAAAAAAGCGTCAAGACCCCTATAATAGAAAAGCACCAAAAGTTCATTGGGTTTGTTTTCATAACTTTTCGAGACAAATCTATGCCTTTCTGAAGCTTGAATTACGCCAAACCTAAAAGCAAAGGATAATACTGGAAAAGTACCCGATTTTCTTATGGACAATATTCAAGTGACATAACATGGTGTAAAAGTATCGCGGATAGCAAATCTGTTTAAATATTTCATCAATTGATGCCGAATAAATGCAGGCATGCATGCGCAAAACATTTCATTAATTTTGTATGACAAATAATTATTAGAAAATTCTTCTATACATATTAATTAAAATAAATAATTTACATATTTAAATTAACATGAAAATATGCATGAAATAACATGAAAATATGCATGATGGTGCACTAAAATAGAGAAAAAAATTAAAACCTGTTACTGAAAATGTCTATAACATAATACTTTTCAATACCGTGGTTCTTAATGTTATTCACAAGCAGATGGAATTTTTCTTATCCTTAAACGCAAAGGAAGAATAGAATACAGATCGTTGTTATAAAAGTCCGAGAAGTAGCCACAATTTAAACCTAACCATTTTATACAAGCTGGTTTTCAAGGTGTAATTGATTTTACTTATCAATCCCCAAAACAGCCGTCAGTTACCGCAACAGCTCTGTATGAGGCCATAATAATAAAAAAATGCCCCATTAAAACGTTAAAAGCATGGCAAGCCAATTACAGATTTACCAATATTTTGAAAACAAAGCACGCTGTCATGTTTTTAGCGGCCTCGAAGTCTGAACGAGGGTTGGCGAGCTTAGCTCGCAGGGGGCAGGCCCCCTAGTTCATACTATAATTTTTGTTTAAAAGTATTTAACTGACTTTTCTAGCTTATTTCTGCGTGATTTTTATTTTATTTATTTTATGAAGAAATTTCTGGTTCGAATCGAAATATTTTCATTTGGTATCGGTCCAATGACCGGTTCATGGTATATTTAGTGTTTCGTAAAAGATTGTGTTAATAATATTTTACGCATCAATTTAATAGCCTTCGATATATGAAAAACTGCTAATTTCTAAATTATTATGAGATGATTTTAACTCACAGAATTTGTTTACAATTTACATATACAAGGATTAGACAAATAATGAAATATGTTAAAACTATTTTGTAGTACATTAATCTCTGAAATTAATATCTGAAAAGAATTCGACAAACACAATAAATTTTTAACATTATTTTGATTATATTTCTTTTTAAAAGTTAATAATTTTCGCGTAATTTTTAATTAGCATAATATTAGAAATTTTAGGCTATATCATTTGTGGCTTTCCGATTCTCAATACATTGATATTTTCAGTTTAAACTATTCAAATACAGTAAAACCTCTAAGTAACGGACATCTCGGGAGCGCAGAAATTGTCCGCTATTCGGAGGTGTCCGCTATTTGGAAAACTTCAGAGATTCACAAAATCGCTAAGAAATGCTTACCATTTCATTAATTGACTTTTATATGTCCGAGAACTCTTATTATATGATTAATCAGAAATTAAAATTACTTTTTTAAGCAATAAAACTGAAATGAAATTGTTACATACATTTTTCCATTGTTTATTACATTCTTACGGAAAAAATCTGTTACTTTTGCTTATGATTACATGTAGTTAGTTTTTTTGTGTGACGTTTTAAAGCTATCAGTAGTTTTAATCATTCTAAATCATCTTTTTTTGCAAAAAGAAAAACAAATGTGTAACTGCTCACTGTATTTTGCCGCTTCTTGGAAATTCTCGATATTGCAGGATTGGCAGGTTTCAGTATCGGATTCATTTCACTAATAGAGTCAGCTTTTGTCGAAAATTCTGAAGGAATATAATCGCCTACGTCAGCTGATTCTTCTTCAGTAGGTCATCACCAATGTTGTTGGGTATTTCGGTATTTCTTCACTCCTGATACATTTCATTAATTCACTTATTGCGATAGTTCTTCATTTCTATCGGAAATAAGTATTTCATTTTCTTTTAATGCCTGCTTTTCTAAAACATTGTCGTATTCATTCCGGTTATTCGTTTTTTACAGCTGAAGAAATAGAAATTCGAGAGCATGAGGCACATTAACTAATTTTAGGCTGTTCTCAACTGTATTCATAGAATCTAACTTCGAAAGAATGTGGCTTAATAAAAGCTTTCTGTACCAGGCTTTGCAATTGTGTATAACGCCTTGATGAAGGGGCTGACATACGGAAGTTTTGTTTGGTGGGGGGGGGGGGGGGGATACAGTTGTAACATTGTCCAATTTCAAATATTTTGGATGAGAAGTTGCACTGTCCCAAAACAAGATAACTTTTCTTTGTTTTGTCATCCTATTATCGAAAGACGTTAACCATTTAATCAGTAAATAACTGGTTACCCACGCTTTTTTATGCGCTCTCCACATCACATATTTGTGTTGTGTATCATACATTGATAAATTTATTAAATTGGATGTTCTTTGAGAAACACATGGGTTTCAAAGATTTAAAATTCTTCTAATACATTGCAACATAATGAAATAGTGATTCGCTCTTTTTTCTTTTTTTTGCCGATACAGCCATCCATTTTAAAGCACAACGTCTTATTCGAAAAAAATCTGAAAAAGAGTATACACTTTCCTCGGCATTGAAATCTTTTTCTCTCCTCATAACCTTCACAAATTGATTGCAGTCGTTCATGCCAATCCTCCACTTTTATCAGAGCTACAGATTTTCGTTTTCCACATATTGTTTTGAAAGAGATGTTGTTCCGAGACCGGAACTTTTCCAGCCATCTACCCAAAGCCTGAAAATCATGTAATCCGAGTTCTTTGGCTACTTCTGAAGCCTTTTCCTGAATCAAAGGCCCGCTGACAGGATTTTTTTTTTTTTAACGACGTGAAGTAAACCAATTTAGAATTATAGAATCAATTTCAATGGAATCAGTATACCTCAATTTCACATTTTTGGTGTTCTCGTTGGAGTTAGTAATCCACAAATTCCTTATTTCGTAAAATCTCTCCCTCTTGTGTTTTACCTATTTTAAAACATTCGGCAAGTATCCGTAAACTCAATTTCTGTTTTTTAGATTCCCTTACACTTACAATTTCAAATTTTCTTTTAAAGTTAATCCCTTCCCTACCTCAAAAGAGGTCATTCTCGAAACATTAATTACAAATAACTAAATTCAGAATACGTAGAACTCAATATATTCAGAAAACGTAAAAATTATTTTAACATATTTTGAAGCCTTGAATAACGCATGTCAATTAAATCTGAAGAATCAAACAGTAATCGATACAAAATACATACGATATTAGGGGTTTCCCCAGGCCACTGGGAATTTTCCTGAGACCACCCTCTACATTTATCTGTGGTTACAAAATTTGTGACGCATTGCCCTGATAAATTTCGAGGTTTTTTACTTTTTTTCTATTTTCTTTTTCGTTAAAAAATCATTTTTCATCCTTGATCGCCAAAACTACTGTCCGCTATTCGGAATGTCCGCTATTCAGAGGTTAAACATACAAAAATTTAGAATTTGGGAGTGGGGATTTGAAAAGTGTCCGTTAAATAGAGGTGTCCGCTATTCGGGAGTGTCCGTTATGGAGGCTTTACTGTATTGTAATATTCTGGATTAAAATAATTAGTTTATTACATGCTAATGTTTTAAATTGAAAGAATTAGACAAACACGATAAATTTTTAAGATTATTTTGATTATTTTTGTTTTTAAATGTTAATAATTCTCGCGTATTTTAAAAATTTTTAAGTCTATAGTATTTATTAACACTATTTTTTAAGTATAATTCATATTATTTTTTTCCATTAAAAGATACATTGTTTGTATTCCCAGTTCCAAGTGGTAGTCAATCAAAAATATGTTAAAGCATTATTTTAATGAAAAAATTTTTTTATACGTTTATATGAAGTTACATTTTCAATACTATCAGATATTTTACAGTTTGTTATATCTTTATTAGAAATATGAAATATGGTAAATATATATTCAGTTAAAAGAATTATTACTTTAAACACAATGGAACGTAGAATATAACGTTATTTTGTAGCCAATTTCTCAAAATAAAATACAGGAATTCAGATTGTTCCGACAGCGGAGTTTTCTAAAAATACTAGTTACAGTGGTGGCCAAAAGTGTGGACATTTTTTGAAAGTTTCATGTTTTTCAACTTTGTGTGCTTGTAGAATATATTAATTTTCACTTAAATACAAACGTTTATATATCAAATTGAAGGTAATGTAATGTAGAATTTAATAATAAAAACAGTATTACATTATCTGTTTTACAAAAAAAGTTATGCAACTAATAGTAAGATCTATCTTAGATTTGCATTTTTTTAAAGTGATACTTACACAATCAATACTTAGTAGGATAACCCTTATTTCTCAAGACAGCTTGACAGCGTCTTTTCATCGAGTGAACGTTTGGAGTTCATCTTTCGTAATCACATGGTGCCAAGAATCAATTATAGCTTCAATAAGTTGTCTTTTATTGGATGGGCGTTTTTTTTCGTACAAGAATTTTTAAACGTCGCCAAAAATTTTTAATTGGATTGAGATCAGGGCTGTTTCCTGGCCATGGTAATATATCTATGCCTTTATTTTGAAACCATGCTTTGCATACTTTTGCTGTGTGGCATGGAGCTGAATCCTGCTAAAAAATAAATGGTGCGTTTTTGGGGAAGAGATCCCTGATGGAAGGTATCAATTTTGGTTCCAGAACAGTTTCGCTGTATTTTTTGGCATTCGGGATGCCATCAATCTCTTGAATTCGGCCCTCACCATCTGCAGACATACCTGCCCAAATCATGACATTTGTTGGGTTTTTTGTAGTTGCTTCAATGCAATCAGGATGAAGTGCTTCTCCTACTCTACGTCTCACGTATTTTCTACCATCACTACCAAGGAGCGATATTTTACTCTCATCGCTCCAGATTACTTGCTTCCATTGATTTTCTGACCATTTAATGTGTTCTTTTGCCCACTTAACCCGTTTTTCGCGTTGCTTTTGATTTAAATATGGTTTTTTCCTTGGAATTCTAGCTTGTAGTCCAAATCCTGATAAACTTCTTCTTATTGTTCTTGAACTTACTGCAATACCCGCTGCATTCATTTCACATCTAATGGAATCTGATGAAATTTTTATATCTTGAAGGCATAGCCGTTTAATTTTTCTATCGGCAGTAGACACATGCACGCACAAACACAGATATATATGATCAAAGTATATATATAAAAGTAAATTAGTACATATTAGATAGATTTTGTAAGAAATACTACCTATTACATTCTCCCCTATGTTGGAATTTCTGGAAAATTTTTGCAGATCTATGTCGATCATGACTCCCAGAACTCAAAACATACTCCCAGTTCAAAATTTTTATCTATCTATCTGTCTATCTATATGACTTTTTTATGGACACGATAACTTCAATAATTCTGCACAAATCTCCTCCAAACGAATACATAAAATCAAGGGGCATAAAATCTCGGTCAAGCTCGTGAATGGGCAAAATCGAACCGGGGGGGGGGGGGTTGTGAAAACAGAAAAAACCATAACTTCTTAATTATAATACGTATCGGCTTTAAGAAGAAAAAAATTCATAACTTTGTCAATTCCCAAGACATTAAATCTGCTTAAATTTATTATAAATCCTCTTAATATTATCTACAAGTTTTTTATAGGACCAACCCTTACAGCAAAAAAAAATAAAAACATAGAAATCCCTGCCGGCTCCGCCTACAGATACGGGTAGTTTTCCAAGTGGGCGGTTCCAACTGCCGAATCATGACAAAAGGGTAATTTCTTCTGCAATTTTCAATAAACAGACGCTCCGCCCTTGTCTGCGTCTTCGAAATCTACCTGCGCCTGTAGGCCGAGCTGTATGGGATTTTTTCATATTGTAGGCACTGTGTTTCTTATTAAACTGTTTATAATAACTTTATTTCATTCTAAGAAAAGTAAAAGTTGCAGACAGGGATGTAATGGAGGATATACGGTGGATACGTCGTATATTTTCTGCATTATTTTAAGGAATACCGTATACCTACTTCTCAAAAACACTATAGCATATACTCTTTAGGGCATAAGCTCTTTAGCATATACTCCCTCTGTCTACAGTGTATGCCCTCTGGTTTTTTATAACTACATCACTGGCTGCAGAATGAAAATTTTCAGTGTAAAATTATACTAGTGAAATAATAAGTGATGATGTCTGTAAGTAAATAAAAAGCTCACAGTTCAAAAGAGTTGCAACCTTTAATTTATTTTCTGAATATTCCCTGCCCTTAACCCCTTGAGGGGCACCGGTATATAATATATACCACTTTTTAATATATAACTTTGCCACCAGTATAATTAATTAGAAATATTTAGTATTGTTTTTTGCAGATTGAGAAGGTTAAAAATTCATTTTTTAAATGTACTGGTGTCAAAACATCGCAAAATTTAGCATTTTTAGACCACTTGCTTGCCCTCCAAGGGGTTAAAGATTCTAAAGTTATGTTTTTATATGATAAAAAACATTAGAGAAACCAAGGATGTATTTTGTATTTTAAAATTATTCAAATGCTAAAACCACTTGTATTTAAATTGGCTATTATTATTTTTTTTCATTTGTAAGGATCTTATATCTATTTAAACTAGGATGACTCAAATAGAAAACATAATGTTTATCATAAGCATCATATTTACTATCAAACTCATTAGAATAACGTTGTTTTATGCTAATAATGGAAAACGCTGCAAAATGAAAATTTGTAAAAAAAAAAAAAAAAAAAAAAAAACTAAGTTCAATTTTTGAACAGAGTTTCATTTGGATTTTTGAAACAGAATTTCATTTGGTGACCTTGACAACTTTCCCATGGGGGGCTCAAAATTTTTCAGGGGATGCTGAGCCCCCCCCCCTGGCACCCCTCTAGCTACGGCCCTGCAGACCATGCGACTCGCACTTAGACTCAGTTGATTTGAGTAAAGGTTGTGTCTCACCTCAACTGACAAAACATGTTGTAAATATTAGCAGTATGTCAAATTAGCATGTCATCAGTCATTATTCATAAAAACATTTACGATTTAAAACAAACCGGAAAAATTATATAAATCGTATTTTATTAATTTTAAAACATTTTTAAGAACTTAAGGACAGTTTTCGAAACATATAAAGTAAATAGCTACATAACGGAATTCACATTTGCACTTGTTTGTGATAGTGATGAAAATATTTGAATATTAAATGCCGAAGCAAAGTTCATATTAATAATAAAAGGATAATTTTAGAAGCAAAATTTCATTACTGACAGGTTTGAACGACTGATAAACACACATTATTGTAGAAAATGCATCATAAAATTATAATAAAGTTAAACTTAATAAAAGGATGTTCCTATGTTTCTTATATCTTATAAAAAATGTTTAATAATGTTCGTAAGCCTAAATCAATGTAACTCTAAGTAGCAAAACAGTAACGGCTCAATATTGTTTGCATTGGCGAAAATTTGGCCAGTATCAGCAACATTAATATGAAATAATGCATCAACCAGAGCTTCCAATCTCCCGGATTTTTACTAACCCTATTTTCGAATGTAGTTATCTTTTTCTTATTTAACCGAAGACTTTACGCATAAAGCTAAAATTTCTATTTGAAAATAATGATTGTCAAAATTGCGGAGGGTTGGCACCACTGGATCTAACTTTGGGCGTTTATATTTTTCGAATTTTGCACGAACATTGGCTAGAAATATTTCGCCATTTCAATGCTAACATTGCAAAATATAAACCAATATTTCTCAAATATAGGCTTTTCACTCCCGTACTTCCCGTATAAAAGCATTATTTTTGTAATAATGTTATTTTATTTCAAATATTTCCAATGTCATTCAATGTCTTTAAGAGATAATGCTGTAAGCATTATCCCTGAAGACGACCGGGTTTCAGTTGAAAACGTTTGGAGTATGTGTTTTTAGTGTTTTTAACATCTTGGTGTTAAATTATTTACATCATTAGTGTTACATCATTAGTGTTTTTAACACAAATCAACGGATTTGTGAACCTCTAAGTATTGAGTACATTTGTTATTTGTGCATATATTTGTGATGAATTCAACGTTCAGATTTCCACTCCAAATTGACTCATTCCCCAATAAAGGTATGCTTTTCAGTTCGGGTGAAGGTAAATATTTTTCACTTATTTTGATATAATAAAATGATAGTCACTTAAAGAAAGATCAAATCCCTTTAATTGTTAAAAATAAATAAAAACTGCTGACATGAAATGTTCCAAATCTACGGTCAAATCAATTTTTAAAAAGGTCAAATTATAACGTGAAAATATATAAAAAATTAAATTTGTATCTACAATAGATTTTTATTACCTGTTTGCAAATATCAATTTTTAATATTTTTATTTAAAACTACCAAATTTGTCGTTATGGTTTAAATAAACAAGTTTGTTGAATATATTTTTTAATAGATTTTTATTAAAGCATAGAAATTTCTTAGAATACATAAAAAAATTGTTTTATTTCATTCATCTTTTTTTTTCGAAACTACTAACTTTTTTGTACTACTTTAATAAGATAGTTTTCAGGCTGCTCAACGAAACCTTCGCTCTTATACTTTAATCAGATATAATTTTATTCTTCTAATTTTATGCACTGTACGCTGTCGAAAGAATTTCGTGTGAGCGACGTAATAATTGCTTATGTACATTAGATGAAGTTGTAGCAAACTACTTTCTATGACAAACTTTTTTTCTTCTTATGTACACGTTTTAGCTCTTTTCATCTACTCCTCTAGGGAAACATGGATTATTTATCATCATTAATCCATGTTGCACTGTTTGCTTTCTCCTGAACGTTAAAGAAGCAAAAAAACCTTATTTTAGTGCATAAAGCATGAAGTAATCATGTCTGATCTTTTAAAAAGTATTCTTTTGGGAGGAAAGGAAAATTGCAACATAGAAAATACATCTCTGTTTATATTTTGTTGTTGTTGTTATCAGATGTGGTACATTTTGAAAACATCGCTTATGTTCTCTTTCTGTTATCTTACATTGTCAAATACAAGATTGTATTATGTATTTTCCATGTGCATTTTTCAAATCCTGCATATATATTCTATTTCTTTTGTGCAATTTCGCAATTAACTTTGTAATTGCGAAATCGGGTCAGTCGAAAAATGATAACATTCCAGTTGATGAAAATGTTGACGGGACACAAAAAAACATTACGTAAAAAAGTATCAATTTTAGAAAAATGTTCACCATTATTCGATTGTAGAGTCGATGAGGTTTCATCCTTTAAATTTCAAAGAAAAACACTCATTAATTTATTTGTCATTAATAATAAAAATGGTGGAATGTTTTTCCTTTCGACTCAAATTCCAGAGAACAAGTAAAGTTGCAAATAAAATACTTTATACTACACAACACTTACTGGCAGTACATCTTTATTAAACAATCTCTATAATAAAACTGTAAGTCATGTGACTGTCCTCAACAGTTCCGGGATGCCGCATCGCTTTTTCATATTCCAAGCGGCCATTTTTATTCAAAATTATTTTTTCGAATAAACTGCATAAAAGTTACATTTTAAGAAAGATCGTTCAAAATAAATTAATATTTGAGAGATGACTTGCGTTCAATTATGTATATATTCTGCAATAACTTCAGTCGAAAGATTCGCAGTTCAAATTCTCTATTCATAAAAGTAAACAAAAAAAAGATTAATTCGTCGTGAACATTTAAAATATTAAATCATGGAGGTAATCATTCGCAAAGCAAGTTCTCCGCGAATGAATTTTTGGACCGCTGACTCGCGTCAAAAAAATAATTCGCACCAGTGAGACAGTCAAAGTTTACCATAATTATGTGCTATACAACTCAACTTTCGGACCTTTTCTTGACGTAAATTGAACTCATGTAATAATATTTAATGAATCAGATTTTTAGCATTTTTAAAATCGCTAATACAGCTTTTATTTATCGCGTGTACAACTTAGAAATGATACTTTGATTTTGAAATCAAATGTTTTGATTTATGATATTATTTCTTATTTATTTATTTATTTTCTCTTTTAAATGAAAAGTGTGAAGTATTTTAAATTTATGTAATATAAGCATTTTAGATTAAAGTTAAGTATTTTAAATGAAATGAGTGACAGGTTTATAATTTAAAATTAAATTAATTGTAGTATGAATGACGGTGATGGGAACGATATTTGGCGAATTATCATCTGCTCCCGGCTAACAAAAATACTCACAATTAAAAAAAAGAATAAAAATAAATAAATGATAGTTTGTTGTAAATAAATATTGATATACATATCAAAAATAATTTATAGAATTAAAATAAAAAATAAAAGTAAATAAACAACAATTTCCATAACAAAGTTTTCGCCAAATTGGCGGGGGAGGGGGGGGAGGAATCGCGCCAACGTGCGTATGTGACATTTGTGCCCAAAAAATATGCGAAATGCTACCATGATCGCAAAAGTTCATGATTTGTCTATTAGAATCTTCCGATTTGGCGAAGGATTAAGGAAAAATTAAATTATGAATAAATGTAACGTGTTGCAATGTTTAACATACATTTAAGGGAGACCAAACTGGTCGCCAGTGGCGGCTAGTTAAAAATAAAAGATAATATTAAAACAGGTATTCAATTATTAATCTATCTCTCTATATTAAAAAAAGTAACCACCGCCGCGGCCGCCGCTGTCAATTAAGATTTTGTGCCTTGAAGTCTTTCTGGACTAATATCCAGAAAACTATTGCAAATAAAAATTTAAAAATTGGTGGTTTTATAAAAAAAATGTTCGATAAACACGCTGAAGTAGACAGTTTTTAAATCGAAGAATTATTTTAAGAGATATTTAAAATCAAAGTTGGTCAAAACAGTTTTTTTATAAAAGTTTTATAGAAACGAAAACTATGCACAGGAATTTAAACATAATTTGTAAGGATATAGTTGACAAGGTTGGGGTGTGCAGACTGCAATTATTTTTTCAATTTGAATCATTTTTTGAGGTTATATTTAAATTTTTTATTCAAAATTTTCATTATTTTGACGAAGATTTATTTCATATTTCATAAATTCCATTATTTGAATCGTTGCCAATTTATAAAATAGCGCACATAATAATATTCCCTTTCAATTAAGAAATGTATTTACACGAGACTATTAAAAACAGAAATAAAACTTTAAAATAATAATTAAATGATCACGTGTTAAAAGCAATAAATGTAGAACATGACGGAATAAAAAATATGCTTGCGCGTGAATATTAAAAATATAAATAATTAAATTATTCCGCGTTTTCAAAGCATTAAATAGAGTAAGATTGATTTATTTCGACAAAATATTTTATCTATTATTGCAAATTTTAAAACAGCGTAATTAATAATATTTCCCTTCAATTAAAAGTATATTTTTACGTTTAATAATTACGTTGAAATCAACGAAATAACTAATAAATTGGTAAAATATAATTAAAAATACAGATAAACGTTGAGTTAAAGATCACTCGATGACATAACTACCACGCGTAACGCATCTGGTATCAATTGAATGCGACGCCACAGATATGCACTTTTGGCTTTAAATCCTATATTTTGGCGACAGTTCTTTTCTTTTATAGAAAGTAGTAGCCGGGATAATGGAGTAATACCCAATTTTCTATTAACATCGTTATAAAATTTCGCGATGCAATGACATTGCTTACTTAACCATTTTGCAAAGGTTGATTTTCAAATGTTTAATTAACCTTATTTTATCAACAGTTATTAGCTGTCTCGACAGCACAGTTGATTTGGCTTTAAAATCCCTTGGTCAGAGGAAAATGAATGGAAACCCGATTATAGCAGATATTACAGCGAGCAGCCGATTACACAAAGCCGATTATAGCAGCCGATTACAGTAGGTCGTTTAATTATAATTCAATCTTCCGCAATCGTTTTAAGGTTGATCAAATCTGAGTGTTTTTACAGTTTGTGGTTCAGGACGGGGGTTGGCGAGCGTAGCTCGTAGGGGGCAGAGCCCCCTAGAAAAGAAAGTCCTTTCTGGCTAGATGACCAACGCACAGCCAAAACTACTGAACCTACAAAGACGAAACTTGCAGGAAAAATACTTCTTAGTATGTCGAGGCGCACTAAGACGGGATTTTCAAAAACTCCACCCCTAAAGGCGGTAAAAAAGGGAACAAACTTTTAAAAAATTCATTAAAAATCGGGTATTGTAGTTATGTGACAAATGATAACATATTTTAATGTATTTTTGTATGCTGAATCGAATGGTATCAATTAAATACTCATAAGTCAAATAGTTCGTGAGATATTGGACATTTTTATAATTTGGCGAAGTCTTTGACGTCAAAATCTAACAATTCTAACAATATAAGTGATAATTTCTAAAAATACGTCCGTTACTATAGCAATGGAAAAAATTCAAATTAAATCTTTTTGTTTATTTTTGCAGATAGAAACATTTACTGCTCAATTGGGAATTGAATATTATTCTTATGGATATTTATGTAATTGTGTATTATTATTATTTCTACAAACGCCACGATTTAAAATAAAATGTGATTGCTAAAATAAAGAGTACATCTCAATTATACCGTCAACCACTTTTCATTAAAAAAAAAATCATCGCCAAACATGAATTCCAAATAAACAAAAAGAAGAATGTTGCCATTGGAACATCAAAATAAATAAATAAAATAAAATAAATTCGGAAAAGCCCCACTCACCAAAGTGTCCAGTAAGTTTTAACACAAAAAAATTACAATATAATTATGAAAATAGAAAACAAAATCTTGGATATTTATTTATTTACAGTATTTTTCTTAATTATCCTTCTCGGCTGGTGAATAAATGTTTGTGACGTCAGTTGAGATTGATCGAGGCTAACGAAAAAGACAGGCTAACGTGGTACATTCCACTTATCTTTTTTTACAGACCGCTAGAGTGACGTAATGCTCTATTCGTACGCCTTCATTGGTGCATTCGAGAAACACGTGACTCCGGCGGTCTGTAAAAAAAGATATGCGTAAAGCACCGCGGTAGCCTTTCTTTTTCGTTAGCCTCGAGATTGATCTATTGCACTTAACTATGAAACGCAACATTTTTACAATGCATTTTCTCTTTTAATGTCATGGAATAGCCGTTTAAGGACGCAATTTTTATTTTAATTAACGAAATAACTAAAATATCTGAAAAATAAAGGTAAATGTCGAATTAAAAACCGCTTCATAACATAACAAACACGTTTAATACTTTTGACGTCAAGTGAATAGGACTGCATTTTTGGCGTTAAATCTTATAGTTTGGCGATAGTTTTTTTTTATGAAAAGTGGTCGACGAGATAATGGAGAAGTACCAAATAAAGTGTCGAAGGTATGATTAGTATTATGTATTACTTCTTTATTTGTTTTCAGTCTTCAGCCTTGTTTCTCTTTTTATTTGGGTAGTTATTCATACGATTTTGGGCTAATTTTCCGCAATCGGATACCTCGCCAATTGGCGTATTAACCACAATGTTGAAAGCAGCGTTTATGTTTGAAGCGAAATCTTCATGATGAATCATGTTACAGAAAATCATATCATCATCTACTATGAGTATAAACCGCATATTCACATTTTAATCAGGCGATGTTTTTTGAAAGGTTTTATCGTATAGCTATTCTACGTTGCTTTGTTATAGAGCTAAAGAGGAAAGCTCTAAAATTATGTGAACCCGATTATTAAAGATTACTTTAAAAAAATTGTACTGAACAAATTTTAATGGAAGTGATTTTTCAGGTATGGTTAATGACCCTGTAACATATCATTCTATGTTGCTTAGTGATAGAGCTAATGGGAAAGTGATTGAGAAATGTGAATGCAATTATGAAAGATATATCTACCATGTATTTAAAATGCAAATTCGTATTTCATTCCGACCGTTTATAATTTGAGTTCTGCTGTACGGACTTTGGTGGTATTTACACTGTTAGTTAGGCAATTTTGTGGGGATGGTTGGTACTTTTCTGGATTAACGTTTTCGTCTGCGTTGTGTTTCCTGAAGCGAAAGCTTAACAACGAATCCGATTACAAAAATCATATCATAATCATCTATAATATTTATAAAACGCAAATTCTTATTCCATTCCGATCGGTTAAAACTCAGGTTCTACCGAACAGATTTTTATATGATTTCACTGTTAGTTAGGTAATTTGTTTTAGAAAGGTTTTAAAATAAAGTGCATTGTTCTACATTGCTTATTTATAGAGCCACGGGAGGAAGTTATAGATAAAATTAAGTGAACCCGATTATGAAAGATTACCTTTTTTAAAGTTCTACTGAACGGATTTTGATGGGAGTTTCGCAGTGTGATAATATTTCAAGAATTGATTTTCTACATTGTTTAGTTATGGAGCAATGGGAGAAAGTTGTCAGTGGTGTAGTCGTAAAAAAAACAGTGCATATACTCTATAGACAGAGGATATATACTAGAGAGTATATATTATAACTACGGACAGTGTGCAGAATTTCGTCTTAAAAATTCCAGAAGGTTGACGGCGTATACCAGCATATACTTTCTACAAAATCCCTGAGAGTTCTATCAACAGGTGAAGATTATTATGAAATATACATTTATCTTTCTACTGTATATGTATAGTGCAAATGGAATTTAGATCCTGCCACTTATACCTTGAATTCTGCTGAATGGATTTTGCTGGAACTTGCACTGTTAGTTAGCTAAATTTTGAGGGGAAGTTTTAGTGCATAACATATCGTTCTATGTTGCTTAGTTAAAGAATTATGAGGGTGGAAGGCATTTCTATAATCAGTTGAACCCAATTAAGAAACATTAGACTTTTTTAAAGATTCTTCTGAATGGATTTCTATGGAACTTGCATTGTTAATTTTCCAGGGATAGTTTTAGTATATTGCATATCGTTATATCATTCTTTAGAAAATCATACTGTAAATGATTAAATAAATGAGTTGGTCTTTGACAGCCTAAATTTCGTGTAACACATTAGAAAATATAACAGCGTAATGGCTTTCGTAACGTTTTACACCAATGCGGAAGGACATGAAGGTAAAAGTTCATGTTTCTTTAAAACACACAATCAAATTCACGGATATATTTCGTTTGATTCAAGTTTTTTTTTTGGAGAAACCGACCAGCGTAGCGAGCAAAGCCTGCTAGGTAATAATAATGGTTAATTTTATCTGTATACAAAATTCTATATTATGTAAAAGAAAGTCCTGACTTGGGAGATCATCAACGCACATTCCAAACTACTGAAGCTACAAACACGAAAATTGCGGGGGAAATACTTCTTAGGATGTAGAGGCGCAATATGAAAGTTTTCCTAAAATTCCTTCCCTAAACGGGTTAAAATGGGAACAAACAATAACAAAATTTCTTAAAAATCGGGTCAATTTGTCAAATGATAACATATTTCAATGTATTTTTGCATGCTGAATCGAATGGTACCAAATGAAAATATTCTAACTCCAACAATTCGTGAAATATTCCACATTTTCGAATTTGGCGTTGCCTTTGGCGACAAAACCTTAAAGTTTATTGCATTGATCGCCAAGTGATATTTTCTAAAATACATTCGTCATTGTTAAAGATCCAACAATACTTGGCGATTTATAAGATACTGGATAAGAAAAAAATCACCTGATATTTTGATTACATGAAATCTCAATAATGCCAGTTTTCGGGCTCTCTGTTTTAACTTTTTTGTTTGCTTCGGGAATTTGGAATATTATTCGGTATTTTTATGTTAGCTGGGTGCCAGTGATCGCATAAAATTTATTAATCTCGCCAATCTTTTTTTTTTTTTTTTTTTTTTTGCTAATATTTTAACGTTAGCTAATAACAACTAGCCATTATTTTAACATTGCGATATAATATCTTAAGAAAGTTATTTAAAATAACTAAAATATAATCATAATAAAATACATAAACACAAACATATCAATACAAATAAAATGTCACGCAAAATGTTCCAATTCAAATGATGCCAATTGAAACAAGATTTGGTGAGTTTTTACTCGCGCCCAGCAATATAAAAGTACCTATTATTCTTACGGATATTTATGTAATTGTGATTTTTAAATAAAATATGCTTGCTGAAGAAAAGTTTCGAGGGTCTGTACGGTTTCGATATTGCACATTTTCTATAATTTGGTGATGCCTTTAGCGCCAACTCATCAATATTTCTAACATTACAAGTTATAATTTCTAAAAAGGCATCCATTACTATATCTTCTTTACTACCGCCACTGCAACATATCCGGGGCGTCTCATCCTGCCACTTCAAGGCACGGCACGAGGTGCAGGGTAACTGAGATCCGAGATCAACAGCCTTATTCCTGAAATAATCAATATGAGGATCATAATTAAAGCCAGACAAATACTGAGTAGTCCAAGGCAATAATTTGATATGCGATCTCTTTTCATATTTTCTTGTAGCTGTCTGACCAAAAGCGTACATTGTTCGATGAATGCAATTCACCGGTATATTTAGTTTGATCCAAAATTCGTTTGGAGAAACCGACCAGCGTAGCGGGCGAAGCTTGCTAGTGTCTGTATATTTAAAATTTATTCTTCATATTATCGATTTTTACACTGAGACATTATCTAAAAAAATGGTTAAAAGTTCCATAAAAACAGTCCTTCATTAAAAAAAATGTTAAAAAGTTTCATATAAAACTGTCACCATTATGCAAAAGCTCTTTCACTCCGGCTAGAGCATCCTCAGTTGTAACCCTCAAGCATCCATCTCTTCCTATACATATGACTGTGTGTTGAAGAATTCCCTTTACTTCCATTCGAGTCGCTCTTTTTAGGGTTTCGTTCATCTTACGAAACCCTATTGCTCCCGCTCCGTTGTCTGTCTGTCACAGAGCCATTCTCGAAAACTATGTAACTTACAAAGTTGAAACTTTGTGTATAAATCAGAATATCAGCTGTGAAGAGCTGAAAATATAAAATTTGAAAAATTCGTATTATTTTAATAAATAGAGATAAAAAACCAAAATTCTAACAGCCTTTTCTTATTAAATTTAAACATTTTAGTTATAGCAGATGCCAAAAATTAAAAATCCACATGAAATTATTTCTACAATAATTAATTTTCTATCAGACGATTTTCACGTGAAAAGTGAAAATGAAATAAAAAGTTTCACCAATTTAAAAAAAAGATAAATATGAAATAAAATTGATTGACGTCATAGTAGTAATAAAGCGGAATATTTCTAAGATTTATCAATAATACAAGGAGTATGAGTATGTTTATGTACACAAAGCAGGTTAATATCACGTCATAGAGAATTAAAAAGAGAATCTGACGTCATATTGGAAGTTTAACTAATTTTACAAATGTTTGAGAATAATACAATGTGAGTATGAATACGAGTAATAAAGAATAGTAAGTATGTGAGTTTGAGAAACATACTGAATCGTTATAAAAATCCGATTATGGAAATATTCGCATATTTTAATATTTTGAAGGTGTACAACATGTTTAATTTTGAAATTATTTTTTTAAATATCGCATTTAGTCCGCATGACAGATTATTAAGACAGAATATAACAGCGGGCATTTAGATATTCAAAACAACGAAAAAATAGACCGGTAAATTTTTACTTTATAAAAACATGACTTTTTTTTTTTTTTTTTTTTTTTTTTTTGTCGCTGAATGAAATTTATTTGTATTTATTAAAGAAAGGATAAAGTGTTTTGAAAGGAATATTAAACGAAACCCTTTGAGCGATAATAGATCTCGCTTAAACACTTATTTTCCTCTTCTTTCAACATCTTTTTCCAGCGGCAATCTAACATTGCATGTATCATATAATTGCAAACGTCTACTTTGGATGTATTAATATCTTTTGCATTATGCAGACTTTCATAGTTCGCTATTTTTTGTATTTGTAGAGTTTCAAGTTTAATGGGGGGGGGGGGGGTATGTTTAATCTTGCAAGCGCTGTTAATTGTTTATATCCCTTATGTGTTCCTTCATTAGTTCTTTTTTTTTTGTCGTTCCTATGTAGGTAAGCTTTTCATTTCTGCTATTTAAACAGTTGATTTTATATATTCCTGCTGTCTGTGTTTGGCATATTTTTCTATTTCGTTTCTTATTGATTGGAAGAGGTTTGGATTGGGAGTTATTGGGACTACTTTTCCTAATTTTTTTAATTCACGTTTTATTTTTAACGATACACCATTTATATGTGGAATTAGGGAGGGGGTGTGTATGTTAGATTCTCCTGTGCTGGTTGTATACGGTCAATTCTTTCTTTCGTTCTTTCAATTAGTTTTTTGTATCGTTTTTCACTGATGGCCTATACATCATACAAACGTAATCTCATACAAAGTCGATACTCCGTTACCGTACAGATTAGCAGCCCTGAATACATATATAAACAGAGCCCTACATGTATGTTCAACAAAAAAATCACTGAAAGATGAATTAAAAATCATAGAAAACATAGATTTAAAGACAGGCCATCCGTAAAAAACGATACTTAAACTAATTGAAATAACGAAAGAAAGAATTGACCATATACAACCAACACAGAAGAATCTGACATACACACCCCCCCCATTCCACATATAAATCGTGTATCTTTGAAAGTAAAACGTGAATACGAAAAATTAGGAAAAGTAGTTCCAATAACCCCCAGTCCATCCCTGTTCAAATCAGAAACGAAATCGAAAAATATGACAAAAGACAGACAGCAGGAATATATAAAATCAACTGTTTAAATAGCAGAAATGAAAAGCTTACCTACATAGTAATGACAAAAAGAAAAATTGAGGAAAGAATAAAGGAACACATAAGGGATATAAAGCTAAATGAACAGTCAACAGCGCTTGCAAGATTAAACATAAAAACACCCATTAAACATAAAAACACCCATTAAACTTGAAACTCTACAAATACAAAAAATAGCGAACTATGAAAATCTGCATAATGCTCTAATAAGGAAAGCAATAGAGATTAATACATCCAAAGTAGACGCTTGCAATGATATGGTACATGCAATGCAGAGCCGTCCTTACGGGGTGTGCGACAGGTGCGATCGCACAAGGCCTCGCTCCTAGGAAGGTCTCGCGCGCGGATAGAGATATTTTTTTATTTAATAAAAAAAAATATTTAGAAATTTAGCAATTGTTTGCATAAATGTTAAAATATCATTTATTGAGAAATTCGCTTTATTTCGCATTTTCCTGTAAGGTTTTTAATCTGTTATTAAGCGTTCTGTTCTGTGCAATATAATCTGTTATTATATTGTACGTTTCAATTTCTAAACTTAACACCCAGAAGGAAAGTTGATTCTGCTTTTTTCTCCGCGTATACGATACATTTATTTAAATTGCAGCAAAGTACAAGTATGACATTTTACAGAATTGAAATTGAACTAGTTTATGCCACTATATGAGTATTCAAGACAATCAACCCTTATGGGGTACGGGTAGAAATTTCCAGGCCTAGGCCTTCTGACCCGTGTGAAAACCTTATTGGTCCAGCCCGTGTAAAACGTCAATGAAATCGGGCATTACAGGCAATGAATTCAGGCACAAAACATGCCGATAATTCTAAAACATGAAAAGTTAAGTCTTTTAAAAATATTTCATAAATATTTATGTAAAAAATTTAAAGTACATCATTTTCAAGATTATATGTAAACAAAACATGCCGATATTTCTTAAACCTGATCTTAAAATTAAAAGTATTTTAATAATATTGCATGCATATTTATGTAAAAATTTTGAAGACATCATTTTCCAGATATAATGTCCACAATTCATGGAATACGGAATAATAATGCTAATCTTTGTACAGAAAGAAAAAAAAGTACCACCCCATGTTTTATTATTATCAAATTATCGCAGACAGATCCTACATAGGAGACTCCGCAGAGAGACTTTGTGTCTACTTTCCGAATATGAATGAGTATTTTTAAATAGAGGTCATCTACATACTAAAAATTGTTCCAACTTTTATTTTTCAAAGGTAACACCCACTTTTGATATTTTACTTGAGTTTCTTGGATCAAAGCAGCCCGGAAAAAGGTATAAGTATGTTTTTTTTACATCTTCATAGAGTTCTGAAAGAAAATGTACTAGGGTGTTTCCATAAATTTCTAAAAATAAAATTAATATTTTACAAGGAAAAATACCGGGAAAATTCAATTAGTTACTAGAAAATATATTTAGAAAATTTAAATATAAAATAAATTTCCTTTATTTATTTATTTTTTTTAAGAACATTTTATCTTTTTTTTACCGGTTACTTTCTAAATTTTTCTTTTTTGTGATTGCCAACGATGACACGAGATTGTCCTCTTAAAAAAATTACCAAACCGACATGCGCTTAGGCCAATTTACTTTCCTGGAAAGAATAAAGTCCAGCTCTGACTTGTTTCGGATAAAATAAATTCCAGTTCCGGCCTGATCAGAGTCTTCAGGAAAATGTAAACCAGAGAATGGCCAGAGCTTGAATTTCGAGACACTTGCGGCCCCGCGAAGACCTTTAAGAATTAAGCTACTGAGACACCAAACTAAGCTCCATATACGGTACTGATACTGCTGGGTATAACCAATGCTATGCACCTGTGATTAATTTCTTATTTTGAAGTTATTTTATTAACTGTTAAGAAGCCGGTGATGTTGATGATTTTAGATAAACAACAACTATTATTTGAATGAATATTTGTAATGTATGGGAATGTGAAGGAGGGGGGGGGGGGTAACTATGGTAGGAAAGAGTCTCGTAAAATTTCTTGCACTGGTCCTCACTTTTACTAAGTACATCTCTGATGCAATGTTAGATTGCCGCTGTTAAAAGATGTCGGGAGAAGAGGGAAAAAAGAGGGAATCGAATGGAAATAAAGGGAATTCTTCAACACCCAGTCATATATATAGCGAAGAGACGGATGCTTGAGGGTTACAACTGAGGATGCTCTAGCCGGAGCTTTTGCATAATGATGACAGTTTTATCTGAAACTTTTTAAATTTTTTTATAATGAAGAACTGTTTTTATAGAGCTTTTAACCACGTTTTTTTTAGATAATGTCTGAGTGTAAAAATTGGTAATATGAAGAATAAATATTAAAGATAATATTTACAATAAATGTAGAAAATAGCAATTGTGGGTAATAATAATTATTATTATTGCTGTTTTCAAACATTAAAATGTGGGCATATTTACAGTCATCTACTCTTCATTATCACTAGTATTGGTCGTGGGATGCTGAAGTATTCTGTAATAAAATGGTGTTTCTTCTTCAGGTATATCGTACATAACGTTGGAGGCATCATGCAATTTTTTTAATTTCATTGGAAGTTTACCACTGTATGCTGAAGCTAGCGGAAACTCACACGGTCTACGTTTCTTCAATAACTTAAAAGTTCCAGGACAAATGAAATGATGGTCAGAGGCAAGAACTGTTTTTCGATTGGTTAGATAGCTTATAGTAAATCCTTCAAACTTGCTATCTCAGTTCTTTTTCCAAATTTTTGGATTGTTATCGTTTTACCATTCACCCGTTTACAATTCACCCGCTCAAAACAATTAAAGGATATTGCAGTTTTAGGTGGATTTTGTATCTGGGAAACTTTTTAGCTGATTGATACATGGTCGACAGACATAGTAGGTTATATGAGAATAAATTACACATGTTTGGCAGAAAAAAATGCATTTTATTGCGCATTTGTGTACAAAAGGAAAAAAACACAATTTGTGCATATGAGAAAAAAAGAATAAGAAAAGGTGTTTTCTTCAAAGAAAATCATTTTCAGTAGGGGGTATGGTTTCCACGGGCGGCCAGCAACGTTGAACACCTTTGAGGCATGGACTCAATGAGGCTATTAATGACGAGTTGGGGTATTCTGCCCCACTTTTCCAGAAGAGCTCTTTCCAGTTCTTGGAGAGTTTGTGGGGGTTGTTGGCGGCCAGAAACTCGTCTTCCTAGAGCGTCCCAAACGTGCTCGATTGGATTCATGTCTGGAGAACACGCTGGCCATTCCATTCAAACGATTCCTTCCTCGAAAAGGAAATCCTCCACCAGGTTTGCACGATGTGGCCTACAGTTATCGTCTATTATCGAAGTTATCTCCGATTGCTGCAGCGTAAGGAACTACAATAGGTCTGAGGATCTCATCCCTATATCGGCGACCAGTCAGAGCTCCATCTCGAATGATGTAGAGGTCAGTGCGCCCGTCAATGGAGATGCCACCATACACCAACACTCCTCCACCGCCAAATCTGACACTTTCGTGCACGAACGCAGGATTATTCCTACTGCCACGGTCCCTCCAGATAAAAATACGCCTATTATCCGGATGCACAGAAAAACGGGACTCGTCAGAAAACAGAATATTGCTCCATTCATTTCTCCTCCAGTTGACATGCTCGGTTGCCCACTCCCTGCGGTCGCGACGATGCCTTGATGTTAATCTAACACACACCATCGGTCGGCGAGCATACAGACCTACAGCATGGAGCCGGTTTCGGACAGTCTGAGTTGAAATCGTGGTGCCTGTAACCGAGCGAAGGTGTTGTTGGAGAAGAGTAGCGTTCATGTTTCGGTGTCTCCGAGCTGTTAACGCTAAATACCGATCTTCATTGGGCGTTGTTGCCCGTCTACGACCTTGCCCTGGTCTTCGGCCTGCACATCCACTCTCCAAAAAACGGTTCCAGATCCTGGAAATGACACGTTGTGACACTCCAATGGCTTGCGCTACTTCGGCTTGAGTTTGGCCCCCTTCTAACCTACCAACAATTCTCCAAGCTTCTGAATCTGTCAAATGACTTCGCTGAGACATCGTACTCATCGAAACAAAGCAATCACTGAATGCCGATCATCCTTGTCTTCATTCTCTTTTATCCAGTTGAAAGTCAAATTTCATTCGCTGCCGCTGAAGCGACGTTTTTGACGTCGAACTCAAAATTTGCATACTCCACAGTTTGAAAACCAGAAAAATTTGCATTTGTGATTCTCTTCTTCTATTTTCGGCAAAAAAAATTTCGTTTATATCTTTATTTTATATAAAACTTCAAATATCCTTTAATTGTTTTGAGCAGTGTATATGCTCTACATGTCACATGGTATAACATAATCTAACTCTGTTAGAAAATGTAGATCATTAAAAGGTACTTTAGACCGTAACTAGTTATAGATGATAGTATATTTGACTTCCTTGCAGCTTTATTTAAGAACTGTAGATGCTACATATGTTTATCTGCATGATAAAATTGTGTTCAGGTAGAAAACACAAGTTCAACACACACACTATTCAAATATTAATTGCTCATAGTCGGTAACGAGATCGAATACTTTCGTCCAACAAAGCATTCAACAGAGAACGCTCAATAGAAAAATATAATTAACAAACGTAAATTTGAATGAGTTTGAAATAGTGTACCATCGATAAAATACAAGATGTCCTATAAGTCAGTTCACATTACAAAAATTCATATATAAAAAATTGTAGTATAGCAATGTGGGTTTGACCATATGACTTGCCAAATAATCAGGATTTTTGTAAGGGAAAATTAAAATAGTCTAAAGATAAGTCTATTACATTTAAAAAATATATAAAAATGTAACAAATCACCGCATCGGAATGCGTTTTTCAGTATAAGACTTGTCAGATGATCGGAATTTTTAGCACAAAGAATAATTTTAAAGAATAATTTTCAAGAAAATTTCAACATTTTTTTTTTTTTTTTTGCTTTTGCCACAAACAAAATAAAGAAAAAGAAAGTAAGAAAAGAAAAAGAAAAGAAGAAATAGAAAAAGAAAAAGAAAGAAATTGACATTTTGCCAATTTGTATGATGCAAACAACACATCGACACGGCAATTTATTAATTTTTTTTTATGATATGTTTAAATGTAAACGGATATATGGGTGATCCTGTATATTTCAAAAGTCAATGTGAAAGATCTTATTTCTTTCTTTTGTTCTAAAAATAAAACTAAAAATTCTACTGCTACTATTTTCAATAACAAAATGCTGCAGTAAATCTCAGTAATATACAGGGTAATTTAGCAGTAGTGAGACAAATTTAAAAAGGTGATAGAGAGCACTGCAACACCTATTTTTGGCATAGAAAAGCTGGGTCCTTAATCCACTTATTCGATCATAAATACAGTTTGTCTCACTTTAAGTCAAACCAGGATTCATTTTCATTCATCCCTTTAACAATAATGAATATATTTTACAAATATTTTCAGCAGACTTATTTTATTTTGTGTGAAAATTGATTATATCACGAGAATCATAGGGAAATTTGGTCAATGATCCTTATGTACTGTGAACTACACTCTAAATTGCGGAAATTCTAGATCATTATTGTTTGGACGGATATCATGGTCATTTCCAGCTTTTTGCGGGAAGTCTTCACATTTTATAGACAGCAAAGTAAGTATGTTGAAAATATTGGTAAAATATTTTCAGTATGGTTAAAGACATGATCAAAAATCCGTGTCCGACATGGAATGAGACACCCTGTATTAACCCCTTGAAGGGCACCGGTATATTATATACAGGGTGGTTATAAAATAAATATCCCTATTTGGAGCTGTCTGTAGCTTGAAGGAATAACCCGAATGGAACCAAAATCGGTACACATACTATTCAAGAAGGGGGAAGAAGAATAGTACAATAAAAAAAATAGTTACAATAATCGGCAACAGATGGCGCTACGGGTCCTGTCGGTGCAAACGCCGTTGTGATCATTAGTAAAATCAAAACGCGGTCATTTCTGCCATTAACGTTGTACGTCATGGTTCTCAGTTTACCAGATAGCGCTTTAATTTTAAAACTATTTTACGTTAACAGCTCAAACAGTGCAGCTTCTTTACGTGAATTTAAGCGTAAGAAAGGAAAGTGTAAAGGAAAAGGGCCTTTGACACCGTGTGCAGTGAGAAGAATGGTAAAAAAAATTCGAGGAGACAGGATCGTTTACTGTAAAAAGTGGAAAAGAGAGGAAACCAGTACCTCTCCGCACGCAAGAAGAAATTGCCACTGCGATTGTGGAGTCATCAGGGACTCCGGAAGTTCGTCCTAGTGTACGTGGAGTTGCCCGAAATTTGGATATTCCATATGCTACTGTTCAAAAAGTCCTAAGAAAGGTAAACCAACTTTATCCTTATAAAATTAGTTGTCATCAACAATTGTCACCAGGTGACGCGCAGCAGAGACTGGATTTTGCATTAACGTTTTTAGCACGAATGGAGATGGATGATGCCTTCCCATGGAAGATTTTATGGGGCGATGAAGCCCATTTTCATATGAATGGGACAGTCAGTACGCAGAACTGCAGAATATGGGCTTCGGAGCCACGAACTGTTATTCACGAAATACCCCTCCACTCTCCAAAAATCACTGTGAGATGTGCTTTACAGCAAGTTTCATTCTTGGTCCTTATTTTTTTTTAGGAGTTACGGCCAACAGGCCCTGTAACGTGTTCGGTTACTACACAAACATACCTGCGCATGTTACAAACTTTCGTAGTTCCTCAACTGCAGCAAAGTGCCTGTCTGAAACAATTTTTATGCAAGATGGAGCCCCGCCCCATATTGGGCGAGCAGTACAACAGTTCTTACGACAACAATTCACAGATGATAGAGTAATAAGCCGGTATTTTCGTATGAAGTGGCCTTCTCGATCCCCTGATCTGACGCCATGTGATTTTTGGCTTTGGGGGTACTTAAAATCTATTGTGTACCGTGGACGTGTCGCAAACCTCAATGACTTAAATGATCGCATATCACAACATGTGCGAAACATCACTCCTGATGCGTTACATTCCGCAGTTGAGCACGTCGTCCACCGCCTGGATTGTGTGTTGCAGCACAATGGTCATGTGGAACCTGAACTTGATCGGCACTGCCATGCGAAATCTTAACCCCATTCACTGTGACATTTTCCAATAAATTAGGTATGCCATCCGGTTTTGTGACTTAATTCTTTGTTGTTGTATTGCACATTACATTTCACACACAAAAGCGCCATCTGTCGGTGATTATTGCAATTATTTTTTGTTGTTGTTCCATTCTTAATCCCCCTTCTCAAATAGTATGTGTACAAATTTTGGTTTCATTCGGGTTATTCCTTCAAGCTACAGACAGCTCCAATTAGGAATACTTATTTTTTAACCACACGGTATACCACTTAATTTTAATCCCAAAATGCCACAATGACACCAGAATTTTATAATAAAATTTTGAATTTATAAGGTACATGAGGAAAAGCTTTTATTTATTTTAAAATAAATTCGTTCGTGAATACTGGTGTCAATCAATCATTTCAATATTTTAGCTACAATAGTACTTTGCCCCTGAAGGGGTTAAGAACCTTTCAAAAAGTGGATTGCAACCTTGCTTACCTGTATTTAAAAAAATGTTACACTGACACCTCTTAAAGTTTGTTGCACTGGTACTGTATCTGTACTGTTTTTGTTTTGATTAAAGCTGTGTGGAGGACAGCACTAAAATTGATAAAGTATGTTTCCTCCGCCTTCTGTTGATTAGAACTACTTTTTTGTAGCTCTAAATTGTCTTTGAGTGTTATGTGTTTAATGTGAACGTTATGTCTTCGAGTTTTGTATTATCAACTTCTATTTAAAATGACTTACTCGTACCACTGATTGAAATATGTGCTTACGTTATTAATCTTCAATATACTAAAGTATCCCCTGTATATTAAATTTTATTAGTATAAAGTCGTTAAAGAATATTTAAAATAATTACAACCAATAGGCTTTAATATATGAGAAGCCTTATGTGTAGCGTTGTAAAAGAATCATAAGTGTTATACACACTAATTTCATTAGGCAACATGCTGGGGTGAGCCTTCATAACATATTAAAATTTTACAGAAATTCGAATACTTTTTACAAAAAGAATTTTGCTTACATACTGAGAAACTAGATATTAAAGACAACGCGCATTATGAAACATAAAGCGCGCAAATGGATAGACAAACGGAAATCATAAATACTTTTCAACTATATTCGAAAATATTAATAAATGATTCATATCACACCCAGGAAAGGGCATTTATTTAATTATTCTACGATTATTAGCCATCTTAGAAAACCAATATTACTTGATTGATCGTCAAATTTAATCACCAAGAGAAACTTCAACAGGAAATTTCATTTAAGATTTAATATTTGTTTTATTTTTTCTGCTATACGATCTTTTTCTGTAGAAAAAGTGTTCAAATAAAGCTTGTTATAAACTTCAACAGCATATAATAATTTCTTTCGATTTGATGTAATTTAATTTTACTGGAAAACACTTCACACAATTACCACTGACATATTGTAATTAATTATAATTATTTTATGTGTCTCTGTAATTAATAATATAGTTTTTTTTTTCCTTGAGAATCGAAGTCAAGAAAATTTGTTAAGTATTTTAGAAAATGTTTTAAAAAACTATATTGTGAGAGAAATATAGCGAGTACAAAAACAAATTTTTGTAATCAATGTAAAACACATTCGGCAATAAATGCATCAGTAAAACGTTAAAACAGAACAAAGTAATTTCAATCATTGAACACACGAGAATGGTCTCTTGCTGTCTTCGTAAGCATATTCTATGTATGTTAGATGTAACCAGAGGTGCCATTTGTGGGAGGCAAGAAATTTGATATGTCAGAAAATTTATCAATCATCACAAGTCAGACTAAAAAAAAGTCAAAAAGCTAAAATAACTTGATTACAACAAAAGCATTAGTATTAAATAAACACTTTAAGCACAGAAATCAATAACTATCAAAAAATATTTCTAAAGCCTCGCACTTCTGACATTCTCAAAGTGAGACATTTATCATGAATGGGTGCTTTGGCTATTTTTAAAAATGTATATGAGAAAAAAACTCTATCAATTGCTTCTCAGCTGTGTACATAAGACTTAATTAAAACAAAACTTGTCCTCCTCAGTGCTAGAAATTTAAGTGTGAATTTACCCCTTTTAGTTCAAAATTACGGAATAATTTTTCTTTTTTTTTCTTTTTGGTGTGGGTGAAGAGGGATTATAATTCCAAGATCTTAATTATTCTATTTGCAATCATTAAAATGCTATGAAATCATTTGTTTTACAAAATCATATTATATACAGTACACTCTCAAAAATCCCCACAGCCTGCAATTGGAGTTCTGCACGAACACAGCAAAAAATTTCGTCGACACACCCGCAGTTCGTGTTACCCAAACAGATACAGGGCTGTAATTTCAAATCAACCCGAAACGTGCCACAAAACTTTTCACCGACACAAACCAGACATACTTCAACTGAAATGAACGAAATTTAATCCATATTTTATTAGAGTTCTGAAAAAGTAGTCTTAAATTATATGTCTCATATCTAATTTATTTTTATGTAGAAAATGAACACACATATATATATACTCATTAATTGTCAAAGATTATAGTTTTTTATAATATTCAGGATTTCTTTTGAAAAATCGGATCAACATGAACCCGACCCGAAAGAGACAAAACACAACCTGGGCCAGAAACAATTAACCATTGATTACGGTCCAGGATTAGCGACTGTTTTTTATTCAATCGTACCACAATTTCTCAAAAAATTCTCTGTGGTGCATTTCTCTTAAAAATATCCTAATATAGTGGTGCCAATAGAAAAAAATAAAGCCCACTGAGACGTATATGTCCTCACCGTAGTCAAATGGTTAAACCCAACTTGACCGGCAGCGAACAAAAGAAGCATCAACTGAACTCGACCCGTATGGATACCGTACCTCGGATCGGATCGGGGTGTGTTCGGATAAAATCAGGTTACCCAACCCAATGCAGGACTCTACGTGAGACAAGGGTTTTGCAGATTTCTGACTTGTATGGATTTTAAAAGTTTTTATAGTCTGAAGAGGGAGGCAAAGAAATATTAAGGAAAACTCTTACTGGCAGAAAATTGTTAGCGAAATTTTTTTATCCCTAGATCACAAAATTTACAAATACCGTGACCTGTTTATGATGTTCGCATTCTGTTTACCTTGAATTTCATGATTTTTTTCCTTGATCATTGTCGAAATTTGCGATATTTTTCCGCAACCGATTGACGAAATTCGCCATTTGCTTCCGCGATCCTTTGATGAAATTCGCGATTCTTTTCCACGATCGTTTGTTGAAATTTTTGATTTTTTTTCCGAAATAGACTGACAAAATTTGCGATGTTTGTAGAAATTCTTGATTTTTTTTTTTTTTTTTTTTTTTTTTTTTTGCGCTATCGTTTGATGAAATTTTCGATTTTTTTTGCGCGATTATACAACTAAATTTGGGATTTCTTGAGCAATTTCTTTACGAATTTGTGTTTTTTTTTCCGCGACTTATGGAAAATTTCGATTTTATTCTGTGACCGATTGTTGAAATCTGCGATTTTTTTTTCGCGACCAAATGACGAAAGTCGCGGTTTGTTTCCGTTGTCTTTAACGAAATTCGTCGTATTTTCCCACGGTCGTTTAAAGAAATTAGCAACTTTTTTCCACGACTAATTGATGAATTGATTTTGCGGAACTCTGTACAAAGAGAAAAAAATATATATTGGACTTTCATGAATATGAAGAAATATTCGTAGAAGAATCACATGCCTATGAAAGAAGTTAAGGGGGGGGGGTGGTTCACACAGCATTTTTTATTGTGCAGGATTTTCCCATTTTGCGCAATCCCGCACACAATTTCAAACCCTGTCTCCCAAAGAAACCTTTGCCAACCCCCCCCCCCCCCCCGTCATCCCAAGAAAATTTTGAAATTACATTCCTGCAAAGAAGGAGTCGAAAGGGATTGAATAAAAGTTACATTATATAGAAGATCTCCGTCTTAACCAGTATAATTGCAAGGTGTTTTTTCGTCGAAACTTCATTTCTTTTCCTTTGAGGAGAAAAGTACATTATAGAAAGGTTTCGTTTTCACAAGTTTTACTGTAATACATCTATACTCTTCAGAGGTGTACTATAGAGTGGATGTTTTAACAATCTTAGAGGATACTAATCAAAACTAAACCTGTTTTAAACGCAAAACTTTCAAAATCATTATCTTAAAATACCTTTAAGACGGAAACATGTCTCAAACTGAATTTTTCTTCGGTCGCTTGAAATTCTGTATTCGAAGTTTTTATTGTTTTTGTATCCATGATTCAAAAAAAGTTTCTTGTCCGGAAAAGGAGTCCAGCCACTCGAACACCCCACCCTTGTCTATGTCACTCTATCATCAAAGGAAATCCCCCCCCCCCCAAGAAAGTTCTGAAATGGCACTCGTGGATGAAACCTTTCATACATTTGTTTCCTGGTTATAACTTTGTTTAACATTTTCAAAACGTTTTAGATATCTCTTTAAACATACGTGGAAAGTCTAACAACATATATATCAACAATTTAAAATTTTGTATGATTTACTTAACGTTTTGTTTATCAGGGAAGAGACTCTTATCAATTAAATATAAACAAAAGATTATTGATAGTTTTTTATTTGAAAATTTTAAACACAAACGTTTAGGATTGGTAAATCTCCCCTCTGCAATGATTTACATTTAAATATAATCTGATACATCATAAAATAATTCAAACAAAATATATTAAATGTAGTCTTGTAAATTAAAAATAAGTTTTTGTAGTTTGCAATGTATGGTTATAAGGCCACGCGTTAAGGCCAATCTTGCCCAGAACAAAAATTAAGCTTAAAAGCCTAATGTAGATTCAAGAACAGTATCTTCTTGTAGGCAGTTACGATTAAATAGATTTTATCAGTTAGCTCCTCAAATTTAGAGCATGTGTTTTTGCAAAACTTATTAGCTCGGTGGGCGTTTTGGAAAGTCAATTTCAATGAATCTATAATATTTCAATTATTCAAATCGTGGGATTCACAAGCATCTACAAAGAAATAATTACGTTTTTTTATGTTTTTATCCCAATTATTTTTTTAATTAAAATTCATTTTAAGATATTAATTTGTACTTTCAATAAAAAAAAATTTGCTTTTATAAATTACTTCTGTGTAAAGATAAATAGACCTTTGTGTAAATTGAATTATTTCCAAAAACAAACACACTTTGTATTTTGTAAAAGAAAAAATAAAATCAATATTATTTTTTTATTTTAGATAAAACAGAAGATACGTTTACAGCAAAGTTAATGACTGGCGAAAGTAACATATTTCAGCCTGTTATATATATATATATATATATATATATATATATATATATATATATATAATTCATGGACTTATCCATAGCCTTATACAAAAGAAGTGCATCGCATATGTTAAAGAAACGTAATTAGATTTTCACTAAAAGATATATTTACTAACACTAGAAAAAATAGAAAACGTTCTGAACCGAATAATTACTCTCCAAGTAAGTTTGCTAACAAATACTGAAAAAAAAATCTACTATATAATTGAGTTACAGAATGAATTGGAAGCATACTGAATGTAGTTGAATAAAAATGGAAAATATTGTAAATTAAAAAAAAAAGGAATTATACTTATTTTTATAAAATATTTTCATGTGAATTTTTCTATGAAAACAAAGTATGTACTTTATACTGATGTTTCTACGCTTAACCTATTTTGTCTATTTTTGCGCCAATGTAGCTTTTCTTTTCAATCATTGCAAAATCAGATTTAAATTTATGACACTATTATCTCAATCATGTAAACGGAACACAGAATATTTTTAGCTAGATACTATGAACTTACATATTTGTTGTTGTTAGAAAGACATTGTTATTTAAATTTATAGGACTCTCTGACTATAAAAAGTTCCTCCATTTAAGCGTGTATTTATTTTGATTTAGTAGTATTTTTTAAATAAATACTAATCCACGAGCATGTGTGACTTCATTTATAATTTATCATGATTTTCTTGTAATTACACTATAATGACTTTTTTTGTAATTTTCATTTTAAAATAAATGTTTTCCATTCCCTTCCACAATTAAAAGGGGGATACAGATCATGGAAAATGAAAAGTTACATTCAGTTTGTAACGGTAACAAAGAAATATACACAGAAATTGTCAATTGAAAACATTACAAAATTTGCCGCATCTGTAGATTTTATTTACACAAAAATCAAAAAGTATGTTTAATCTTACCTACTCTAATGCATAAATAAAACATGCCATAAGGACTATCCTTTTCTATTTATTTAAATTTAAATTTTCAGCACTTAAATATTGTGGCATAATTGAATGCAGAGCTATCCATAGTAGCTAACCTGCCGATATTTGAGTACCACTAATTTCGTGCAAACAAATCGCTTTGTGTAATAGCAAACTTTCTACGATTATATAAAGTGAATTTTTATATATGGTAACAGTGTTAATTCAAAAGATAGGGAAGTTGGCAACTGTGGATATCCAACGCTTTGGCATCCCTTGACTGTAACTGAAACGAAAAACTTGTTTCGGATCACATTTGCAGGGTATATGTTTTTCTGGCAGGAATAATACTAATGAGAGTAATTATATAAAAATTGTAGAAAATGTATAAAATCGAGATAATAAAAGAAATGTTTTGCAAATTATTGAACACATCAGCCATAACTTTATGATTGTGACATTTTGTTGATCAAAGTAAAATTCATAAAACATTTCGAATTATTCTGGGGTGGTAGAAAAAAAGTCTTAATAAATTGCGGGATTCTGTACCTATGCTGTACAAGCGTAGGCCAGTTGGTTCTTAAAAGATGCCCCATTATGGAATGAATTAAGAGAACAGAATATTAATAAAAATCGCTATTATATTCCGCAATAAATCGCAATACTTTTTCAGTTTTATGTGATGAAACTCTAACGTTTTAAAAGATTCCATTTCCGTACGAATTTACGAATCTAATATTTAAATTACTACATGAAACATCATTTTTTTCAGGAATTTTTCGATTCTTTGCCGAGCTGCATTTATTACAGCGCTTTGCCGCAGGCAGTCTGCGGGTTGGATAGCTTCGATTTAATGTTTATATGTGTGTGTTTCAAATCTGTATGGAAAATACTAAAAGAAAAAAGAAAATGTAGAATAAGGTACATTTATTGTAAAATGTTTGAACTAGCATACCCGAACAGTGGTGCCCAGAATAGCCTTGCAAGTTTAGAATAGTCATGCAAAGTTTCATTGTATGCTCTTCATACATTCTTAGGTAAAGTGCGGACCCCGAAGTGAATGTGTTGTGTATATGGGTGGATGGGTGGATTTTCGAATAAACACTTGCTTAATACTCCTTGCAATGCCTCCATGTTCAGCATTGGGAAAAATCTCACTTCTATGTCATAAAAAGATTCCGAGATGAGGTTTTAAACCGTATCTTTCAGAATTTAAAAGGGGAAAAATCCTTGTTATGATAAACTAATCCAATAACATTTTTTATCAAAAACAGAAAAACACCTTTAAATTTTAATTAAGCAATAGCTTGATATTTTCCAACTGATATTTTCCACTTTATTATTCTTTTTTACATTTAATTTTTCAGTTCTTCAGCGTACATTTCTAAGCATGGATGTCATGCTGTAATATGTTGACTTATAATGGTAATGCCAACACAACTGATAATCAAGTAAAGAAAGACCCTGCGAGTTACGTTTTTTCCACATAGATAATAATATTGGAAGCAGGGGAAAAATCTTCAGCATGTCTGTATGTACCTTGAATGGGATGGCGAGAGGATGATTTTGTGTCTTCTTTTTGGTATTTGTTTCTTCATTCTAAGGTCACCGTAAAATTTGTTTGTGTTATATTTTTTCATTTTTTTTAAATCTTCTATTGAATAGCTTTTGGAATTTCTTTTGGATAAAGAATCATTCCGTATATATTCCAAATTTTAAATCTGGATCAGAATAATTTCAAATTGAAATCGCGTAATAAAGCGTTACTTTTTTACTCGTAATACACTATATTGCCAAAGGTGACCTGTCACTTGAGATTTTAGACGTTTTGTTAACTATCTAGAAAAAAACATGAGGAATTAACCTGAAACTGCAGGTGTGTAAACAGTATAGTATAGGTTATATATTTCCGTGAAGATTTTTTCCCGAAACCCCATAGGGGACTGTCAACAAATTGAAAAAGAAAGAATATCTTTTGGATTACCCTGTAAAAACTAATGTAGCAAAAGCGTTCAAACTCGAGATTATTAATAAGTGGCTTATTTTAATATACTGTGTTCATTTTTATGAGGATAGCATGTATACTCGAAGAGAAATTAAGGTTTTTATAAAAACAGTCCCAAATTTCACCAAGTTTTTTGCTTATAATTTGCAGAGTTCTTAATATAAAAAAAAGTTATTTTGTGAAAATATGTCTAACAACATTGTACATAATACTCTGCAATCGGAATTAAAAAATAATAAAAAGTGGATGAGAAATGAGCAGGTTTACTAAAAAATGTTTCACTGCGCATGCGCGAATGCAATCAAAATATACTATGCATAATGTATTAGCTAAGTATATAGAGCAACGTTTGTGAAAGTCTCAAAATCATAGCTTGAAAATTCTGAAAATTATCGTCGATAGAATAAGCTTAAAATCCGTTGCTCTCAAAAAGAAGCAAAAAGATGAGGGGTTGTATCAAATATCTGTTGATTAGTGCCAAGATAGCGTCACACTATATTGCATGTACTACTATATTTGGATACAACCCCTCATCTTTTTGCTTCTTTTTGGGAACAACGAATTTCGAGCTTATTCTATCGACGATAATTTTCAGAATTTTCAAGCTATGATTTTGAGACTTTCACAAAAGTTGCTCTATATACTTAGCTAATACATTATGAATATTATATTTTGATTTTATTCGCGCATGCCCAGTGAAACATTTTTTAGTAAACCTGCTCATTTTTCATCCAATTTTTATTATTTTTTAATTCCGATTGCAGAGTATTATGTACAACGTTGTTAGACATATTTTCTCAAAATAACTTTTTTTTATATTAAGAACTCTGCAAATTATAAGCAAAAAACTTGGCGAAATGTGGGACTGTTTTTATAAAAACCTTAATTTCTCTTCGAGTATACATGCTATCCTCATAAAAATGAACACAGTATATTACAATAAGCCACTTATTAATAATCGCGAGTTTGAACGCTTTTGCTACATTAGTTTTTACAGGATAATCCAAAAGATATTCGTTCTTTTTCAATTTGTTGACAGCGCCCTATAGGGTTTCAGGAAAAAATCTTCGCGGAAATATATAACCTATACTATACTGTTTACACACCTGCAGTTTCAGGTTAATTCCTCATGTATTTTTCTAGATAGTTAACAAAACGTCTTAAATCGCAAGTGACCGGTCACCTTTGGCAATATAGTGTATTTGACAAGCTGTTACAAACAAATTAAAAAAAATCGAAAACTTGCTTTTCGAATTAAAAATAAAGTTTATTGAAAATAATAGAAAATTTACTATGATGTGCTTACATCTATTTAAATCGTATCACTTTTTCACAGTCGCTATTTTTTTTTCAGAAAATTCGAAAAGGTAAAGAAAGATGCATAAAACATAACATTTAAAAATCTCATCAGAAATTCCAAAAATTTTGCCTTCGATGTGCACACGAAGTTATCTAAATCCTTCTATATAAAATTCATTAGATTCCCCTGGCAATCGCACACGTAAAAAAATTAAATTTTTCTCTTTTATTTATATAGATAATGACTTATTTCTTCATGCAAATATAACATTTATGTGATGTTACTGGAAACAAATATTTCAAGCGTCACTCAAACTTTGCATAAGGTAAACTTCGACACAAATGAGACATAAATGTTATTATGGTAATTCAAGAAATCTTAGAACTTATGTTTTCGCTTTCTGTTTCAAAAATAAGATCACTGAATGATTTACAAAATGTTGATTACCTAAAAATTTCTTCAACTTTTTCTTATTATGTAGACAATAATAATACGACTATTTCCTATTTTATCTTAATTAATTTTTATGCGAATTTCTGTATGTTATTAACATTTGCTTTCGCTGAAAAAATACATTTTGCGTAAATTACTTCTGTTTAAGCATAAATTATTCTTTATCTACTAAATTAAATATTATGAAACAGCTATTTAATTACAGGTCCTTGAAAAGTAAAAAAACAAAACAAAATGCATTAACGTTTTTTACCATTTCCAGATGAAACAGAAAATTAACTTGAGGCAAAGTAAGTGGTGACAAAAGTGATATATTTCAAAGTGTTTTGCTAAGAATTTTTTTCATCCGTGGACGTATGATGAATCACAAAAAATAAAAGTATTGCAGTTGTTAATGAAACATGCTAATGATGTAGCCAAAAGATATAAATAAATCATTTTTTCAAATTTTTCTGAAATGAATAGTTTATGGTCAAAATAATTTATTGAAGTACTGCACTGTTAAAAAAGACAAATATTTCTTAATCTAGGAAAATGTGATGAAACTACAAACGAAAATATGCAGTAATCACTTCCGAGTAGCCCACTATTCCGAAAAGCGTTTTCTATCTTTAAAAACTTTAGAAACCACTATACTTTCGAGTTTTAAAGAAACATTTGTAAAAACAAACTTCATTTTGCTGCCACTGGTTTTCGGAAATATGTCCAGGTAGTTTTTATAGTGTGGTAATCAAGCAATTTAGTCCAACCGGAATATCGTTTTTAGGGTTTCGTTCATCTCACGCAACCCTATTACTCCCGCTCCGTTGTCTGTCCGTCACAGAGCCGTTCTCAGAAACTATGTAACTTACAGGCATGAAAATTTGTGTACTTATAGCTAAATATCTAATATGAAACTCAAAATATTAAAATTTGAAAAATTCGTATTATTTTAATATAGAGAGATAAAAAAACCAAAATTCTAACAGCATATTTCTATTAAATTTAAACATTTTTAATTATAGCAGTTGCCAACAGTTAAAAATCCACAATAAAAAATTTTCTACAATAATTAATTTTCTATTGAAAGATTTCCACAAGAAACTATGTAACTTACAGGCATGAAAATTTGTGTACTTATAGCTAAATATCTAATATGAAACTCAAAATATTAAAATTTGAAAAATTCGTATTATTTTAATATAGAGAGATAAAAAAACCAAAATTCTAACAGCATATTTCTATTAAATTTAAACATTTTTAATTATAGCAGTTGCCAACAGTTAAAAATCCACAATAAAAAATTTTCTACAATAATTAATTTTCTATTGAAAGATTTCCACGTGAAAAATGAAAATGAAATAAAAAGTTTCACCAATTGAAAAAAAGATTTATATGACGTCCTATTGGTAATAAAACGGAAATTTTCAAACATTTCTCAATAATACAAGGAGTATGAGTATGTGTATGTACAGAAAGCAGACTAATATCACGTTATTAGAGAATTAAAAAGAAAATTAATCTGACGTCATATCGGAAGTTTAACGGTTTTTTCAAATGTTTGAGAATAATACAAAGCGAGTATCAATATGAGTAATAGAGAATAGTAAATATATGAGTTTGAGGAACGTATTGAATCATGATAAAAACACGATTATGGAAATATTCGCATATTTTAACATTTTGAATGTGTACAACATGTTTAATTTTGAATTTTTTTTTTTTAATATCGCATTTAGTCCACATGACAGAGATTATTATGACAGAGTATAATAGCGGGCTTCGCCCGCTATAGGACCGGTTCAGATTTTCGAAAAAACGAGAAAAATAGACCGCTAAATTTTTACTTTATAAAAAAACATCACTTTTTTTTTTGAAAATTTTTTTGGATTTATTAAAGAAAGGATAAAGTATTTTGAAAGGAATATTAAACGAAACCCTTTGTGCGATCTTCGATCACACTTACCCACTTGTTTAGAATGCTATCAATCCTTAATTAAACATTTTCAGCTGCCTAATTGAATTTATACATGCAACAGTGACAGAATAATATTAATGTTAATGTTAATGCTGTTAATTTAGTATGCTTGTCTGTAAAACATGCTTGTTGAACCTGAAACATTTTACTTGAGAATTAATATCATTCGAAAAACCTATGTACTGCAGGTTCAGAAAACTGGTTAATAATAATTAAAAAAAAACTACTCGAAAACGTTTCCGAAAGTCGGTGGCAGCAAAAGAAACTTGTTTTTACAAATGCTTCCTTAAATCTCGAAATTATATTGGTTTCTGCAGTTTCTAAAGATAAATAACACTTTTCGACATCGTGGGTAACTCGGAATAGGTTACTATATATTTTCGTTCGTGGTTATATTATATATTCTTAGATTAAGAAACACTTGTCTTTTTTTGCAGTGTAATCTCCTGTGTGTTGCATCATGTATTTTTTCTTATATATATACATATATATATATATATATATATATATATATATATATATATATATATTACTTCTCTGGAGAACATTGGTATAGACAAACCTTATATCAATATCATAAAGAAGATCTACAAGAAAGCAACAGCCACCATCCGTTTGGACAAAGGAAAAGCGAAGATCAAGCTTGAAAGAGGAGTAAGACAAGGAGACACCATTTCGCCTAAGCTTTTTACTGCTGTCTTAGAGAGTATTTTCAAGAAGCTGGATTGGGAAAACAAAGGGATTAGAATAAATGGGGAATATTTAAGCCATCTCCGGTTTGCTGATGACATTTTAATTTTCAGTAATAGCCCTGAAGAATTGCAAAATATGCTAAAAGATTTGGCAGAAGCTAGCATTAATGTGGGATTAAAAATAAATTTGGAAAAGACTAAGGTGATGTTCAATTCATTTGCATCAAAAAAGAAAATCGTCTACAACAACACTGAGATTAAAGATGTTGAAAGTTATGTGTACCTTGGACAAGAAATATCTTCAGACAACAGTATCATGAATGAAATCAATAGAAGAATAAGAAATGGATGGAGTGCTTTTGGGAAGAACAATATTATTCTGAAAAGTAACATGCCTCTTTGTTTGAAAAGAAAGGTGTTTAACCAATGTGTTTTGCCTGCACTAACTTATGGAGCAGAAACTTGGACACTAACAAAACGGATGGTACAAAGATTACAAACAACACAGCGAAGTATGGAAAGATGTATGCTAGGCATAACCAGAAGAGACCGAAAGAGAATAACGTGGATAAGAAGTCAGACGAAAGTTTTTGACATTATCGAGAGAATTAAATGGCTAAAATGGAAATGGGCTGGGCACATTGCAAGAAGACAAGACAATAGATGGAGCACAAACACCCTACAGTGGTATCCCAGAGATGTAAAACGACCAAGAAGACGACCTCAAGTAAGATGGAGTGACGAAATCAGAAAAGTGGCCGGTGTTAATTGGATGACTAAAGCACTAGACAGGCAACAATGGAAAAATCTGGGGGAGACCTACATCCAGCAGTGGATTGAAAACGGTTGATGATGATGATGATGATGATATATATATACAGGGTCATCAAAAAAGGTGTCTCTGATTTCGAATTAAAATACCAACAAAAAGAAAGAACCAACGGCAATTCCAAAAACCGTTTTTTATCTTTAGAAACCTCAGAAACAATATATTTTCGCGATTTAAAGAAATATTTATAAAATCGATTTTTTTTCATTTGCTGCCACTGATGTTCGTAACCGCTTCCGAGTAGTTTTTATAGTGCATTAATCAGTTTCAACAAACATTTGGGATAGATAAACATAAAAAATTAACAGCATTGACATTGACATTAAAATTAACATTATTTTGTTACTTTCGCTTGTATAAATTCAATTACGCGGCTGAAAATGCTTTATTAAGAATAAATAGCATCCTAAAATCCGATACTGTGGTTTGAGAAAACTGATTAATACACTATATAAACTACAAGGAAATGTTTCCGAAAATCAGTGGCAGCAAAAGAAATTTTGTTTTTGTAAATGATTCTTTAAATCTCGAAAATTATATATTCTATATTATATATTGGCTTCTGAGCTTTCTAAAAATTAAAAACACTTTTTGAAGTCATGGATAATTCAGAAGAGATTATTGTATTTTTTCGTTCGTGGTTATATTATATATTCGTAGGTTAAGGAATATTTGTTTTGTTTTTATTCTACAGCGTATTTCATACATGAGATTTTTTAATGTTTCATTAAATGCTGCTTATGTATAAAGTCCTTAATGCTTTTTATTTATCTAAAAAATAATACCATGACTGTACTGCGCTTTTATCCTCCTCTTTTTTTTTTTTTTCAAGTGAATTTTTGTATGACTCCTTAATATGTGCTTTCATTGGAGAAAAAAAGTATTAAATTACCTCTATGTAAGCATCCATAATCCCTTTTACAAATTAAAAAACTTCGTAGAACTAAAAATATCTCTGGGGAAAAAAAGAAAAGAAAAGAAAATTAAAAGGTTGTCACTTAGTTTTATTGTTTTTAGTTGAAACAGAAAATTCGCTTGAGGCAAAGTTAATGACTGCCGAAACTAATATATATCAATCTGCTTTCCAGACTTTTTTTAAACTATAGACGCATACATGGTGTCCCTATTGCATTTGTTAAAGAAACATAATTAGGGTGTGACTAAAAGATATTTTTCTTAATACAAAACGAAAGTATTCTCGAAAACTTTCTGAACCGAGTAATTGCTCTCCAAATAATCTAAGCTAGCAAACAGAAAAAAACTTTATATTTTGTAATTATTTTTTATATCTAAGAGAAAGTTACTGAATTAATTAAAAGCACAGCAATCTAAGTGAATTTCCCGAATAGTTTATTAATGGGGTATAGTTAAACGCATTTATAAAACACTAAGCTAAAATTTCAACTTCACATGCTTGTATAACTAATCTGCTTCTTTAAAACAATTTAAAATTAATAATGTAACTGTAATATTACGGATTATATAGAGAAATATATTACTATTTTACTTCTAAGTTTTTTTTAATGAATCAGTAATTACGTTTTTAATTCATTTCTTTTTGAGAAAAATGAAAAATACTATTATTATTATTATTATTATTATTATTATTATTATTATTAAATATATTTTTAATATCCAGTCATGATTTGAAGAATTTATCTGCAATACTTATTTAATAATGTGTACCTTACTGGTCTATAATGTTTGACATAACAGACAGACATAAATAGAAAAAAATAAATAAAATAACACTAAGTGAAATTAAATATATAACGAGTATTTTTTGTGTTATAATATTTAAATTAAAATACACCTATTTTGAACAAAAATCGTTTCATGTATATTATATCTTTATAAATAAATTACATGATTATAAACATCATGCATATGCTGCTTCGTCTGCACTACCCAATTGTCACTTATAACCTTAACTTCACTTCCAGGTTTAATCAACTCCAAACATTATTATCTTAATAACTATTATTTTCTTAAAAGTAACACCTGTTCTTTAAATTAACATATTGAAAATTCTGTAACAATCATGAAGTTAATGTCGTTGAAATAAAATGGACATATTTAAAAACTTTCAAGATCTGCGACATAAAACAAATTTAAATTCACGCGATTTTTAATTAACTCAACCTGGATTTTGAATGTAAAGATGGAATTTTGTAATCGATTTTTAACTTACTTCCTGATATGCTAGAATTATAAAAAATACGTTCACAGGTGTGTTTCCCATGACAATACAGAATCTTAATATTTTCAGAACATAATTACAAATTAATTCATTAATTTAAAGACATTTTTACAAGTTAGCCTGCTACAGGTGATACATCGCCAAATATTCTCTGCAACTCGTACAATTGTGTACGAGTTGAAACAACAATTAATTTAATTATGCGCCAATAAACGCTGGTTAAAATATTCTAAATGTCTGTAAAGCTGCAACAATGAAACATTTTAAAGGCTAAAATGTAGAAAATAAATTATTTTTTAAAAATGAAGAGTAATATATTTAAAAAAATATTAGTTTAATATTAATTAATTTACGGTTATATGCTGGGAAATCAATTTAGAAATCCTAAAAAAATAGTTTAATTAATGTTTTATTTTTTCTTTCCTGTTGCCCTATCTTAATAAAGAAACAGCTCAAAAATTATATATTTTTTAATAAATTCACTTGCTTGCACTTTCTACCAAACGTAAACAAAGCAGTGAAGCTTTCGTAATCGAGTTCGGTGCCCACGCCAAATTAATTTCTTGTAACGGAAATTTTTGGGAAAAAATGTGAATTGCAGTAAAAGAAAAAAAAAAAAGGTGTGATTTTCAACATGAACAGTCAATGCTTATAAAATACAGTTTTTTAAAAAACTATTTTTACTTTTAAACTTTTTTTTTAAAGAGCATAAAAAATATAGTTATATTTAATTAGTTATATTAATATATAGTTAATAGTTATATTTCATTTCATGCGTTTTTTTATACATTTGATGGTAAAAAGAAATATTAAAGATGCTCTTTGATAATAAGATTAGAATTTTATCTTTTTTTTTTTCTTTTTTTTTTTTTTTTTAATCATCATGATAGTTATGTCACTGAAATACATTATACACTTTAGTGACTTCTAAAACGAAACTTTATTTAAAATATAAATCTTCTACTTTATCACGAGTCATAAAGAAAGACACTTTTTCTTTAATATGAGTGCGTTTGTGTAGTTCTTTTGATGTATGTCAAAAGTATTGAAAAAGTAATTTTAAAGACATTTTTTGCAAATTCGATGCATAGCTTTTCTGACAAGTTACACATTTCAGGCAAGTTTTGTATTTAAACTTTTTTTTAATTTTATTTTACAGTTTTCACAAAACTGTTTTATAAACATTTTAAATAATCACATTCAAATTACGAAAACATTTCCTTGAGTGGGTAGCAGAAATATTGCGAACAATGTCAATAGAAAGTTTCCTTAAAATATTTAAAAATTTTAAAAATAAATAAATAAATAAAAATAATGAATACAAATAATGATAAAAATAATACAAAATATTCACAAAATATTCAAAATTAATTTAAAGCAGGAAATATGCTCTAGTACATCAGATTTCAGAGTTTTAGGAAATCCTAAAAGCTATAAATACTCAAAATAAAAATACCGTAAAATTCCGAAAATAACCCCCATCCGAATGTAAGCCCCGCCCCCTCTCCAATTTTCAACAAATTTTACTTTTTGAAAAAATTCCATTTGTAAGCACCCCTACCAAAAATCTTGGGTTGGAATGTGTTTTCTATCCACCCCCTCACGATGAATTTTTTGAAGGTGTCAATAAGTTTACAAAGGTTAGTTTCTTTGTTTTCATGCTCCCTAGAGTTCTCGTTTTGTTATGTCATCTATATTTATTAAAGATAAAGTTAAATTATAGCTTAATTTCAGTTTTATTTACATGACATACCTTGTGTTTTTACCATCCCCAAGTTTACGTAAAGTACATAGAAGTGCCAATTCATGCTGGCTTTCCGGTAAACAAGTGATACGTTCACGCTCTAGCGCTGTGATTGCCGAATCACTGATAGTAACTATTCACGGCGGTTGCTCCTAAGCTTTGACGTCATCACCCGTGAACCAATTGCGTTTTGCACACGATTTTTGCTTTCAGGAATGGCAATACGTGTTATGTAGATTCACGGAATGAACTTGCATAAATGATGGACTGAGTTGACTTTGGCCGTATTTTCTGAAAGATCCTTTACCAAAAAATACAAAAGGACTATCGATTGCAAAGTTTATGATAAAGAACACCTGCCAATTTTATACGTTTCCGAACAAAAATGATTTAAAAAATATGTCATAAAGTAGCTAGTTTCGATTTCAGAACAGCCTTAATAGACTTTAATGATAAAATTTAGTATTGAGAATTTTTTCAAGAAAATTCCATTCCTAAGCCCCCTCCCCACTTTTGCCACTATTTCATGTTGTCAAAGGGAGACTAAATTTCGTAATTTTACGGTATATACAGGGTGACTTTTAATTAAACTACAACTTTTAACTGAAATCACTCTTGAGTCGTTGCAGATAGCACTAAAAACATTTTTTTATTGAAAAGAACGTAGAAAAGGAAATTATTGGATAAGGTTTTCAAAATGAGAATATTTAGAGGTGATACAATAGCGCAATTTTAGTCACAAAGTTTTCAGTAACAAAATCGATCGTTTCTTTTTTTATGCTTGAACTTTGACAGTTATGAAACTTTTGAGGCTAATAAGGTCTGTCGGCATCTTCTTGTAAACCAAATCTTTCATATGACCCCAAAGATAGAAATCACATGGATTCATATTTGGTGAATCAGGTGACCAATGCAATGCACCAGGATAACGATTTGTGTATTGATAGGCGATAATTCGGGGCTTAGGTCGGTTTCCGAATGTCGGAGACCACTTGCGTAGAAATGTGTTGCATTTTCACCCCACTAATATTAATTTTTAATAATAAAAATACGATCCTCAGTTGTATATGACGCTTTGGGAGACATTTTCAAAATTTCGTGGAACTGAAACTAAACAAATTCCTTTTATCCCCTCTCTCACTGCATACATTCGTGCCGCCATCTAGTAAGGCTCTGAGAAGTTATTTCAGTTTAAATTTGTAGGTTAATTAAAAGTCACCCTGTATATATTATAATAAAGAGAATAAAATATTTTTCAACTGGATGAAACATCTTCAAAGTTGGTGTAGCATAGTTGAGATATATTCCAACAGAGCGAAAAATGTCCAGACAAGGACTTGAACCTAGGTACTTGGGCTTGCCGTGCCAGCGTTCACCCAACTCAACTACCTGGAGTATACCTGACTGACCTGGCTTGATCATATTTCACTCTGTTGGAATAAAATTCAACTATGTTACTCCAACTTTGAAGATGATTCATCCAGTTGAAAAATATTTCATTCTCTTCATTATGACCTAATTACATGGCATGCAGGAGTTTCCGTGTTATCACGCATTTTCATCGTGTGAATTCTACAGTTATAGCTCGGATGAATGAAACTAGCGCTGCAGTTTGCAACCATGCCAAACAAATAAGAGTGAATTATGTCAACCAGGTATCACCCGGGTAGCTCAGTGGCACGGCAAGCCAGTGTACCCACGTTCGAGTACAGGCCTGGACATTTTCCTTCAACCTTGGAGATAAAAAGTTTATTCTTAATCTTTTTTTAGAAACAATAGTAATTTTTACGAATAGGCATATTTTTAATTCTACTAACATATGCAAAACAAATATACAGAGGGACTCTAAATTATCTAGAAAAAAATGAAAGATAAATCCTGTGTATGTTTCAAATAAAAATCACAGGAACATAGAGTTACCACTTATAGAACACAGAGAACCCACTTATTTAGTAAAATAAGGATGTCATTCCAAACCACACTTGAATGTTTATTCACAACTTTAACATTAACGAAATCCAATGTGCGTTTACTCCTTGTGATTGCTAAGGAGTATTTCACCGGTATTTAGGATAAGAAATTTTCTATGAAATGTTTAAATTTCAGAATTTGTAATCTCCGCGTTTATTCGCAGATTTTGTAGTATTTTTCTGCAGTTTGATGAGGCAAAACATTAATTTTATAAAATTGTATCAAAACTGACGAAGATATATTAAAGTATTTTTCTTGTTTTGTAATAAATATGATGATATCACGATAGACTTTAAAAGTGCTTACCATTCGTATTCAAACAACACTCATCCAGACGCGTCCTATTTCGAAATGTAAGCTGACAGTATGTATAGTATCACTAATCAAATAACTGAGTAGTTATATCCCATTTCACACAAAGCAAAGAAAATATGTTGAAAATATCATTAGAATCTCTTCGTATATCCAGTTCCTCATTATCAAATGAGTCATTCTCACGAAATGGTACAAAATAACAAAAGCAAAAAATACCCATCTTATAAAAGTATGTAAGAAAATCTTAAAAATTGCATGGATGTTTTCATTTATGCTTAATAAATAACCTTATAATAGTGATCGAGTTTTCTATTTTATTTTTCACAAGTTTTTTATTTATTTTTTTTATTTAGATGAAAACTTTGACTAAAGAAAGTGGATACACTAGACGCTTATGTGATTTTTTATTTGTCACTGTACATCTGATTTGTCGTCTCATTTTTGTCAGATATTTTAGAATCGTCATTAAAATTTAAACATTTTTCTAATGAAATGAAACTGGCATTAAGAAAATAAACGGCATTCAAATGTTAATATTTTTCTTTTACATATTTATTGATTACTTTAATGTAGAATGTGTATGTAAATGTTATTTTTGGAATGAAATAAATATTTATAAAGTATTAAAAAATTTGAACAACAAATAGTTGAGAGATGTTAAGAGAATTCAAATGATCATTGCAGGATTTTTAAACATAAATACAGACCTAATAGTCTTGCTTTCACTTTAAAAGTCTCAAAAAGATACAGACAAAAAATCTTATATACCATCATCAGATAAAATCCTTACCATTATCGCTGTAAATTCGATTCATTAGCTTTATTCTATCTTCAACGATTCATTATTATTCTTTAAAAAAGTAGAATTATTTCTGGGTTTTTTTAAATTCTCCAATATGTTTCTTAAATAATTAACACTCTAAGAGATCAATCCATAATTGCATGATGGCAAGTATAAACTAAATTATTTTGGAAAAAATTGTATTAGCCGAATATTTCTTTATTTGGAATTTAAGGTGAAGGAAATTGTTTGGTATTTTTATACAAACCTCGAAACAAAATTCTAAATAATTTATATTACAAAATAATAATAATAATAATAATAATATAAATAATAATAATAAAGGAAAGTCTTCACACTATCAAAATGTTCAGTTTAAAAATAAATTCGAAATTACTCTACATTATGTGTTAAATTATAAAAAAAAGTATTTATTAAAAAATATTATGATGGTAATTGAACTTCAGAAACTTCCAGTACTGTTTAATAAATTCAAGGCACAGCTACCAGCTTTTAGACCTTTTTCAAAAAAGTATTTTTGAACAGAAAAATGTGTCATATTGAATCGCGAAAATTTGAATTACATAAAGCTATTTTTCTGTTTAAAAAGTGGTAGAAAAAATGCCGGCTGTACAGAAAAAACAGTCGCGAAATTTTATGAAAACAGCTATTATTGACGTCCCATTTCACAGGAACTACTCAACCTATTTCAATACATTTATATATATTTTTTTTGGTATCATAAGTAGCTATATTTTTATCCTTTTGTTTTTCTAGGGAAATTTTTTTTAAATAACGTTATTTTAAAAGAACCTACAATTTAGATCCCTTAACAATTGCATCTTTTATTTTCATGTCTTGCACATTTAGTTCTTGATCAAATTATAGTTTAGCTACTGCCGAAACTATGAAAACAAAATTGGGCGGGTCGGGGCAAGAAAGTGTCAAGCCACATTTTTGGTGAAATAAATCTAACACTGTAATATGTTGTTTAATATTGTAAATTATAATATCCTACATATAATTTGCTTCTATGTCACTTGGTGGCAGCATATGTCCCAGGTTCCGTTTTTGCTCCAGACGTTTATGCCCCTAAAGAAGATAACTAATTTACAAAGAACATAATAGTAATATCATTAAAGTATGTCATGTTGTTACTCAGAATATCTCAAATGTTACTAAGACATTGGCGAAAAAACTTTATGTTTTGTATCTTGATTTGTGTACTTGATCAAATTTTCCAACTTAAATATCTCAGAAGTTCAAAAATGTGGCTTAGCACTCTCTTGCCCCGACCCCCTCAATTATTGAAATATCATCAGTAGTTACTGAGTAAAAGGTACTTTAATACCAGCTGTTTTCAATAGCATTTGGCAAGTACAAGTTACGGCAATTTATAAACAAGACTGGAGAAATTTAACAAATACAATACAAATTTCTGGCAAAATTGTCTAATAATTTTCAAAGTAGTTACCTTCTGAGGCTACACACTTACCACAGCTTTCATACAAGTTTTGGAAACATACTTTAAAATCCTCTGCCTTACCACTTCCAAGTTCAGCTGTCACGTTCTATTTTATGTCCTCTATATTTTCAAATATGTGTCCTTTCAGATTTAGAATAAGTCTGGGACCTTTGGGAAGAGAAAATAGTCTGGTGAAGAAAAATCTGGGGCATAGAGAGTGTGATATAGCTTCACATCTCCTTTACTGGCTAAGAATTCTTTGACACGCATTGCTGTGTGCAGTTGTGCATTGTCATGCAGTAAGAACAAACTCCATTTTTCATGAAATTGTGGCCGTATTCTATGGATTCTGTTAGGCAGATGCTGCAAAACCTCCTTGTAGTACCCTTTGTTGACAGTTTGTCCAGACGGAACAAACTCCTTATGGATAATGCCAGTTCTGTCAAAGAAAGTGATGAGCAAGGCTTTTCAAACCGGAATTTCTATTTTTTCAGGGCTGTTGAAAACCGCCATTCCATGGTCTGTCGTTTCGTTTAGGGATCATATTGATAGCAACCGGTATCGTTCACTGTCCCAATTGAATCCAAAATGTTCGGGTTGGCATCTGTGGTTGCGATTACTTCATTGCAAGCATCCACCCTTTGATTGTTACTCATTGGAATGTTACTGAATGACTGAATTCGGTAAAAGCACGAGTTACGGGAGGCGTGCTAACACAGAACATCTGCATCTTTATGGTGGGTCATGCTTGAATGTGTTCAAAGTAGCGTCTCGTATATTAATTTTCGTACCTTGTATTATTGATGCCTTAAGTAGATCTGTTCTTTGTTTTCATAATACAACATAGTCTAGGAATGTAGTAACACCTTTAGAAGCTCAGTATGTTAAATTTCAAAGTAAATGCAAATTTATTGAAAGTATGTGTTGAAAATGGGATAAAATATATTTCGGCATTTATTCAAAAATATTATCATGATATCAAAATGTCAGTAAATGCCAAAATTATTTTAATGGTTTAAGCTGATTCGACTTTTGCTATTCACTTTACAGCATGTTGTACGGAAGATGATAAAAGGAATTACAAGATTGTTATTGACAAAATAGAGAGTCCTCATTTACATATATCAGAAGTTAAAAAAAAAAATTAATGTATCTGGTTTCAGTTCCAGACTAATTTAGAAAAATACAGCCTAATTTCCATTTCACATCCATTTACAGTTAATTTTCGCTATTTTCGAATAATTCAAATGTGAAGTAGACACTTTATCTGAAATCATGTATTATTCGTTTCCATTGAAATTTTATTTCTTTCTTTTCCTCTACAATCACAACTGATATAAATTTTACGTAGCTGCCGAAATTCGACATTTTTTCAAGTAATATAAAACCAGAAATTGTATTTAGTAAATGAAATCAAATAAATATCGCATAAAAAAGGGATATATTTCATTAAATAAATTTTCTAATTCGAAATATGTATTTTTGACATGAAAAACAAATCTAAATATTTGCAGCTATATTTGTTAGCTACAATACGAAACAATAACGAAAAATCATGTGTCCAGCATAGATTATGAAACACTTTCCAACACATCCAGAAAACTGTAACGAAAATTCACCGTTACATAAGATAACAGAAGATATGAAAGTAAACAGTTTAGAAAACATATACCACATTGAAAAATACAATTTTCGGAATTACCTTCTATTGCAAAAAAAAAATAGTCGATTTATTTTGTGCAGCCCTGTATATGATCTGTAGATTTGGATGTATAATACATAGCATGATAAAATTTATATCAGTTTGAAAATTCTCATTTAGCAATTTTCGCCAATCGATGGAAATGCACTCGAAATCTTTTATACGGCCCTGTATATTATCTAAACACTTTTGTTCACATCACATATTAAGCTAAAATTCAATTCAAATAAAAAACGCATAAGGCAACTTAAAACTCGCTTTCAGCAATTAGCAACCATGAACGACAATGTAATTTGTTCTTTGCGTGACCCTGCATATGAATTTATTTATATTCCACAAACTTATATGAGTCTACTAAATATAATTCAGCAAGAAAATGCATAATACAATTAAAAACTACCCTTAAGCAATTCACTCCCATAGTGCGTAATACTTATGAATTCCCTTGTGTAGCCCTGTATAGGATCAATCGAATTTATACACACCACGTAATAAGAAAAAAATTAGTTAAACTTAAAAAACGCAAACCAAACTTGAAAACGCATACTTATCACACATAGACTCTAATTATCGCACGTATACTGTAACCGAATTCTTTTGTGTGTCCTTGTAAATAAACGATAAACGCAATGCACACCATACTTTTAAGCGAGCAATTTATAGTGCACCTCAGTAATGCGTATAATTTTCATTATCTTTGAAATAGTGAAACATCATTAAATTACCTGCAGACGATTTTTTTCCGTAGAACAATGTGTAACAGAATTATTTTATTTGATCCTGTAAATAAACGATAAACGCAATGCGCACACCATACTTCTAAGGGAGCAATTTATAGTGCATCTCAGTAATGCGCATAATTTTCATTATGCTTGAAATAGTGAAACATCGTTATTACACTGCAAACGATTTTCCCCCGTTAACCAATGTGTAACAGAAATCTTTCGTTTGACCCTGTAAATGAATAATAAATGTTTTGTACCCCATATTCTACAAAAAGCATGTTTTAAAGCACTTCATAAATATATATCAGTTTCAACCTGTTTCAAATGGCGTAGCATCGTTAAAATGCACTTGAAACAATTATTTCTTATTCACTGTAATATAACGTAATACTTTTGACTGTCCCTGTAAATAAAACTATAAGAGCTACACCCTTCATTTGAAATAGGTAACATGCTGTAGTAGACGACAATAACATACAAAAATTTCAGGGTAATCCAAGCATATTTACGTGAGTTAGAGCACGGACAGACGGCAGAGGCAGACAAACCGAAGTCATAAACACTTTTCAACTAGAAAAGTGTCAAAAAGAAAGAACAAGGGTTTGTCTTGGCTTTCTATATATCCTATAAAAGAAGTACTAATACTTTTGAGACTCCATGTACATATGAGACATTCCTTCTTAAATATTTCATCGAAGATGCAAGTGATAAGTACAGGCATTTATTAATTAAATGCATATAGTTAATAATCAAATAGTTGCAGAGAATTTAACACACACACAAATTTAAATTTACAACTATTTAAACAACTTAGAAATAAAGAAAATGTATCAACAATGTTACAATGTTAAAAGTATGTACTTGTTATAATATTACAATTATATATTCTGTGGGCAAAATCACATTATTCATATGCAAAGTATACATTGTACGACATGTTAAAGATTGATGCTCCCAGTTTACAGAGTTGGAGTGACTTCAGAATGTTGTTCTTCTAAAGTTTAACCAGATAAAATTTATCTAAAGCCGGTTTAACATTAATGTAAATTTAATATATGTGTCGCAGTTATGCCTGGAACTGGAACAGTTATTCTGTACATGTTTATTTAGTATAAGGAATACAGACGAACAAGTTTGCTAACGTGATATAAATAATTAATAATTTTCTTGAAAAAAAATGCATGTGAAAACAAAGTAGAATTCGTACATTAATTCTAAAGCAATCAATAAATGAAAAAGTTGTTTACACTGTAGACTATTAGTTATTAAGAATTTTATGATAGAAATTTCTCTAAGAAAGAAGCTGCATTGTTGGAACATTAAAGATTAGTTCTGTTCTGTTAACTCTTCTTAGGAAGGTTTTTTTTTTTTTTTTTTTATTTACATTTTGCCGCCGTCCGGCGACACCACAGTGGTGTCGTACGTAAAGTAACCTAATTTCAATCCTTAAATGCTACATTGGCACCAGAATTTTGGAATGAAAAAATCCCTTTTATCAAGTACACGAAGAAAAGATTTTACTTATTTTCGAATAAATTTGTTTCTAAATTCTGGTGTCAATCAATCATTTCAACATTTTACGAATAGAAGTATTCTTACGAGACATGCGGAGGGCAAAGTGTTAATGTTATAGGTAATTTGTATAACACTTTATATTTAACATGTGTCAATAAGTAATGAAATTACTTGGGTGGATTTTTAACACTTTACAATATAACTGAAAATAACTTAGGGCTGCTACTTGAAAATGTTATTACACGCGATGACATTCTCGAAAGAAAAGATGCATATATTGTATTATAAATTACAACTTCAACGTGTTTATGTAACGCTTAAATTACAAACAAACGTGCAACAACAGTTTTACAGCATTTAGTCTAATTTCTCGTAAGAAAACCATGTGGATATTTCAACATAGAATAATTTTTTTTTTTCTTCTTAGTGTGTATAATAAAATATTTTGCGACTAACAAAAGGACTTTAGAAGGACTGCTTCAAATTCTTTTAAAACAATTTTAACCCCACCCCACCCCAAATTGTGTTTTACACTAAAAAAAAAAAACAGATTTATTTTATCTGAAAGTGGTTAAAAATAAAAAAAGCAAATTTTCTTTTCTCAGTAAAGAAAATTCTCTTTATTAAATATTCAAAGCTAAATACATTGATATTCAATAAATGTTTCTAGCTTTAATAAGAAAGCCCACAAAAAATCGATTATGTGGAACATTTATTCAGCATCCAATATAATACCAAATTTTCGAACTATATTCCTGTTAAAAATATGGTTTGAGGGATGAAAAATGTATTATAGTAGTTTGGCAGAAATCAAGACGTTTTCTGTTTTAAATATTTTGCTTAAAAAATAAGTTAAGCTTTTGTAATATTTTAAATTTTTAAGCAACGTTGTAAATATTTTTTCAAACAAAAATAAAATATTAAAATCCATTATACTTTGGAGACTGAATAAATTGTCTAAAGAAACAACTTTAATCCAGTGGTTCGTCCGTGTTTTGCAATGGCTGATTTAAATCTTTTTGGGAAAAAATGTTGTCTGATTACATTGAAAAAACAATACACATGTTTCTTAATCTACAAAAAATAACATAAGTACAAACGAAAATATAATGCAACTACAAGTGAAAATATAATGTAACTACAAACGAAAATATACAATAACCTCTTTTGAGTTACTCATGATTCCGAAAAGCGTTCTTTAGCATTAGAAACCTCAAAAACAATATATTTTTAAGATTTAAAGAACCATTTATAAGAACAGAGTTTCTTTGTATGTCACGTTTTCGGAAATGTTTCCAGTTAGTTCTTATAAAGTATTAATCACTTTTCTCAAAACGGAATATTGGTTTTTTGGATACTATTTATACTCCATTAACCATTTTCAGCTGCGTAATTCAATTTATTCACGCAAGAGTAACAAAGTAATATTAATTTTAATGTTAATGCTTTTAATTTATCATGTTTGTCTGTAAAACATGTTTGTTGAACATGAAAATGTTTACTTGAGAGTCGATAACATCCGAAAAACTTATGTTTCAGGGTTCGAAAACTGATTATTACATTATAAAAACAACGCGGAGACGTTTCCTAAAATCAGTGACAGCAAAAGAAACTGTTTCATAAATGCTCAAAAATATATTCGTTTATGTGGTTTCTAAAGATAAAGAACTCTTTTCGAAAACATGGGTAACTCGGAAGAGGTTATTGTATATTTTAGTTCGTGGTTATAGGATATTTTACAAGATTAAGAAACACCTGTCTTGATTTTCAGTGTAGGCTTATGGTTAGAGAAAATAAGTTGGTACTGTTAGTTATCAACTTTAAAAGCAATCAGTTAAATTTAATAATAATAGTAATAATAATAATAATAATAATAATAATAATTTAATAATAATAATAATAATTTAATAATAATAATAATAACAATAATAATAATAATAATAATAATAATAATAATAATAACAATAAAAATAACAATAATATTCCTGCTCTTAAGATATGTCGAGTTGACGTTCTTCAATGGAAAGCTTTGATTATTTCTCATTAAATTTTCAGTTTGTGACATATTTTATTATATTGAAAAATTATATAGAATTTTCATTTTTTTAAACATTCTTAAACTAAATACATTTTAAGTCTGTTCTGTGTTTATTCATTCTAGACATTGAATCAAAGTTTGTATAATCAAATACTTTTCGGCTAACATCATGTTTTTATCATATGAATCTTATATTTTTGTTTAAAAAAATATTTACTGATAAAAACCGTTTGTCATTATATTAAAAGTCGAATTTATTTCAAGCAAAATTAAATACGAAGAATTTCTAATCGCAAAATTGTCTATTTTTATTAATTATTCAAAGCTAAAAACTTCAGAGTTCATTCAACTCTCCTTCAAGTCTTCATGAACTAATGGACTATCTACAATAGGACTTGTTTATCCTGAAATGTGCATCGAATTTTAAAATTCTAAACCTTACTTATTTCGCATATTTCAAAAGCAATTTCAGGTAAAACACATTTTCTATTACTAAAGTTCAATTACAATCTCTACTAAAAAACATATTTACTTTCTCTGTAAGTGGTTATAACTAAACATGAAACTTTTCTGGCTACCAATTTGTCATTAATTTTAATTTGCCATTAATTTTAACATATAAGTTTGCGAAAAGCACGTCTCTCATTTTTTTCACATATTCTTTTTCTGATTTTATTAGATTAAGAATTTTTTTCTCACTAACTCTTAGTGTTTAAAATGCTTTAGTATATTCAAGTTGTTTTTATTTCATATAAAAACTTTCTTAAATCTGATGCATTAAAGCCCATAGATTTTTTATTTATATATTTATAGTTGCAACTGTATCTCTATGTGTGATAGGTGTGAATAATGAGATTGTTTACAAATAAAAGCATGCTTTTACAATCTTCTTTTTTTTATTTTAAAATTGTTTTTACTATATCAAAGAAAAAAAATATAACTAACAGCGACTGAAAAAAATACAATTTTTTTTTTTATTCCAGAGGGTTTTTTTTTTAAATTATTATTATTAAACGTTTAACGATTTCTGAGTTCAACCTATCCCTTCATCGGTTTTAAGAAATAATAAACTATTCTTTATCCATTATCTGTTTTTTTTTACCCTCAAATGTTAATCTAATTATAAAATTGCATACCTATACCTTTATTTTGTTTATCGCATATTTCAAAAACAATTTCAGAAAAAAATAATTTTATCACTTTCCAGCATAATTGAAAATTGTTTATGAATTCGGTTTGTCTGTCCATCTGTCTTTCTATCAAACTATCCGTCTGGCCATCTGGCAATCTATGCGTCTGGCAGTCTAGCAGTCTATCCGTCTGGTCATCTGTCCGTCTATCTGTGCTCTACCTGTCGTAAATATTCTAGGATTGCCATGTAATTCATATATGTTAACGAGGTTTACTGTACAATGTTTGGTACTGAAAATGAAGTATATAGCATTTGTAGTTCCTTTACAGGGACACGCAAAATATTTCCGTTACATTATGGCCTATGGGAAAAATTCATTTGCGGTGCATTTTATTGATGTTACGCTATTTCAAACATAATGAGATCCATATGCATCACTGAGGTAGACTGCAACATGCTTTCTCAGGAGTATAAAATAAATAGCATTTATATTTCAAATACAGAGCCGCACAACAGAATTTCATTACACTATGATCTACTGGGAAAAATCGTTTGCGGTGCATTTTAATGATGTTATAATACTTCAAACATAATGAAACTTAATGGATCAATAAGTTGCATTACAACATGTTTTCCATAGATCATGGAGTGCGTAACATTTATCGTTCATTTACAGAGACGCACAAAATAATTAGGTTAGATAACTGACAATGATGGATAATTAGTGGAAGTCCAGTTTTATCTGTGATATGCATTTGTATACGTGTCTAATTTTTAGTGTGTTACGAGATGCGTGTAAGTTCTACCTGCCATATACAGGGCTGCACGAAAGAATTCGCATACATTATCGGATATGGACAGTTATTACAAATAGATTTTTACTCAGTCATGTGTTTCATAAATTGCTTATTTAGATATATCATTTCATTGTTTGAAAAAATTGAGTATTTTTAATAATATTCTATTAACGTTTGAAAGTGTTTCATAATCTATGCCTGATGTATTATTTTTCGTTCTTGTTTTATTCAATCAAAGACCCGATTTACTTTAGCTATAAGAGATTAAAAATAAATATGAAAGCTTTCTGATCCAAAGGCTGTTTTTTTTACATTAAATATTCAAATCTAAATGCATCGGAATTCAATAAATTCTCCTGCTAGTAATGTGGAATAACGATCTATCCATTATGAAAATCATTTTTTCAGCTTTAGATCTGAATAGGATTTTAAAATTCTATCCCTGTTTGGAAAATGGTTAAAGAGATAAGGTAATGCTTTCTTTTCAGCAAAATTTCAGCATTATCCGATTTTCTAGGAATTTGTTCAGAAAATCTCTTTTTTTTTTCTTTTGCGATGGAGAATAAGAACCTAACCAAAGTTGATGATCATGTAATCCCTGAATAAATTAGGCGCTTGTATCAATATTTTTTTTAACTGAATTGCTTTGGGATAGTGTAATATATAGATAATAAATATACAGTTTTCAATATACTTATTTTAATTTTACGCATTTTTTTTTTTTTTTTTTTTTTTTTTTTTTTTTTTATGTATAGTTCAGACACAAAAGTTGCGGTATGGCATTTTACTTTAGTAATTAATCAAAGAGTATCACGACACTTATGATATCCAGCAAAGATTGAATGGAGTTTAATTAAATTTTAAAACGAAAATTTTCTGATATGGAGATTCTTTTTTGAAATAAGTATAAAAATAAAAATAGTTAAGAGGGGAAAATCTTTTATAAGCATTCAATGTTCATTTTGAAAATTAATTCTTTTACTACAATTCTTGTTTTTTTTTCTCCAAAAACATTGCATTACAATACGTTAATCTGGCATGGACACCGAAAATTTACCTTTTTTTCTGCGCTTAGTAAATAGTGCGAGCTACTGAATTTATTTAAAAAATATATAAATTTCCTGTGTTTCTATTTTAAGATATGGCAACGAGAAAGAAAAAACATTATTTATACTATCTTTTAGAATTTCTAAATTGATTTCTCAACGTATAATCATAATTTAATTAATATTAAACTTTTAATTGATTAAAGGGTATTTTGAAAAACATGTGTTATACTCTTTATTTTTTATTTATATTCTCTACATTGTAGTGTTTACAATATTTCGTTGTTGCAGTTTCGCAGCCAATTGACCTATTTTGGCGAGCGCGGTTTGATATGTAATTAAATTCATTGTTGTTGTAACTCGTATATATGTAACAAATAAAGAATATTTGGCAGTTTATCACCTGTGGCCTTCAAACGAAAAAATGCCTTTAAATTAATTTATTAATTTATAAATAAGTTCTAGAAATATTAAAATGGGGTTTTAAAATCGGAAACACACCTGTGAACATGATTTTTCTAGCATATGAGGAAATGGGTGAAAAAAAACAAAAACAATATTCCATCTTTGCGTATAAAAACCAACTTAAGTTAAATAAAAGACCCATATCGCCCTCGTTGGTCTAACGCTTTGGAGTTTTTCGTGGTTTTCTTAGAACATTGCGTAAATATGGGTTAAGTTGCCTTAGAAGGGCATCCACGGAGAACAAACCCTAAACATTCGCTTACATCCTTTGCGCAGATCATTGAGCATAATAATCATCACCACCATCGGCACATTACGGGCATCCAGTCATGTGCCAGTTTTTGAAGCTGACATCTAACTGCTGGTCAGAGTTCTAAGAACTATACAAGCATACGGATGTGGTCTTTATCTAATTTAGCATATCGACTGTGCATACAACTATTTTTTGTAATCGACTGTTACATTGCCATAAGATGCAGAAAGATTGAACCATTGTTGAACTGTTAACAAAATCAGAAATGAGGCAAGTTTTGGAATCAAGTGAAGCAAGTTTGGTGCTTTTGTTTTCGTGTTTTTTGCTTTGCTTTTTTATTCACCATTAAATAATTCACCGTTGGACAAAAACGTTTAACAGTTAGCTATATTTGTTTAATTTTTTTTAAAACAATTTCAGGTAAATGTAATATATATAAATATCTTAATTAATGTTGGTGAAGTTACTATCCCAAACTATGAGTTGATTCACATGTTTACGTTAGATGACTATTCAAACCCATAAATTCCAATTAACTTTTCTCAGTGTGACAGTTATTAGATTCAGGACATAAATTCAAAGTAAATTATTATACTTAGGCTATAAATTCAAATTAATGTAAAAATAAGAAACTGATGATTAGATTTAGGTCATAAGTTCAAATTAACTTTTATCTGTCTGGAATTTATTATTATGATTATAGATAAATACCAGACCATAAATACCAATTAACGCCAAATTTAGAAATGGCTGTCGTTGTTTCAAGTGGGTTGTGGCGAAACCCTATTGCCGCCATCAGACCACATCAATCAAGTTCCTTATCCAATTAAAAGTAAGTTCACACCTACATTTGGCTATTTCGCCCTCTGCTAGGGAAAATCAGAAATACAAATTTAAAAGCAGGTTCCCAAATAAAAGAGACCGGTTTTTGGCAGAATTTTATATGCTCGGCTTTCCCTAGATACCATGCAGGAAATAGAATCTTAAATGCTTCTCGGAGCCTCTTCCAGACTTCCCTGACTAAGACAGATCTGAATTAATGAACTATGTTCCGTCAATGAATAGGTCCTCGAGTCAGTTATTTCATTCAACGGCCAATTCTATTTAATAGAGGTCCTTATGTGTCTTATATAGATGATATATATATATATTATCACATGACAAAGCAAGATGGAAAAAAATGGCTTCTAACCTTTTTCAACAGTTACGAAAAAGGATTGTTCTGCCATTGTCTCATTTCTTTCACAGGGCAATTTTTATCAAGGAGAGTTCTGTCTTTATGTCTACCGAGTGCATCCCAGGATTGCTGTATAAGATTTATATCCGGAGAATAAACAAGGCATATCATACGCTCAATATTGTCTCGTGATAATTTCAGGGACACTTCAGCTGTCTTATGTGGGCAGCCATTTTTATCAATAAACTTAAATTTTAGACTAACTGCACCACGGAAAAAATAGATATAGCCCTGGAGTATACCTGTGCAATACCAATGCGATATCACAGTACCTTTTTTAAATATGCGAAGCAGAGCTCTGTCATTATGCCTTATATCCACTCGCACAATCATTTTTTGGCCAGATAGTTATCAGTTCCCTCGGCATTCTGGTTATGGGAATGAATTCCTCTCTCTTTCCAATAGATTTTGTTCTCAGAATCACTGTTTATGTTGTAGCACGATTCATTAGAGAAAATGATTCTGGACCACTGTTTCTGACCCCTAAAAATATGCTCCTTACACCGAAGTAAAAATTCCCTGTGATAATATACGCATTGTGGAATGCATGTAACAACCTTTTGTGCATCTAAGGCAACATTATTTAATCACCGCGAAATGGTTCTCGCAGATAACCAAGTACCAGTAGCGTTAGCAATGTTTGAGGTTATCTTAACTGGGGTATCATTTATGTCCCTCTTGTCCACTAGGCTGAGATATCAAAGCTTTTGATGTGTGATGTTCCTACTGTGGCCTCAAGAATACCTTACTGTACCACTTCCACATCCAGAGTTCTTTTTAAACCACAATATTACACTCTTTGCCACGCCTCTTTCTTTAGTAACTTGAGTGACACTTTGCCCTACCTTAAGACATCCAACCTCTCAACCATGCAATCAAATGATGTTTTACAAGCATTTAACAGTGCATACCTGTCGTCTAAAAAGGAAATTGATAGCTCTATCTCCAGATACCGAAAGTGGGACTTCCCCTGTTATTATTTGGAATCTGAAAGATGGCAACTACGTGGATTGACTGCCTTTAATGCAGACAAGAGACAATGCCATACAACATCCTCAACCGTTGTTTTTTCTGTGATTGTGTGGCTTAATGAAATGTCATTTTGCACAAATTCGTCGTACCTTAGCATTTGTCAAGCAATGCACACACACACACATATATATATAATTCTATTTTTAACTATAAGCGATTAAATATAAATGTATAACTTTCCTGATCCCAAAACTCTTTTAAATATTCAAAGCTTGCATCGGAATTCAATAACCTCTTTCCGTAGTGATATGGAATAACGATCCACCCACTAGGCGAAACATTTTTTTAGCCTCAAGTATGCACAGTACTTTAAAATTCTATTCTTGTTTTGGAAATACTTTAAGAAGGAGATAAAGTACTGCTGCATGTTGAATAAAAATTTTAGTATTGTATGATTTTCTAGGAAGATTTTCAGAGAACGATAGAAAATGTTCTCGGGAGAGAGAGTAAATACCTAACTCGATTTAATTATCTGTTATTCACAGATTAAATTAAGAAAAAAATTATAAGAGCTTACATAAATGTCTGTTTTCTATCGCAATTTCCTTTCAGGATGGTAAAATACCAGGAAAGTCTGCAAGAAAAAATCATAAAAATGAAAAATATAAAAGAAAAAAATCTGTCTATAACAATAAATAAACATACTTGGCAAAAAAAAAAAATAAGAACAAGTCAAGCGTATTGAAGCAAACATAAATCCCATAGGATCATAGGTCACAATCCATTCGTTTATTCTAAAATGTAGGGTGCCTCATTCCCAGAAGAACTTTAATATTCATTCGTAACTTTGACATTAATGAAGGTATATAACGTACTTTTTCCATGGACTTACTTTGTTTGCTAAAAATGTTATGACATTACAATGCTATTTTTTTTCTTTTTTACTATGCAGACTTTTTAGTAATTTTACCAGTTATGAGCACAGTAATATTACTGCACTATTTGTGTGAAACTGAAGACATTATTCTAATTTACGAGAAAGGAACTATAACAACTGCCCGCATATTGTGTTCATGTTGGTTTTAAAATTTTGTTTATATTAAATAATTTTGGATTTACTTAATTCGAAAATTATAATTGTTTTTTTTTTTAATATTTATTCATTATTTGCATATTTTTTTATATTCAATTAGCATTTATTTAATTATTTATTTGTATAGAAACATTTTTAGCTAAAGGCAAGTATTATCATTTTTTATTATTTATTTACATTAATATACTGAAGTAAAGCTGCATAATAAAAACATTTCAGGACTAACTTACCGCCTTTGCCATACCAAATACTTCGTATATATTTTAAAAAGAATTTCAGCTTTAAAACATTTTCTGCTCTATTAAAGAACAGATTTATTTTAACTAGCAGCGATTAAAAGTGAATAAAAAACTTCCTGTTCCTCGGAGTTATTTTTTTATTCAATAGTCAAAGCTAAAGGCATCGAAATTCAATTAACAATTCTACCGGTAATGTGAAATAACGATCTGTAAGTTTTGTGAAAAGCTATTTTTAGTTCAAATGCGCATTCTACTTTAAAATTCTATTTCTGTTTGGGTAATGGGTCGGGAGATAAGAAAATACATTATGGTAGTACAAAAAAACTAAATGATAAACGATTTCCCAACAATTTGCTCATAAAACTTTTTTTTTTTTTTTTGTTAACTAAATCGCAACTTAAAATAACAAAATTTGACAAGCGTTAAAAAAATATATATAATTTTATTTTCATCGTAAATGTTAGGCTGTGTGGTAAAAGAAATGTGTAAGGTTCAACTAACTATTCTATGAATCTATTCTCCTCTCCCGTTTTCTATTGTAATTTAAAAACTTAATAAAAATGTTTTAAATATTTAAATTTTAGTTTTTTATTTATCCGAATACTAGTTGGAATAATAATGTCGCCCTTTGCAGTACAAAATATAGAATTATCTGTAAATGAATTGTAACTTTTAACATAGTAACGTAGATGACAAACTTACCGCGCCATGCTAACTTCTCACTTCAATAACACAGAAAAGAAAGATAAAGCGAAAAATAGTCTTAGAAACAACAAACAAAATTGCACTATGAGTTAGCGTACCTAAAACTGTGTTGAAACGGGTGTCTTAAAAAAGGGCTTATTGGCCTATGTTACAAATTTTGGAAAGTTGCTGTGTTTGTAACTATTCTTTGCAACTATTCCCCACCTCCGTTTTGTAATTTAAAAAAAAAGTTTTAAATCTATAAATTGTTTTTATTTATCCGAATAATAGCTGGAATAATAATGTCACCTTTTGCAGTACAAAATATAGAATTATTTGTAAATGAATTGTAACTTTTAACATAGTAACTTAGATGACAAATTTGCCGCGTCATACGTATTTCTCACTTCAATAACACAGAAAATAAATATAAAGAGACAAATAGTCTTTAAAAAAAACAAAAGAATTGCCCTATGAGTTAGTATACCTAAAACTTCATTGGAACGGGTGTCTGAAAAAAGATCTTATTGGCCTATGTTACAAATTTTGGAAAGTTGCGATGTTTGTTGGAAAAGGGATTATGTTGAATTATTAGTGATTACTCAATGTTCAAAATTGCAATTTCATAATATACAAGTTTGGTTACTTTAAATAAAAAATTAAAATAATAAATTGAAAATAATATTATTACTTTCCTTTCCCACCTAAATATTTTTTATCACTCGTCAATACTCAGCATCAAGACAAAAGTGCATGGTGGTTGAGATCAGAAGAAGGGCCTATGTTGCACTAGGGGCTCAGGGCATTACTCATCAATGACATTACTAGTTGTTTCCTTCATTTCTCTAAAATTTTTAATTTGTAACAAAGGCCCTTCTTTCAGACACACATCCATTTATAGATCTAGTAAACATGTCAAATAAGCATTTCAATTAATCATTTATATCTTTTCAAAACAAGCATTATCTAGCTCATCAAAGAATAACTGATTGACTTAAAAGTTGAATTATAAACATGATGTTATTAATTTTTTTAAAACAAGTTGTAAAATCATACAAGTTACGATAAACAAATACTTTACAGTACAGTATTTTCTCTAACTTATCCATCCAAAAAGGTAGAACTAATACTAAATTTAATGTCAGTCACTTAACAAATAATATTTTTTCAACATTTATAGCTATGTTATTCTGTTTAGGTAAATTCAGAAAAGAATATTTTGTAATGCAGTTTTCAATTCAGATTAATTTAATGAGGATAAATTTTCTTAGGTTCAGCTATTAGATTATTGCAGTATGTGTTACAGGTTATTGTGTGTCTGCACATATACTTTGAACAGTTAAACAAAATTTAAGAAATTTCAACGTGATTCAATGGAAAAATCCAAAAGAAAGAGCCAGAAGGGGCTGCTTCATTTTATTTTATTATATGCCATTTAAATCTCACAAAGCAAAACTTTTTAAAAAAATCTGATTTTTAAACATATGATTTTATAAACTGTTTTTAACACATGGGCTGATAAGTTCCCGGTCTAACAAAGAAAACACAACTTTTTAACATAACTTTATAATTTTATAACTTTATAACTTTATAACTTTAATAAATGACATAAATTTAATAATAATAATAATAATAATAATTTAATAATAATAATAATAATAATTTAATAATAATAATAATAATTTAAAAATAATAATTTAATAAATAAATAATAATATTAATTTAATAATAATAATTTACTAATAATAATTTAATAATAATAATTTAATAAATAAATAATAATAATAATTTAATAATAAATAACATAATTCTATAACGAAAAAGCTCCAAACAGAGCTCAGAATCGTCGACTCGTCGTTGTTTTTGATCAAAAGTCAACACGCGCGGCACCTATTTTGACAACAGCTTTTTCATAGACAAATGTTCATTCAAAATAAAACCTACACGTTCCTTGGATATCTTCAGAGATTGAGCTATCTCCTGCAACTTCACTTTACGGTTCCCCAAAACGATTTTGTGGAATCTTTTGATGTTTTCCGGAGTAACCACCTCTTTTACGTGGTGCATCACTGGTGTCCGTACGACCACGTTTAAATTCAGCAAACCAGTCAATAATGGTTGATTTACCTGGTGCAGTGTCCGGATAACGCTCATCAAGCCAAACTTTTGTTTGAACGGTGTTTTTTCCCATCAAATAACAATTCTTGTAATTTTTGTTTATCCATTTTTTTGTTTATTAACAAAGTCGTTCAACTAAAACCACTGTAACGTTTTATCCACACGGCGAATCGTCATGACATTTTTACTGCTACTTTTAAAGATTAGTATTTACTGAAAAAGCATCGGTTCGGCGATTGCAACGCCACCTGTGTGCCAGACCGGGAACTTATCAGTGATGTGTTAATGTCCCTTCTGTTGATTAAATCTATTAAAATATGAGAACCAGAGTTTACATAAGTATTTGTTAAACGTCAGAGCTGCTTATTGCTTTCAAAAACGAGAAAAAAGTTGTGATATTTATAAAAACACCCCATTATGGAATGAAAATATTTCTGTTATATAGTGGAGACGAATCTACACGGTGGGCAAAATCTCCTTGACACGTTTTAAAATTTAATACGAAAAATCAACAAGTTGGGGAACGTGCGCGCTGTTTGTAGCTCGAACTACATCCAAATATAACTCAGTTTCATTTAATTTGTTGAAATATGATTATAGACTGGGCACAAGTAATGGTTTGTAGCTGCTTATCGTCAATTTTTTATGCTTTTTATGCAACTTTGATGGTAAAACATCGTTTAAGAGCCACTTTTGGAACAGATTAATTCAATTTGCTTAACAAAATCTTGATTTTGTTAAAGTTGTATGTCCTGTTCACGACCTCGTACGCCAATGACTCAACTTTGTATTGATTTTTAAATTGTTTCAACGATTCTTGGCCCACCCTATGTATGTAAAGTATAAAAAAAGCATATGTTTCTTAATCTATGAAAATATAATATAACTACGTATTAAAATATACAATAACATCTTCCGAAACGTGTTCCTTATCTTTAGAAACTGCAGAAACCAATATATCTTCGAGATTTAAAGAAACATTTATAAATACAATTTTTTTATTTATTATTTTTTTATTTAATTTAATTTAATTTTATTTATTTATTTATTTATTTTTTGCTGCCATTGATTTTCAGGAACGTTTACGAGTAGTTTTATAATATATTAATCAGTTTTCTCAAAACGGAATATCAGTTTTAAGGTTGCTATCAACTATCAATTAAACAATTTCAGCTGCGTAACCATGCATGCAAGAATAACACAATAATATTAATTTAAATACTGATGTTGATTCTGTTAATTTATCATATTTGTCTGTAAAACATAATTGTTGAACATGAAAATTTTTGCTGAAGAATTGATAACATCCAAAACACCAACATTCCAGGTTGAGAAAAACGATTAATGCACCATAATAGCTACTCGGAAGCGTTTCCGAAATTCCGTGGTAGCAAAAGAAACTTACTTTTTATAAATGCTTATTTAAATAACGAAAATATATTATTTTCTGAGATTTCTAAAGATAAAGAACACCTTTCGGAAACATCGGTAACTTGGAAGAGGTTACTGAATATTTTCGTCTGGTGTTATATTACGTACAGGACAGCGTGAAAAAAAATTTAAACACTAAAATGCATTTATTCATCTAGAACACTCTTACTCACACTAAATAAAATTTACCAATAACATAGTTTTTTCAATAGAATTCAGCAATTTGAAAATGAAAAACTTTTGATTTATGTAGAAGCATTCTGTCGGTTTTCAAAAATTAAAGCACTGAAATATTTTTTAATAAAAATGCTTTTTATGTAAAAGAACTTTTAAACTAAATTCATTTAGCTCTCTTGAATACTATTTTTTTATATAGAGATACATTATACTAAAAGAAAATATGTGTAATGAAATATTTTACAACTACCTTCATGCTTTACCATGTCTACTGAATATTTTAAAATAAAAGTTCCAACAAAAATAATATCTCATTCTGTCAAATAACAGATTTCGTTTATCTAACACTGGCGTAAAAGTACAAACATTTTCCGATTCCCAAGCTGTTCTTTTATTAAACATTCAAAGCTAAATTCATCGAAATTCAATAAACGCTATTGTCGGTAATATAAAATAACGGTTTATCCATTATGTGAAACATTTTTTCAGGCAAAAATTGTACATTGGATTTTAAAATTTGCTCATGGAAAACGGCCTGGGAGATAAGGAAATGCATTATGATAGTTCAAAAAAAAAATTTTAATGTTATTCAATTTTCTATCATTTTGTTGAGAAAATTACAGAAGTTGAAAATTTTGTAAAAGCTTAACCGGGTTTAAAGTTTTTTGGTAGGTTCACAAACTGAGATAAGAGAATTTGAAAAGCGTTTTCATAAATATTTTTTTATTATTATATGTATCGTAAATGTTTTTCAGGCGGTAAAATATAGAGGTAACTAACTACTAAAAAATAAATTTATTTTTTCATATCCATTCTAAAGGATTTTATTTCAAACTCGGCAATGTTCGAATAAAATTCTCATCCAATTGTACCATTTTATGTTACTGATTAATCCAAAAATCCAAAAATAGAAAATGTCATTGTGAAAAATTATTGAATTTAACAGTAAATTACTTAAAGTCAAAATTTTCTTATGTTTTACATAACTTATACTGGATTTTTTAAATGCAACATTCTTAAAATTTTTTTGCTTCCTGGTAAGCTATTCTTATTCACATAGGACCTTTTTAAGAAAACGTATTCATGGTCTAAATGTGTTTTTATTTCTTGAATATATTTTTCCTTTTCATTGCTCAAAATAACCTTTAATTGTTAGAGATTTTCCAAAAATTTCTTGCAGGATATCTACAATTAATAATTTTCTTGTTTAAAGATATTATATAGTTGTAACTATATAATAACTGCACAAAATTACGTCCACATGCAGCTTTGTGAAATGTCCCCCTCACAGAACTGTGTTTCTCATTTAAGTGCTTTAACCCGCTATCATTCAAATGTCAGAAGGATCGTTTATGTAACCTGTAGATACATACAGTGAAGAAGAACTTGCTGAATAAATCGAGGAAGTCTCTATTGTGCGTGCCTTATTTCTTATGTAGTGTAGCATCTACTACTTCAGATTCCTTTTTCAGGATTCCTAACCTTCCTGAAAAGGATTCCTAATTCCTTTTTCAGGAAACTATGCAATTACATATCATTTAAAAAATGTGTGGGAGTGACATTATTGTGACATATTATTATTATTTAGTTTTTCTTGTTTTGTTTTCAAACATCGCCTCTAGTGAATGATTGTGAAAATACTCTGAGAATAAAATAATTTACCTCTTCGCCTTTCAGAATGACTTTAATTGACGAACAGAAAAGCTAATTCCGCACTAGAATCTTTGTACAAATTTTGATTGAATTTTGATTGAAATTTATTTAAAGTCTGATTTTGAATGAAAAACAAAAAAGTAGACCTGAGAATCTCTTTTTCATCCAAATTTATAAAATAAAAATAACTAATAAAAAAGAAAATAATAAAAAGTGAGAACTTGGTTGCAAAATTGTACATGTTAATGCACAGCGCTAAGAAAAAGCAATTAAAATGTAAATATCCGTCTACTAATAAATCTGTGGTATAACTGTAGAGGGCCTAAGCTGGCTAAATAATAGAATTTGCATCTTGGGGAAGCCATGCGGACCACGTGCGAATCACTACCCAAAAATTCCGACTGCAACCGTGATTTTTCAACTGGAACTCTAACTCTAAAACTAACAGTTTATGTGTCATAAAGTTAACCGAACGGAAATCCTTCGAAAACAGTTTGTGATCCGCAATAAACAAAAGTCTGGAATCCTGAAAAAGGAATCTGAAGTAGTAGATGCTACACTCTAAAAAAAAATCCGTGAAAATACAAGAGATTTTCCGTAAAATTTTACGGAGAAGTTTCATTTTTCCAAAATTTCAGTACAATTTCCGTAAATGACATTAGTTCCGTTAAAGAGATTTCATTCCGTAAATATGCAGAAAGTTTTCCGTAAATTTAATGAATTTTTTCCGTATATCTTTCATAACAGTACAATGTCCGTATTTCTTCCAAAGCAGTGCAATTTCCGTAAATGACGTATAAAGGTTGAGTACAGAATTCGCCTTTTTTGAAAGGCTAATTAAGATTGTTGTATTTACTAGAGTTCTTCTAAGATACAGGCCTGGCCCAGCTCGACCCGCTGGCCCATTCTAACCAAGGCCATGTCAATTTATTGTGAAAATAATAGTAATATTTATATTTTTAATGAAATATTTAAAAACTTATTTTATTTTTATAAATTACAGATTTTTTTTTTTAATCTACTTATTTTTTTCTTGATAGTATTTCAAAATTATGATTTTTTTTCACTATTTGTTTTTAATTTATCTTTTTTAATGTGAGGCAATATTGTGTTATTTAAAGGTTTCATAACATAATATCTCTGCAAATTATAGCTATGCAAATTGGTATTAAACTAAACTGATTTGGCTTATAAATTTATGAATTACGCTAAAATTTATTATTTTATAAATTATAATTTTACAAAGTTTACAATTTTTTCCTTAAATTTATAAAATTAGTTAATATTTTTTCTTTACTTTTATAAAAATCAAGTTTTTAATTATATAACGTTTTTAATTTATTTCGTTAGTTCATATTTTTATAAATTAAACTAATTTAATTTAAATTAAATCAGTTAGTCCATATTTAAACTTACCTATCCCAAAATCATTAATTTCAAATTTCTCTCTCTTTTTTTTTAATTTTTTTAAAACTATTCAGTTTAACAGAACGGTACGCAAAAGCTCTCAGCATAGCTGAAATATAATAATTTAATTTATTATAAAATTGTTTGTTTGCATAAGTTTTTTTAAATAACAGATTAAAATAAAATTAATAGCATGTAATAAACAATTCTGATTAAGATAATTGTTGTTATTAGATAATCAGGCAAATCATTTAAAAAAAGTATGTGTTCGAAAAAAGAAAATGTTGGTACCACTGTTGAATTCAGGGGGTGGTCCGGAGGGGACATTATCCGAACATTGAAATATCCCCCCCCCGGAAGATTTGAGATTTTATACTTTTAATGGTCAAAAAGTGCAATCCCCCCCCCCCCTGGAACTCTATAATGTCCCCTCCGGAGCCACATAAATCTCTCCCGGAGAAAAATGTCTGAATTCCACACTATTTGGTACTGTTACAAAAAGAAGCAATTATTCCTCTTAATGCAGTGTTTTATGCATATAATACATAATGAATTAAAATTTATTTGTTATAAAGCACCAAATAATGCAGCAAATTACTGAAAATTATGAAAAGAAAATACATTAAAAACATCGGAAAAATCCATCTACAGATAAAACCTCAAGTTCTTGCATCATAAAAAGTGATTCAAATAAGAAGCAGCATTTGAGCAAACACCGCAACCGGTCATAGCGCGGTGGTTTAAGTCATCAGATTAGTGCACGGGACATTGCGGGTTCGATTCCCGCTCGCGGCAGGGTTTGGTTAATTTCTATGAACTTACTCAGGAATGAAAAAAATAAGCAGAAATGTATCTGTCCATTATAAGGTTGTCCTCGCGAAGTAACTTTTTTTTTTGGTCCTATAAATGTTATTTTAACGACATAAAAATTTCTAAAAAATACGGAAGATATCTATTAAAAAACGGAAATTTAAAAACGGATATTTCAGAATTCACGAAAAATTTCCTGGAATTTACGGACTTTTTTTTTCCGTTAAAATACGGAAATAGTACTGGCGTCTCGATTGCCAATACAATTTCCGTTTTTTTCAGGATTTTTTTTTTTACAGTGTACACTACATAAGAAATAAGGCACGCACAATAGAGACTTCCTCGATTTATTCAGCAAGTTCTTCTTCACTGTATGTATCTACAGGTTACATAAACGATCCTTCGGACATTTGAATGATAGCGGGTTAAAGCACTTAAATGAGAAACACAGTTCTGTGAGGGGGACATTTCACAAAGCTGCATGTAGACGTAATTTTCTGCAGGAGTTCAGAAAAGAAGGAACTTAATTCAGGTGATAACTACCGATAGATGAGAAGTGAAGAAATGCCCCAATTACTATTCTCGCCAAAGATATTCCGTTTCGAATGTGTTGGCGTCAATTTTAGACTAGGTTACCATAACCGTTAGTATACTTTCATTTTATGTTCAAAATTGGCGACAAGAAGAGGCGTGCATATTTGGCATTAAGCACACTTTTGACAAAACGAAGAAATTTTTAGACTGGCAGTGGAAATTGTTTTGAGTTCTTAGAAAAAGGCATGCATGGTGTTTATGATTTTGGAAATAAGAAAAGCATCTGAACAATGATAAATTGCATTCATATGCGGCAAAGCGACGACAGCTTTATGAGAAAACCATCTGCATATTGCAAAAATAATGTATTTTAACATATAGACCAGGGTACGAAATTTCCGCTCGCCAGCTCGCCATTGGCGAGTAAATATTGAAGGTTGGAAAGTAAGTTTCCTCTTTTAAAATGTTGCGCTTCAAATAAAACTGTATACGCTCAGAATATCGTGCTGCAATCCAGCGACACGCGGAAGTACTTTAAAATCAAGCGACGGCATTTATCTTATAAAAGAAGAAAAAATGTGGCGTTACCCACTTCCATTTCTCACCTATGGAGGAACGAACTGTCTCCGTCTGCTTTCGTTCCCCCGCTTTAGCACTGCGCAAGTGCCAACGCCACTTTTTTCGCTTCCGAGGCGGAATCTGATCGTTCTTCATCCTGCGCGAAGTGAATCAAGTTTCGCCATCTAAGCGCAGCTGCTTGAAACATGGTAAAAATTATACGTTTTCTCCTAATTTTTTGTTTCTTTCGGTTTTAGCCTTTTTTTTGTTTCTGTGATAGTTGGTGGTAATTAAAGTGGCTTTTTTACTTTATTTTTTATTTATTGTCATGAAGAAAACACAAAGCAATAATATAGTTTTTTTTTACTAAAGCTAATATATCAAACGAAAAATACGATAAAGATGAAAGTGAACGTGTATCCTCAAGTGAAACGAAGCGGGATTGTATCTGCTAGCAGCAATAATCCTTTTTTCTCACTTTCCAGCTCTAGTAAAACTGGTAAAAGGAAATGTGGTAGTGATTTCAAGTCGCCACTTCCAGTTAAAAGAAGAAGATTTAACAAAGAGTGACCAAACCATTTTGAATGGCTTTTGTGTGATGATAAAACTAGTCTTGCTATGGGCAAATTTGTCAGCAGGTGCTTTCCAGAAATATTGGTAAAAAGTGGATCAATGGCTTTCTGGGCCTTTTAAAAAAGAGTCATTTATTTTTCACAACCAAATCAAAATCCACTGTGAAGATGTTGCCATTCTAAAAGCAAAAATACACCCCTCAGAAACACCAATGTATAAATGGCTGAAGAAAATGGACCAACACATGTTTTCTCATTTGAAAAATACATTCAATGCGGCGTACTATGTTGCAAAGCATGAAAAACCGTTTAAAGACATTATAGATCTTTTGTACTTAGCTGAGAAATTAAATGTGGATATTTTAATAAAGTATGACAATGAAAAACAATGCAGGTATTTATATTTCACAAAATATTCCTACGAAATCGACCAACTAATTTTTAACCACTATATATATCCCCAACATTATATCATTATGTTTTGTTGAACCATTTATTGAGTCCAAGTACCAATTTATATAACACAAATCGTTTCCACAATAGTTAAATTTTACTGTCTTACTTTCTTAAGAGAAAATAAAAAAATACATTGCTATTACTACTTTCTGTGATCACGTATGTATTCAACCGTAAATAAAATTAAAAGTTTAATAACATAACTTTGTAATATTGTCATGCGCTTTCATTTGGCACAAAACAGACTAACTGATTGCCATCTTTGTAATAAGATTACAAAAATTAATTTTTAATCCATAAAGGGAAACCTTTATCCCATTGTATTTTCATACGGCTTTTATAGGATTGTTTTACTCATATTTATTATATGTTATAAAAGAAAATGTCATTTATTTTTGTAGTAAATATTGTACAGATTTTAAAGATAAACATACATTTAAAGGGAAAACATCAATATTTGGTCTTTTCGAAGATAAATGTTTTCCTGTAAACAAAATAAGGAAACCTTAGATGTTGTTTTATTTTTCGGAAACACTGTTTAAAATTATCTATGCAGTATTTATTTTTACTTTCTTCCATCTATATAAGAAGAAAGTATTGGATTAGTGAACTTTTTTCTACTTTCGATTTTCGACAGATTTATACGTTTTAGAAGGTCCTGAAGACGATTTGACTGACTTTAGAAAATGACTCTCCGTAAGTCTGTGTGCCTGTATTTGAAACAAATTTTGTGGGCGCTCTAACTTACTAACTTCTGCGTAGAATAGGATGAAATTTCATATGAAATTCTATCCGTATGTGAACTGGTGCTGATTAGTTTAGTTGGTGCCACAAATTAATACTATTTTCACAATATGTTATGCGTATCTCTCCAGTTCATGTACGCAGAATTCAACGAAACACCAAATTTAGAATCCTCTGATATGAATAGAAAGTCATTTAATTTTGCTTGCTGTCATCTAAGAGAGGGTGCCGGATTTCGATAATTTGTTTGAAATATGTGATGCTTATATCACCAGTTCAAATGCACACATTTCAACGAACCTTTACCTTAAAAATCCTCATGATGTGAATAGATTGTCATTTAATTTAGGTTGCAGGCTTGTAAGAGGGGGTGCCGAAATTCGATGATATTTTCAAAGTAATTTTACTGCTTTGTGATTATCACTGCATACTAGTTTTACTACATTTCACATAAATTGTTATTAGGCGGTTTTTAAACGAATCTTAGAATAGTTTTCTTACGTAATTAAAATGGTAATTTTCTCGAGTAAAGTTCTTTTTAAAGAAATGTAAGACATCTTAGCAAAACTTTTTTTTTTTTTAACATTAAATATTGTTAAAATGGAACCTGTCTATATTACGAAATTCTACCTTAAACAGAAAACTAGCATGGTCCCATCAAAAAGAATAATATATTTACACCTAGTTAAAGAGATTTTTTTTTCAAGTCCTTTACGATTTAATCTCAGTTGGTTTTACTATTATCGGTTAAAGTATCGTAGGATTACGAATAAACAATACAAATCGTTTGTATAATTAAATTATTTTGCGCAAATGTTCAAATTTATGCGCCAATGTTTATTTAATATGTAAAATGTTACGAAAAACCTTATGAAAAAGCTATAGAAAAGGAACTTCTATGATTTTATAAATGTAATCAAGAGTTCAGTTAGTCAATTAAGAGTTTTTTTTAAAAAAAGTGATATAAATGCTACAAAATCGGAAAAAGTGTTTTTTTTTTTTTTTTTTTTTTTTTTTTTTGGTCTTATAACATTTTTTTAAATTCTTTTTTTATTAATTTTGTAAACGATGTTTATATAAATCATATATTCCTAAATGTTGCATTTATTTCTGTTTCAATTAGTGAATAATATAAATTCCCTTAGGTCTACGGAAATATTTTCATGCGGATTACTAATTTTATACATGATGTTCAAAATAAATTTGCATATTTGAAATAAATCCCTTGTAAAATAAAACTTACGAAAATAATTATCTTATTACGTTTACTGTGAATTAATTGCATAGGTTTTTCTTAAGATTAAAATAATTTCTTAATAGTTTGCAGGAAAATTTTAAAAATCTAGGAATAGTACATGAAAAAACTTTAATAATACGTTTTATTAATCTAAATACCTCTTCACATTTCAACATCCTTTTTAAAAACTTACGTATTTCTTCAAAAACGTTATTTTATTCATTAATCTTCTGAAGAATAAATTATTTTTTTCTTATTCTAGTAAAAACTTACAAAAAATTCTTTTTTCAACAGAATCACGCCTTAAATTCATTAATCTCAAAACTTTTTCTGCAAATAACCCGAATTTTATTTTAAAAAATACTTTAATAATCAGTTCCATTAAGAGAATTTGCATTAAAAAGTAATTACTTTTTTCTTACTGTCTATATCTATAAAATATAATCTTGTAATAGTAAAAAAATAATAATGAAATTTTCTTTTAGAATGACTTATTTGCGATTTAACAATATGAAAGAGACACTAGCTCCTTTTTAACAATTTTCAATAATATTTTTCGTAGTTATATTTTTCTCTGGATCAATGTTCAGTTTACTTGATTAATCACATGATGATTAAAAAAATATTCTTTTTTTTTATAAAATTGTCTATTATTTTAAAAATTTCAATTTGTTTATAAAAAAAAAACTGGATATAAATTATTTTAACCCTTTATATCCTGAATTAATTTTCCAGCTACTTTTTAGATGCTCAGAATCCTCGATTATTCCCAACAGTTATTTTTTTTGTAAAGTTTTCCTTATCTAATCATAGCATTCTTGCAATTCAATTAGGTGAAAATTTCTCATTTGAAAAACCGGTGGTAGCAGATTAAAAATTCTGTAAAAGACGCTCGTCGCCAAGGGGTTAAAGTGGTACTTATAAGTACCGTCAGGATAAAAAGGGTCAACTTAAATTGCAATGGACTTAAAATTGACAAAAGTTGAAAAAACACTTTATACTTGAGGGTAAAGAATTGTTTTAATTACTTCAAGAATTGACTTCACATGCCCGCACGCGCACGTGGACCCATAGGCCTCTTCTTGCGCATACAAATCATTTTTAAATTTATATTTGTAAACATATAATTTACATTTATTGAAATGTAAAGTATTTTTTAGACAGAAAAGGTTCTCAATGAATATAATTTTCTCTTAAAATTAAGTTTACTGAGAAGAAAATATTGAAAGACTCTGTCGGAGACGCATTATTTCCCTGTCCACCGCGGATAGACGATTGCGATTATCACGCTTTCTGATTGGATAAACGCTTCTTAAGTCATTTCCAGTTGAACTTGGTTTCTTATATAATATATATTAATTTCTAAATATAATATAATAAATAATATAATATATAAAATAATATATAATTTATATAATATTAATATGTATATTTAATATATATAATTTAATAATATTATATATATATATATATATATATATATATATATATATATACTAGGGGGCTCAGCCCCCTACTCGCTAACGCTCGTTAACCACCCCCCCCCCCCCCACTGAATTGGAAAGCAATTCACATTGAGACCGCTACGCGGTCCCAGCTCGCCCCTTTTTATTTTTGCAGTAATTCTAGCCGGAATAAGGACTACCATAAATCATTTGAACATATGAAATTGACAATTTTTTTTAATGTAAAAAAAGTAATTGAAAACTCCGTTGATAACACAACTAAAAATGCATTTAGTAGGAGCTACTAATGGGCATATAAATCATTTAAATACTATGAAAAAAGTATCTTGTTAACATAATTTGTTTAAAACTTATTGCACCTATAATATTGTACAGAACGGCTTAAATTCATAAAAAAAAACTATGTGGTAGGAAGATAATTTATCATCAATGATTGTTTAAATTTCGTTCGACATTTTACTATTCTAATTGATTATAGATTTCTGCAAAAGAAATTATTTTTACTTCATCAATACAGCAACAGATGGCAGCAAGTGCAACCTAGACAGTTGATATTTTACTATCTCCGATTTTTCATGTGAGTGAAATTCATAAATAAATTCTAAATAAGAGTTGAGAATTCATCTGAAATTAGCAATATTACTCATAATTAAAATGAGGAATCATCTCAGACGCTTTGGATTACGTACATGTTATTTTATTTTTAATATTTGCTAGTTTGATTTTCACTGCGCTAACACTGGCCGCCATATTGGAGGCGGAGCTGATCTATCTAACACAATCTAGTGTGTTCATTGGTCTGAGCTCTGGAAATTATGGTTGTTGCCAACGATAAGCTAGAAATTCAGCCCTATTTCCGCGCCACGCAAGAGAAATATAGATATATATATATATAATTAATATAATATGTAATAATATATAATATATAATATTATATAAAATAATATAATAGTATACTGAATTACATAATCTAATATTTCGATTAAATTTCTTATATAATATCTTCTTATATCTTCGTAATCTTCTCAAATACCGGAAATGACCTACGAAGCGTTCGCTTTTACAACCAATCACAAAGCGTAACAATTCCGATAGTCGATTGGCGGTGGAGACGGAAATTATGCGTCGGAGACACACACACCCTGAAAATACACAGATTTCTCGTATATTGCTTATTCTTTGTATCTTTGAAAGTTCAGGATAAAAAAGTTTATTCCTTGCTTTTCAAACTAACCGTAAATATAAATCTACAGGGTGTTTCATAATGGAGTAGTTAACTTTAAAATATAACAATTCATTAACAATAAAGATGACATAAAGATAAAATATGTGAAATGTTTATCAGGTAACTCAAAAGTTTTGTATAAAGTAATTTTACAAATAGTTCAATTTTTCATTAATAGATGACGCTGCTGTAGTTTAAAGTATAAGAATGCTCGAATTAATGTGGGAAATTGTGATATATATTGTTTTAGTGACATATTTCGTCGATGAACTGCTTACTGCTCCATATGTTTCTATTGTTCTTTGCAATGCTACCCCTTACATTTAACTTTGCAGGGTAATTGTACACAATATCTCTCTATCTATCTTATTTTTGTCTTATTTTTGACGATTTACCCAATTGAGTCATAGGGATGATATTTTTTGTCAAATTATGTCAAACGTATACTACTTCTACACTGTCAACAACTCATTCAAAGAAGCTGGGAATAAGACTGAAGCCACATACACTGAGGAGTACTACTATCTGAAGAAATTTTGCTCTGATCAAAAGAAGTAGAAGCGGTTTTTTTTTTTTTAAATAACCTTTAAAAAATTGTAATTTTACAAATAAAACGAAGAAGATAAAAAAAAAAAATCAGAAAGACTTCGAAAGAAGGAAAAGAATGGAAATGAAAGCGAGAACCTGACTGACAAAAAGAACAACAAAAATGCCATCACCATACATGACTCAGATGTTAAACTAGAAGACCTAAACAACGGCTAAACAACGAGAAGAGTAAGAAGAAAAAGAAGATAGAGTTATTATTTTAGTTTGATGAAATTCATTCAATTGTTTCTCTAATTCAAGGAATATTCTCGAACAATTGGAAAGCTCTTTTTTTTTAATATGAGGGTTTATATTTTCCAGTAAAATATAGAAGAGGATCCAGATATTAATGCAATGCGGAAAATTTTTAAATCGTCGAAATATTCTACTACATTTGATGTAATTGTATACCTGTGAGAAGAAGTTTAGGGTCGCATTGAGGCACCAAAACTATGTCCAAGAGGTGGTTCTATGCCAGGCCTATTTTAGAAAAGCTTGGCTGATTCTAATATTCATTATTACTTTCTTTTATCTTTACAAGAAGAAAATATTGAATTCGTGAAAAAAATTCGACTTTCGGTTTTCGGCGAATTTATACGTTTTAGAGGATCCTGAACACGATTTGACTGTTTTTAGAAGATGTCCGTCTGTGAGTCTGTCTGTCTGTATGTATGTATGTGACACAAATTTCGTGGGCGCTCTATCTCAAGAACTATTGCATGGAATTTAATAAAACTTTAGATTCAGTTAGTCCCTGATATAAATTGGTGCTGATTAGGTTTTGGTGTACATCGCTCAACATGTGGCGCTGCTATGCTACTTTTTTCACGAGTTTCATGATGGCTATATCTCAAGAACGAATACACAGAATTTCATCAAAATTCAGATCATGTTATTCTTTGACATAAATAGAAGGTGATTACATTTTGGTGTAAATATCACAACAGGTGACGCTATTGTGCTACTTTTTTCATGATTTTCACGATAGCGCTATATCTCAAGAACTAATGTACAGAATTTCATCAAACTTCAGATTCGGTTAGACGTTGACATATGTTGTTGTTGCTTAGGTGTTGGTGTAAATCTCCCAACAGATGGCGCTGCTATGCTACATTTTTCAGGATTTACACGATTTTTGTCCGAAACCGATATCAGATTTTTAACAAGAACGAAAAATCATACGTCAAGCATAGATTATGTAACACTTTCCAACGCTTCCAAAATAATTTTACAAATCATACCGTTTAATAAACTGAGAGATAACATCTAAGTAAACAACTTGAAAAACGCATAACATATTTAAAAACATAAATTCAGGAATTTCCAACGTATACAATATTCGGAAAAATATCCGAATACTTTTATTCAGCCCTGTATATGATCTATAGATTTGTATATATACTATATAGGATGCTAAATTTTAGTTCAGTTAAGAAAAGGGTAGCACAGTTTAAAATTCTCCTTCTGGAGTTTCTGTCAATAAACAGAAATGTGTTCGCGAACTTTTATATTTCCCTGCATATGATCTACAGATCTACACACCACGTAATAATCAAAAAGTGAGTTAAATTTAAAATCGCGTTCAGTAACTTAAAACGCACTTCCAGGAATTATTGTTAACAGACAGTAGAGAATTATTTTGTGTGTCCCTGTGAATGAACGATGACTGCTATAAACACAATATTCTGTAGTAAGCCTCTTGTAATGCACTTTAGTGATATATATAAATTTCAATGCGTTTAAAATAGTGAAACATTATTTAAATAAACCGCAGACGATTTTTCTCCATAGGTGTAATGTAACGGAATTCTTTTGACTGTCCCTGTAAAGTAACTATAAGTGCTATCCACACCCTATTCCATATTAAGCTTCTTGTAATACACCTTAGTTACATATATTAATTACAATGTGTTTGCAATTGTTCTCCATAGACGTAATGTAACGGAATTCTTTTGACTGTCCCTGTAAATTAACTATAAGTGCTATCCACACCCTATTCCATATTAAGCTTCTTGTAATACACCTTAGTTATATATATTAATTACAATGTGTTTGCAATTGTTCTCCATAGACGTAATGTAACGGAATTTTTTTGACTGTCCCTGTAAATTAACTATAAGTGCTATCCACACCCTATTCCATATTAAGCTTCTTGTAATACACCTTAGTTATATATATTAATTACAATGTGTTTGCAATTGTTCTCCATAGACGTAATGTAACGGAATTCTTTTGACTGTCCCTGTAAATTAACTATAAGTGCTATCCACACCCTATTCCATATTAAGCTTCTTGTAATACACCTTAGTTATATATATTAATTACAATGTGTTTGCAATTGTTCTCCATCGACGTAATGTAACGGAATTCTTTTGACTGTCCCTGTAAATTAACTATAAGTGCTATCCACACCCTATTCCATATTAAGCTTCTTGTAATACACCTTAGTTATATATATTAATTACAATGTGTTTGCAATTGTTCTCCATAGACGTAATGTAACGGAATTCTTTTGACTGTCCCTGTAAATTAACTATAAGTGCTATCCACACCCTATTCCATATTAAGCTTCTTGTAATACACCTTAGTGATATATATCAATTACAATGTGTTTGCAATTGTGTAACATCATTAAAATAACCCGAAAATGATTTTTCCCTATAGACCGTAATGTAACGGAATTCTTTTGAGTGTCCCTGTAAAAAAACTATAAGTGCTACACACTTCAGTTGAAATAGGGAACGTGCTATAGATAACGACAATAACATATAAAAATTGCAAAGCAATCCGAGCATATTTACGGGAGTTAGAGCACGGACAGACGGCAGACGGGACAAACCGAAGTCATAAACACTTTTCAACTAGGTTGGAAAGTGTTAAAAAGTTAAATAAACGGGTCAACAATTAAAGTTTTTTTCTTAGTCCTTTACTCTATTTCAATCAGTTACCGTAATCAGGTATCAATTCTTTTTTTATTTCATGATCTTCTAAAGAAACGTCAAAAATTGATGATTCGGGTAATTGTAAACTTCCAAATAGAATAACTGTAAACATGATATTCAATTAGCGAGAATAAATAAGAGAGTTCTTTGCACTCTCATATTCATGTATCAGCAACGGATTTTTTTTTTTTTTTTTTTTTTTTTACCATTTCTAAAAAAATATTGCTGTTTACAATTACTTTTTAGTCTGAGGATAAATATAAGAACGTTGGGTAATTGTAAGCATATTATAATTTATGTTAAAATTCTACAAGACAATTTGTTTTCTACATAAATCTGTTCTAATGGAATGAAATAACAGCCATACAAAAATAAACAGGGCACATGTATGTACTTTTATAAATAAGACAATTCAGCCGTTACCGAAAATTGGGAAAATTTGTTTACAATTATGTCATCTTACTTTAATTTTATTTTTTAATAATTATTAGCATGTATAGATTGCTCCATATATACATACTTTAAGTGTGTGCTTTATGTGTATGTTAATTTTTTAGCATATTAAACATTTTAATTTTGAAACATTTCATATCGGTTCAAGAATTTTCTCTAATGCTTTTTTATAGCATATATTTTGTTTATAATATTTTTTTTTATATAAAAATAAAGATTTATGACATTTGAAAAATATTCTGAAATTTTCTATGATCCATATCACGAAATAAAAAATGTTTTATGTCATGCAAAGTAAGAAGCTTACTATAATACTTATTGAAATAATTTCAATTAGAAACATATATTTTTTCTATGCTGTTTTATTAAAGGCTTTTAAAAGGGTAGTTATTCTAAATCAATAAGATCAAGAAAACCTATCATTAACCTTCTCACGTAATAAAATGTGTTCTTTACTTTTAGCAATAATACTAGATTTCCCTGAAAAGTGTTTTTTATTGATAATCAATCTTCTTTTTTACAGTGGAACCACTCTGCGCTTCGTATTTTGTAGTGGCTAAGGGAAATTCCACTAGCTTGGAGATTAATGATTAAAAAGATTTTGTGTGTTTTTATATAAATATGTGGGGGGAAAAATAAGAACATGGTCCTTCTAAGAGAGAGAACATTACTGGTAAATTGATTTACTTTGACAAGCGATAACTTATAATGCAGATAGCAACATTTTTTTTTTAGAATAATGCATTCAACATTCAACATACATTTCCAGCAATACATTTTTTTATAAATTTAATTATTCGATAAAACGTTGGAGAATAACAGTTTTTTATCACTAATAATGTAATCATATTTAGCTTTAAAATACATGTATCTATGATAGCAATAAAACTATGTACATACTTCTATTTTAATTTATTTATTTGATAACAATTTTAGACTTAGAATAAAATTTAAACTGCAGATATTCTAGAAATCAAATCACCTATTTGAAATAGTTATTTAAAATAGTTAAAAAATACAAATTATTTTTAACAGTGTGTTTCTACAGAATTATACAAAATACATTGTGACAAGAGTCTGGAACTCCAGATTTTTTTTCTGAAGAAAGTTATACAGCGAGAAGAATAAAGGATTTCTTCACGCATTTATTTCAAACACACAAATATTTAAAGTATATGAACAGCGTAAACAATATCAAATGTATATCTATACAAATATATAAAATTGGCGTTTCTGTCTGTTTAGAAAAACACCCATAGTTCATTCACCTGATTAAACAACGTATAATTAAAAATAACCTTAAAACAAATTTTGTCTGAGTGTTTGTTTATCCGAAATAGGTTAATAAACGTGGTTGGATACCAAAAACTAAACTTATCAGTGGCAAATAGAGAATGTTTCTGACTATAATTTGCAGTTTATCGTATTCCGATATATAAAACAGTTTTTTAGAAAAGAGGGAAAACCGGGAGAATCCATCAATCAACCAGCTGTTCAATACTAAAAAAATCGGGAACTAATTGAGGATTTTAAGAAATCTTACGACGAATGAAAGGTCTAATTAAGATTTATAATAAAAATTACATTTTTAGCTATGTCTTATACATTTTAATTTAAAAACTGGAATTGTAAATATTTTCCAAAACATACTCGAAATACAAGTAAACCACAACGGGTTGCTACACAACTTAGATAATAAAAAATAAATAAAATCACACTACAAAAAGAGTTCACCATATCAAAGTAGCAGGATTTAACGGAGATTCCTACTGCAGTTGTGATAATGATATTAATTAACACTGCTTTGAGATGTTCATAGCATTAGATTGAAAGGAAAGTTCGTGCTGATTAGGAAAATCAATTCGTACCGGAAAATTCTGCCCCTTAATTATTAGACGTTAGATATCGAAATCGATGTCTAATAATTAAATGAAAGAATTTTCCGGTACGAATTGATTTTCCCAATCGGTATGAACTTTCCGGATAATCCAATATCTTGGGATTAATACAATATTTAATTCGTCATTAGGTAACATCGTAAAATACGTAAATTGTTTGTCAAGCATCGTTCTAAGACGTTTTCAAGCAGTATACTTTTTTTACTATAATCTTGCTTTTAATCAATAAAATGACATTTTAAATTATTTACTTATCCTATAACTTAAATGGGCTTTATTATTTTGTGTTTAAAATAATGGAAGGAGTGTTTAAATTGTTTTATATAAATATAATTTTTAGTGTACTATTATGTATGTGTTAAATTTAAATCACTTTGTTATGCATTACAATATATGTAGCAAAAGAAAGAATATACATATTGCAAAAACTGATAAAAAATATCTCTTTTTTTTAATATTTTAAAGTTTTAAAATGAGACAAATAGTATACAAAAACTTTACTCACCGTTATACGATATTAATCCTTTTTTTTTTTTTTATGGAAAAAATTTACCCTTTTATTTATGTTGCATAAAAATCTTCTATATTTTGAATATATTTTAAATATACAGCTGAATATGAAAGGAAAATTAAAAATAAATAAAGATTACTTAAGAACAAGCATGTAATAGTTTGAAGCTTTCCATTCTCTTTCTATAAAAAGTATTTGTCGAAAATGAGAAAGATATTGAAAGTATATTTTGAAATTGCTTATCTACATTATTAAATGAATCTACAGATTATTACGAAAATTTAAGAAATGAAAGTCACCGTTATATAAGACTGTGTGAATAAAAATTGCTGTAAACAAATTTAGATTTGATATTACATGTATATATGAAATATCAACACTGGTTTGTTGGTTTATTTATGAAGCTTTTTTGTTTGTTGTTGTTGTTTATTTGCTTTTATGAAACAAGATATGTCAAATTTTAAATAAAGGGGTTTAAATAAAAAATTCAGCTTTGCGATTTTTTTAATCATTATTATAAAAATTTAAGAAATGAATGTCACTGATCATACAAATGATTCTATGCTTAAGTAGTGCTGTAAATTAAATTATATTGAATGTTATGAAAACGTATGAAATACTAAAATAAGTTTTAAATTAAGTTTTAACTTTTCTTTTACGAAGGAAAATATCAAATTTTTAATAAAACTTTTAAATTAAAAATAGCATAAAAAACTGTACTTACTGTTATATGATATTCAATTCGAAATTATACTTTTAATGACACAAATGTACTTTTTATCTGCGTTACATAAAAAGCTTCTTCATTTTGAAATTATTTTACATATACAAGGATGAAAGGGAAATTTAAAATAAATAAATAATACTCATGAAATCCATGTATAACTTTCTCTTTTTTAAAAACATGTTCAACGAAAATGGGACACAAAATAAAATTTTAATTTGAAAGTGCTTTTTAACTTTATGAAATGATTCTAGAAAATACTTCACAGAAGTTAATTCCTATCTCTTACAGTTTTTATCATAAAAGTAAAATAAATAGTACACATACTTTTATGTGATTACACTAATTCGATAAGTATATCGCTTCTTTTAAGTGTCTTCTTTCAATGCTTTCGTAATTTTCCTCGATGACTATTAGGATTATACGAGAAAAACATTGCAAATAAACATCATGAGAAACTGCGCTGATATTTTCTTGAAAAATAAATATTTATATTCAAGCGGAGTTATCAAAAAATATTTTTTTTCTCTAAATTTATACAAACAAAAGAAATAATTATTTATTACAGTGAAAATATTCTAAATGTACAGAGAGTGATGTGAAATAAACACATAAAATATTTAAAAGACGTTAATTATCAAACAGTTTTAGTTATTTTCAAATACTAGCATATATAAGAGTTCCGTAAATACCTACTCCTACATATTTTTTTTTAATTCTTGATATAGATACAAACGTTATTAAATTCTCGTTAAATACTGACAATTTCGTCATTATTTATTGATTATTAGCAACAAAGTCTATTTTTTCCTGCGGACATTTTTGTTGTCGTTAAATATATATATATATATATATATATATATATATATATATATACATATACAGGGTGATTATAATTAAAGTTGCACTTTCAAAAGGCTGTAAAAAAAGAACCACTGGCCAGAGTGACCTGATAATTCATCTGAGTATACGTGAAGCAATGGAAATATGTTTTGAAAAAGAAAAAATCTTCAAATGTTGACCGATAGATGGTGCTGTACCCGTCATAAGATGCTAATTAAAAGATGTGACATGCTGCTGCGGCACTCTTTGTCAGTCATCGGTCCAGAACCCCTTCTTAAACCCTTCAATGCAATTGCCGCACAGTCGCCGTTCTTGCAAAAAAGCTTCACAAGCAGAGCCTTCTCAGTCGCAGAATAACAGGTACTGCATGTTCCCCGCTTTTTTATCACAAGTGTAATGTGCGGTGCGCATGTCACGTCTTTTAATTAGCATATTATGACGAGTATAACGCCACCTATCGGTGAACTTTTCAACTTTTTTTCTTTCACAAAACAAAATCCCATCGCTTCACGTATACTCAGATGAAATATTAGGTCATGCTGACCAGTGGTTCTTTTTTGCAGACTTTTGAAAGTGAAACTTTAATTATAATCACCCTGTATATACGTTTGGATGCCTGCAAAAAGCCGATTGTAATTTTTATAGCTCATATATCACTTCTAGATATTGCGTAATTTTAATTTTTACATAATCGGCTAAGAAAGAATATGTACTTTCCAATGAAATTTGCTTGAAACCTATTGTCATAATTGGTAATTGATTGTACAGAGCAAATTAGAAAGGAACAAAGCAGATTACCTATCAGATGAGATTAACGATAAAATACCGCACTTTTGCGCATCTGTCAACGTAGAAAAAGAAGATTTTTTCCTTTTACAGTGGCGGACGAAAAAAAATGCATCACTTGTAATACAATGTAAAAGTGCGCAAATAATATGTTTTATGTTTATGTTTTGTGAAAGTATGATGTTGTTACAATAAAATAAATCTGTAATTCGCAGTAAAAAAAATTTCATGAAACGTCGAATTATTCTGAATATGTTCTGTAAGTGAAACATGCAGTATTTAATCAAAACATGGAACAAACTGATTGACACATAAATGCAGTAGTTAATAACAAATTTTACATAACTGCTACTATTTTACATGCCCATTTATGTAATTATACACAAAAGGATCACTTTAGCATTTTGTAGATCCTTTGCGAGCTGTCATGACAGCCTTGCAACGGAACGGAATGGAAGAAATCAACTTCTGAATGCAATCGAGGCCTATTTCATGGTACCAAACTTCAAAAATGCTTTAATGCAGTTTGTTCTTGATAGCTGGCTTCTTTGCAGCAATTTAAAAACCAACTACATGCTAAAAAATTTCAATGAGATTAAGATCAGAACTTTTCCCAGGGCAGTCCAAAATTTTAATACCAGATTTTTTCAGATATGCGTGCACCTAAAGTACAGCGCCTAGAATACATAGTGTGGAAAACGGTTTCACCGTTTTTTAATTCAAAATTTTCGAATTCAAACCGGAAATTCAAAAACAACATTTTTTACTTTAAGAAGTCACGAAATATCTGCCATTAAGTAACGAAAAGAACATTATAGGGAATTTCTGGTATGAATACGAAATTTCGGAATTTAAAAAAAGCCAAACTGGTAATGCTTTAAAAAGTGCTAAAAAATTGTAGCCTATAAACGTGCAACGATGCGGTACAATAATAGGACGATCGCAGCGACATCTGCTTTAAAAATAGATTTACCTTTAGCAAAAGTAACCGTTTCACTATTGACAAAATGAACATAATTTCTGTTAATAAAATCTTCTTGTAAGTGTATATTTCAGATGTAACTGATTTTGAAGTTAGTTTTTTATCATATCAAGGAATTAATCTTTTCTACTCTTCTAGCAAAGATTCATCCTTTGGTATTCTAAATAGGGATAGTTTCTAGTTTGCTGTCTTGTATCGAGTACTGCAATCAGGCACAAAAGAATGCGTATCACGTTTTTTGGCCATGATCAATATCATTCATATTTTCAAAGCTTACGAAAATCACTATCCAAGTCAAAGGAAATAGGGTATAATTTAATTATTTAAAATATTTACCACCAGCTGAAACCTTTTCTCAGTTCGATTCTTATACAATGTTTGCTTTGAAAACAAATAGCAGACAGTGGCGTAGCCAGAGAGGGGGTGTCCAAATGCTCTGGAAACCAGTAATATTATAAAGTTTTCTTCGCCTTCAATATCGCAGAAAATTCTCCGATTTGATAAGACAAAAATATTTTTATAAAATTAGTGGTATCCAAACCATCTGGACCTCCACCCTGTCTACGCCACTGCTAGAAGATGTCGCTGCGATCGACCCGTTATCTTTTCAGCATCGTTCTACATTTATCGAATTCATTTTTTTTTGTACTATTTTGTAGCCGTTTTTCACACTATGTATTCTAGGCGCTGTACCTAAAGTGAGGAAATAGGTGGAACATTATTTTTGTAATATATTTTATGTTGTGAAGATACAAACCTGCAAATGACGCAACAAAATAATTTATGAATAAATTAGATTTTACTTAACGATTTCGCCGTATGATAGGGTGATGAGTATTTCTGAAAACTGCATTCTTCTGCAACTTTAACATTATTTTGAATAACTGGCTTTAAACACTCCTCCAAGATGTCGGTGTAAAATGATGTATTCACATTTCCAATAATAAATTCCAGTTGTCCAACCCCTTTGCTGGATATGCTTTTCTAGACCATACTAGACACTAGGATTACTGTGAATGTGACAGTCTGTGATATGCAGTTTCGATAATATGCTTCACTTTTTCGTCTCCTAACATACCACGTACATACCTATTCGCAGAATTAACTTTGGATTCATCCAAATAGATTACTGAGTCTCACTGAGCCTTTGTCCCAGAAACAATCTGTTTTACCCAAGCAAGGCCTGCATCTTTCTTTTTTTCATGTATAAGCCTTTTTCGGTGGGTGATAAATATGCAGGCCGTATTCCGTGAGCCATCTTTGGAAGGTTTGTGCACTTATATTAATGCCACAGGCATTTTTAAATTCAGCTTTTAAATCAGCAGTACTTGTAAGACGATTACGGAGACACATCCGTTTCAAATATCGGTGTAGTTATTATCTTTTTTGTCCTTATTCGGCCCTTCTCTCGACATCACCACTTTAACTCTTCAATTTAATCACTCTTGCAGTTGTAAAATGATGGCATCCTATTTTTTGGCGATCGTACGTATCGAAAAACCTTCTTTAGCTAAAGCAACTGTCCCATTTCTTTTTCACGGTGTTAATTGAACGTACAGAGACATGTTTTTACAGTATAAAAAGTCACGACAATATGCAATACTTCCTAACCACAGTATGATGCAATAGTGACGTGCAATGATGTCATATCTTGCTTTGAAACAACTAAATTTATTTGATGCAAGCAAAATAGTGCGTTTAGCATTGCAAAATGTTTTTTTTCTAATTGATGCAGTTGTTTTGTTCCACCACTATATGTTAAACAAAAAAATTAAGATAAAGTAATCAAATTATAATAATATCAATGATACGTTGCATTAAAATAAATTCGGAAATTTAATTTAATTTTCCTGAATTTATCAACATTCTTTATATAACTATATATTTTCTTGTTATAAAACTCCGATAGGTTTTGCACACCAAAAAGAAAAATTGTTTTAGGAAGACGTGCATTTTTTTTTCTTTATTTAACGTAATTTTTGAATAAAATTATGTATATACTAGTTTCTTGAAGAAATTAACTAATATCTATGATTTCTGTACCTTAAAAACTTTATTTTCAGTCAAAATATCAATTTTAAATTTTCTCAGAATAATAAAATTAAATCTTTCACTTATATAAAATCGTTTGAATATTGTTTTGACCAGAGCAAAGCAAAGCCATTCGAAGCAAAGTTACAGTTATAAATGTTTAAATTAGTAATCAACGCATTTAATATTAGATGCCATTGCGTAAACAATGTATGTACATAATTTATAATAACGTAATTACAAAAAAAAATCATTATTTTTTAAACATTTAAAAATTATGTTATTTTTAGTTTTAGCAATCGGTCTATTTTAAAACTGATTAATAATGGAAACAATAATAATAGCAATAATAACAGTTACAATAATAATGAAATCATGCAAGACATATCATGAAATTTTGAATGGATTTTATGCAATTCTTATTAAAATAAACGAGCTGTGTACATTAATGTAATAATTGCAATATAAATCCGTTACATACAATAATAATATAATATAATATTGTAATGATTATCTTTTTATCTCAAATTGTTCCTATTTACAGTTTTTGTTTAATTTAGGGTGTCTCCACAAACAAATATTTTTGTACACGCATTGTAATAAACCTCAATGCCGTATATCAATGCTGTATTTTCAAAATAGTAATTTAACTACTTCTAAACTCACTTCAAATAATCACCCCCTCCGTAATGTACCGGAATTAATTTGTGTGTCCCTGTAAAAGAACTAGACAGTAAGCATGCCAATTTCAATCCGACTTTTTCTCTTTGTCCCCATAGTTGAACAATAAATGCTACATATTTTTTTTTAATAGGGAACCTGCTATAGTGAAGATTAATAATGTTCATAAATTTCATGGCAACTGAGGTGACAAAGTGAAATCATAATCACTTTTTAACTATATTCGAAAATTTTGATAAATCACACAAGAAAAGGAATTTGTGTAATACATCTACGCTTATTAGTCTTCTTAGAAGACCGCTATTACTTGATGAATCGCTTAGGCAGAGAAACTCATACATTCAACAGGAACTTTTAATTAAAATTTTATTTTTATTTTTATTTTTTCCGGCAATTTCAATATATTTTTCTGTTTAAAAAGTTCAAATAAAGTTTATTATAAACTTCAACAGAATTTAGCTATTTCTTTTGATATGAAGCAATTTAATATTATTGAAAAGCACTTCACACAATTACACAAATATACTGTAATTTATTATAATTACTTTATGTGTAGGTAAAAGGTCTATAAAATTCAAATAAAATCAGTCATAAAAATGTTGGATACCTCGGAATGCTAACGCCGCGCAATACCAGAAAATAGAAAGTCCAAAAGGCTCATATTTCAATAAAAATTAATAAAAATGTGTGTGTGTAAATATGTGAGTGTGTATGGTGGGGGGGGGTGTACAAAAATCCACATATTTCTACCTCGTTCCTAGACTTCAAAAGGACTTCTTAAGATATTCTTATGTTTCAAGCCGAAAAACTCCCATAACCAGGGCATGACAAATGCGTCGCTATCGCCACTGACGACCAGATTTTTCTATCTGGCCACCAAGTTATTTAATTTGATGTTATTATTATTATCATTATATCTTTTGCACAAAAACTGACCTAAGAAATGAGCACGAACTGCATTTTCTCTCTTTTTCGGCATATTTAATTTTGGCAAAAATAAGTTTATCAAATGCAAATTTTAAACTAATAAAAACAGAATTATTTGACTGACTTCGACACGAAAAATTGGCAAAAATTGCTTTCCTGCGTCGCTATTTCATCGATGTCTCCCTCCTCCTTCATCAGATATAGATTTTGTAGCATTCAATTATCCAGATTTTTTAAGACTTCGGCAATCAGCATTTGCCGAACATGACGGTTAATGCAGCCTTTACAGATTTTTTTTATTTTGTTTTTTCATAGATAAATAATTTTGATAAATCTCATTAGAAAACTTTGGTCATATTATTTTTCTAAAATATGTAACTATTCTAAACTATGTAACTGATATTCCTAAATTATGCATATTATTTTTTTTTCTCAATTAATTGGTTAAAAAAAACTGTTGTGCTTTTGAAAAATAGTGACTATGGAGGGGGACGGGTAATATTTTTTGCTGGCGACTAAAATTTGTTACTGGCTACCAGATTTTTTCAAATTTGTAAAGCCCTGCCCATAACACCATAAGTAATGCAAACATTCTCATAGAAAATACAATTACTTTGCGTTACCTTTTTACTCTTAAGTTTTTGATACTTCAAAGTCTCATAACACATCTTTGGACAGAAAAGGAAAATAACAAATTTTCCTCACTCTAATAAATATAGTTAATGCAATGTATAAATTAGGAAAGTAACACAAACAATTAGCATTTCGGAATCATTTAATGAAAAATTATGCAGGAATACATTTCTGTGCTCGGAGCTACATAGAAAATAAATACAGATGTATTTTCAATAGAAAATAAAAAATATAGAAACAATCTATGGTTAAAAAATTATATTTTTAAAATGTTGGATTGCATTCGTTATGATTTTTTTTGTTATGATTTAGCTATATTAACTGAATTAAAATCTGATTGTGTGTATCTATTTAACATTTATTCTTCCTAAAATGTGGAGCATTGTGCAATGACACCAATATTAGCTATTCGGATGGATATGAGAATGTCATCATTTGAACTTTAATTTAGTTTCCGCGATATTAGTTTCTTTGTAATTTTTAATGCCATTTCTGTAATAATGACAACAACATTATTCCATTGTTGTATAAAAAGAAGAGAAAAAAGGGAAATAATAGGATTATGCTACGTTTTGCTGACATTTTTCACAAATGATATCAACTTAGAAAATAACTTCATTGATATCGCAAGCTGATAAAACTACAACATTTTTTTATAATTTACAGTGTCTTTATCAGAGAATGGTAACATACTCAAGGGGTGCATGCTGAGTTGGGTTGGGTTGATTATTGACGGCCAATTATCGACACTAGGGATATAGGCCCAGGGGGAGTGCCCTTCGTGGGGGTCTTTCTAAGGGAACCTAATCCGTATTTACGCATGGAGAAAATCCACGGCTCGAAAGAAAACCACGAAAACTCCGAGCGATTAGGCCGACGGGCGCGATTGGGATCGAACCCAGCACCTCCCGTCTACCAGCTTCGAGAGCACAACCTCTCAGCCACAGGGGTGCATGCTGAGATTGAAAAGTTTTGTCTAAAGCATAAAAACCCATTTTACAGAACTTGGCGATACACTCGCCTGGACGTGTTCGCCTCTATGAATTAGAAAAGTAAACAAATATTAGTTTGGTGATAGTTGTAGGCTCGCAAAGTTCAAGATAATGGAAGTTCCCAAAGTTTTGGTCCAATATCCTCTAGACCAATCAAATTTTATTGCACGTATATTACTATATTATCTTATAAAGGCACTCTGCTGTAATTGCATCAAGAGCAATTTTCGTGATTTTCAGCTGTTATATTATCAATATGATTTCTTACTTATAATAACAAATTCAATAAAATTAATATTATAAATATCTGTAAATATAGAATACAATTAATTACCTTTTTTCCCTAAAATCGAAAGATTTCATACAAGTACAACACCTCGGGTTTCTACGCAGATAGTTATCTTTTTTTAGTCTTTTCATAAATGTAAATGTTTTAAAATGTTCAAGGTGATTGTGAAACAAGAAACTGTGTTTCTAAAATTTTTGTGATAGTAGCTGATATGACATTTCAAGTAAAATTTATAGAAATTATTTATAAATCACTATTTACATTAAAAACTTCTTCCTCACGTTGTAAACGAATTTTTCCGTTATTCTTTTACATTCTGCATTCTTCTTTAAAAACTTTTTTTATATATATATATATATATATAACCAATAATTATATTTTAAAAAGTATTAAACATTGTTAATTTTTTTACAGAAATCAAAAGACTAATTTTCCAAAGAGAAAAAAAAATATATAGATATCAGATTTTTAAAAATTACTATTTATTATTATTGTATTTATTATATTCTTATGTATTATTATTATACAATTTATTATTACTAATTATAAATACTATTTATTCTTTTTATTTACTATTACTTAATCAATTAGTGTATATTGGTAATGGTATTACTATTTATTATTACTTCTAAAATTCATTAACATTGTTTAGCATAGGTATATACGTGTATCATGTGCATGCTTAATTATCTTATCTATACATGTGTGAAATTTTCTCCAAGGTAGATAGTTTAATCATCCTCCATAATTTTCTCATTATATTATTCTGAAAACGAAGACACTAAAACTTGAAGTTTTAGTTAAGAAATATTTTGAAAGCCCAGAGCAAAATTTAAGCATCTATTTAAATAGTTAAAGCATATATTTAAACAATAAATTATTATGTGATGTATAATTTTTATAAACGCAAATAAGCAGAAAATTAATATTCTTTAAATAGTATTTGTGTATTTAGCATCTTATAGTTCAAACACCATTTCATTCTTCTCTACTTTAATCACAGTCATTTACTTAGACTGATTGCCCTCAAAAACAAATCATCTTCCATTCTCTGTTTTGAGATTCTGAGTACACTTAATGAAGCATGAATCTTAATAGCCTCATTATGTTACTTCGGTTCTTCTTCTGTTCATTGTATATTTATGAAAGTTTACCATCAATTTAGTAAAAAAAAAAAAAAAAAAAAAAAAAAAAAAAAAATGTGTAACATAATAAGTGTATGCGTTTGTCATCATTAGTAAAGAATTAAATTAATTCTTTACTTTAATAACAGTAAATAATTAAATTAGTGCTGTCTCAATGATGACGAAACACCATTCTTTAACTTATTGTGTAAACAGACCTATTATCTAAAGACCTTTAGACTGCTTCAACAACAACGTAAGTAATTTTTTTATTAAAATAACTAGCTGTTTAACCCGTTCTACGCACGGGAGTTCATGAATTTAATTCTAAAATGTGAATAAAATGAATTTAATTCCCCTGTTAAAGTGTTCAGTTGTTCAATAACTATACGATTTAGAAAAAAAAATTTACTACTGTACATTTTTTTTAATTAAACTTAATTTATGTTGCTATGGCAGCAGACGATTAAACGATATCTTTGGAATAAGGGAATAAATAGAATACAAATTTTGTTGATGTTTGTGATAAAATGTTTTTCTTTATTTAAAAAAATAAATAAAAATGAATCGCAATTAAATAATATCTAATTATTTGCATGTGAGGTAAAAGAATTATCGTAATACCCGCTACAGCTTCTTAGTATTGCAGCGTGGCGTCCGTAATATGTATATCTCACATTGCAGTAAACATTTAGAACTGGTTAGAACTCGAGCAATTACGGGTTGACAGAAAAAAATGCAAAAATTTGTCAAAAACATAAAATAAAAAAAATCTATTTAAAATTTTCAAATTTTTTGCCCCAATTGTTCATAGACTCCCTACCAGCAACCCATATGCAAAATTTCGTAGCCCTGCGCCCTGTTGTTTCCGAGTTTTTGAGGTTACAGAGCTAGATACGCGCACGGATTTTATATCATTCTAGCTGACCCGCCCGGCGTTGCCCGGACCCGTGTAATAAACTTAAATCTCTTAAAAAACGAAACTCTGTCCCGGATCTCCGATGACTTTGGCACCGTATACCGGGCATGCTCGTACGCTCCGGAAAATCTTTTATTTCCACCTTCCACCGTCGGGGGAGCATTCTGCTCTAAACAAACCCCTTTCCGAACGAACATCTGACACCGGTTCCCGCTGCCTACGGCACCGTATAGTAGACGTGCTATGAAAGTGAGCTGGTTTGGAGAAGATGGGAACATTATTAGCCGAGTTATTGAAATAAGGCATAGTTAGAGAAAATGACCTTGAGGGGGGTGCAGGGAGGAGGGGATGTTCAAGTGTCCTTCAGAAAATGACTAATTAGGAGGACCACTATGCATCTTTAAAAATTTGTTCGTTTGGTTAAGCTATGAACTTAATTACAAATTTGGCTTAAACTATTATTCGGAAATAGTGGTAACTACTACTCATAAATTTACTTTAATGTTACAGAGGGTGACTATTAAGTTAATTATAATTTTTGTAATCAGTTGCGTTGAAATCGGAAAGATAGTTGCTGAGTTATGGAAACGGGGCATAGTTAGAGAAAAAACTTGAAGGATGTGCCGGGGAGGAGCGGACGTTCAAGTTCACTTCAGTAAATTACTAATTAGGAGGACGACTATGCATATTTAATAATTCGTTCGTTTGGTTAAGCTAGTGTAGTAACGTGAGACGGTGTATATATAATTAATAAAATCCATTATCGTTTGAAACGAAAAAAACTTTATTGTAAATTAACATTAAAAAATAAAAGTAAAAAAATATGATGAACATATCCACGTTGTAAAAGTATAATTTTAGAAATAAGCATTCTGACCTCCGCTCAAAGAGAACCTCTCTCCAACTTGTTCAACATCCAAGTCCCCTCTTCTCGTATCCTCCAAAAACCTCTTGCATCTCCCTCCAAATCCCTTAGTGACCTCCCCCTGGAAACTGCCCTTTTTCCATGAGGAAAGAAACGCCCCATAATCTCTTCTGATTGACGATCTTTTTTAATCCTTTACTTCCCAGTCTGAAAATTGCACTTCGTAGGGGCCAGTTCTTTGTATCCAAAAGAATTGCTGCAGAAAGTATTGTCTTCAATACAACACCTACATCCTAGCGTGGTTTATTTCCAGATAACAGTAAAATTCTTCATTCAATAGGATGTTTTTCAGAAAGAGATTATCTATCAGATTATTTTCATTCTTAGGAGATTCTCCCGTTTCTACAAGTAAGAGATTAGCTGAGCACGTCAAACTGTCACCCTTCTCTATAGTACTATCTTACTTGAATAGTGACAATTCACAAGACCCATTTTTCATTCATAAGGGATTATCTTGATCTTCCGAGTATGTGAGCAATGGAAATTAGCAACATGTCACACTAGGAATTTAATTAGAAATTTGTCTTAGATTGTTATTCGGAAATAATGGTACCCGCTACTCACAAATTTATTTTAATGATATAGACGTTGATTATTATGTTAAATATGATGTTTGGAATCAGCTGCACTGAAATCAGAAAATTAGTTGCTGAGATAGGGAAACAGGGTACAGTTAGACAAAAAGCCTTGAGGGGGGCCGGGGGGGGGAGCGGATGTTCAAGTGCTTTTCAGCAAATGATAAAATAAAAGAGTCACTATATGCATCTTTAAAGATTGATTCATTTGGTTAAGCAAGGAACTTAATTTGAAATTTGGCTTAGACTATTATTCGGAAATACTGGTAACTTTTTTCTAGAAGTACACCCTGAAGCTATGAATGCTGATTTTTATGATAATTTAGTAAAATGGAATGGTTTGGAGAAGTTCGGAACATAATTATCTGAGTTCTGGAAATAAAGCACAGTTAGAGAAAAAACCTTAAGGGAGGAGCCGCGAGGAGGCGCGAGGTCAAGTGCTCAACAACAAATCATTAACATTGACTGTTGGTATGCATCAACTGTACTTTAATTAGGAACATAAATTTAATTTTTACGAAAACTGTTATTCTAAAATAGCTGTATTATCTATATGAAAACAGCGATTAAACCTTACGGGTGAAACTAAAAATGTTAATTTTGTTAAATGCAATTAGTTCTGTTGAAATCAGAGCAGTAGATTTAAATTTATTAATAAGAGGGTCAATTAATGAAAAAGCCGCCGCCAGGTGGCGCGCGGTCAAGTAAAATAAATGTGATAGTTAATAAAAAGTCGTTTATCCCCACCAGTCCCCATCTCCGCAAATTTAACAAATAATCTGTTAAATAAAGTTTTCTGTATTAATAATCTCTATCATACTAATATATGTCATATAAAAAAAAACCTTAAACCCAGATAATTATCATTCATTAAGTCGATAAAATCTTTTAAAATTAAGTTTTTAGCATTTGGCAAAGGTCAATAATTAAGTTGATTGTCTGCATGTCATATAATTTCTGATCCATCGATTTTAAACATTGGACTCGGAATTGCAGTGATCCCTACCTTGATTTATTTAATGACTTCTGCGGAGATTTTATACAACCAACCAACCGAAGATAAAAAAGCGTCAAAAAGCGTATTTTTGATGAGATCTCTTTGTGGATGGATTTTAATTAATATTTAATCTATCAAAAATTTATTTAATATTTTCGAATGTTTTGCCCCAATCGTTCATGGACCCCCTACCAGCTACCCTTGTGCAAAATTTCGTCGCCCTGCGCCATGCGGTTTTCGAGTTTTTGAGGTTACATAGATAGATACGCGAACGGTTTTTAATAGTATAGATACGAGTTATTCGCTTATTATCCATAGGCCATTTTCAGAAAGCATTCATAAGTTTGACGTATGTAATGTGCAAGATTTATTATGTTACCTATGCAAAATTTCCCAATCTACATAGTTTAATCATCTTTCATAATTTTGTTCCTATTAAATTCTAAAAAAAGAATACATTAAAACTTGAGGTTGTAATTAGGAACTATTTAAAAACCCAAGATATAATTAAAACGCATATTAAAGCGATAAAATATGGTGTAATGTGTAATTTTTATAAATCTAAATTAGCAGAAAATTAATATGCTTTGAATATTTATATATTTAACAGCTTATAGACCAAAGACTATTTTCTCTCTACTTTAATCACAGTAATTTACTCAGACTGATTGCGCTTAAAAACAAATTATTTTTTCTGCTTTTAAGAATCTCGGTATACTTAATGAAGCGTTAGCCTCATTATCTCACTTCGGATATTCTTCTTTTTCTAAGTTCCACCTCATCCTTCATTTTATATTTGTGAAAATGTACCATCAAATTAGATAAATAATTGTAAGCTGCAATAAGTGTGTCTGTTTATCATAATTAGTAAAGAATTAAAATATTTCTTTAGTCAATGATGACGAACCATCATTCTGTAATTTATTGTGTAAAGAGGCCTATTATGTAAAAAGTTTCGACTATTTCAACAAAGTTACGTAAAATGTATTTTTTATGAAAATCCAAATAATCTTATATATTAAAATGAGAAGGGATTTTCGTCAAATTCCACTTTTCACACGAAAATGACCCATTTGCGCATGCGTAAAATTAAATCTAGAAGAGTTTACTCTAACGAGAAAATGTTGGCCGAGTGGTATGAGGTGCAATGTGTCTCTGTTTCGATCGTCGTGTCGGTTCGATACCCACTCCGGAAAGAATGACTTTTCTTATTTTATTGGCAACAATTCATTTAATAATGTCATATTTAATTCAGGCGGAAAAGTTATATAATTTGTATTTTTTAAATTCGTATGCTTTATAATTAAGTAAAAATTAGCACCCAAGAAAATTTTGTTTTAATTACTAAATTTATATTAAAAGTATTTAAATTAAAAGATCGTGCATGTAATTATTGATTGAATAAACTGAACTGATCTACAATTTTTATTATATTTGGTATGACCATTATAAGGATGTCATATATATAAGTAATAAGGTACAATTAAAATTCAGGAGATAGGTAATAAATAAAAGCAATTTTGCTGATATACACATATAAATTATGATCAAAGGTTCGAAATTATAAAATATACATTAAATTATATAACAATGTGCTGTCCCAAAAGTATAGACACCTGTACTTTTTTTGGTTTTACCTTTATAAAAGTAACTAAAAACTTACTTTTAATATTTAATTGTATTGCCACGGCACATTATAACATCAAATACACGTTGTTCCATAGAATTAACTAAGCATTGCATTACAGTAGGAGATATTTCATACCACACTTTGTTAATTGCTTGGGTTCTTTTCTTAGGTCATGTCAGTAAAATTTATGACCATCAGGGCCGTCTAAATTCTATTTTTTTTATCACTGAAGATGACAGAAATCCACTTTTCACCGTATGACATATGCTTTCTAGCACACTTTAGACGTGCATCTTTATGTGTCAGCTTTAAGCAAGGTTTTGCTTTCATTCTCCTATATTACATTTTCCTATAAACACTATTTGTGGAAACTCTAATTCTTCTGTGTACAGTACTTTTTAAAATTCTGGAAATTGATGCATTTTCAAGCACAGATAAATTATCAACTGAAGCCATTTTTAATTACATTCTATCATCACGTAACATTGTTTTCTTCTTATCTTCCGACTCGCTTTCTAGTATTCCATGATCCACCTGACCTCAAAACTCTATAAATACTGCTCAAGGATCTCTTTATTCTTTTCGATATTTATAGAGGATTTTGTCATTGCGCTTTTAAATGTAAAATCTTAATAATTTCATCTTTAGAAATTTCTTTAGAACGTGGCATTTTTATCAGAATACGCAGGAAATGTCTGTTCCGAATCACAAACAAAACAATACATTGAACTCAGATTTCACAAAATGTCAATAAATTATTATGCTAAAAATACAGCAGATGATATTTCAAATAAAGGGAAAAATTATTCTGCATTTATAGAAGCAGACGAAATTAAAAATATTTTATTTTGTGAACAAAAATGTAAAAGAAAACATGTAATGCTGTATTGTGTCTATACTTTTGGGACAGCACATTGTTATATAATTTAATCTATATTTTATAATTCCAAACCTTTGATCATAATTTATATGTGTATATCAACAAAACTGCTTTTATTTATTACCTATCTCACGAATTTTAATTGTCTCTTATTACTTTTTATGTTAATGCAAATTTTATTGATTGTCTAAACTTTTGGGACACGGTGTATAATAAGATAAGTATGTGATTATTTTTTGCAAAAAAGGGAAAAATGAAAGGAGAGAAAACAAAAAGAAAGGAAAATATTCATACAGGAACTCTAAATTATCTTGAAATCCATGATTTAACAATTAAACAATGTGTGGAAATGTTAGCTGCAAACAGCAAAGTTTAAATTCAGGGTTTTAGAATCAGACTTGTAACAATTCATTTAACGAACATTTTTAAAAGTCGCGTAGTTAAAAAAAAAATAACAAAAAAATAATAATAACAAAAAATAAATAAATAATACAAAATATTGTTATTTTTTCAAAATATTGGGACTGTGGTAAATAAAATTTAACAACCTACAATATTTTTTAATTACTTATTTTATATTATAAATATTTAAATTAAAAGATTTTGCCCGTAGTTAACGCTGAAATAAAATGATCTAAACTTTTATCTATATTTTGTATAGCCATTATCAATAAGACATATTTGTATAACTAATAAAAGTATATGATTATTCTCCTTAAAAAAAGAAAAGAAAAGAAAAAAAGAAACAAGCAAAAATATCCATATAAGAATTATAAAAGAAATCACCTTGATATCCATGGTTTATCTGGGTTTTAGAGTCAGGCTGATAAAAATAACATTAATAAAACATTTTAAAGATCGCGTAATTTAAAAAAAAAAATAGAAAATACTAAATATTGATATATTTTTTTTAACTTTTGAAACTGTAGTAAATAAAAATAAATCATTCAATTAATATTTTTAGTTAAATTCTTGCTAAATTAATTCAGATATAATAAGATGTAAATTGCTGGAGTGACAACACAAGCTATCGCCTTATATCTATAGAAATCTCTTACACAATATAACAATTCATAAAATTTTCAATACTTAATTTAAAAGCATCTAATTAAAAATAAAAGCATATTTTTAAAGGAACTTTCAACCTATTTACCGTCAAATCTTGACGTGTACAATCTAGTATTTATATTATAATGAACTCTTCATTAAACCACTAATTGGAGAACGAATAAATAAGTATGCAATATTGTCCCTGTATCCCCTCCCTTCCCAGATTGTATCGAAAGAGGAGGGTTTCCATATGGTTCTCATAAAAATTACTGGAGTGGTCATATATATCCTGTCAAGAACTTCAACTGATGTTACAGTAGTAATAAATTCCAATAAAAATTTTAAGTATGACGCTATATAGGCAGATATTAGACTATAAGTTTCAAAGACTTACGAACACTCGAAGCCTCTCGAAAAAACAATTATATCTCACGTTCAATATATACGATGTCCAGGACGCCAGAAATGGAACTTACTTTTGAACTTTTGACATGAGCTGAACTCCAGTCACTCTGATAAAATGCAGTGTTGGATATAGCGGGCAAACCTTGACAGACGGCCGTTACAGAGACAACTTAGTCCAGTCTCAACTGACCTGCTAAATAATTCTGGATCTTGATCCAGGTAATGTGTGACCGGAAACCTACGGATAGAGAAGTTTAAGATTACCAAAAGTTCGTCGATCTTCAGAACTATTAAAAAGAACTCTATGAATACCCTTTAAGTGTAGCGTGTTTACTTCGTGTGAAACTGTAAAGTGGACTTAAATAAATAGATGCTTGGTGTATTCGCCACTCTAATTTAAAGTTGCGCAATAATATGTTTGGATATCCATAAGCCACTTCCAGAAAAAAATGTACACGTATGAACCAGTATTGTCCAACTGGCGGCCCGCAGTCTACATACGGGCCGTGATCCCTCTTTCTGCGGCAAGCTCCTGTACACTTGGAGGCAATGATATTATGTTACAATAATAATTATTATTAATAAAGTAAATTAAAAAATAAAGAAGATAATTAATTAAATACTGTGAAAAGTTTTTTATCAGTAATTTAATATTCAGTAGGTTAGTGAGTAATATTGGTTACATAACATTAAAGATTCGAGAAATGAGTTCGGAAAAGACTTCACAAATCGTTTTTCATATATTAAAAATTAGTCTACATTTTAGATAATTCTGCAATTTTCTGACACCTGACAAGTATCCCAAGCTTCGAAATTTTGGTTTGAATGTGGCTCGTATGTTTGGAAGCACATGCATTTCTGTGTTACGCGTAAATGGGTTTTCTTGCAAATGAAAATTCTAAAATCGAAAAGAGAAATAAGTTATCCCCAGTGGCTTTAATGTCCAGTCTCCGATTCGTGGCAAAAGAGATGGGACCAAAACATCGCCACAACGCCCAGTACTCTCATTGAACCAAAGGTAAAAACATAACAAAAACGAAAAACATTGGTATAACAAATATACTTTGTGAAACTACTATTTATTTGTTTAAACAACTGTAATCAAAATTTAATGTTTATATAATTAAAGAGAGCATTTGATAATGTCCTCCCAACGATTTCGATTTTCCTACATATCTCTGGTCCCGTTACTGTCAGATAATTGAGAGTCTACTACAATTTCTGTTTGTTCGTTGCAGCTAAACCTTCTGAAGATCGTTAAATTTACTGTCGGTTAAGACTTGTTGTAATGCGTGTAAAAAATTTCAACTTTTAAAATTAAACAATATTCGTAATCTATTTTTATTGATTATAAATAATTAATTTGCAAAGTATTTTCTAATTTGTTGTTTCAACATATCCGTTACAGTTATTTTCCTTTCACAAAAACCATTCTATACTTAAACATGTTTTATCCTTGCCAGGACAACTACTCTCTGATACTATCACCTGATGATGAGAGCTGATAATTATTTGTTCTTGAAACTATAGTTCTGTTTCTGAAATTATTATATGAAGAAAGAATACTTTCTTCGGTATCTGTTCCATCTACAGTGAATATATCATTGCTTCAAAATATTTTTTCTTCATTAAGATCGGTGTGTATATAACCCCTTTCCAGTGTTGCCCGAATTAAGTTCGATCAACTCAAACGAGCATTATGTGATTATTCAAATGCATTTTAATTAAGCAGTATTTAATTTTTGTGCTTGAAGAACGAATTGAATTCGTTTCTGTTTTAAATATTTATTTAAATATATAAATGAATATTTTCATATTATACCTATTCTACTTGGAAGGGGGAATCTTGCGACACTGTTAGATGTTTTATTTGTTGTCTTTCACTGATACCAACAGGATTATGTGTATAAAACTAAATATCGATGATGAATGTGTTTTAAAACCATTATGTTTCCATTATAGTTTATTATTTTTTTTTATAATTAGCTATGTCATAATAAAAAAAAAGCTCTTTGGCACAGAAATAATTTAACATTTACATTGGTTCCTGATTTTAATATAAAGTATTAGATTCATAAAGTTTACATAGTTTTCTTTATTATTAATCTAATTTGAGTTCTATTTATAAAAAATTCCTAAGTTTTTAAGTAAAAAGATATCCGAATAGTTTTTTTCATCCCCTACTTCTTTTAATACAATATTCCATTTCTAATAAACCTTTTTTTGAAAAGTCTATAATACAACGAAAAATTGTGTGTTCATGTCAATGAAAACAAAAAAAGCATCGTCTGAAAATTATTGGGGCACAGCAATTCGCCTAAAGTTACTCAAAAGTTGGAAAACCTTATTTTCACAAAAGTTCTAATTAAGGAATCTGTAGTTTATGTAATATGGTTTAAATTAATTATCTGTATGTTGAATATTCATGAAATTAAATACTCATCATATAAAGTTAATTACCTTCTAACTTTTATCATTAAAACATTTCACATTAATTGTTGTCCTTGCTGAAGTCATTAATCATTTTGATAGAACTTGCTAATGATTCTCAGATTGAACAGAATATAAAATAAATATCTGTTGTCACTATTTTAAGGACATGATACATGATTTTATTATGCATTAAATGGACATTCGTTTTAAAAAAATAAAAGAAAAAAGTACTACAGTATCTGTCACAATCCCTTTTCTTACACCATAATGACAAAGAATCCAACTCGAACTTCTTATTTTATTGCCAGTTTACATGTCGCACGGACCTCCATATCGCATTTTTGTATTTGATTAAATCTTTTATTTGTTGTTTACATTTCAGGAAAATGTCTTACGATATTAATCTAGTTCTAATTTATTTAAATATTCGAATTTATTTAATTCATATTACAACTTTTGCTTATACAAATTATGTACGATAATATATATATATATATATATATATTTCCATACATACACACACACACACACACACATACATATAATATATATATATATATACAGTGTGATTCATAAATATTGAAACAATTGGCTATCTCCTTAAATATTGCCCCTAGGCACATACTTCCAATTGCAAATGTTCGAAATTTGATTAGATAAGTTGTAACTCCATGGGGGGGGGGGGGGGGTATTTGAGAAAATACAAAAATTAAAATTTTATACGGCCCCGTACGATAAAATTTCTAAATAGGAAATTTTTCCTTATCCATTCCTGAATTAAACAAAAAAAATCTATTTTGATATCTGCAAAACTCAGAGAGATAGAGAGATATGTCCGTTTTATTAATTCGTGAGGTTTCAAGGGATCAGACACAAATTGAAATGCTGTTGTTTTAGCCACAAGATTAATATCTGTACCTGAGAACCAAACTATCATGTCCAAAAATGACAAATTTTATGTTATCAGCTTTTAATACTAACGAAACTGTTATCTTTTGAGCCAAACTATTGCTATACTTGTATCATAAATTATGTCAGAGATATTCTGTTTCATAACATTGTAAGTCACATATTCTCTAGCACAGTTGTTTCCTTTCTTTTTCTTCTCATGAAAAAAAGTGAAATGTGACTTTCGATAGTTTGGCTCTCGGGTACAGATATTAAATTTGTTTAACGCATACCCTAGTCTCTCATACAAATCTGGCATACAGCCAAAGTTACAAAATTTAAGTTTATTAGAGATATAAAAAATTTTATGCACTTTATGTTTCAGGTCATAGATGGGTTTATTGATATGATGCGAAAGAAAACCATTTTAATGATGGGATGCACTTAATTTTATTTAATTCATTGTCTAGACAGGTGTCTGTGCATATTTTAAATTTATGCACCGGCCGAAATTTGTACAAATTGAAATATTTCTTAAGATACAATTAAGATTTTTTTTAAAGAATACTACATACATATTTATAAGAAAATTTTACAGTATATTTTAAATTACTATGTGTTCGCATGACAAAAACATGGCTTGCAAACCTCCCACTAATCCTCTGTAATATTTAGATTAATTATTAATTTGAACCAGTTAACCACTTTAAAAACAGAAAATTTATTTAATGAATCTTTGACTTATTTCACTTAAAGGTCTTAAGTCGAATTTTTTCAATTAAATTTCTTAGAAGAGTTTCTGGTTCAAATGTATTAAACCTGAGTCAAATAAACACATTTATAACGGAAGATTGGTGGGAGCTTGACATCTATTAAAAAAAAATATGCAATAGCAACGTTAATGATTTTTTATACTCTTAGAATATTACATTCAAATGAAGAGTTACTTTTAAAAAACAATATTGTTTGGAATAAATGAAAAAAGGTTTAAAAACATCAAAACTTTTGAAACTCTATAACAAAAACTAGATTTTTCAAAATATTTCTGTGTAATTTATTAAAATATATTTCCAATGATTCCGTTAACAGAAGTTTAAATTATCGCTATAACTATTTTTATTAAACTTATTGCCTGCCCGACACGTCCTAAGAACAATAAAGACACAGGCCGGCACGGCCCGGCCAGCAGGCCGTGTGGGTTATGAGCATGACGCCAAACTCGGGCTCATGCTGACCTCTAGCATGTTTCTCAAGCAAGTTTAACACAAAAATCTGTACGCTGTTATCATATCATATATATTCTAACACAAGCCAATCTTGTGTGTGTGTGTGGTTATATGTATATATCAAATTTTATCCTAAAAACGGCGCTAACGATTTTGACGAAATTTTGTATTCTACCATTTTGGAGCACCGAAAAACCATTGGGCTAGGTCACATGTTCAAACAAATTCGATTAGTGGGTCATTTTGGGTGTCCATGGGTCAGGGTCAAGCTAATTGTATCTAAAAAATGGTTCAAACGATTTTTACTAAGTTTTCTATCCTACCATTTTCGGGCACGAAAAGACTACTGGTCTGGGTCACATGATCGAGAACTTTCGATAAGTGGGTCATTTTTGGGTCAACGTGGGTCAAGTTAATATTATCTAAAAAATGGCTCGAACGATTTTGATTAAATTTTGTATCCTAAGAGTTTCGAGCACAGGGAAATCATCGGGCTAGGTCACATGTCTGAGAAAAATCGATTAGCGGGTCATTTTGGGTTCACTGTGGATCAAGCTAATTTTATCTAAAAAACGGCTTAAAATTTTACATCCTATGGTTTTCGGGAACGAGAAAACTGTTGGGGTCAGTCACATGTTCGAGAAAATTCGATTAGTGGGTCATTTTAATCATTGATCATTATGGGTCAAGCTATTTTTATCTTGAAAACGGCTCAGAGGATTTGAACTAAATTTAGTATCCTACAGTTTTACGGAACGAGAAGACTATTCGGTTAGGTCACATGTTCGAGAACTTTCGATTAGTGGGTTATTTTGGGGTCAACGCGGGTCAAGTTAATTTTATCTAAAAATCATTTCTAACGATTTTGATTAAATTTTGTATCATACGAGTCTCGGGCCCGAAAAAATTATTGGGCTACGTCACATGTTCGAGAAATTTCGATTAGTGGATCATTTTGGTCATGGGTCATTATGGGTCAAGCTATTTTTATCTTAAAAACGGCTCAGACGATTTGAACTTTTGTATCCTACGGTTTTTGGGCACGAGAAAATCATAGGTCACATGCTCGAGAAAATTCGATTAGTGGGTCATTTTTGGGTCCCTGTGAGTCAAGCTAATTTTATCTAAAAAACGGATCAGACTATTTTGACTAAATTTTATATCCTACAGGTTTCGGGCACGAGAAGACAATTGGGTTTTGTCACATGTTCGAGAAAATTTGATTATTGGGTCATTTTGGTCATGGGTCATGATATTTTAACACAAAGCTAATTTTGACCGAGCAGAGCTCGGTCTTCCCTGCTTCTTTTATATTTAAAAGTTAAGGCATTGTCTTAGATCGACTTTTAATAATGTTTAAATTTATGGTCCTAACTTGCATTTCAAATAAACTGATATCACGTCGCTCAGAGGTACGTTTAAGTAGCGTAAGTCACGAATTTTCGATTTTAATATATCTGTGAATTTTGCAGATATCAAGATGGATTTTTTTTTTTTGTTTAATTCAGGAATGGATAAGGAAAAATTTCCTAATTGGAAATTTTACTCTACGGGGAGCATATAAAAATTTAATTTTTGTATTTTCTCAAATAGACATCCCTCCCCCCCCCCCCCCCATAGAGTTGTAACTTATCTCATCAAATTTTGCACCTTTTTATGAAACTTTGCAATTGGAAGTATGTGCCTAGGGCCAATTTTTAAGGAGATAGCATATTGTTTCGATATTTATGAATCACACTGTATATGTGTGTGTGTATATGTGTATGTATAACGGTCATAATACATGTATATATATATAGGCGCTATATCTAGTATAAATAGTATATATAGTTGTAAGTATAGTATAAATAATATATAATAATATATATATATATATATATATATATATATATATATATATATATATATATGTACATCTATATATAGTATATATAGCTGTGTTTGGGGAGTGTTGCATGCGTAAAACTAGTTGAACACAGCAATACATGTCTCTCAAGCCATGCCACCTGACTCAAGTTGTTTCATTCCATCTCTGTTGGGTTTTTTTCATTGTTGCTGTAGTTTGATTAGTTTTAAGGTTTTATGTTAAAAGAGTTTATTGAGATTTCTAGTTTTATGTTTAAGTAGTTTAAGCAGTTTGTTTAGTTTTCTCTCTATGTGTTCAAGTGGTTTATCGCTTTTAGTTGGTTGTTGTGGTATTGGTTCTGCATGTGATATATCATTAGAGTTTATTATATAGATAGATATAGACAAATGGATAAAAAGATAGAGAGAGATAGATAGAGATATAGTTGTAATATGTATTATAAATATATATTTTGTTTATATAAATATATAATATAATTTTATATTTTATTATATATATATATATATATATATATATATATATATATATATATATATATATATATATATATATATATATATATATATATATTTATCATAATATATATTATACATTTATATATTTATATATTTTATGCATAAACAGGAATTTTTAATTCCTGTGAAATTTCAAAATGCTTTTTGATCTGTAGATTAATAACTAAAGTTCGTTTTATTAATTTTGTATGGTAAATTAAAAGAATCTTATTATTTCGCTTAGCGATACAGCTTGGTTATGACAAGAAGATATTTTACCTAGAAGTAGTTCACAATTCAGTTAAGAAAGAAGATGCTTAACATGACAAATATAGTGAAGGGGCATGTTTATATAATGAAAAGTAAAATCCTACTTGTCACTTCATTCAATGAATGGAGTTTTCTATAGTTACGGACTCATATACCATCTGTTCGCGTTCGTAATTGAATAATGGTTTTTAAATATAGCTTAAAATAGAAAGTTTAATGCTTATCTTTATAATGAAAGTTCTGCGCACAGAAAAGTTATTTAAAATAACTATTTTAAAGTAAATCCAATCTAGTAATGAAATCTAGTTAGTTAAAACTTCTGTTAATGCAATAAATTAATTAAAACACGTAATCTATGGCATAAAGGTTATTATTAATTAGCTCATAGTAAAAAAACATTTATCCCTTATTTTCAGAGGTTTTGTTTAGGCATAAATATCATCAATATGGAAATCTGCTTTAAAAAAGAAATATTTTTTTTCTTCCTAATAATCATGATCTTTTACTAATTATACATCAAGCTAATGACGAGAAATATAAAAATAACGAGAATATACAAATAATGTTTTAAAAAATACGTTTGGACATCTATTATCTTGAGCGTTATAAACATAAAAGGCACTGGATAGCTTGAAGAATTTTTTTTTATTCATTAAAAATTTAATCAATTAATTTGATAAATAAATTAACTGGTTAGCTCCAGGCTAAACTGCAATCTAACAAAGTTTTAGAATATGATGCCTGAAAATCCATTAATGAAGTTCTGGTTTATATGTGATAAAGTAGAATTCTCCAGCAATTACTTTTCACCCTGGAAGGCGATTACTGAAAGCCAGTATTAGCAGAAAACTCAGCTTATTGTTAATGGACTTCCCCTTTTTAAGAGACGTTATTAATTTGCTTAATGTAAACTAAAGAGGAATTTATTTCTCTTTTTTATTATCATAAATGTGTAAAAAGTTTATTCATTTTTTTTAGAAGTAAAGCATAATACTCGTATGTATATTTATATAGTTACGCATATTAAATGGCCTGTGAGATACATTGAATGCACCCTAACAAATTATAGACGCTTTTTTTTACCCAAAAGCATAATTTTAATTATAAAAATGGTTAATAAAGTCATATTAAAAAACATTATGAATTATGATCTACATCATTTTTTACATAAACAGAATGTGCATCGTCAAATTTTTTTGTAGATTTTTTTCGTAGAATTTTTTTTTATTCATTAAAAATTTAATCAATTAATTTGATAAATAAATTAACTGGTTAGCTCCAGGCTAAACTGCAATCTAACAAAGTTTTAGAATATGATGCCTGAAAATCCATTAATGAAGTTCTGGTTTATATGTGATAAAGTAGAATTCTCCAGCAATTACTTTTCACCCTGGAAGGCGATTACTGAAAGCCAGTATTAGCAGAAAACTCAGCTTATTGTTAATGGACTTCCCCTTTTTAAGAGACGTTATTAATTTGCTTAATGTAAACTAAAGAGGAATTTATTTCTCTTTTTTATTATCATAAATGTGTAAAAAGTTTATTCATTTTTTTTTTAGAAGTAAAGCATAATATTCGTATGTATATTTATATATTTACGCATATTAAATGGCCTGTGAGATACATTGAATGCACCCTAACAAATTATAGACGCTTTTTTTTACCCAAAAGCAGAATTTTAATTATAAAAATGGTTAATAAATTCATATTAAAAAACATTATGAATTATGATCTACATCATTTTTTACATAAACAGAATGTGTATCGTCAAAAACATAAGCGTTAAGTTTACAGGTCATTTGAATCATTATTTTTCGAGATATCATTATTTTTCGAGACAGTACGTCCCAACGTTGGACGTACGCCCCACAGGGGTCAATTTAATTTTTTAGGGAGGCAATTTCAAATTTGTTACTAACCCATTCCCTGTCAGTTTTTTGTTTGTTTGTTTGTTTGTATTTTCTTTGTCTTATTTTGGAAAAGTAATGATACAAACAATAAAAGTAATAAGTACAAAATTCAAAAAGAAAACGAAAAAAAAAGTCTTTATTGAATTCTCATAAAGTTTCCAATTAAAAGTTCGAAATAGAATTGAAGTCGGAATGATTATATGAAAACGATTTTTAGATTTTAAACGCCAAAAAACTATTTTAATGTTTTACAAGTTTTTTGGTTTTAGTGAATTTTAAGGAAATTTATGCGAAAGATTCTTTTAGATAAAATTTGGATTATTTAGATAAAATTTAGATATTAATTTATTTCTGTTTATTCTATTTATCAATTCACTATACAACTTATACAATTTTACTGGTGTCAAGGAACTTAAATCCAGCGTTTAAAGTGGGTGTTACCATTAAAAAAAAAGAAAAAGAAACAATTTTTAATTTGTAGAAGACCATTATTTCAAAAATTGCATGCATGTTCTGAAAGAAGACAATATTTCGAGTCCTAATGACACCTTTGGTGTGATTGTGTCGTAAACGGTCTGCAAATAAAATAAGGAGTATCTTTTTTGTATACTGACCGCCCCCCCCATTCTACCGCCCCCCAAGCCTGGAGTTAACACTCTTAATTACATTCTTTTCCTTGCATTGAAAGTGCTGTAGTTTGTAAAATAAATATAAAAATAAGAATGCTTTTAGGCCAGCGTATATGTAAGTATCAGATGAAATAAACCCTTTTATATTATTAAACATACAAATAAACACATCACTTTATTATTATTATTATTATTATTATCATTATTATTATTATTATTATTATTATTATTTCAATCAATGTTTAAGTGTTAAATTTGCTTATTTTTACACACGTTTATTTTGATTTCACTCACTGAATATCTAATAAAGGAATACGAATAGAGCATATGTTATTAAGTAATAATTATGAATTGCAGCTAGAATAAAACCATCGCGAAACACTTTTATCCAAAAATTAATCCTCTAACGGAAAATGAGCATAGTTCGCTAGAGTTTTAAAAAAAAAGTGTCATTTCAATATTTTTTTACATGACAGTTTCACACATGGAGAAATTAATCCATAAAAAAATAAAAGGATTCGTGTTTTTTAACAAGAAAGTGTGCTTACCTTTTGAGGATCCTGTATCTACGTGTTTCATATTTCAGAAGGCAAATCAAGACCCACTAAGACACAGTATTTAATTGAATTTCAATTTCTTTCATAAAATTCTTTGATCGTAAAGTAGCATTATCAAGTTACCAATGATTGTATTACAAAAGATTTATTAATTCCTTAAATCTATTTAATGTTTGCTACAATGGTTATTCTAATTTTGTTTGGATGGCTGCAATTTACGTAAATTGCATAAACGTTTCGACGCAATCAATCTTGAAATGAAATATAATGCATATAAAGAGATGAACATTTTAATAATAGCTTTTGTGTGTGTGTTTAACAGATTAGAAATTCAACCATTATTAACGAATGAAGGAATTCGCTTTTCCGCATTTGCATATAACTGTTTAAACACCAACATTTTGTCAATATTAAGTTGTGAAATAATGTCCAGCTTCATTGTTCGAAATTTCACTGCTTTTCGTGAATATATTAAATGTTCAAAGAGACTGCATTTAGATTTTAAATTAAAGTTGTATTCGAAGGAGGCATTATTACCTTTCTAATTCAATGGATTTCAGTTTTAATGATGTTTGAACTGTATATAATGTCTTATTGTTTATTTATTAATTGAGTAATATTTCTACCGATTAGATTAGATAACGCATTTTATACAATTTTCAGATTACTAATGGCTAGTACGTTTAGGTGGAATTAAATTTTAATTTTGAATTAATTAGTACTTCGGTAATAACATACTTATGTAAATTACTTTCAATGCATTACAGTTTATTTAAATATCACGGACAACTGCATATACATCTACACCATGAAATACTTCACTGTAATATATATATATATATATATATATATATATATATATATATGCATTTTGTTATTGTTATGAATAAATACTTGATACGTTTTAAGCTGTGTAAAATAGGGAGAAACAATTTGTACCCATTTATGTTTTAAACCGTGAATGAAAATTTCATTTTCTAAAGATCTTTTCTTCAATTTTCGAAAATACATTAGAAGATTTGTGTAATCTTTAAATAATTTTTAGAAAGATTTCGTCTATTACCAGTAATAAACTAAATCGGTATTTGTAGAGCACTGTAAAAAAAGGCAGATGATCCTTAAACTAGGAAAATATAATATAACCCTTCCGAGTTACCCACGATTTCGAAAAGCCTTTATTATTAGAAACCTCAGAAGCCACTATATTTTCGAGATTTAAAGAATCATTTATAAAAACAAAGCTACTTTTACTGCCATTGATATTCCTAAACATTTCCCAGTAGTTTTTATAGTGTATTAATAAGTTTTCTCAACTCGGAATATAGGTATTTTTGGTAGCCCATAAATATTTTTTTAAAAATGCGTTTGTAAGCGAGGGGGGATATGTTTTTGAGAATTGCCTACAGAAAACTATATCTTTCCGCCAAAATTTCTGTATAGTAATTTATTTTTATTTAATCGTGTAATGTCTGTCATTAAAACAAAAAATACAATACATAAATTAAATTAGGATGGTAGATTTGTTTCTTTAATAAAAAAAGGGGGCTAAGCCGACAACACTGTATGAAATACCATTTTCCGAATTTGAAGAAAATGTAGATTAATGACCTGTAATAGAACATAGAGCTATTATCAACTATTTAATTTCCAATACTGATACAACCAAATGAAGGCATGTAAATCTCTCTTATAAATGAATTCTACGATGATTTCATCAAAATCACGTAATATGCGACATGTAATTTTCAGTTAATCTACATTGTAAATATGATGTTGTACTTAAAATAAAAAGTTTAATAAGAGTGAAGATGCGGGCAAATGCTAGATATTAAATAAAGCAAAGATTACTATTTGATGACTCTGGTGGAATGTTTAAATTAAAAAAGAAAGACACGCTAAATTGTCAATCTGGAAAAAAGAACCACCTAGAAACAAAATTCATTTTACTAAATAAGTTTTATGTTTTGAAATATGTTTTTTTCATTTGAAAATTGAAAATTCTGTCAACTTTCATCTTAAAAGTTGATAGAATCCGTGGCTGGCAGCAACGTCAAAAAGATAAATCCTGAAGTAGTTCTCCAGCAAATACTTTCTAAGTCTAATTATGTTTGCTTATTAAGGCGGTATTAAAAAAATATTTTTCCACGCTCAACAACTCAAAATTTTGAGACGCATTTTCAGACTCATTTTTAAAAGTAACAACAGGAAACTTGGCGGCGTGATTTATAAAGACATTTATAAAGGCCCCATGTTTTTGTTTTTAGTTCAATTAATTAGAAATTGATTTACAGACAATTATTTTCACAATACGATCTTTTTTTTTGTTTGTTTCCAGCGCTATCGCTTCGAGAAATTCGGTTCAAAATGTCCACTTTGACAGCATTTTTTTAATATATTCCGCCTTTATCAAACAATCGAGACAATACGGACATTATAAAGTTTCTGAATAAGAGAACCTGCCAATTGGATGCATTTTAGAGCAAAAATGAATTTACAAATGTGTCTCAAAATAAGCAGTTTGGATTTGAATACACCCTTAATTTAAAATAGCTTTACAAGCCTTTAAGACAGTTTCATTGATTAAATTTTTGTCCCACATTCTTTGAAAAACAGAAATAGATTTATTTTATGTTACTCAGAACAATATAAAAAAATGCATCAGTGACATTTATTTCAATTTCACTTTATGGATAGAACTACTCAAATTCTGCATGGAAAGAAACATCAAATTCCTCTAATTCAAGAGAAGTCTGCTTAATTACATATAGATAGTGTATAATTGTTTTTCACTTGAAATTCGTTCATCTGAATTTTTCTGCAACAACACTCATTAGATCTTTTAAAAATTTGCAAATGTCTGGTTTATAATTTGCTCTCCAAGACTCGAGTGCCAAAAAGCCTTGGAGCTTGGGACATTTTACATAAATAATTACCCTATATAGTCCGAGAGGCGACGACACCTTTTAAAAATAATTTCATACAAGCTGATTTTTAAATATGTACTTACTTAATAAATAACGAAAACAGGCGAGAGTGTTTCACCCAGAAATATAAAATATAACATTCGATGGCTGAGGTATCAAATAGAAATCTGCTCATAAAAGACAAAGTCCTTATTTTCTGTAGAAGGGGTACTTTAAGAAAAAATCACGAAAAATAAAAAAATCATTTTACGAATTCAAAATAAATTTTATTGAAAAAAGCACAACATTTACTATATTGGTCTAAACGATTTAATTTTAATTGCTTTTATATTAGTGGCTCAAAATCGCCTTCGAACGTGGAAAATAAGGAAAATGCACTTTTCAGTAAAAAGTTTTAAAAAATCTAATAAAACTATCGAAAATGTGAGTCTCAGATACACTCGATCCTGTCTTTACCAATCCGGAACTAAATTTGAAGCCCTCTATATGGGATAGTTTTTGCGCAAAAATACACATAGACACCTTTCCTGTATTAAGGCTGTTCTCGAATTCAAACTGGCTTTTATTTTGCTACTGTTGATAAGGAGTGACTTTGAAGAGCCAGGTATGTACATTCGGTCTTTCATGCTTGCTCAGCATAATTCTCGCTTGTATTGTGCAATAATTTTTGTATCAGTGCAGTGCTACGAATAGATAACCAAAAAGTTCATTTTCGTTACTATGCTCTTTTATTTTCAAGAAAGGTAAAAATGCTAGTCAAACTGCTCGTAAAATTTGTGCTGTATATGGACAAAAGCTGTTTCAGATGACACAGTTCAAATATGGTTTGAGAAGTTTAAGCGAGGAGATTTCAGCCTCGAAGATGATACTCGCTCTGTACGAACATCAACTGTAAGCGAGGACCTCTTATAAAAGAAACTTTCAAGTCATCATGCACTGTACTTTTTGGAATGCACTGTACTTTTGGCCTGTGTGATAGCTATTGAACTGTGTACCGTGGATTTTCAGCGATAGCTTCTTTTAAAAAGTCCTACTTTACAGAGGATGGTCGTCCAGAATTGGCATCAACTTCGATTCTGAAATTTCCGTGCTTAAACTTCTCAAACCACTTTCGAACTGTGTCATCTGAAACAGCACTTTGTCCATATACAGCACAAATTTCCGAGCAGTCTGACTAGCATTTTTAACTTTCTTGAAATAAAAGAGCTTGATAACGAAAATTAACTTTTACGTTCTTCATTCTTAGCACTGCACTGAAACAAAAATTGTCACAATCTTGAGACTTATGCAGCGCAAGCAGAAAATACCGAATGCACCATGTTTGGGTCATTCCAGGTCACAACTTATCAGCAGTAGCAAAATAACTAGATGAAATCACGTTTCGCTTTGAAAAACCGCAGAACTTTCCGGATGACCCAATATTTTGAGAACTGCCTATAGAAAACTACCATTCCACCAGAATATCTGTATAGTAATTTATTTTTATTTAATCACGGAATGTCTGTCATTAATAGTAACAAAAAATACTATACGTAAATTAAGTTAGAATGGTAGATTTTCTCTTTAATAAAAAGGGGGGACGATAAGTTGGCAACACGGTATGAAATAGCATTTTTCGAATTTGAAGAAAATGTAGATGAATGACCTGTAATAATTTCAAAAAATTATTCTTTGGAATAATATTTGAAGTTTTAATAATTTTCTGTATTGATATTTAAAGTTTGTTATGAAAATATTTAATATTAAAAACATCTTTTTTATGCTTTTGTATTACATAAAATATAAAATGTTTTATAAAATATTTTAGTTCTTCAGGCTTTTAATTTTTTTTCTATTTTTTTTCCTTCTTTGAGTATTTTTGTCATTCTGAATAACATAAATTGGATTTCTTTTATTATTAAAAAAATAGAAATAAGGAAATAAAGATATACATTTTTAAATATTGACTTATTAGAAGATCATTTATCAAACGATAGAGCTTTTGCAATTATAGAGCTATTGCCGATAGAGCTATTCAATTTCAATACCGACACTGATGATACAACCAAATGAAGGCATGTAAATCTCTTCTAACATGATGGCATAAAACTCACGTAATACGCAAAATATAATATTCGTAATTTTCAGTTTTACATTTTAAATATAATGTCGTACTTAAAATAAAAATTTAATAACATTAATATTACATTTTTTTTCTTCTAAATACAGAATGAAATTAGATTTTCTCCCCTTAAAACTGAAAAATGTTATACAATGCAAATGCAACATATTTGTACTCATCAAATTTTTATTATTTGCTTTACACTAAAAGTTTTATCGTCATTGAAGCATGTTTTGAAATATAAGGCATGTTCACTTTACCGTATATCTATTAAAAGCAGTTTTTGCTCTTCTAATAATCAAGAAAAGGGAAACCGAAAAACGGATATTAATGGTCAGAAAGTTTCTTTGTCTTTTTAGAATTATGAACACGAAGATAAGAAATTATAATTATAAGAAGAAACGTTTTTCTCAAGAGTACTTTGCTCTGAAAGATAAACATGCTTCAGAAAAATGATAGATGCAAATATGAAAAACAACTTTGTAGACATTCGGAGTAACAACATTAGTTAGCATTTGAATATGTAAAAGCAGTTCTGAATAAAACATTTAAAACATGTATTTACAACCAAGTCATATACGAACTCATTTTTAAAATATCTTATTTAACGTCTAAACTTTCAATAAATGTATTTTTTTTTTTATTTATTTAAGAAGGACGTTTATCACCAAATAAAGATCAATTTTTATTAATTTACTTTACACATGTAAGACATGTTAATTTTTTTTTGTTCTGTATATCCACTAAAAATAGTTTATGTTCTTCTAATAAACTAGAAAAATAAAACAGTAAAAGAGATATTAATGATCAAAAAGTCTTTTTATCTCCTGAGAATGATGAACACGAAGAGCAGAACTAGATCCATTATAAGACAAAGTATTTTCTTCAAAAGTGCTTAGCTTTGAATGATAAACATGCGTGGGAAAAATGATCGATGTAAATATGAAAAACAACTTTGTAGACACTCCGGAGTAACAATATTAGTTTTTGAATAAACGCAGTTCTAGATTTATAGCATTTAAAATATATCAAATGATCACAATAGAAGCATTACACGAAATACTTTTATGATATTAATATTTTCTCAATACCTTATTTAACGTCTAAACTTTCAATATGTGCATGCATATTGTTTAAGAAGCATATTTTATTTAATGAAATACATAGCTAATGAGAAACAAATAACGCCTGAAGCGTAGAATCAAACGTCTATACTTTACTATGAGCAATATGGTTGCTAATTGTTTTCGGAAAAAAAATCGATAGAAAGCAATAAGCATTTCTATCGCTTAATAAGAAAAATAAGCGACGTTAAGAAAGTAGAAGTTAATAAATTTATCATATTGACTTAACCTGATACATTTTTATCAGTAAAAATATCTCAAAAAGTTTGAAAATCACTTTGAAGTACATCTCATATCTATTATGGAAATTGATCACTGGATGTCTTCAAATTGGCAATGGCTTCGTCACAAAACAAACGATACGTCTTTAAAAATTATATCTCATCTAATTAACTATCAACACTTTATTCAGCATTTCAGCTACCTGCACTACGGATGAAATATTGATTTATATAAGAACCTCATTTTGTCATAATTAGTTGTTCCATATTCTTATACAGTATCTAATGGATTTGATATTTTCAGTCTCTTTGACAAGTCTTTTGTGCTAAAAAATATCTGTCTAGAGTTTTAAAAATAAAATTCCGTTTTTATAATCGATTACCTTTCAATTCATGTTGATGGATCTGAAATTCATAAAATCTCTCACACATATTTAAAATTTCTCATTATTAAATTCTAGAGAAATTTCAAATTTTTATTCTCTGGAATAACCTTTGAAATTTTAGTAATTTTCTGTATTGTTATTTACAAGTTTGTTATTACAATATTTAATACTAGCAAAACCCGTGGTTTTACATGTGTGGTTGTAGGAATATGCCAAGTGGTATTTGTGTACCTATTTACATAAGCAAAGCTTATACAGCTACGGATAATTTAGATATTATTAATTAAGTCACATTTTATAGGCACTGCTTTCTTGTAATGCATTATGTGAAGATCAGACTTGAATTAATGAGAAAATCTTCATTCCATCCCACTTGCAGCCACCCTTTTCCATGAAACAGATACAATGCAGTCGACTTGGAAACTGTTTGTAAACTATTGTACAGTGAAATAAGTCTTTAAATCGGTTCATTAGTTTCAGACTCAGTTTCTTACAAACAAACAATTATTTCCTTTTTTACAGTATAACTGGAAGCACCATAAAAATTAAAATACCATTAAGTAATACGGTGGAAAACATTGGTTTAGAATGTTTAACCGACATTTTTGTGTGGCGAAGTATGAAGTACCTTCTTACCTAGTTGGCAATAATATTTCTTTATCACTATCATTTTAATTAATTATAGCAGTTGCTGGTACTTGCATTATATCTTATTGATTAGAAAAGTTAAATCTTACGCTGAGATGACAAGCAGTTTATATTTCTTCTATTTTCAATTTTTTTTAAAAAGAAAAATACATTGTTCATGCGCACCTGCGTCTTAGAAGTCATCTCTGTGCCATAATTAAAGTTTCTAGGCTGACAGTTTCTAAAAAATATAGGTGAATACATATACATCTAGAAAGATTTCCCTCCTTTCCACGCATGTAAAATTTAATTTTTTTTCAAACTTTACTTTGGGAAAATCACGTCTTAATAGTAACCTGCATGGGAAGTTAAAATTTTTTTAGTCCCGATAGTTTTCGATTAATCATGATTATAGAGAATTTTCAATCATTTGATACTTTTAAATCTTTTAAAGTTTTAATCAAAGATTATCACCTGTGTTATTCTGAAATAATTTTTTTTAATCGTTTCAGTGGTTCTAAAAGTAATCTTGATTTTAGAATGTATTCTGCTCATTTCATCCTTTTAAATTTTGATTTTTAAAAACTGTTCTATGCCAAGCATTTATGCTTTAAAGTAACAGCCATGTAAAAATTTCGGATTTCATTCCCTGAAAATTTCATGTAAATCGTTATTAGAACGTCTTTAAAAAGTTTTCTGCTGATTTTATCCTTTTGAATTTCGAATTTTTCAGAAACTGTTCTTAGCGAGCATTTTTATCTTAAGTGTAACCACTATGCCATTGTTTTTGCGTTTTTCACTACACACACACACACTGTGGTTCTTAACTAAAAACACAATGGACTGTAAAAGCGGTTTATTCACAAACAAAATAAAGCGAACCATTATTCTACAACATCGTTTTTTACATTCCAAAAAACAAGAAGCAAAACAGAACACTGAGTGTTGCCAAAACGCGGAAAGTAAGAAAAAGAAACTTACATGAATCCGGAGCACATGAAACCAAGGAACATGCAGCTTTAGCTCGCTGCAGACGATACTTAGATAAACATTCTGGCCCCCGTTGAAATCCCCTGGGATTTCAACAAGTGGTTAGTTGCATACAATTTCTTACTATAATGAAAAAATAATTAATAACACAAACAAATTAATGCAAAAAAATAGAAAAATGTTAAACAGTTCTCAGTTCACAGTTTTTAGTTTCTATAGGAAGAGGACACAGTTTCACTACTGGACGACTGATTACACCACTACTAGTCTTGATCGTAACAACTATGACCTTATTATCTGAACCTGGATGAACAGTTATTATTCTCCCTAATTTCCATTTAAGTGGTGGAAGATTCTCATCTTTGATGAGGACTAAGTCATTGACTTCTAAATTTCGCTGACTTTTCTGCCATTTAGGTCTTTGCTAAAGTTGAGACAAATATTCCCGGCTCCATCTTTTCCAAAATTGCTGTAGGATGAACTGTCTCACATGCCATCTATCGAGGTGACTCAAGGGACTGTGACTTAGATCTTGTTCAGGTATGGAGGTTAACGAAGTTCCAACTAGGAAGTGACCTGGAGTTAGAGCAGTTAAGTCTGTTGGGTCAGATGATATGGGACACAGTGGGCTAGAGTTGAGACAAGCTTCAACTTGTGTAACCAAGGTTTGGAACTCAGGATAGGTTAGTACAGTGTCACCAACGGTTTTCTTCAGATGCGATTTCATTGATTTTTGCACGACTGCATATTTAATCATGAATGGTCTTGAAAAATCTGTTCCAACTCGATGAAATGGTCGTGATTGTGTTACTCTGGATGCTGGAAGCTCAGTCATTATTTGTTTTGCAATTTGAGCTTTATATCTGCAACACGTAACACAAGCTCTTACCATTTTCCGAATAACAGACCTAGCAGCAATGATCCAAAATTGCTGTCTAATTAAAGAAAGAAGAAGTTCTGGACCTGCATGTAAGTATTTTTCATGAAAATGTTTAATTATGATCTTAGTCACATGGTGCTTTGATGGTAATAAGATTAGATGCTTTTCATTCAGACAGCTGTGCGTTTTTCAATCTTCCTCCTACTCTTAATATTTTGTTATCATCTAAAATTGGACACAAGCAAATGAGACTGCTATTTGCAGGTGGCTCTTTTCCAGCTTCTAAATACTGAATTTCCTTACTGAAGTTCACTTGTTGAACTATCCGAATAATGCAGCGTGTTGCGGCTTGAATTTCACTGCTTCATAAAAAGGGTGTATTTCTTTCTACACGTGTCACCTTTGAATTGGAGATTAATCTCAATATCCAAGCAAATATGCGTTGCAACTTGGAAAACGAAGATATTTTTGATATAATATCAAGTTCTTTTACAGTTTCAGAAGCTACAAATGATAAGGTTTTGCGTGCTTCTGGTAATTCTTCTTCATTTATGCGAATAGGTTCATGCAGGGGAACCTCACTGCTTCTTAGCCATAGTGGGCCGTTCCACCACAAGTCATGGGACAGTAGTTCTGCAGGAAGTAACCCACGTGATGCACAATCAGCAGGATTTTCTTTTCCGTCCACATGGCTCCAATTCTCAGCTGGTAAAATGGATTGGATTTCAGATACTCTGTTGGCTACAAAGACTTGCCATCTTTTAGGATTTGATCTTAGCCATGACAATACAATTTGTGAATCACTCCATGCGTGCACAGAATCAGGTTTTATATGTAATGCAGCTCTAACTGCCTGTATTAAGTGTGCCAGTAATACTGCAGAACATAATTCAAGTCTTGGAATCGTGACAGGTTTTAGTGGTGCTACGCGAGTTTTAGCTGTTAAAAGTTTCACTTCAATGTTAGAGTTATCACAAGTTTTAACGTAAATAACTGCTGAATAACCTTTTTCTGACGCATCACAAAATTCGTGAAGTTCACATCGAGAATAATTGGGCAAGATTACTTTCTAGGTATATATATGGAATTTAAGAGTTTGACTTCTTGGCACAAAATTTTTCACTTTTGGTCAATATTTTCTGGTACTGGGTCATCCCATGATAATTGTAATTTCCACAGTTCTTGAAGGATCATTTTAGTTAGAATCACAAAAGGTGCAATCCACCCTAATGGGTCAAACAGCGTTGATACGAATGACAGAATAATTCTTTTAGTAGGGACACCTTGATAATTTATATTACTGAAATTAGATTTGAACATATCATTATCAGGATGCTATTCCAGTCCTAGAACTTTAATGGCCTTATTGCCCACTACACTATGTATATTATCGTTAATTGTGTTTGCTAATCCAGCATTTTTCAATAGTGATGGTTCATTTGTGGACCATTTATGTAGCTCAAATCCACCGTTTTTTAGCATTTTTTGCAAATCATTTATCAATTCAGTACCTTCCTGACTATTCTCAACACCAGTTAAAACATCGTCGACATAAAAATCTCTTAAGACTATAGTCTTTGCTTTTGGGAAATTAAGACCCTCATAAATTGCTAACTGACTGAAAGCTTTAGTTGCAAGATATGGAGCAGCAGCAGTTCCATACGTGACAGTATTTAAGCAAAAGACTTGTATTTGTTTATCTGGACTATCTCTCCATAATATTCTCTGAAAATCCCTATCATTGTCATGAATTTTTACCTGCCTATACATCATTCTTATATCAGCTGTTATGGCAATATTATGAAATCTAAACCTTAATAAAATACAAATTAAATCATCTTGTATTTTGGGACCTACCATTAGAGTGTCGTTTAAAGAAACACCTGTTGTTGTTTTAGCACTCGCATCAAAAACTACTCTTAATTTGGTAGTTAAACTAGAATTGTTTAAGACGAAGTGGTGTGGGATGTAATAATGTTTAGTTTCTAATTCACGATCTGTATTCGAAACAAAGTCCATGTGGCCTAGAGATAAATATTCTTTCATAAATTGAACATATTGGTTGTAAATGTCTGGCAGGGTCTTTTATCAAGATAAAGAAATCTTCTGTGCGCCATTTGGCGTGAATCACCTAAAATATCTCGATCCTGTTTGAATGGTAATGCGACTGAATAGCGGCCTGATTTTCCTCTAAAATGAGAACTCTCAAAATTTTTTCACAATGTTTTTCTTCAACTGTTAAAGGTTGCACATTTGGAATTTTTTCTAATTCCCAGAATGAATTTACTAACTCGTCAGTTTTTGTACTTAAATGATTTACAAGTTCTGGATCAGTTGTCAGCGTTTCAAAATTTGTAGTACCTGAAATTATCTACCCGAATCTCGAATTTAAGGCAAATGGAAGGTTAGGTTCACGTTTGACAATTTCCCCAGTCATTAAATGCATAAATACATTTACACCAAATAAAATGTCAATTTTTTGTGAATTGTAAAACAATGGATCAGCTAACATTAAATCACTGAAATTATCGCAAATGACTGAAGGTAAAGATACATAGGAATATTATCTGTCACTTTATCCATTACGAATGTTGATGATGATACTCTAAGATCACTTTTAAAGTGAGAAGTGAATAATAAATCGAATTCCCCATTACTCAAAGTATTAAATGTTCCCAAACATGACACAGAAATAGAACTATCTTTTACCTTTAATCCTAATTTGCTTACACATTCTCTAGATATAAATGACTTCTGAGAGCCTGTATCACATAAACATCTGCATTTTACAAATTCTTGTTGACAATTTTGAACTTTTATTAATGCGGTACACAACAAAATATGACTCTTTTGATTACTCTTTGCGTTTGATTTATAATGAGAGGCACAGACTGTAGACGAAACATTATCACTCACTCGCTGACTCAACTTTTTTAGGGAAAAATTCTTGTGCGTGTGGGGACATGCTAGTCGTCTGAGTCTTATTCCTTGAATTATTTACCATGTGCAAAATACTATGATGTTTCTTAAAGCAGTGATGGCACGTATTTAGTCTCCTACATTTATTGAGAGAATGCATATTAGATAGGCAATTGAAGCAATAATGATTATGTTTTAGGAAATCTATTCGTTGTTGAACAGGCAAATTAAGAAATTTCGAGCATTTAGCTAAACTATGTTCTTCTTTACGGTAACTACAACCCTAAGTAGCTACAAAAGCATTATTCTTATTTGGAAATACAGATTTAGGTACCTTATTTACCACTAACTTGCTATTTTGAAGAGTTCTTGCGTAATTCTTAAGAAATTCAATTAAGTTCTTAAGTTTCGGAATTTCATTACTTTTAAGCTGACGACGTTCCCACCATAATTTTGTAGAAGGATCCAATTTTTGCAAAACTAAATAAGTCATTAATGTATCACCAAATTTGTCAATGGTTTGGTTCAATACTTCTTACGAGCAAATGACTTCATTAATGTTATCAACTAGATTTAAAATAGCAATAGCTGATTCTGTTTGAAATGCTGGTAAACTTAGAAATCGTTTAATATATGCAAAAATTTGTTCTCTCTTATTTGAATATCTTTCGTCTAGTAGATTCCATGCAATTTCAAAATTAGAATAGACTGAATGATGCGATACGCTTCACCTTTCAATGAAGCCTGCAAATACTGCAATTTTTGAGCATTAGATATAGTCGTATTACTGTTTACGAATGAATTGAAAAGATCTTTAAATGCTATCCATTCGAAACAAAGTCCATGTGACCTAGAGATAAATATTCTTTCATAAATTGAACATATTGGTTGTAAATTTCTGGCAGGGATATTAGTCTTTTCTCAAGATAAAGAAATCTTCTGTGCGCCATTTGGCGTGAATCACCTAAAATTCACCTCCTCCTAAAAATGAATCACCTCCAAAAGTAGGTAATGATAACCTAGGTAATTTAATAGTCTCAAAAATGTTTTCTGAAATTACACTATCAGCTTTATTTTCACTCTTATTTAACTTAGCATTTTCGATTTTCAATACTTTCTCACCTTTAAATTTCCACAAATCAATTTTATCTGAAATTTCCTGTGCGCTATCTATCTCACTCTCTAATTGTTTAGATTCTGTAATTAAACTTTCGATTTCCCTATCAAGTTTTTTTTGTTTTAAAAGTTGTTAGTTCACTCATTTTTACTTAAATCAAACCCAAAACTTGTTCTAAAATATGCTAATACGAAATTTAGTTTAAATCTAAACTATATTCTCATCACAATTCAACAGTTTTAAATAGCAAATTATTTTTACACACGAAATATAATGTTCAAAGTTAACTTACCTCGCATGCTGAGGTAATCTTTCGCCACAAAACGACATCACGGCAGTGTTCAGAAAAATGTTCGATTCTACACTTTTTTTTTTCACTAGCGCTCCGGCTAGACTTATACCAAGAATGTTTTAGCGTGTCAAACTACACACACACACTGCTGGTTCTTAACTAAAAACACAATGGGCTGTAAAAGCGGTTTATTCACAAACAAAATAAAGCGAGCCATCACACGGCTTATTCTACAACATCGTTTTTTACATTCCAAAAATCAAGAAGCAAAACAGAACACTGAGTGTTGCCAAAAACGCGGAAAGTAAGAAAAAGAAACTTACATGAATTCGGAGCACATGAAACCAAGGAACATGCAGCTTTAGCTCGCTGCAGACGATACTTACATAAACAGCCATATTTCAAGTTTTGAGCCGCAACACTATCACAGAAGTTGTAATTTTAGAACTTTTTTTGCTCCTGTACCCTTTTAATTTTCTAATTGTATAGAAACTCACACAAGTTGCAAATTTCCAACTGGACGAAAAATGTCCGGGCCAGGATTCGAACCTGGGATCGCTTGGCTGAAGCCGCCACGCTCTACCACTGAGCCATCCCGGTCGAATCTGGAGGGCATAATTCTTCCAGTTAACCTTATTGATCAAAGCATCTGGTCTGATATTTTAATCAGCTCAACAGAAAAGATGGCAGGTAATGGAACTCCAGTAAACGCTGGATACGGCAATACACTGGATTATTTTTAACACAATTATTTCAAATTGGTAAAGCAATCATACAAGTTGCAAATTTCCAACTGGACGAAAAATGTCCGGGCCAGGATTCGAACCTGGGATCGCTTGGCCACTTGTGTGATTGCTTTGCCAATTTGGGGTGATTGTGTTGGAAATGATCCAGTGTATAGAAACTGTTCTCTGAAAGTATTCTCTTACGTCTTAAAAATAATAGCCATGTCAAATTTCAAGTTATAGCCCTAACAATTCCAAATAAATCCTTATTTAGAATGTTTTGGGAAAATTTTCTGTTCATTTCCACATTTTAAATTTTGAATTTTATAGAAAGCGTTCTTAGCAAGCATTTCAATCTTAAAATTTACTACCATGCTAAATTTAAAGTTTCTAGACCAAAAAGTGCCACAAAAATCGCAATTTTCAGACTTTTTTCTGTACCCTTTTAAATTTGAAAATTTTTAAAAATTTTGGTGCGAGCACTTATGTCTTAAAATAAGAGTTGTGTTCAATTTCACGTTTATAGTCCTCCCAATTCCAAATAAATCTTAATTTAGAACGTTTTTAAAACGTTTCCCTGTTTCAAATTTCGAATTTGTTAGAACCCGTCGTAGGATATCTTAAAAGTAACTATTATGCCAAATTTTTAGTTTCTAGCTCCACACCGGTCATTTCGCCCTTTCAAATTTCGAATTTGTTAGAACCCGTCCTAGTATATCTTAAAAGTAACTATTATGCCAAATTTTAAGTTTCTAGCTCCACACCAGTCATTTCGCCCTTTCAAATTTCGAATTTTTTAGAACCCGTCCTAGGATATCTTAAAAGTAACTATCATGCCAAATTTTAAGTTTCTAGCTCCACACTGTAAGAAAAGACAATGTTTCTTAATTTATGAAAATATAATACAGCCACCAACGAAAATATACAATAACCTCCTCTGAGTGACCCACGATTCCAAAAAGCGTTCTTCATCTTTAGAAACCACAGAAACCAATATATTTTTGAGCTTTAAAGAAGAATTTATAAAAACAAAGTTTCTTTTACTGCCACCAATTATCGTAAACGTTTCCGGGTAATTTTTATAGCGTATTAATCAGTTTTCTTAACCCGGAATATCGGTTTTTAAGATGCTATCAATTCTTAAGTGAGCATTTTCATGTTCAACACACAGGTTTTACAAACAAACATGAGAATTAACAGCATTAATATTGACATTAAAATTAATATTATTTTCTTACTTTTGGATATATCAATTCAATTACGCTGCTGAATATGTTTAATTGAGAATTGATTGGCTAAAGGGTATATTATTTGTTTATTTCATTATTATTATTATTATTATTATTATTATTATTATTATTATTATTATTACAAGACTGGTTCATGCCTTCTATTTATAATCACTCATAAATATTTCAGAAGTCCTTTTTGTCAGATTCATATTTTAAATCGAAAACACAGCAGGGATTTTCTGATTATGATGAACTTAACATGCAATGACAAGTTTCTGTTGGGATTAGAACTTGTAAATCTCCCTTTATTATCGCCTTCCTGATTGCTGGAGAAAGCTTCTGTTTAATAGATGAGCAGTAACTCTGCATTGACGTTTTAAAGTATTACAAGTTAGAAATGCAATTTTCGATTAGTCATATCTCAAACTGCAACACATAAATTACAATGGAATTCGATTACATTTACGAGAGTTAGAGTACGGACAAACAGATGGCCAGATAAACAAAATTCATAAACACTTTACAACTATGTTGTAAAGCGTTAAAAATTATATTTAATCTCAACTAGACTCTTAAATAAAATTCACCATTAGAACAGTTTATTACTATTATTATTACAAGTATTATTATTATTATTATTATTATTATTTTAATCCTAAAACTGATTTATGCTTCTATCCCTAATCACTCATAAACATTTCTGTAAACTTCAGAAATATGTTATGTCAGATTCATTTTTCAAATTCCAAAACTCAGCAGGGACTTTCTTATTATGACGAATTTTAACATACGACGACAAGTTTCTGTTGGGATTACAACTTGAAAATCTCCCATTATTATTGCATTCCTGATTGCAGGAGAAAGTCTCTGTTTAATTGATGACCAGTAACTCTGCAATGACATTTTGAAACATTACAAGTTAAAATTCATATTTAGATTACTCATATCTAAACTTACATACTTTTATACAGAGCAAACTAAATTCCAGATACATTAAAATAAATTTTGCACGGATAAAACTAGGGTTGTGAATCAAGTACAGTAATCCATCAATATCCGCGGTTCTAACATTCGCAAGTATTGATTATTCGTGAATATGAAAGTGCGGAAAAACGTAACATTCGCGAGAATCTAACTTCATTTCTCGCGATGTTTTTTAATTATCGCTTTCTTTTTCAGAATTTATAGTGATTAAAGATTAATTCCCCTGTGTTTTCTTAGTATCTATTTACAAATCAATTTGCAGTTGTCAACTAAAAAAGGAGCAAGTGTTGTAGGAAAGCAGAATAACAACAGAAGAATACTCATTGCAATGGCGATATTAGAAGTGGTAAGGTAACGGCATCTTCAATTTATTAGTTTAAAATGTGCAAGTTCTCGTAGAGATGGAGTTGAAGCTGCGATTAGATAGAAAATGAAAGCATTTCTGAAACATTTAGCTGTATTTAAATATCGCATTTTAATATTGTTTCGCTAACTGACCTACTAATACATTATCATCTCTTTGCGAATAGAGTCGAAATTACTTTATACAAAAACCTATGCTTTTTAGCTGGAATTATTTCTCCAGACAATTAATTTGAATAATCTTCAATAAATAAATTTCATATTTATGAAAATGATTCACCTTCTACATATTTGTTATGCATAACCTATTGTTATCCTTTTGTTCTTTTAAATGCTGTGCCAGTCTAATTAAAATTTTATAGAACGTAACTCCCTTTTTAGTCCAGAAAGATTGATTTAACATTCGCGGATTTGACATTCGCGAGGTTTTCCTCGAACGTAATCCTTGCGAATGTTCAGGGTTATGTATCCAGTATTTACTCAAGAAAAAATGGGCAAGGTACTAATCAATGAAAAGGACACTAGTTCAGTAAAAAAGGGCATTATTGCTAGCGAAGTTGTTTTATTTTGTTTAGTAATGATTAAAAAAAATAAACGTGCAAATTTTAGCTATGATACATAAAGTAACATTGATTTCGAATGAGTTTAGGACTGTAAATTTTATGAAATGTAAAAGAAATATAATTAAATTTCAACATACTTAATAATAATCCTGTGTTATTCATAAAAAAATGATGGAGTTTCAGAATTTTTCCCAACTTTTGAGCAAACATTTTTAGAAATACGGGAACATTTGTTCGAGAGATATCTGATTAAAATTAGAGGGGCATTTCACTACCTATAAAAAATGCAGGGTGAATTTTTCTAATTTTAAAATGGGCAGTGCACATTCTGCCAATTTAATAAATGGTAGGACGCTGCGCCAGTATGTAATTGTCAATATCTATAGGAAAACGACTACGCGCTATTATATGAGATTGACTGCAGAGACCCTATTCGTAAAATTTCGAACATATCAATCCTAATTGACAACTATGAAATGTAGAGAAATATGGTCAGTCATAAGAGTGTAACAGAAAAAACTTGTGGAGTTAGAAAGTTTTTATGGCATCATGTTTCTTCTTATCTATATGTCGCATTCACCTCTCTGTTATGATTATGAATGATAGAACTATAGGGTTATAATGAAAGATAAAAAAAAAGTGATTTTTAAAACTTTCTATATTCATAAAAAGAAAGTTCTGTGTTTGCGAGAATTTTTTACTTCTAGACTTCTTCTAGGTTTTTGAAGAATTTACATATTTTGGGAATACGGTTCTGGATACGATTTAACTTTTGTTTTCTTTGGAAATATATGTTTGTTTCCTCCGTCTAGAATATTTTGTTAGCCAGAGGACGCTGCTATGCGCTCAAGACTGGAGGATGCGCGGAGCGGATTCCCGCCAGTTGAGATGTGTTCTTAGACGTAAGCGCAGTGCATCAACCACTGCCAGTCCCTTTTGTTCTCATTGTAAATAAATATAATAAGTTTTAATTCAATTCACTATTGAGTAAGAAGAAATCATCTTAGTTTTTTACCTAATTATACAGTCGAAATCCAGAGAATACCCGAGCTATCGCCGGATCACTGTTTGAGTTACAGAATTTTTTTTTTTGGGGGGGGGCGCTATAACTGAAGATTTAATGCACAGAAGTCGGGGAACTTTCATATTTACGTAGACCATAACATATCTCAGCGATAATTTGATGTTAATGTATATCGCCTAAGAGGTGATGCTGTTATGACGTGCTTTTTACGATTAGCGTGAGATAGTTATATCTCGGCATCTCTCTCATATGTAATATTTAATGTGCCTTTTAAGAAAAATGCAGGTGATTCAATTCTAAATTTGATCATTGAACAGTGAGCTCTATTATTCTTTGTTTTTACGATGAAAACTGCAACCATAAGACGAACTTAGTGTTAAAGAATTTGATATGGTATAAAAATATTAAGGTTCTTTTTATTTTTTTATAATTTTATCTGAGATATAATACACTTTAAAAATATATGTTATAGCACTTAGTAATTACTGTAAAGTTTATAAACTTTATTGAAAAAAAAATGGTGCAGCACTTAGTAAAAAGAATTAAGTTGAAGTCATTAGTATAGAGCAAATCTCAATCATTCTTGTGATAAAGAATTTTTCTCAACTGATAATTTTTAGTAGTGGTAGAACTAAATAAATAATAAAACGCTGAATGGATATGATTTATTATATTATTATTTTATTGAAATGAATGTTTTGCATATATCATTTAAACTAGTTATAAAATTTTAATCATCTTCAAGATTTTTTTTAAATAATCGCAGGAACTTTTTCCGCAATCAAATATCTTTGCTGATACTTCCGACGGACATAAAATTTGGGATAAGTAGATTCCCTACATAATAGGTTATAGGAATCTACTTCTTACAGTAATCTGGAGATATAAAATGCTAATGAATTTTGTAGTCCCGCTAACTGTATGTGACAGTTTTTCACTGCAATATGTTCTTTTCTCTTTGACAGTCCAAATACCGGTAATAAATTTTAGGGGTTGTAAAAATCTGGCGATATCGAAACAAAACATTTATGTCGAAATATTTTCCAAGGCAGATGATTCGGTTTGGCAGGATGGGAAAAAAATGAAGATGTTTAAAACGATTTTGTTGGATTTAAGAGTTTACTTATTGTACGAGTAGTAATTTTCCAACTGGACGAAAAATGTCCGGGCCAGGATTCGAACCTGGGATCGCTTGGCTGAAGCCGCCACGCTCTACCACTGAGCTATCCCGGTCGAATCTGGAGGGCATAATTCATCCAGTTAACCTTATTGATCAGAGAATCTGATCTGATATTTTAATCAGCTCAACAGAAAGATCGCTTTTTCTGTTGAGCTGATTAAAATATCAGACCAGATTCTCTGATCAATAAGGTTAACTGGATGAATTATGCCCTCCAGATTCGACCGGGATAGCTCAGTGGTAGAGCGTGGCGGCTTCTGCCAAGCGATCCCAGGTTCGAATCCTGGCCCGGACATTTTTCGTCCAGTTGGAAAATTACTACTCGTATGATTTATTTACCAATTTGAAATAATTGTGTTAAAATTAATCTAGTTTACTTATTGTCTCCAATGTTGGATAGATCATAGATATCAATAAATATTACATTTTATATCTTAGTACAAACGTTTGATCTCATAAAAACTAACGATTCAAAACATTTTAAGAGAAAGAGTAAATTATGGGAGGTTAAGGAACAATTTAGATGATTTATGTTTAGATAAATCCGTTCTTTTTTTTTTTTTTTTTAATAAAGATTTTACATTTCTTTGCTTGCTGGGCATGGGAGGAAAAAGGGAGACGAAATTAGTCAGATAAAGACTTAGCATAGCCAGACGACTATATTTTGGTAAAAACAATCGTAGTCGTATAAAAATACATTATATTGAGAAGATTTCTATGGATATAAATGACAATACACGAAGTTTCTGACACCCAAACTGTGAAAATGACAGTTAATTTGTGACCGTGGCCGTCGTCTATGGAAAAATCTATAACGCCGCAACTGAGATTTTTCACTGACATTCGCAAATTGTTGCAGATAACATATTTCGCACAAAAGAAACGAGTTATGATCACGTGAGTTGAAGATTGGCACTTTTTTCCTCCTTCCTAAAGTAGCGTCAACAGTAGCGTCGATGCTCGATACAAACTACTGATATTTTGTATCGTGCAACTCGCTACACTACACCTTTTTTAATGTAGCGCGCTACACTGCAAACTATTAGAAAAAGTAGCGGCTACTGTATTTCCGCTACTTGTAGCGCGCTACTTCCGAACCCTGGTCCACGCATAAAGTTTGTAGTGAATTTTGTTTTATTTAAGATTGGTGATAGTTGTCATTCTCTAAAATGCGCAGGTCAGAACTAATTGGTAAGAAAATTGGGAAAAATGTAAAATTTCACTGATATTTTTCTAATTTGATTGAAACTTTTGTGTGGGTTAGCTAACTTATTCATGGCCTAGGAAAACGATTCATGCAAGAAATTTGTTGCAAATATAATATCTTCTAAAGAATGGTAATATCTACAAGATTCGTAATAGCTTTCTTTCGTTAAACGGTAACGGTAAGAAGTCATTTCTAAAAATGCTGTGTAAAACTGGATGTTTATCTGATATCTTCTGTTTTACCCGAACGTTGGAGCGATGTAACTCCGTTATTAATTCACGTAGAAAAAAACTGTCTGTATAAAAGTTTTTAAACATTGTATCCTCTAGAAGTTTTGTAACAGTTTTCTTTCGCTAAAATGTTAAATTTCTAAAACTGCTGTGTAAAACTGGATGTTTATCTAATTTCCACGCATAAAATTTGTTGTAGATTTTATTCTATTTAAGATTGGCGATATTTGTTATTCTCTAAAATGCACAGGTCAGACCAAATTGGTAAAAAAACTGGGAAAAACGTAAAATTTCACTGTTTTTTTTTTGTTTTTTTTTTCTAATTTGATTGGAACATTTCTATGGTGTAGCTAACTTATTCATGGCCTAGAAAACGTTTCATACAAGAAATTTGTTGCAAATAATATCTTCTAAAGAATGGTAATAGCTACAAGATTCGTAATAGCTTTCTTTCGTTAAAAAGTAACGGTAAGAAGTCATTTCTAAAAATGCTGTGTAAAACTGGATGTTTATCTGATATCTTCTGTTTTACCCGAACGTTGGAGCGATGTAACTCCGTTATTAATTCACGTAGAAAAAAACTGTCTGTATAAAAGTTTTTAAACATTGTATCCTCTAGAAGTTTTGTAACAGTTTTCTTTCGCTAAAATGTACTAGTAAAAAATCACTATCAATGAAACTGGTGAAAACTCCAATAATTTGCCATTTCTCTCCTATTTTTAGCTGAACTTTGGTATACCTCCGTTCTTTAAGGACCTAAAAAAATCTTTATACGTGAAATTTCTTGTAACTTTTATGCACTATAAGATTGATAGTATGTTTGTTTCACTAAAATATTTTGGCAATACGTTATTTGAGAAAAATCTTCACAAAGCATGTTTTTGTCCTTTTTTCAGATGGCGGTTTTACGCGGAAGTGAGAGGAGATCCAAAACTTGAGGAGTTTTATTAGATCATCTAAATCTACACAATATAGCCCCAAAACACAACTATCTGAACTTTTTTAATGTAAAACTTATTTATTAAATGAACTAATTTCGCTCATTCTTTCTATTTTAGCCAAATGTTAAAGCAATGTAATTGTGTAATTTATAGCCCACGTAAACAAAAACTTGTATATGTCAAATTTCCTGCAAATTGTATCCTCTAGAAGTTTTGTAATAACTCACTTTCGCTAAAATGTTCTAGTAAGAAGTTTTCGTTAAAAGAGCAGCGAAAAATCTGCTATTTCGCCAATTCTACCTATTTTACCCACATTTATGAGAGATATAGCTGCGTCACTGGATCTAGATATATATACAGTATTCCACAAAAGTGATGGTACTAGAAGAAATTTTCGGAAAATATGAAAATTTAACCATTATGAATACAAATAAAATTGAATTAAAAAATAATAACTATTTAATAACAGCCTTTACTATATTATACAAGAAACCTTCAGTAGTAATTTCCTTTAGAAACTTTCAAAATAAAAATACAGGTGTCCATAAAAGAACTCCGGGGTTTTGAAGCAAAATTTTTTACTTCAATCATAAAATTAGGTTAATGTTATATATATATATGTACTTATAGGTAAATTTATCAAGATTTTTACCATTTTGTAGATTCCAATGTGTGCCTATCTTGTACGCATTTAGTCGGAGCCTTTTATGACCCACCTTATGAACAGTTGATCTGGGTATGCCCAACTGAAGACTGCATCGTCTCAACGATTTTTTTGGACTTCGTTCACATGAAGTACGGATTCTATCAACGTTCTCTTCTGACACTCGTGGCCTACCAGGCGACGCGATGTTTGTTTTAACGCACGTAACCACTGACGAATGATTTTGTCCGTAGGCGCATTACCACCATACTCGCGCCGAAATTTTTGCTGTACAATGGTAATAGATCCAGTTTCTATAAGCCAGATAACACTCTGAGCCTTTTGTTGTGGCGTCGCCACTGCACTTCATTAACTGAATGGAATGATCGAATGAGAGTATGCTACGTTACTTCAAGGTCAAAGACGCGCAACGCTACCTAGTGTTGAAAAACACAAACTGAAACTGATGTGAATAAAATTTGATGAGCTACTGATTTATTCTAAATTAACTGACCTGACCTAACTCATACCGTTAACTCGATATGATTTTTTAAAACCCCGGAGTTATTTTATGGTCACCCTGTATATAAAATTTAAGTCCAAAAATGCTTCCATAAAATTCATGGTACACGTAGAATTGTTTAAAATTATTAAAGAAATACCATTTTCTAATTTTTAGTTGCATGTTCTTTCATTTTCAGGACTGCTTTAAGTCTGTCGGGCATTGATTTTACCAGATTTTCTTTAACATTTTTCGGAATTTTATTCCATTCTGCAAGTAAAACTTCTTTCAACTGTTTTTTTTTATTATTATTATTATTTTATAGCTATTCATTTGCTGCTTTAAGATACTACATAAATGCGCAATGGGGTTTAAATCTAAATTTGTGGAAGGATAACAAGTACGTGGAGAAAATTGTAGAGAAGCCATTATCGGACAATCTGAGCACTGTGCTTAGGAACATTATGTTTTTGGAAATAATAGTCTCGCGTGACACCTAACTTGAATGCACTTTCCTACAATTTTTTTCTTAAAAATATTTAAATATCAAATTTATCCATGACAGCCTCAGTGAATTCTAAATTTCCTACTCCTGAAGCTGACATATAGCCTCAAACCATTACACCTCCTTCATCATGTACTTTTTTTCATATGTTTGGGTTTCAGTGCATCAACCTTTCTCCTCCAAACTCTAATTCGCTGATTCATGTTGAAAATATTTACATGCATCCTCTGATTCCTGGAAACAGGTAATTATTTCAGATGAGTCTAACAAGGGGACCGCCAAACATGATGCTCACAGATTTTGATGATTTTAAAGTATGTTGTAGGGGTCATACCCCTAACTATTCAGGTCTAAGGTTTCCTTCAAATGGGCTTTAGATTTCGAGAAATTTCGAGTTAAAGTTCAGCATGCGTTTCAAATACCTATTAGTTCCGCGATGTTGAACAAGGTCTCCGTGGTGCACAGCTAGCGCTCGCGGTTTGAGAGGCGGAGATGAGGGTTCTGTTCTCGCCTGTGACCTTTTTTTAATAAATTTTATATATTTGTCGCGTTGTAAGTTTTATGCAGAATTATGAATTCTGCATCTTTGAACTTTCTTATATTTTTCTAATAAATTCTATTTACATTTTCGAATTTTCCGTGAAAATTTATAGTTTTTGTGCAATTTTTATTCTAATATTTCTGTTGACGAAAATCCAAACTAATTTATGTCTTGATATCTCGTCTTTTTAAAATGATTATTGTTTACATTTATGTATATTTACTTATTTATTTATCGTATTTATGAAATAATGCATTTTTTTGCATTACTATTAAAAAAATTAAATGATTAAGAAAAAATTAACAAAATAATATATCCTTTTAATATTTCATTTGTTCTAAATATATTGAAATATGTTTACTGCTGAAATACTAAAATATTTATCATCACCGACATCGACATTTTTAGTTTATTAAATATGGAACTAATTGTGTGATACATATCGCAAAAATATTCTAAACAAATTCCGCATTAAAAATCACCTTTAAATATATTCTTTACGTAAATTGTTTTAACAATATTGGAAGAATGTATAAATTAGCATATTATATATTCTTTAAATACTTAATTGTGATAAATATATTAAAAAAATTCATTAAATTTGAAAAAGAAATTATTTCAAACGTGGTAAATGTCTCCAAAGAAAGCTAAACGAAATGGATAAAAAGAAAATTTTATTTATTCTGATATTACCGTAAAGTCATTGCAAACAATTTTTTTTTCAGATATTTTTAATATGTATTGTAATTAACAAACTATTTTTCTTTTCTAGTTGAATTTCTCTGTAGGGCAGCGACTTGTTAGAATGAAAAAAAAATTATTGTAATATATTATTTTTTATTTGTGCAAATCAAAAATGATGTTGAGTTTGAACTTTACTGTTAAATGTATTTAAATAACATAAAAAAAATATATATATAACTGGCTAAAACTTGGATATAAGCGTTATTGCTTTAATATTCTATTCCTCCTTTCAAGATATGTTGTTGGAATTATACTTAATCATACATACCTTTAAAAGATTTGAAATAAAAAATATTTTGTATAAATTATAAAAAAAATATATAAATTTTCATTTAAAATTTCATAAAGTTAAAAAACGTATTATTTTAGAACGGTTATTAAAATATAAAGGGTAAATAATAATAATAAACAAAATAAACAAAATCTAGACATAAATTAGTTTGGAATTTCGTCAATAGAAATATTAATTTCAAAACTGCACAAAAAATCAATAAATAAAAAAATAAATAAATAATGTAAATTTTCACGAAAAATTAGAAAATGTAAATGGAATTTATTAGGAAAATATCAAAAAATTCAAAGAAGCAGAATTCATAATTCTGCATAAAACTTACAACGCGACAAATATATAAAATTTATTTTTAAAAAAAAGGTAAAAGTCACAAGCGAGTACAGAACCCTCATCTCCGGATCTCAAATCGCGAGCGCTAGCTGTGCACCACGAAGACCACGTTCAAGAACGCGAACTAATAGGTATTTGAAACGCATGCTGAACTTTAACCCGAAATTTCTCGAAAACTAAAGCCCATTTGAAGGAAACCTTTCACCTGAATAGTTCGGGGTATGACCCCTACAACATACTTTAAAATCATCAAAATATGTGCGCATCATGTTTGGCGTTCCCCTTGTAAGTTTAATATTTTAAGCATAAATAGGCGAATTAGAGTTTGGTAGAGAAATTTGATTCACTGAATCCCAAATATACGACAAAAACTGTAAAACATGGTGGAGGATGTGTAATGGTTTCGAGCTGTATGTCCGCTTCAAGAGCAGGAAATTTAGATTTCACTGAGTCTATCATGGATGAATTTAAATATTTAAATATTTTAAAGAAAAATTTGTAAGACAGGGAATTCACGTTAGATATCGCGCGAGACTCTTATTTCAAACAAGATAATGATCCCAAACACACTGCTCTTATTGTCCAATAATAGCTTCTCTACAATGTCCCCCACGTATTTGCTACCCCTCCATAAAGTTAAGATTTAAACCCCATTGAGCATTTATGGAGTATGTTACAACAACAATTGAATACTTATGATATCAGAAATAAAAGAACGGTTGAAGGAGGTTTTAATTGCCGAATGGAATAAAATTCAGAAAACTGTTATACAAAATCTGGTAGAATCAATAGCCGACAACTTAAAGCAATCCTGAAAATGAAAGGATATGCAACTAAATATAAAAAAATTTGTTTTTGTTTTTTAAGTGAAAACTTCTTTAGACGCGTTGGGCATTTTTTGAGATGGGAAAAAGCCATTGAACTCGCGACACTGTTATTGTAACTGACACTGTTACCGACACCTCTGTATATTTGAAGTACAAACTTCTTTAGGCGCGTTGGGCATTTTTTGAGATGGGAAAAAAACATTGAACTCGTGACACTGTTGCTGTAACCGACACCTCTGTAAATAAGTATGTACATGGATTGTGTATAGTTAGGTATGAGGTAGTGCGGGGCGGACGCGTCGCGCGCCGCATGCTTGCCTTGCGCTATTGCACCGCGGTATAGTAAGCGGTATAGTAAGCGCAGAAAAATGTAAGCGGTATATAGTAAGCGGTATAGTAAGCTGTATAGTAAGCTGTATAGTAAGCGGTATAGAAGCGGTATAGTAAGCGCAGAAAAATGTAAGCGGTATAGTAACGCAGAAAAATGTAATCGGTATAGTAAACGCAGAAAAATGTAAGCGGTATAGTAAGCGCAGGAAAATGTAAGCGGTATAGTAAGCGCAGGAAAATGTAAGCGGTATAGTACGCGGTATAGTAAGCGGTATAGTAACGCAGAAAAATATAAGCGGTATAGTAAGCGGCATAGTAACGCAGAAAAATGTAAGCGGTATAGTAACGCCGAAAAATGTAAGCGGTATAGTAAACGCAGAAAAATGTAAGTGGTATAGTAATCGGTATAGTAAGCTGTATAGTAAGCGGTATAGTAAGCTGTATAGTAAGCGGTATAGTAACACAGAAAATGTAAGCGGTATAGTAAGCGGTATAGTAACGCAAAAAATGTAATCAGTATAGTAAGGGGTATAGTAAACGCAGAAAAATGTAAGCGGTATAATAAAGCAGAAAAATGTAAACGGTATAGTAAGCGGTATAGTGCGACTGAAGTCTGGTTCCCGAAATTTTTATATGTAAAATAATATACATTATTTTTCATGTACAATAGCGCATTAAATAAAAATTGTAATATAATTTTTGTAGTAGTAGGTTTATAATAATGAATAAAAAAACACTTCATTTAAAAGTACTTCCTGCACAATAAAACATTTCCTGACGATTCAAAAAATACACACGTAATTGTTCAAGTTTTCACTTCTGTCGGCACTCCCGGAGTACCACTGTTTTTTTGTTTGTTTGTTTGTTTGTTTGTTTGTTATAATTAAAAAAAATTCCACATGTATCATGACTTTTGTGGAAGCAATTTTGAGCTTAAATTTTATATATTTTTATTTTTAAAGTTCCTAAAGGAAATTATTATTGAATTTTCCTTGTATAATATTGCAAAGGCTGTTATTGAATCATTCTTATTTGTTAATTCAATATTATCGTGAACTCATAGTGGTAAAATTTGTATATTTTCCAAAAACTATTTCCTGTACCATCACTTTTGTGGAATTCTGCATATATGTATGAAATTTATTGCATATCCTATTCTCTATAAGATCGATATTACGAATTTTTCTCTAAAACGCAAATTGATGAAAAAGTTTAAAAAAAAAAAAAACAGAATTTTTTTTTGTCGTTTTTTCGAGATGGGGGCTCAGAAAGACGGAGGGGGTTGAAAACGTGATCTTTTTATTAGAACATCATCCAGTACAACATATCCAAAAAGCAGAACTGTCCCACATATGGAAGGTAAGTGTTGGTAATATATCAAAAGATTAATATCCGGAATTAATTTCTACGACAGTTTATTTACATCGTTTAAAACTCATCTCGATAAAAAGTAATTATCTAGAATTTCAAACAGGAAATGAAATTGCCTGATGCAATATGAAGAGGCTTTTACAACTCGTGATCTGAACAAGGAAGTGAAAGACTAAAATACGTATTAGTGACGTAAATTGACTGTACGTCATTACCATCCAATGAAAGAACTTAAAAATGATGTCACTTGATAAGGACTAAGACTGTTGCATCTCTGCTTTATAGAACTTTAGAGATTTCTCTTTTAACGAAGTTAATGAATCGAAGGATGCTCGCGATGGAAACGGACATGTTATGTCGTTTTCCCTTAAACTTAAATTGAAATAATGTTTAAAACTAAATTTTATGTAACTATTAAATGTAAGCTATGTAAATTAAATAATTGAACAGTATAATGTATTATGTTTTATTATTTAACAATCTTTTAATATTTCAAATTCACATAACCAAAATGCTCACAACGAAAAATGGATAAATCAATATTTACAACAAAGTGTACGAACCCAATAAGGATATCTATCATCTAATAGGACTATCTGGAGAACCTGGCCTAGCGGTACAATGAGGACGATTGCTGGAAAATAGAGGTAAGGAAATATCTTACCTATCTTTTGTTCCGAAAGTTGAATTGATTTTTTATATTGCTTTAGAAAGCGCAAAATTACTGACTACCGAGAAAATAACACCAACAGTAAGATCTCTTTTTGAGGCTCCATTTAATGTGCTTTAACTCGGGAACCGACGCGCAGGGCATTACATACACAGGATGCGTACGACTTTTTACTTTTGTCACCATTATTCCAGAATAATAATCTTCGTTTAATTTAATCGCAAACAATCGATACAAATTCTGTGGTAAAATTAGATGAAGATTGAAATTCGAAAATAGTGATAAGAAAATTAAGACTCTACACACCCTGGGTATGTCATAACCTTTGGACCAAGTTAAGATTACGTAAAACTGGAGATTTATTACAATGATATTTATGAAAACTAATATTCATGTATTAACGAACTAAATTTTTGTAAAGCAATAAATTTGTCGAACTCGAAAAAATTATGAATTAAAATCGTTAATCTTCTTAAGTAAGAGGGTGTTCTTTTTATATTTAACTTATATTACTAATTCTCCCTAAAGAGTGCTTTCGCTACATGATTAATCACTCCTTCTTTTTTAAGGATAAGATCACAGATACATTTCTTATTTTGGTAATACTAAGAAGAAAGTCTGGTAAAATAGAGATTAATGATTAGAGAAACCTTATATACCTTCATAGCAACCATAGGACTTTTGTAAGAAAAATGCTGGATGGGAATGTGAACTTGTTTTAAAGGAAATTTTTCAAACATATGAGCTACAATTTTATGCACTTTGGGAGAAAATCAATTATCTGAAGTTAAAGGGAAAAGAACACGATTGTATACTTAAAATATATTTTCTTGTTTAATAAGGTTCTAAATTACGAGACCTATTAAATCTGTCAATTCAACAAAGTTAAACAGAAACCTTGAACCGGCAAACAAAGATAACGGTAGCAAATCACAAGAGAGCAAGCACAGCAGCGATGTGGACAAATCAATAGTCAGGTGGATCACAGCCATGCTGTGATCAGGCGATTTCCGCCCCGCACCCAGGTACTAACCCGTTAAGCTAGGCATTCATGCCGGGCAGGTAGGGGCCTGGTTAGCGGTATAAAAAAAAAATGTATATTGGGCACACTCAATCCAGTGGTTAGCATTATAACGACTAAATGAGGAACTTGGGCCGAGGTTCCCAAGTTTGATACCAGTGTGGTTTGGGCGGGGTTGACTGTATTAGATTTTCAAACTTTTCCTTGTACTATAACAATAATTTAAGTAATTTTTTCTTCAATAGTCCTCTTTGAAGGCATCCTAAATCAATATGGTCAAAACTGGCCGAAAACACAAATGCCAATCTAATGCAATACATAAATCCTAATTAATGTAAATAGAAAACATGCTTTCATTTCTGCTGGTACATACACACCTATATATATGTGTGTGTGTGTGTGTGAGTGTGTTTGTGTGTGAGTGTGTGTGTGTGTACAGGGCACGCACAACGTCCTGTTTATAACTTCAGAAGAACGAGAGCTATAATCATAAACGTGATGTTTGAATATAGTAAAATGACTATGTGCTACGCGATGCGAACGCTTACAGCACAACCTAGTTGCCAAACTGCGAAATTAGCGTTATTATCTCAAAACCGTACGAAGTAAAAAAAAAAAATGCAACTGAAAAATTGTAAAACGTCCGCGATTTAGTATAAAATAGTGTCTTATAAATGTAAAAATAACGGCATTAGCAAAGACCTGGAATGTAATTATTTTATATCCAATAACCAGCTTAAATATGACACTAATTGCATACGTAAGGATGTTATTATAAGGTAGACTATTAAAACAACACTTGTAAGTATGACACAGTTTATTTTAATAAGAATATCAAGTTAAGTAGTCTTAATGTATCCACCATCGGGAGCAAAGCAAAATGTGTTCCGGTGATGGACACATCAAGCATTCTTAACTTAATATTTTGTTAAAATAAACTAAACTATGCTTACAGGTAATATTTTTAAATTCTCGTGCCGCGCCTTAGTGGGATATTTAAAATGTGATTGCATGTACAAAATTTACATTTCATGCCTTCTGAGAGAGTTAGTTTTACGTGTAAGATATCCTTACATATTAAATAAAGGATGCTCTACAGCTTTCTAATTGACTTTTATTTTATATCTCCTACCATTTTTGAAGTAGGGTCGCTAACTCAACAATTTTCTGCTTGGTAACACTGTAAGCTGTCTCATTGCGTAGCGCATAGCCACTTTACTATGCGGAGACATCATGTTTATTATGTTTATAGCTGTTGCAGTTCTGAAGTTAAGGCTGTTGGTCAGTCAACTCCTCAATTCCCCTCGCTAATGACCTATGAGCGAAGAATGCATTCGTATATTTTAACTTCCTTTTTCTGTTTACTTTTTTTGAAATATGTCTCTTTTTTTTCTTGGTTATAAAATATTTCTAAAATATATTGACATTGTTTTATTCGAAGTGTTAAAATCTTACTCACAACTCGTAAGTTTTTAACGCATAAAATATTATATTAAGCCTATATTTTAGAAACATTTTGACAACTAAGAAAAAAGAGACATCCTTTAAGAAGAATACATAGAAAAAAAATAAAATGCTAATTTTCTGGGGAGATATTTTAAATATACGAGTGCATTCTACGCCCATAGATTTAACATAGCAAGGAGAATTGGGGAGTTGACTAACCAACAGCCTTAATGGGGGCAGGTAGGACTATTGTGGGCACCCTGTATAGATAGATAGGTAGATATAGATATATACAGTACGTTCTTTCTCTCATAGTGCAATATAAAGATACTTCAATTCTAACTCCAAAAGTTCAATGAATAACATTATTAAACACGAAATCTTTACAGCAAAAACTTTCAACTCCTCCCGTCTTTAAGATATGAAAATAATGAATTATTACAGTAACATTTTGCGAGATTATAATTAAAACCTTTACATTTTTTAAAATGATTATGTACAAAATACCACGTCGCACAAAATAATTAAGATAAATTACTTAAAATTAGAAATGACAACCATTAATCTTCTTAAGGAAGATTTTTTTTTTGCTTTAGGTACATTATAATCGTTCTCTCTAAATATATTTTCTTTTGAGAGCAAGATGCATTTCTTCTTTTAGTTAAATTAAAAAGCTAATCCCGGTAGCTTATTGGTCTGCGCGTCTCGCTACCACGCAACAGGTCTAGAGTTCGGCTTCGGGCAAGATGTACTCATCCCTTCGAGGTCGATAAATTGAGCACCAAGCTTATTTGGGAGCTTAAATATTGAGTATTCTGCGTTGGGTTGACCACCTGACCGGGACTTGTGCTGAATAGCACCTCAGTGAGTCTCAGAGTTTTGTTTTTTGATTAATAAACATTTGAACAACATTTTTATTAAAAAACAACATAATAATTTGTTTTTTTTTTTTTTTTTTCATTTTCCATTAAAAAGCCCGTTTCTTTAAATAAAGATTAGTCATTACAGAAACCTTATATACCTTAAGAGCAACCTCAGGACTTTTCTAAGAAAAAAGTTGGCTGAGAATGTGATCTTGTTTTATAGGAAAAGTTTGAAAGTTTTGCACTCATAAATTAGGCGTGCATCAATTATTTACAGTCAAAGGGAAAATAGCACTGGATTATATCATCATTGAATGCTTTTTAGTTAAGGAAGAATTTAAGCTTTCCGGCTTTCGTCTCTAATCATACACACTCGGCAAGGGATGAAAAAGGAGGGACATTGCACAAACCTGGATTATGAAATTTAATTAACAAAATTTTCTTTACCTCAGAAAATTTTATACAAACATTAATACCATTTATTCTATGTATGTGACATAAAATAATTAAACATTGAGAGAAAAAAAACTAAAGTTTTTCGTCAACTGACTCTGCCTCCCTCCCCCCGCCATTCCCCCTGAACATCGTATGGATGGTAATTTTTAATTCTGCTTTTCTTTTTTTATGTTCAAGTGCTTTAAATTTGTCTTAAATGGGGTTTGAGAAAAGCAGAGCCTCCCTGACTTAAATAAGAATGAACAGTTGCAATTCTCCATATCGAAAAATCCTGGCAGAAATGTATTTTTGAGTATTTAATACTTCTTAATTATTTTTTCTTTTTATGTTGACATGGTTAAAAATTATCTTGGCTGAGGAGGTCTGACAAAAAATTCTTAGTTTGGCTTATTTCATGTTTGTATTCTCTATTTTAAGTAACGCTGCCTGGACTGCGGACTACAGGTACAATGGTTTCAAAATCTTGCCCCTCGGTAGGTTTTTTTCCGTTGGTCCCACGCTACACAGACAGATATTTATGTACATTGAGACTTTTAAATATCATTACGAACAAACAAATATTCGAAATTTAATAATCGCAAAAATATGCATTATAGAGAAATTGTCATAATGCTCGTACAGTGAAAATTTTACCATATTTAAAGAAAATAAATATATTAGTGCTATTTAAAATGTAAATGTTCAAATTTGAAAAATAATAAGAATAAATACAAGATAAAAATAATGTTGAATTGGTAATATGGTTAGAAAATATTTTTAGAAAATTGAAGTTTTTCTGCTTAAAATTTAGTGAAACTGTTGACTATAAATTTGTATCTCAAAAAATTTTATCCACCACCCACCCTCCCTTATATTTGGGATAAAATAGAAATTTTTAACAGTAGCATTTTTTGTTTTCTCTTATTAAAACTGATGCTCTATTGTCTTTTATGAAATGTTTATAAACCAAATATCTAGTGCAGGATGAGAAAAAAAATAACTCCGGCAAACTTTTTAACTTATAAGTCTTTAGATAAACAAAGAAATCAAAATCAGTTTGCTAATACACAAAGTATAGACTTTTTACCAGGAAGCTATATAGAAGATATTCTAATATCATGCCTGTGACTTAGAAGAACAAATTTCCGAAGTAACTCCTTTTTGCTTTTATTTAGAAGAAAAATCTTTCAGAAGTAGGCCGTAACTCACCTCCAAATATTTTCGCCCATTTCTTCTGACGAGAATCTGATTTTCAGGGATTCCAAACCTTTGTCTGGCTTATAGCAAACTCTTCTCTATGAGGTGATTGTGTAGAATTACACATATGGTTGAAATCTAGAGAGTATAGTGGCTACTTTTGGGCTCTCAAGAAGATGACTGACAGGAACCATTCGTGTAATCTTGTTCTGTCTGCTTGAGCAGGAAATTTCTTGAAAGTTCATGTTTCATTTCCCAAATGAATGGAATCATGGAAGCAAAGCACTCTCCAAGGTTTTTTAATGGCACGTTTGATGGTTAATTTTGACGTTTTCATCCACCAAAGAGAGCGGTGTTTTGTCAGTTGCACAAATCCTACTCCAAACCATAATGGAGTGGCAATTTTCTCGTCTTTCGATAACGAATGTGAAATAACTGTATCTTTCGACGAAATGCGATTGCTGTATCCATTATGACCCACTTCAACTGCAAAAAATTTCAAAAATCATGCTGCCACTGATCAGCGGCCCACCTTATTCATAAAGTCTTGCCCTTTTTTGGCCATCGTAAGTTTCTGCCACTGCTTTATTTTGAAATATTGGCATCCAAGGAACTCTCACACTTTGTTTAACCTTCTCCCAATTGATGTTCATCTCGTTTGCGGCTGTTTTCTTCGAAACGTTGGGAATATATCCAGTGCTCTTTACGCTCACTTTTCGTTTTCTGTTCGGTGTTTAGCACGGTTTGGCCTGTTCCTGTTGTGATGAAGCTGCTAGTGTTTCACGGTACCCGACAGATCTTAACTTGAAACTTTCAGTACCCGAACGAGCTACCATTGTCTTATGCCTTCAGCTTTTAATGCAAGAATAGCATCTTTCTCAAAGACAAATGATAAAAAACTAAATTAATCTGTATCAGTAAGGTTCGAAGTTTATTTGCCATACAGAAATAGTAAAATTTGTGGTGGAGTTTAGTAGTTTTTTTTATTCAGCTTGACGTTTATCAGGGTTATTTTTCGTCACCCTGTAAAACAGAAAATTTGCGATACATTGCTCGAAAATCGACAAAATTATGAATGACAATATTTTATTTTCTCAAGTAAGAGGATATTTCTTTTTGCTTTTAACTACATCATATATTCTCCCTAAAGAGTGTTTTCTTTTCATTATTAATCATTCTTGTTTTTTTAGGTTGAGACCACAAGATAGATTTATTATTTTGGTACTACTAAGAGGAAAGTCTAGTAAAATAGAGATTAATGATTAAAGAATCCTTAATATGCCTTCAGAGTAACCACAGAACTTTAGCGAGAAAAATGTTGCCGGAGAATGTAATTTAGTTTTATACGAGAAATTTCAAACATATGGGCTACAATTTTATGAATTTTTGAGCTCGTCATTTATTTGAAGCCAAACTGATGCAGGGGTCAAAAGGATGCTACCTTTAAGGATACCCAGTACTCTTTGAACTATTTTTCATTTGAGTATTTCATACCTTTTGAGATATTATTACATGATTTTACTAAGAACAATAATTTAATCGAGAAATAAATGAAATTCCCATATTAAAATTTGAAAATTTTAATTTTATTAACAGAAATTTAAGAACATTTTGAAACTACACTTCTCTTACAATTTGGACTTTTTTGCAACCTCCTTCCTTCATACTTTACTTACTCTATAACTGCAAGGTCCAAATTTCTAAAAAGTTAATTATTTTAAGAGAGGAAAAATATCGTGACATATGTAAAATACAGCTAAAAAGACAATTTACATTAACAGTTTTATTTTTTTAAATAAACCATTTATATTATTAAAAATTGAATCCTTAGTTTCATAAAACACACAATACGGAATGTCAATAAAAAATATCAAGTAAACTGAGAAATATATGTTTAAGGTTTTTGTATTTTGAACATACTATATTGAAAAAAACACAAGTTGGGAATTATGAATTTAAACATTGTAATCATTTAAAGGGAAATGGGGCAGTAAAAAGCCTTTTCCACATCTATATTATAAAGCAAAAACATGTCCGTCAGCTGACGTCATATTAATGGTGGTAACACTGACCAAAAAGTTTTGCTTTACTGCAATCTTTTTAACTTCTAAATACTGCACAAATTCAATTTTTAAACCATGGAATAGGGGGAAATATTCTTTCAAATGCAATTTATCTGAAAACTGTATCTCAATTTGCTGATTTTTTAAAATAATTTCCAAGCAGGATTTTTTTCTAAACCTAGCTCTATCGCATGAAGCCCGGTTACGAAAGAGTAAGCACTTAAAACTATATAAATAAAAAAATTTCAATATGAGACTCGATGGATCCCACTGTTACTTAATAGGTGACATTTAAAAGACACAAATAGATGTTAAAAGATGTTTAAAATGTTTAAAAACTCTCCTAATCCTTTCGGCCGGCTACTAGTAGCCGGATAAAAGTACTAGGACAGTTTTTAAACATTTAAACATCTTTTAACATCTTTTAACATCTATTTGTGTCAGTAGCCGGCCGAAAATACGAGGACAGTTTTTAAACATTTTAAACATCTTTTAACATTTATTGGTGTCTTTTAAATGTCACCTGTTAAGTAACAGTGGGATCTATCGAGTCTCGTATTGAAATTTTATGCATAAAATAATGTGAAATTTGCATTTTGCCTTATGTGTTTTGACAATATAAATAGTTCAGCATTTGTTTCGGCTAATACTCCATAGCAAAATTAAAACTTCATCATAAAACAAAATAAATTAAAAATAATATAAATAAAACACAAATTTAACGAACAGCATGTAATCGAAATATGCGCTTAAACCAATGAAATTATCAGAATCAAACAGGCTCGGAGTCTTTGACGTTTTCTACAGCTATTAACTGCTGGCATGAGGCTAATACGAAAGTATCTCTTTTAATAAATTTCCAAACTTTATTTGAATGCATTATTGACATTTTTCACATAAAATGCTTTTTAGTGTTGTTATTGGGCAATGTAAAAAAATATATATTAAATGTACAAAATCTATTAGATATATAACAAATCCGTACAAACCCATAGAAAATTAATTGCTTAGAAGACATTAAATAAAAAACATAAAAACGATTAAAAAATTATATATATAAACTGTTTACATGTTTTGGCTTCACCGAAGCCTTTTTCAAAACAAAATTAAAGAATATTATCATTTTTTTTAAGGCTTCGATGTAGCCAAAACATGTGAACAGTTTATATATAAAAATATTTGTTTGCTGTTTTTATGATTTTTATTCAAAGGCCTTTTAACAATTAATAATGTTTAAATCTATTGGAATTTTCAATAAAAAGCCAAAATGGTTTTCATCTATGTTCTGTAATCCGGGAAGCCCCGGTTAGATCCCCTATCATTTATAATGATCGGTGTTTTACGTAACTTAACCAAAATATATTAGCGATGTCTAAATACAGTTTTAGCAAAATATTGAAAAATTTATAATTTCTTTATTTTTTACCAAATGAAGGGTACAAAGTCCCGTTAAAATAAATCAAAATTTTTAGTTGACTCTCGTTAATGCGCCTACGCACAAAATGTTTAATATACAGGGTTATTACAAAAGATTCATCGGGTTTCCGAAGCGTTTATTTCGGAATATAATTGGGTTACAGCAATGAGTTATACATGAAAATACACCAAAAGTATACACGATTGACGTCCATACTACAGATGTTCAATACGTGCTCCTTGAGTGATACAGCAGATGTCAAGGCGATAGTTCAGTTCGTTCCACACATCACTCAACATGGTCGCATCGATGGTCACGAATGCAGTCGTGATGCGGTTCCGCAACTCAGCCAAAGTGGTAGGTAACGGTGGTACGTAAACAAAGTCTTTAACATATCCCCAAACGAAGAAGTCACAAGGCGAAAGGTCGGGTGGCCATGAAAACAGTGTCTTGTCATCTCGGTTACATCGACCAATCCATCGTTGTGGGAGTTGTTGATTATGGTAGTCACGAACCTCTTTGTGCCAGTGTAGCGGAGCTCCATCCTGTTGGTAAATGAAACCGTTGATATCGTGTTCCAGTTGCTTTCTGTTGTCCAGTCGCCATTTTGAATATGACGTTCGCGCAGCAACCATGCCAACCACACGCACATGACACATACGCAGCGCAAAACTGTAGTTAACGCCCTCTCGTTTAAGTTGTCATGGAAGCATATATGTTTCCTAGTTCGCACGTAGTAACGTATCAAAACCCGATGATTCATTTGTAAACAGAAACCAGTATGTTGGTTATAATATATGGATGACGTGTTTATTTTGTGGAAAGATAGTTTATCTGAATTACAAATTTTTCTTCAAAAAGTCAATAATTTAAAGGAAAGTATTAAGTTTGTCCTTGAATTTGAACGCTAATTTACTATTTTAGATGTTCACATTAACCGGAACAGATCTCATTTGACTTTTTGAGTTTACAGAAAGCCTTTAAAAGAAAACACGGTACAAAATATCTGCTTTTCAGTCATTCATTAGAAGAGATTACAGAATTTGTTCAGATAACCAGGTTCGCAAAAGAAAATTAATTTATTAAGAAAGTCGCCTTAGAACATGGTCACACACATCCCACAGTCATAATATAATTTAGCATTATAATCCCCACCCCCTATTCTTCAGGCCAACGTTTCGTAAGTGATTTCCATATTAAATACAGAAGTTTTTACTATATATATATTATATTTGAAAAATTAAAAGAGGTTCTTTAGAAGTTAAGTATAAAATTAGTAGCTACCCCCCCCCCCCTTATCTTGTTCAAATCCGGAGTAACAATATCGACAAAATCCCGAATAACCAAAAGACAGGTATTTATGAAATTCCGGTTATGCTTTCAAATAATGATAAAATTGTCTACATCGGGATAACAAAATGCAAGTTTTCAGAAAGATTAAAAGAACACCACAGAGATATTTTCCAGTGGAAACAAAGTACTGTGCTTTCAAGATTTTACTCCTCAAACGAAGATTGCCGAGTTAACTTTTGATGAAACTGAAATTATAATCCCTTGTAGTAACCCCTATGCCAGTAAAAGTATAGTCATTTGAAATTATTAAGCGTGGATAGTATGCATGTAATCATAATCTATCTTTTAAGATTCCAAGAATATGGCATAATTTGTTACAATAGGTTTGGCACGAGTTTGTTCATGTGTTATTTCATCCCCTCCTCCATTTCCACTGATGTGGTTGGCTAATATTTTGTAATTACGGTAACTGGATGACGCTTTAATTTCTCCAATCAGATGACAAGCGAACATTGGCGGTGATATTTTTCTGAGCTACCAGACGTAAATTTTTGTCTTTAGACTTTTAAACTATCATGACCTCATTTATCATGAAGATGATTGCAGAAGCAATACGAAACGTCGATTTTATTGTTATTTTAATGGTGATATGTAATGTCATACGAAGTATTTTATATGAATAACAAACACCAACTTAACTATTTATCATTATATAAATTTTATATAAACTATATAACTAACCAAACTCTTAAAACTAACCATACAGGAATTAAGTAATTTGTCAACGATAAGGAGGAACACCCTGTATAAGTATATAACAAAAATAGAAAAAAAGAAGAAGAAGGAATTAATTTGGGAAATTTTAATTTAAAATTAAAATGAATTAAAGAAGCAACTTGGGGTTCATAACTAACAATCAATTCATATTTCATATGTTTTTAGATAAAAAAGATATAATTCAAAACAATGTAATGTAATTTTATCTCTATGTTTATAGCATTTTTAATTTAATTTAAAAGATTCATTATAAAAAACGTTTCAGAATTAAGTATAAGGGAATTATTATAGAAGCTCATAAATTCTCTTATTTATTCTTTAAATAACTATGTCGTTTGGTATGGCTACAAATTAACTACATATGATGTATTACAAAGTAAATTATTTTCAACAGCACAAATATTAATTAAATAATAATATAAATCTCTAAAATATACGAAGAATGTTGACATGAACATCAAAATTTTTTTTCAAATGTAATATCACATCCGTTTGCTTGCAGAAATGCAAAAACTGGGAAAATCTAGATGAAACTTGGGAATAAACCGAATTTCAGGGGGAATAAACTGGACATTTTTTAAATACTTTTGGTTTTCGGTGATAAATTTGGAGGGGAAATAGATGTTTCGCCACTTTACTTATGTGAGACATGCTTCATCAACTGAAAAATTAAACATAATGCGCTTCATAATATATTGGATAGGATGACCCAAACTGACACTCAAACTTTAGTATTCAATAAATCATTAACTATAAGAAAGATAAAAACAAACTAGTATGTTGTGGTCATCACAAAACACCTTATTCTATATAAAAACCAAATCGTCTGCAACCAAAAATTAAATGACAATCTATTCGTTCTTGAGATATAACTATCCCGGAAATCGCGATAAACAGAGCACAGAAGCAGCACCTGTTGGGCAATTTACACCCACACCTAAACAACATTTATTTATGTCAAGGTCTAACAGAATATGAAGCTTGGTGAAATTCAGCGCATTAGTTCTTGAGATATAGATGTCGCGGAAATCGTGAAAAAATCAGCATAACAGCGTCATCTTTTGGACGATTTACACTAAAACCTAATGAGCACCAATGTATGTCAAGATCTAACAGAATATGTACACTGTAAAAAATGACCAATGTTTCTTATTTTATGAAAATATACTATAACCACGAACGAAAATACAATATAATCTTCTGAGTTATCAGAAATTCCGAATACCGTGTTCCATTGTCTTTTTAATCACCAGAAACCAGTACATTTCCAAAATTTAAAAAATTATTTATAAAAACAATGTATTTTTTGCTGCCCGTATTTTTCAGAAATGTTTCCGAAGGGTTTTTATAGTGTAATAATTCGTGTCGTCAACCTGAAATACCTGTTTTTCGAATGTCATCCATTCTCAAGTAAACGTTTTCAGCCGCATAAGTTAATTCATACAAGAAATATTAAATAAATAATCTTAATTTTAATGTTATTGTTAACGCTGTTGATTTTGCATGTTTGTCTGTTAAACATATTTTTTGAGCATGAAAATGTTTACTTGAGAATTGATAGCATTCGAAAAACAGGTATTCCAGACTGGGGATACTAATTAATACACTATTAAAACCCTTCGGAAACGTTTCTGAAAAATACGGGCAGCGAAAAATACTTTGTTTTTATAAATAATTCTTTAAATTTTGGAAATGTATTGGTTTCTGGGGATTCAAAAGACAATGGAACACGCTATTCGGAATTTAGGATAACTCAGAAGATTATATTATATTTTCGTTCGTGGTTATAATATATTTTCATAAAATAAGAAACATTGGTAATTTTTAGCACTTTCCAACCTAGTTGAAAAGTGCTTATGACTTCGGTTTGTCTGCCGTCTGGCCGTCTGCCGTCTGCCGTCTGTCCGTGCTCTAACTCCCGTAAGTATGCTCGGATTGCTCTGCAATTGTTATATGGTATTGTCGTTATCTATAGCATGTTCCCTATTTCAATGGAAGTGTGTAGCACTGATAGTTTTTTTACAGGGACACTCAAAAGAATTCCGTTACATTGCGGTCTATGGGGAAAAATCATTTGCGGTTTATTTCAATAATGTTTCACTATTTTAAACGCATTGAAATTTACATATATCACTAAGGTGCATCAGAAGAAGCTCAATATGGAATAGGGTGTGCATAGCACTTATAGTTACTTTACAGGGACAGTCAAAAGAATTCCGTTACATTACGTCTATGGAGAAAAATCGTCTGCGGTTTATTTAAATACTGTTTCCCTAATTTAAACGCATTGAAATTTATATAAAGTGCATTACAAGAGGCTTACTACAGAATATTGTGTGTATAGCAGTCATCGTTCATTTACAGAAACACACAAAAGAATTCTCTGCTGTCTGTTAACAATAATTCCTGGAAATGCGTTTTAAATTACTGAACGCGATTTTAATTTTAACTCGCTTTTTGTCTATTACGTGGTGTGTATAAATTCTGTATATCCTATACAGGGCAGCACAAAAGTTCGCGAACACATTTCCGTTTACTGACAGAAACTCCAGAAGGATAATTTTAAACTGTGCTACGCGTTTCCTAACTAAACTAAAATTTAGCATCGTATGTAGTATACATACAAATCTATAGATCCTATACAGGGCTGAATAAAAGTATTCGGATATTTTTCCAAATATTGTATATGTTGGAAATTCCTGAAATTATGTTTTTAAATATGTTATGCGTTTTCCAAATTGTTTACTTAGATGTTATCTTTTAGCTTATTAAACGGTATGTTTTGTAAAATTATTTTGGAAGCGTTGGAAAGTGCTGCATAATCTATGCTTGAAGCATGATTTTTCATTCTTGTTTACAGTGTAGTTTGATGAAATTTCGGGCAATAGTCTTGATATATAGCTATCGCAGAAATCGCACAAAATACAGCATAGCAGAAATGCCTGGTGAGCCATTTACACGAAACCTAATCAACATCAATTTATGTCACGGTCTAATTGAAAATGCAATTAGATTAAATTATGTGCATTAATTGAGATAGAAGTCCGCAAATTTTCTGTAACATACAGACAGACACACACTCACGGACAGATATTTTCTAAAAATAGTCAAATCGTGTTCAACACCATTTAAAATGCATAAATCCGTTGAAAACCAAAATTCAATTTTTTTATGAATCCAATTCTTTCTTGTTGTAACGATAGAAAAAAGTAAAAAAAAAAAAGCATATTCATAAGGCATATCCTAAATTTTGTAAGCTACAATATTAAAAATAATTCATATATTTGTCATTACGTGACACTGTGCTAGTGCTTAATCAAACATGGATACTAGATCAATATCGGTTTTTACACTCGGTCACATACACATACTGCCATATGCTCTTTTAATCTTTTTTTAAACTTTCTAGTTGTCATTCCTATATAATATTGTAATTTTCTCATCTGCTTTGGTGAACGGGAAACACATGGAACATTACAATATTATATAGGAATGACAACTAGAAAATTTAAAACAAGATTAACAAGGAATATGGCAGATATCAAATATGACAAAAGTACTACAGCACTGGCAAGACTGCATAAAACAGAGACTTTAAAAATTGATTTTAAAAATAGTAAAATAATTTATCCATCAATACTTTATATCCCATCTATTATCCGTGAATCAATAGAAATCTATATGCGTAACGAGAACATTTGCAATGAATCAGCCCCATTTGAATTACCTAAAATTTCACACGAGATATTTTTTAATTTTAGAAAAGCATTAAGGAAATATTAATTTTCACGTTTACAGTTGACTATTTTACGCACCTGCTTTTATTACATATATGATCTCGTGATTTATATTTTTCAAGTTTATTTCCAAAAATTTGCGAGAATAGTTTGTTTATCGTTGTAGATCTTGATAATGGCGTCGTTTGAGCGTTGAAACATGACGATCTTTCTATTAAAAGGTTTTTATAAGCCTTTTTGTGTTCTGTTTGTATCACTTAAGCATTTTTATCTATATTTTAATTACAATTAATTATCTTATTATAGGATTATGTAACTTTGACATTAATTATTTTCAGCAAAAATTGACAATGCACTCAATTCTTGAATATACGCATTAATCCACAAATTTTCTATACTATTTGATATGACTGTAACTAAACTATAAATAAGCCATGAAGAAATAAATTATCTTATGTTTTCCGGGGGAAATAACCTCTATAAATATTTATGAAATAAGAATATGAATAAATATAATATACGAAGAAAATTGCTTTTATCATCAAAATTTATCATTTCAAATGGTTTACTCTTAATGAGAGGCAGCTTCTATCCGTTGGGGAAATGCCGCAAAACAAAATAAATAAAATTTCCCGTGAAAATATTCTGTTTCAAAAGTATTTTTTCAGCCAAATTGATATAAAAGTTTTAACATTTTACATTGTTATCTTTTTGTTGCTGTTTTATTTCTCTCTAGGGCAGCATTAATGTTGCTTAGATGGGAATAATTTACAAAAATAGCCCAAAATTTTTCAGCAGCTTTTTTCACTCGAAATTAATAATGCATTAGCTCCAATAACGTTTTTTTTTTTTTTTTAATATGGGTGTTCACTTTTAATGGGCATGATTAAGTTTTAAAAATGTTATTATACTGATAGCGAGGTAAAGATAAGATGCCTTTAAAATTTTTTGAAAATGTGTTTAAAAATGAATTGTTATATATTTTCCAATACTTAAAAAAAAAGGAAATATTTTTGGTAAATAATTTAGAAACTACTAGTAATATAACAGCATCCTATGTATAAATTCGTTTTCCATTTTTTTTAACTAAAAAGTAGGTAATATATATTTTATGTATTTTACGTGATAAGTGTAATTAAATTAATCTTGTATGCATGTAGTGTACTTCTAAATGGTTTCTGCATTATGCAAGCAAACATTTAAAAAAATGCATTTAATAAAATAAGTTCTTATTGTATCAATTAAAATTAAAATTTTAAAGCTCTTTCTGAGATTAATTTAAATTATGTTTTCGTGTTTAATTGCCTTACGAACATTAAAATCCAATTAAAAAACTAATTAACTAATACCTCATTAAGTTTGATTCCCAATGCAACATAAGTCAAGAAATCTCTTTTTAGCTAAATCGAAAATTAATTAAAGATTCAAAACTTCGAGAGCTATTATAATGTTATCGGATCCTTACGAAAAACTAAAGTTCATTTCAACTCACAATTCGTCATATTGCTAGAAGAGTAGATATAAAAAATATATCAACTTACCTAAATGTGATAACCTATAAATGCGACAAAATTTTTGTAACTAAAATCTTATCGAAAAAATCGTATATAAGCATGATCTAATCTAACATCTCCATTTCAGGAACAAATATGCGAAACATGTTTCTGCATTTAAAGCATTTTTTCTAGGATAATTTCCTTATTCGTTAATTATCCAACTCCGATATCACTTCCTAAATACAGGGAATAATCCCGAAATCGAGATTATTATTTTATATTTGATTATTTGATTATTAAATAACCCCATCGACATCATGGCATTGAAAGTCTGTTTCATCTACCGCAAGTGAAAGCTGAAAAGACGACACATTTTTAAGTGGAGTTCTTTTAAAATTGTCATCGCATTTTGGTGTCTAGTTTTTTGATAGATCTATTAATGACGAATTGTATTCTACAAATTTGGAGAGGCTTTCAATAGATGTACTAAGGTAAATTTGTGCGAAATTTTGATGTATTAAATTAGAATGATTTTTAAAAGAAGAAATTGTGAATAACTAAGCTTTGTTGAATAACTAAATAAATCGAGCAATTTCCACATATTGATATATTTGGTTGAGTACTTAGTTACATATTTCAGATGACCAAAATGATAAAGTTATGCCTTTATATAAATTTAATCAAAAAGTTCACGTAATAATAGCGGTGTACATTTAAGCAAAGAATAAAGAAATATGATCAATGGATCAAGTTTTGACTCCAAGCAGTAATGGCTCGTGACTGGCTTTTTGGGGACACTAAATTCAGAGCTGAAAAATGCATTCTTTTCTTACCATTATTACTTTTTTCTATCTTTACAAGAAGAAGGTATTGGATTCATGAAAATTTTCGACTTCGACTGATTTATACGTTTTAGAAGGTCCTGAACACGATTTGACTGTTTTTAGAAAATGTCTGTCTGTGAGTCTGTGACTCTATCTCTCTGCCTGTTTGTATGTGACAAAAATTTTGTGGGCGACCTATCTCAAGAACTAATGCAGATAATTTAATAAAACTTTATATTCAGTTAGTCCCTAATATAAATTGCTGCTGATTAGTTTTTGGTGAAAATTGTCCGACAGGTGGCGCTGCTATGCTACACTTTTCTTGCGATTTCCATAATAGCTTTATCTCAAGAACTAATGCAGCTATTTTCATCAAACTTCATATTCAGTTAGACCTTGAAATAAATAGACGCTGATTGCATTTTCGTGTAGATAGTCCAACAGGTGGCGCTGCTATATCACTTTTTTCATTATTTTTACGATAGCTATATCTCAAGAACTAATGTATGGAATTTCATAAAACTTCAGATTCTGTTATACCTTGAAATAAATAGATGCTGATTACGTTTTGGTGTAAATAGCCCAACACGTGGCACTGCTATGCTACTTTTTTCATTATTATCACGATAACTATATCTCAAGAACTAATGCATTGATTTTCATCAAACTTCAGATTCAGTTAGACCTTGATATAAATTGGTTGCTGATTCTTTGAGTGCATGCGAAACCTGTGTAAGATAGAGGAAAGTTTTGGGATTGGCACATCCGACTAGTTTTATTAAGGAAATCTCTTGCTTGATTAATAGCAGAACTTTCTGCCAATCGCTCAAAGTTAAAATCATTTAAAATATGAATGTTAAATGATTCATTATTTAATTACAAGGAAGTATTAAATATTTAAAAATCTGATAAATTGATAAAATTAAGATGAAATTACATGCATAAAATGCATTGTCATATTTAAATAGTTTGGACATCTCATTTTAACAGGTTTTAACTATTATAAATGTAACAACAAGAACGAAAAATCATGCGTCAAGCATAGATTATGTAGCACTTTCCAACGCTTCTAAAATAATTTTACAAATCATTATCGTTTAATAAGCTGAAAGATGACATCTAAGTAAACAATTTGGAAAACGCATAACATATTTAAAAACGTAATTTCAGGAATATTCAATATATACAATATTCGGAAAAATATCCGAATACTTTTATGTAGCCCTGTATATGATCTATAGATTTGTATATATACATAGGATGCTAAATTTTAGTTTAGTTAGGAAACGCGTAGCACAGTTTAAATTCTCCTTCTGGAGTTTCTGTCAATAAACGGAAATGTGTTCGCGAACTTTTGTGCTGCCCTGTATAGGATCTACAGAATTTATACACACCACGTAATAGACAAAAAGCTAGTTAAGATTAAAATCGCGTTCAGTAACTTAAAACGCACTTCCAGGAATTATTGTTAACAGACAGTAGAGAATTCTTTTGTGTGTCCCTGTAAATGAACGATGACTGCTATACACACACTATTCTGTAGTAAGCCTCTTGTAATGCACCTTAGTAATATATATAAACTTCAATGCGTTTAAAATAGTGGAACATTATTTAAATAAGCCGCAGACGATTTTTCTCCATAGACGTAATGTAACGGAATTATTTTGACTGTCCCTGTAAAGTAACTCTAAGTGCTATACACCTACTATTCCATATTAAGCTTCTTCTAATGCATCTTAGTGATCTATATAAATTTCAATGCGTTTACAATAGTGAAACATTTTTAAAATAAACTGCAAATGATTTTTCCCCATAGACCGCAATGTAACGGAATTCTTTTGAGTGTCCCTGTAAGAAAACTATAAGTGCTACACACTTCAGTTGAAATAGGGAACGTGCCATAGATAACGACAATAACATATAAAAATTGCAGAGCAATCCGAGCATATTTACGGGAGTTAGAGCACGGACAGACGGCCAGACGGCCATACGGCCAGACAAACCGAAGTCATAAGCACTTTTCAACTAGGTTGGAAAGTGCTAAAAAATGATCTAAATGTAACAATGATATTTTTTTGGGGTAGGTTACAAAAAATAATCCCATTTCTTCCAAACAAAATAATTTTGACTTAAAAGAATAATAATAAATCCTTTCATGCTTATATTTGGCACTTTGTACTTAATACAATGCGAAATACAACCTTAAATGTGACAAACTTATGAGAAATTACATTTCCTTTAGACACAATGACTTTACCTGCATAGAGTCAAATTTTAATGTGTAAGACTTATTGTAATCTCTTTAACACCTTCGCGATGAGCATCATTTACACAATTTTCAATTTTATAGCGCCAGTATTTTCAAAGCTTAGTATAATTGTAAAAATTCTGAGATTAAATATGTCAAAAATTACTATAAAAGATATTGGTATAAAAAATAAAAGGTTGTGCGCATCTTATACGTTACGTATACGCAACGCTCGTCGTGAAAGGGTTAAAATAGCTCTCGATTCACCCCTTAACTGTGTAGCCCGAACTCAGTTCGGGCAAGAACAGTTTGCTTGTTTTGTTACTAAAAGCTTTTGCACACCAGTAATTATTTAACGAAACCTTCGCTTTATTAATCGGCAGACCATTTTCGATTACACAAAGCAAATATTTTAGTACGGAAAAAGTGATGTATTGTGCCTATTTTTAGTTTATGGTGTCAAAATACCTCCAACAGTTAAGGGGTTAAATTATCTCGATTTTTAAATAGCTGTCTATATTCATAATATAACAGTAATTAGACTTTAAACTATGCCCTCTTTACCTCTAAATCTATAAGACTGTATGTAGTTCCTTTTAAAGAATATAATAGCCTTTAGATTTAAATTATCCTTACTTCTTACCCATTACATATTTTCTTAAGTACACTGCAAAAAAAAAGTGTTGATTTTACAGTATAATACTGGCAGCTGGGATGCCAGTATTATACTGTAAAATCAACACTTTTTTTTTTTTTTTTTTTTTTTTTTTTTGCAGTGTAGTTTAAAAAATAAAACAGAATAAAAATTCCTTTCTCTTTCTTATTCACATGTTTTGGAAACATCTCTTTATCCAATGATTTATTTGCCCACTATACTTCGGTTTTATATTCTACATTTATTGAAACAAGTTCGCAATAAAACGTTTCTGATTACACAAATTTCTATAGTGGTATAAATGACTACAAACTTTTCGGTACTCCCATAAAAAGGTAAATTTCGTTCAATCCATGGGAATATGTCTGAAACTTTACACATAAATTAGCTTTTAACTTAAAGGGTTAAATTCCCAAACATTTAAATTAAATACATTTTTTATTATTTAACCAACATTTATTTATCTTAATACAGCAGCATTGATTTTCTAATCATTATTTTCATATCTACAAAAATCATTTTTATGCGCTGTCCACAATACAAATAAAGTATTTTTAAATATGAAAAAAATGATCTACATTAGGGGTGTTGAAACTATGGCGCCCGTGCCAAATGTGGCATGTTCAACAATTTCAAAGTCACGCGAGAAATTAAAGTGTCATAATTATTCACCGGACAAAATTCATTTTTTTCTTTGTTATCAATAACCATTTGTTGAACATGTACAGAACATCACAAATAAAGTAGTTATTCTTGCATGAGTTAACACATTAAAAAATTTTCATTTCCTGCGATTCTATGCGGCGTTTTCGACATTTAAATTTTCTCTTTCTATATGAATTTAAAAGCTTTATTTCTTGAAATGAACTTCATAAGACAGTCATAGCTATAAAATGAATAGTGGACCCAACTTTGCTATCTATATTTTTTTTTTAATGCAAAATATGAACCAGATATAAATCATTCTCCCTCGAACATACAACTTCAAAAGTCTGCTTAATAAATTATCAATGCATTATTTTATGCCACTTGGATTATTATAAGTTATCTTATATTCCATATTCCGGCTTATAACTCGCACTTTTGATACAAGAAAATTCATCATTGATACAGCGGATATATAAATGAAAGATTAAAATCTTTTTAAAATGTGAGTATAAGAATTGATATTTCTATGATAATAACCATTGTATGTGTCATATGTTCTTGCTTCACATTTGCTCACTTTTTTTTCCTTGCTAGTTATTACAGATTTCAATATTCTTTGATGTATTTTTCTGCTGTGCATCATATGACGTTTATTTGCAGTGAAAGGAGTGAATGTAATACGGCGAAAGTACTTAAATATGGAAGAATTTAGTTTGAAACTTAAGATGCGTGTAACACGTCAGAATAAACGATAGATTTTGCTTTAATAATAAGTTAAAAATTGAAGAGTTTGGAGCAAAAAGGGGTTACCTCCATTTTTTGGCACTTTCGGGGAATCAAAAGAAACTTTTTAAAGTTTTGTCAAAAGTATTTTTTCACTTATGCGTAGTCTATACACCTATACATGCTTCGCCACCAATAACATTCAAAATTACCTATTCTGAGCGATTGTTTGCAGTAAGAAATTGGGCTAATCTAAAGAGCCTAAATTTTGCTAATCTCTTCTTGCTGCTTTGCTAAAAGAAAAATTCGTATTTTTTTATTATTATTATTACAGTACATGCACATAACTGAATCATATTTCCGAATCGAAAGTTCCTTAAATTAATGGGTGATTACAAAAGGACAGAAAAATCGCATTTTAATTTATCTTCTAAGTTATTTAATTTCTTTTTTAAAGCGTCGTATATACGTGACGCATAAAGTATTCAGAATCCTAAATTAATGCTACCGATAACTTTTAGTTGAAAATTTTGTACAAAGCCTGTTTAAATCTGATTAAATTAAGCAAAACTTTCTATTAAAAAAAAAAAAAAAAAAAAAAAAAAAAGCGGAGAAAAAGATTTAAAATTCTGTAAAGGATTCTCATCGCGAAGGAATTAATGCATGAAAGTGACTAATTCTATTAACCAGTGTTTCGTATAAACAGCATATGCTGAAATACATTTTCATGTTAAAGGATTAACACGTTATAAGGTTGTTAGATATTTAGTAAAAAGGTTTGCCATCCCTGATCTAGTCTTTAACTACAACCCTAATTTAGATACATAAGTTTCAGGTAGTCCCATACCCATCCTCACGATGGTGACTTAACCCTTTCGTAGGCTGAATTAATCCCACTTAATTTTCACTGCCGAAATTGTGCAAGAATTTTTTTGAAAAAGCTTTTGCTTTTATAAGGCACATGAAGAAAAAATCATTTATTTATTTTCAAATGAATTTGTTCGCAAATTTTGGTGGTAGTGAATCATTCCAAAAATTTTAGCTACAGAATTATTTTGCCCGTTAAAGGGTTAATTTGTATTTCCTTACTACTGCTTTGTTTACAGCTTTGAGAAACATCATAGCAATTAGAAATTGAATTAAAAAGATGTATTTTATTGCTCCAATGAACGTACTTAAATAAAATCACTTTGCTAAGCGAGTAAAGTTCATAAAAAGACTTAATAAACTCGAATCAATTAGTGAGGAAAATTTTGGAATTACTGAGGAGGGAAATTCCGTTCTAGTAGATGCTTCTAATTACAGAGGCATTTTCTGTAAAATTTTTGGTTAATCGGAAAAAATTTTTAAACGAAACAATGCTCATTACCGATGCATGAACAAGTACTGTTATTTTATAAAAAGAACTAATGCTTATAACAAAGAAATTGTAAATGGCAAACAACGCTTTGAAATCGTTAGACCGTAATTGTGAAGTCTTACTTCCGCTTTCAACATTAATTAACTTTGAATCTTAAAAACAGAATGGCCAAATGGAAGAATGACGAAATAAATTGAAGACGTCTGAATATTTCTTTCTAAGTCAAAAAGATAATTCAATGCAAATGTTAGAACAGTCATTATTGATTTTCATCACATTATTTTAATGAAATTCTAAATGAACATGATGATTAAATGATTATTATTCTTCAAAACTTTAAAAAGTTTTTTATATTAGCCTTGTGTAAGAACCCATACAAAATTTATAAAAAAAAATTTACGGTTAATATTAATTTTATAAGCGATACATCAATAGATAGATTTAATATTTGAAAGACTTCTTTTCTAAGATGACTATTGACGGTAAGCGAGAGACAAATTGAAGGATTGGTTTGTAGATATGTACGTAAATAGATTTGATACCGATACAGGGATGTCAGACAACCTTTCTTTCATACTATTTATATTTGATAATATTTATAATACTGCTTAGCTGCCAACTGTTTTTTCCTCAAGTCGAAAGCATGTTCTGACAAAGAAAACTTATTTTAAAAAATAAATCTTGTTTCTGTGTGGTCATTAATTGTATTTCAGTGTATTGTAATTTCATTTCTCTTCATTTTTCTTTCTCTACCTCTCATTTCGTCACAAAATGACAATTTCAGATTTTTACCCTAAAATGAACCTTAACATCTCTATAACATTGTGCCCAAATTTCTTGACGATCTGATAAATAGTAAAAGAGATATGGTTAATTTTATATATACCACTTAATATCTCTTTTTTGTAAATGAAATGTTTAATATACTTTTCTCAATTCGTATTTTTTCATATTCTCTGTGCAATCAAAATGCTACCACAAGTAATTGAGCAAATTGTCTGAATTTTTTTATTTAATTTATCTTTAGATTTTATGACAGATAACTAAGTATCGATTTTTTTTATATGTTTGAAATTTTTGTTTTACAAAAATCTAAACTTAAATATATACGATTTTTACAGATTTACTCAATATACGTCCAGTTATTAATTTTTTTATGATCTAACCTTTCATCCGGAACCAAAAATCCGGTACTCAGGTTTTTATAACAAAGTACCCTGAGTATATAAGATAAAAAAATCTAGTTTGAAATATCAAAATTGGAAAAGAAGGAATTTTAAATTTGCTTAATTGAAAAAAAATCAATTTTTGTAAAGAATTATTAATTTATTAACACTTTAAGGCGTTTTATTATCTGCAATGGTTTTGCTTTATTGAAACATGATCCAAAATTTTTAATATAGGTGTTATTTACAGAATAAAAATTTCTGTTACCGAATCCCCTTAAGTAAAAGTTTTGGTACAAAATATGTTTATTTGATTTGAAAAAAAAACCCAGAAATGTTGACAGCTATGATAGCAAAATGTTCAGTTACAAAATAGAAAAATGTGTCTTTCTTTCAAAGTATTTAACCCATAAAAGTTTTTTTCCCACAATAAACTAAAAATAGGGACGAAACACCAGCTTTTTCATACTAAAATATTTGCTATAAATCATCGAAAAATGGCCTGCCAATTAATAAATTGAACATTGCAGTTAAAAGTTAGTTGTATCCAAAAGCTTTTAGTAACGATGCAAACGAACTCTTCTTGCCCGAGCGGCGTTCGTTCAAAACTGTTAAGTGGTTAATACACTGCTCAAAACAATTAAAGGATATTTGAAGTTTTATATAAAATAAAGATATAAACGAAATTTTTTTTGCCGAAAATAGAAGAAGAGAATCACAAAATGCAAATTTTTCTGGTTTTCAAACTGTGGAGTATGCAAATTTTGAGTTCGACGTCAAAAACGTCGCTTCAGCGGCAGCGAATGAAATTTGACTTTCAACTGGATAAAAGAGAATGAAGACAAGGATGATCGGCATTCAGTGATTGCTTTGTTTCGATGAGTACGATGTATCAGCGAAGTCATTTGACAGATTCAGAAGCTTGGAGAATTGTTGGTAGGTTAGAAGGGGGCTAAACTCAAGCCGAAGTAGCGCAAGCCATTGGAGTGTCACAAAGTGTCATTTCCAGGATCTGGAACCGTTTTTTGGAGAGTGGATGTGCAGGCCGAAGACCAGGGCAAGGTCGTAGACGGGCAACAACGCCCCATGAAGATCGGTATTTAGCGTTAACAGCTCGGAGACACCGAAACATGAACGCTACTCTTCTCCAACAACACCTTCGCTCGGCTACAGGCACCACGATTTCAACTCAGACTGTCCGAAACTGGCTCCATGCTGTAGGTCTGTATGCTTGCCGACCGATGGTATGTGTTAGATTAACATCAAAGCATCGTCGCGACCGCAGGGAGTGGGCAACCGAGCATGTCAACTGGAGGAAAAATGAATGGAGCAATATTCTGTTTCCTGACGAGTCCCGTTTTTCTGTGCATCCGGATAATAGGCGTATTTTCATCTGGAGGGACCGTGACAGTAGGAATAATCCTGCGTTCGTGCACGAAAGTGTCAGATTTGGCGGTGGAGGAGTGTTGGTGTATGGTGGCATCTCCATTGACGGGCGCACTGACCTCTACATCATTCGAGATGGAGCTCTGACTGGTCGCCGATATAGGGATGAGATCCTCAGACCTATTGTAGTCCCTTACGCTACAGCAATCGGAGATAACTTCATTTAAATGGACGATAACTGCAGGCCACATCGTGCAAACCTGGTGGAGGATTTCCTTTTCGAGGAAGGAATCGTTCGAATGGAATGGCCAGCGTGTTCTCCAGACATGAATCCAATCGAGCACGTTTGGGACGCTCTAGGAAGACGAGTTTCTGGCCGCCAACAACCCCCACAAACTCTCCAAGAACTGGAAAGAGCTCTTCTGGAAGAGTGGGGCAGAATACCACAACTCGTCATTAATAGCCTCATTGAGTCCATGCCTCAAAGGTGTTCAACGTTGCTGGCCGCCCGTGGAAACCATACCCCCTACTGAAAATGATTTTCTTTGAAGAAAACACCTTTTCTTATTCTTTTTTTCTCATATGCACAAATTGTGTTTTTTTCCTTTTGTCCACAAATGCGCAATAAAATGCATTTTTTTCTGCCAAACATGTGTAATTTATTCTCATATAACCTACTATGTCTGTCGACCATGTATCAATCAGCTAAAAAGTTTCCCAGATACAAAATCCACCTAAAACTGCAATATTCTTTAATTGTTTTGAGCAGTGTATTTCACTTTCAAATGATATCAACCAAACACTTCAGGTGTCCAAGTAGTGCATGGTTTGTTTGGGTGAACTGCACGTCAGTGATACTGATATATTAGTGAATAGGCAATTATCAATATAAAAATACGCATATGTAACATTTCGAAATCAGTGCGTTTCGATGCGGTAAACGAAATTCCTAAATGAAGAAGCAACGTTTTGCTCAAGGGATGCTCTTTACTCAGAAAATGCTACAGGAAACTGAGCATATTAATCGCATTTCTTATCAGCAAATGCACGAAAATAACGTGATATGCAGGGTGACAAGAAATAACTCGGATAACCGTTACAGCATAGAATTTCTTTAATAATCAGATAAATTAAAATCAGATGCTGATAGATAAAGTATAGATTTGTGACATACAGAAACACCAGAAGTTTCCGAAATAACCGCCTTTTGATTTTCTATAGAAACTCGGTTTGGTTTCATTTCGACACCAAACCGAATTTAGCCTTTTCTCTCTATCACATTTTTTCACCTATATTCTTTAAATGTTGTGAGTTTTAAACATTTAACGTAATAAGCACACTGTCGAAATTTTTATTATGTTAAAAAAAAAAGAAACAAAATGCAGCCAAATTCACCTAGAACGTCCGTTGGTGTTATTTCGACACCAAGTTGAAAAAATATGCTTCTCTGACAGATAATGCACGATTTTTTTCTATTACGTTTCTTAGACATATCCTATACATCTGGCAGAAAACTTAAATATTGTTAATGTGAAGAAAATTAACACATTTATTTCTCTTTAAGAAAATAAAAAATAAATATATATTTGTTTTCTTTTCTTTAAATGTGAACTTCGACTTGATTTAATATATTTTCTGTAAAATAAATCATTATTCTTTTGTAAAAATGTAACAATATAAGCTTAATTAAAGTACAATGACTCAATATAGTGTTATATTAGAATTTATAGCGTCTATTTTGCATAGTTAAATTAGTGGTGTAGATATAACACAGGCGGCTGCATTAGGATGTCGAAAATGTTGGCCGTTCTAGTGTAAACAGGTTTTTTTCAGGAACTCCAAACTTCTGCGAAGTTAAAATAAACTCTTCTTTCCGACACAGTCTAACTTGGAACTTTCAGCACTATAACAAACTCTCATTATCTCATGCATTCAACATGTGATCCAAGAATCGCTTTTTGCTGTGAAACTATCATTACAAAGCTATAACCTGTATACGCGAGATACATCCAAGGTTTAATTATCATGTAGAAATAATAAAATTTTGGTCATGGAGTATGGGAGTGTTTTTATTTCAACATGAACTTTAACGGTATATTATTTCTTGTCATCTTGTAATTAAAAGCCTCGATGATGAGCATAAAAGAGTGCAGACATTGCTTATATTGAACCGCTGCAGTAACTCGTATATAGTGCAGTCTTCTATTTATAAACTTTTTTTGGCGAAAACATTTCGATGTTGTCCAACGGATTTTCTGGTACTTACTGGATATTTTGTATTATTTTGTCGCAGGACTTTCCAATAGGTATTTGACGATGAATTCTGTTGCCAAAAAAAACCGCCCAGTTTTTCAACAAAGTTGACTATCATACTATAGTATACAAGCAAATTTGTTTCTCTCTAAGCTGCATCATTTTATTCATAACCACGCTTATAGTTCTGTCTATACGTCCACCCATAATTGGGCCATTTTATATTAACAGATAGCTAAAGATTATAGGTATGGAGATGTATAGGTAGAAATAAGCAGTTTTCTATTTTAGGTCATCGTGTAGTTTTTGTTATCATTTTTAAATCATTACATGATTCTACAAAATTATACTAATTGGTTAAACAACATTTCGTGAGCATGAACAATATATGTATTGGGAAGTACTGGGTGATCCAAAAACTAGGAAAGAAATAAAAATTCAATAATTCGAAAAGTATATAGAGAGTAGCACAATGATATTTTCACTGAAATGCACAGAAAGGCATAGGTATTTTTAATACCGAAATTTTTTTGCCAGAATAATTATATTTGCCACCAACAAGCGACAATTTAGTTATGCCAGCAGTGGTGCATCACAGTTCACAATGGAACTAGCATTACAAAACTTCGATTAGATAGATGTCATTAGTGAAAATATCTCTCAGACGTGGCACGATACCCTTAAAGTAAGGAAAAGAAATTTTGTTGTAGTTTCGGTCAGATATAATTGCTTAAATAGCAACAGGCATTATATTTGGGACCAACTACAGTACTCACTTTCAATGACAAATGCAGCTAATACAGCAATTATTTTCTATTAAACAATCCCATGTCTTACTGCGTATCTGAATTATAAAGAAAAACATGTCCACCAAAAGCCTTTTTCACAAACATGTCCGTCAGCTGACGTCTCATTGATGGTGGCAACGTCTGACCAATAAATTTCACTCGTACTGCAATTTTTTACACTTCTAAGCATCGCACAATTTCAACTTTTACACCGTCGAATAGAGAAAAAAATGTCCTTATAAAATGCAATTTATTTGAAAACTGTATCTCAATTTATTAATGTCTTATGATTTTTAAAATAATTTTCAAGTGTGATTATTTTGAAACCTATCTCTATCGCGCGCAAAGCGATTATGAAAGATTAATCCGTTTGCACTTAAAACAATATAAATAATTCAGCATTTGTTTTTGGCTAATATACCATAACGAAATTAAAACATTAATAAACAAATAAATAAATTAAATAATATAAATAAAACTCAAGTTTAATAGACATGTAATCGAACTACGTGCTTAAACCACTGAAATTATTATAGTTTAAAAGGCTGTAATAAGTAGCATTTTTGGCGATTTCATCGGCTATTAACGCCTGGCATGCAGCTACTACGAAAGTATCTCTTTTAATAAATTTCAAAATTTTATTTGAATACATAATTGATATGTTTTATGTAAAAATGCTTTTTGGAGTTTTTAATGGGCAACCTAAAATTATATATATTAAGTGTAAAAAAATAGTTAGTTTCAATAATACTTTATAAACAAGGGTTTTCCTCTATGTTCCGTTATCCGGGAAGCTACACGGGTAACCATAGTTTGTGTGAAAACCGTATTGTGCTAATGTCTATATTTTTGGAATTATTGAACTTTTATTTCTTATGTGTCTTGTGGATCACCTTGTATATTTTATATTTCATATCTCACAACTTTAAAGATACTCAGTAGAAAATAAATATTTTTTTCCGTTATTCATACGCTTAACAAAATCATTAAGATTAATCTCTAAGAGCTAAAGATCATTATCGCTTTACTTTAATCACAGTAATTTACTCTCATCGATTACTCTCAAAACCAAACCAATAGATTATGTTCCTGCTTTTGTATAAGACTTCACAGTTAATGAGGCATGAATGCTAATTCCCTCATTATCGCACGTCATTTATTAATCTTTTCTAAAGAATTTGCTCGTTTATTCTTCATTTTACATTTATGGAAATAAATCATCAAAATTGGAGGGAAAAAATAATGACTCAAAAAATGCAGATAATCAGACACCATAAGATGCAATATATGCATTATTAACAACCTTGCTCGGTTCACTTATTCATAATTAGTGATAGTTTGAGATTGTTTAAACAATGATAGATAATAGACGCCAGTTTCATAATAAGAAATTTTGTTTAACTATAAATTTGATATTTATGACCCGAGAATATTATTCTTTATCAATCATGTAATTACTGAAAATGAACAGTTTTCTTCCAAAAACTTTGTGATTAAGCATAAGATAGATTAAATGTAAAATTTATTCATTGTATAAGTTCTTTTAATTACCCAGTAACATTCGACTAAAGTCTATAATTTCTAGCATCATTAACATTCATTATGTATATAAAACACACATATAAACATAATATAAATTATCACACTCAGCCTGTTGTCATCCGGATTATATTTTGTAAGAAAATTGAAAAAACGCGACGAATAATGAGAGAAAAGGCTGCAATCAGAATTGTAGAATTATATTTTGAAACGGAAAATCGAGCTTTAAAAAATGCACAGTATATAATTGAGATACTATACATTTTTACTAATTTCAACCATGAATTAACATTAGATATTATCACATATTGAAGATTAATAAAAATAATTAAGCACACATATTCGAGAAATGTGGGCGAGTGAAGGGCCTTTTACATATTTAATTACAATTCACGAACACAATGCGTAACATCACAACATCAAAACCTACAAAGACTGATTGCAGCAAAAATTTAAAAAAAAAATAGATGGCGTTACCGTACAGACAGCTTTGAAAATTTTAGTGCTGCCATCTAGAGACAATTAATCGAAGTACAAACACTATAGATATAATTTGTATAGTTGACCTGTGTGCATAGTTTTGTACAGTCCGTTATATTAAACAGATACACCCGTCTTCATTTGCAGATCGTTTGCAATAGAATTACAACAAAAGGTGTCATTAAAGTTGGAATAATTTCTTTATTTCGGATATGAATGGTTTTTTTTTTATTGTTTGTTTGTTTGCATAAAAATAAAGGATTTTTTTTTTTTTTGGCATATTAGAAATTACAAAAATCTATTCTCAGATCGATAGATTGGCTGGGGCGATCTTATCAGATGGATCACTAGATATCACGCTGTATGATTTTGTTTCTGTGGGGATACATTAAAGATTGCGTATACCCTATTTCGGTGTGTAAATACTACTACAGTAGAACTCCAATTATCATAACTCCGACTATCCGAAGTGGAGGAGGTTGAAGTGAGAATCCGAAGTGAGAGGTTCTGCTCTCGAAGCTGGTAGACGGGAGGTGCTGGGTTCGATCCCAATCGCGCCCGTCAGCCTAATCGTTCGGAGTTTTCGTGGTTTTCTTCGAGCCGTGGATTTATCCATGCGTAAATATGGTTAGGTTCCCTTAGAAAGACCCCCCACGAAGGGCTCTCCCCCGGGGCCTATATCCCAAGTGTAGATTCACGCCGTCAATAATCAACCCAACCCAATCCGACTATCCGAATCGCTGATTATCCGAATCGCTTTTAGAGTTTCAGAAAAAAAATTTCAAGGCGGAAACGTAATGCGATTCGCAAAATAATGATTCTGTCTACGCGCGCTATTGCCGTTTCTTCCGCGGAAGAGACAGCAGAAGATGAGGATGACGTGCCACTTGAGGAATTCAGAAACGTGGATGTTCAGAATGTTCCTAGAATTCCTGGATGTTCAGAAGTTAGTGTTGAAGATATAGGAGAGTGGATGGTGTGTGATTCGTCAGATCCTGAGTTCCAAATGATGATGAACTTATCGAAAGTGTGAGAGAAGAAAGTTTCGAGGAATAAGATGACCTTAATGTCGCAGTTGAAGCAGACATGGGACCATCAGCTAGTGAAACATTTGCCGACCTTGAAACTGCATTGAAGTGGATGGAGCGTCAGCCCGAGTGTGACCACATGCAACTTCTCACTGTCAAGCGGATGCGTGACTTGGCTGCCCAAAAACGAATGAAGACTGTCAAACAGCTTACTTTAACCGAGATATTCAGCAAGCAATGACTTTCATTTACAGTAAAGTACATAATATACTAATGTACAGCACTTGTATGTACGCTTAACATGCAAAAGTGTTGCCTTTTCATTTAATTAATTAAAAGCTCTTCTTTTTTAAATAGTTTTTTTTTCAACATACATACAGTAATTAATTAAAATAGATCCTTTTTTCGGAAAAAATCCAATTATCTGAATTTTTGATTATCCGAATGGGGTCCGGTCCCAATTGATTCGGATAATTGAAGTTCTACTGTACATGGTGTGTAAGTACTTTTGCTCCGTGTGTAAATATATTAATACACATAAACGAACGTAACGTATATACACACACTCACACACATAAGTTTTTCAAAAATAAAACTTTATGTGTTACTGTTATATGTACGTCACATAATAAAATAATAATCCGAAAAATGGCCGCAATTTTAACTCTGATTAATTGAAAAAAAAGTGCAGTTTTAATTCGTAAAAAGTTCTTTATAATTGCATGTGGTTTATTTTGTCATAAGTGGTCGTCTACATATTAAAAATTACACCAACTTTCATTTTTCAAACGGTAATACCAATTTTTGATATTTTATCTCAATTTCTTGGATAAACTCAACCCGGAAAAGTATATAGTTTATGAATGTTTTTAAATTTTCATAGAGTTAGAATTGGTCAGCATTTTGAGTATACTAATGTTAAACACGCTTGACAAACTTTACATCTTCCCAAAAAATCATATGATTGAAATATTTATTTTTTAATGAAGTACAATGAATGGATCAAAACATAATTTAGGCCTTTTTTTTCTAAATCATATTGTTGGTTATGAAAATTAATTATAAATTCATGTGCAAGAAATTTGTTAATTGAAGAAATTATTCTGATTGTGACACCTTTTGTTGTGATTTCATTGCAAATAAATTCGAGAAAAGGTGCGTGGTCTGTTTTTATGAAACGGACTGTGCTAGGATAACGACCTTTTATACTTCTGAGAACAGACAATTAAAATTGGTGGCATATTCGGATAAAATAAGCAAGGGTGCTTTTAAATTTTTTAGAATGGAAACATTTGATTTTATATTACAGCAGACTATGGGAATGGTCCGCAGCCACAAGCGGCTGGGTACATGATGATGTTATGAAAAGTGCACATTCATTTCGATGATCTTATATTTATACAAATCTTTTCAATTTTAAATGTTAAATTTTTTTGTGAATCATATTTTTATCCGGTTATTTTGTCGTCGATTTACATTAGGCATGGGCAAAAGAGCTCATTTCAAAGATCAGATCCGGAATTTTCACTCACCAAAATTGTCATTTCTTTTTAGTAACTCATTATCTTTTGAAATTTTTAAATTCGTCTACACCAGGAAGGGCGAAGCTTTTCACATGCGCATGCCAAAAATTCACAAACAATATTTATTAACTTTGAAACGTACCAAACTTTTATATAAAAATTTGCTGCAACATATGTTACTTATGCGAAAAACTGGTTAATATAACCAGTTGCTTTAATGCGTCAAACCACAAAGAACAAAATTCAAAATACAATTTTAATGTAATACTGTAATCACACAGCTAATAATTTAAGGAAATTTTGATTTGAAAATCTTTATTTGCGGGAATCTTTATTTACTTATCATTAATGCAACATCTAACTTATAATAATCCAAGTTGTATAAAACTTTAATTATAATTATTAATGAGATATTTACTATTGTATGTTTGAAACATACGAAAGTGTTTTGCAAACATTAACGTGTCAGCTGATTTTGGGTCTTTCTTTATTGTAAAAATCATTATAAATATGTGTTATAGAAATAAAGACAGAGAATGTACACATTTAAATTTTTATACATTATTACGTTTTTTGTCATTTATGTAAGGAATCAATTATATGTTTAATTATTAATATAATAAGGAGGAATAAATTAAATTAATTTATGGCTAATTCAACAGTCATTTTCAGTGGCAACAACAGCATTTTATTTCTAAAAGTTTGTTAATTTTAGAAAAGATATTACTTTATTTGTGTATTATTTATAAGAATTTGAAAGATAATGAATATAAAAATAATGTTCAAACCTGTTTAATCTTATGTTCGTATGTTTATAACATAACTGTAGCAGATGGTACAATCATAGCAATGTAACGGGAGTCTTGGGAGAAAAAACAACGTAAATATACGGCATGAACCACAAATGCAACATACGATGACACGCACAATCTCTTTAAGAATTTTTCAAAACTCAAATAAATTGTGTACACTGCAAAATTGGCAGTTATTTGTAAAATTTATTTGAGTGTGTATATATATCAATGGCTTTATTATGTGCAGTAAGCATAAGATCTGATATCTAAAATATATTGTGAGGATTTCCCATATCAAAAGTATTTCTGAAATAATTTCCTCTTTAAACCGTAATAATGAAAATAATATAAAATATTTTTAAAGTATAAGAACTGAAATAAAGTTTCCCAGTGTTATAAATATGCAAAGTATAATCTTATTTGACAAAGAATAACTCATAACAAACATAACACCATCATATATCTTTGGGAATATAAACTATCTGTAGAAGAATAGAAGTATATATGATATATATATTATTTATGATATTGAACCTGTAAAATCTTTCTTCAAATGCAACGATTCTTTCCGAATGACCTCATTATGTAGCAAAAGTAATGTAAATTCTTTCTGAAGAATGATAGTTTCCTGCAATCATCCTCTTTACCTTATATAAAAGTTGTAAAATCTTTTGTAAAAAGCAATATATCATTTTTAGTGACTTCCATGTATTTGAATTGCATAACATCATAATATCGAAGTGACAAATATTCCATTTTCATAGAAAAATTACATAATTTAGTTGGCAGTTTATTTTATGGCCTAGCTTCAGAAAACGTTAGACTATCATATTTTCCATCTAATAAATTCCATTTGTAATCTGAATTCATCTCAAATTTATTATTATTGTCAATTTATTTGACAAGAATATTTAGACTTTCTTTATAAGACTTTATTTTATTCTTGTCAATTTTTTCAGAAGATTTATTTTTTCTTCATTGAGATCTTAAAATTTCTAATTTATTTTATTTCAAATATTATTTTATTATAAATGACACACAGATACCACAAAGTTTAATAATATTTATAATGGTCTATAACTTGTTTTGAATTAATGTCATATTTTTCTCTATGTGTCTATCCTCATTGATTTAATAATAAAAGAAGGAAGTTGAAATTTATCGGCGAAGAAAGAAGACATCTTATTCCACATATCTTGGAACTTGGATAATATATGATAATAATAGTGAATAAATAGTCGCATTTTGTAGGCAATACTTCAGCATATATTACAAAGGACATTGTGTTTGGATTTAGTATATTATGTTGCGAAAATAGGCCACTAAAAAAAAAAAAAAAAAAAAAAAAAAAAAAAATCCGTGAAAAAACAGAAGATGTACTGGCAGCAAAATTGACGTCTATTCTCCGTTTGTTTTCACAAAACTTCCGTTTTGGTATTTCTCCGTTTCTAAGATGGAAATTTTACGCTATTCTAAATTTCTGTTTTTAAAAATAAATCTCCTTAAATATCTCCCTGAAAAAGAAACTCCTCTCTACAGAAATGGATTTCTGGCGAAGGTCAGCAAGGAAGTCAAGTCTGGAAAAACTAAAAAATTCAAGAATACGTGAAATCATGTAAGTCAAACGATATGTTGTAAATACAGTCGAACATAATAAGCTCAGATGGCATGGACATGTTCGTAGAATGAAAGAAGAGCGCCTTCCAAAAATCTTTGTTGAATGTAGTCTGAAAGGGAGATGAAGGAGAGGCAGACCAAGAATGACTTGCACTGTTAAAAATTTGCAGCAAACTGTCCAGTCATACTACCGTTTTTATAGAAAAAGGTTACATAGCCGTAATTTAACTTTATTCTTACCCTAATATGGTCAAAAATAAGGTATTCTATGCGCTTAATAATATTTTAAAATAACCGTTATCTACAAAAACAGTCGAATGACTGAACAGGTTGCTGCAAATTTATAACAGTCTGAACAACTTCTAATCAAGAGCAATGGGGATTTATAAGTTAAATGATGGTATTAATCTGGACAGAGAGAAATGGAAAAGATCGCTCAAAAATATTTTTACGGATCGAGGAAACCCACTTTTTAGTGGAAATTCCTGAAGGAAAAAAAAAAAAAGAAATATATTGTATAAAATTAGATATATTTTGATTGGGATTTTTTTTAATGAATTATTTTTTAGTAACGCTAATTAAAAAAAATAAATAAATAAAAAACAGATTTTTTTTATTTTTGAATTTTTTTAACTATTGCATTTTTTATTTTTATTTGTTGCCGAACGATCAATGTATAGTTTAGCTACTGTGAAAACTATTAAAAATACATTGATATCGCTTTAGTAGCTTGCGAAAAAATTGTATGTCAATATCAGCTGTTTTTCACCTGATTTAGCAACTTTAAAGTGCACGAAGTACATTTCTTGCCAAATTTTAACTGAGATTTTTTTTTTGTTCTTTGCTGTGAGAGATATGATAGCTATTATACAGAGTTCGTAAGCCTCGAAAGATTTAAGAGGTTTGAATGCCAGAATTTTCGTAAAGTAATGGTCTCCATAATTAAACACAGAAGGTTTCCTTTAAATAAGGGAAATATTACTTTATGAAAAATCTGGTATTCTTTCCATGAAGCGTATAAACTCTGTTACAAGTCAGACCGGGGTTTGGCTTGTTTGCAACAAGACTTCGCATTTCCAATATGAGATTCCATTGATTTGTTTTACTAGTAATCTGTTCCGAAGGTTTTGTGACGGACTTTTGTGAATAATAAAATATTTTATTACTACTCATTCTTGATTTCAGCCTCTCACATACCATTATTTAAAACTATTATTCAAGAATTTTGAAGTAAACAGTGGCTCATTTCACAGATACTTCGATTTCTACTGTAATTCGTCTGTTACGTTAGTGAGGGAAGTATTATTTTCAGTTGGTGAATTGCACTTTCTGTTAAAAGGTCAACAGACCTTTTCGCATTTCAGACAATAATTAGATCATTCCGGCCCAAACTGCACTTGTAAATTAATTCTTATTTCTTAAGGTGCATTGAAACAGTCAAAATAATTTTAATCATATTACTTATTTTAATTTGTAGTCAAACCTTTTCAAACCTGTCTCCTTTTATACTTTGGCTAGAAATTTCTATCTGAACTAAAGACAAATCATTCTCATAATTCTATTTTATCCTATCAACATTAACAATTCAACCAATAGGCGTAATAATGGCATAAATTGCATTACAAGCTTACATATAGGAAGGAATATTATGTAATTTTATTTTAATAACGACAGTTTTCTTCAGTTAAAATTGAAAGGAGCTGGTGTAAAACATAGTAGCTGACATTTTTTATTTTATTTTTAATCTGATTATTATGTAATATTGCTCAACAGCCTCCCGACAGGCGCACCCTCATCATCATTCTTGTCTGTCGCTGCCTGTCGCGTAGGGACCCTGGTCCCAGCAACAGACCTTGTTCTGTAATCTTTTAATTTTTTATTGTTTGTCCTTAGTTCCTGCCGCCTGTCGCGTGGGGCTTTGCCCGGCAGGACCAGCCTCTTGGCGAAGTATGTACTGCCATTGTTTAATTTTGAATAAACAGTGATGGTGCTGCCCGGCTGGTTCTGTGATTCGCCTGGTTTTTTCCGGTGACGCTCGTGTCTCTGTCTCTGGTGGACGTTTTGCTCATCGGGGACGTTCTTCATGGAGGGACGAGTGCGTGTATCGTTAGAAGCCTCAGCGTGTGTTCTCTTTCACCGTCAACTACTGAAGTCGCGCACCAAATCCCTGCGTGCCGGGGAGTCATCCGGGGGAGGACGTAACGCTCAACGGCTTGGTTCGCCAAGCCGAGTGGCCTCCCTTAGGCATTAAATCTTCTAAAACTAAGATTTATTTATTACTCAATACATGCCATAATAATCAAATATAAATTTTAGATATGTTCAATTTGTAGATACAATTTTATATACAAATTTAAAAATGCAATAACAAAATAATAATAATTATAATAATAACAATAATAATAATAATAATAATAATAATAATAAAATCTTACACGGTTGAAATGAACTAGTTTTACCAAGATGCATAGCTTGGAAAAACTTGTCCAGCTCAAGCATACAAACTTTTATTATTATTATTATTATTATTATTTTGGTATTTAATTTTTATATTTGTATATATAATTAATTTTTAATCTCAATTTTATTTGCGTTTATTATTATTACTATTATATTTATATCTTTTTTCATTCTTCTTTGTTTATTGTATATATTACGTTTTTGCTTTTTTCTTATAATTTCCGTTTCCTTTTGTCTCTATTTTTATCCAATTTGCTAAATATTTCTCATTCTTCTCCGTCTTCTTCGGATTGGCTTATGCTGTCTGTCTCATTGGCTGATGCCTTCTACTTTCACATTGGCTGTTTTTTTTTTAAACTTGTTCCTTTCTCTTCCATTTCAGTTTTGCTCCTGCTCTCAAAGTGGCAACACGTCTTATTTGCGCTTGATGAATAAAGGCGAAGTTCTTTCGAAAACTCTTACGCATTTGTTACTTTTTTGTTGCTTTTAATACGTTTTTTGCCTTTATTTGTATATTACACCAGTTTTTGAACATTTTATTCTGAACAATAAATATTTGTTACAATAATATACATTTACAATAATATAGTAAAAAAGTTTCTTTTCCTTTCCTGTTGCCATATCTTGAAAAAAATTGAGTAAAATTTAAAAAAAGACATTTATGCAGCCCATTAATTTTGAATCTTTAATAGATGGTTTTTACAGGGAGCAGATATTTCATTTTCAAAATGTGAATTTTCATTTATAAAATATGAATTTTAAGTTCGGCACATTTCTACTTTAAAATACACTAATAAAAGCACGTTTTTTACATTTATATTTAAAAAAATTACATTAGGAGTTTATTTTATACGCCAACATAAGACATTCCCGTAAACCTTTAGCTTTGTATTTTAGAGGGGATGTTATACGATCGTTGATATTTTAAATTAACGTTCAATGGCAGTTGCAAAACTTTCCCTTATCTTAAATTTTTTAATCGTATTTCATTTGAAGACAAGAAGTATGAATCCTTATGTCACTTTTTATTTAGTTCCACTGAATGATAAATGTATAAATGGGAGAAAGATATCTTTCTGTTCTACGTTTAAAATAGTTTTTCGTTATTGTTCGCACGAGATAACATATTTTTTCATTGCGTCACTTATGTTTTGTTACATTACTCTATTCAATATTTATTTCTTACGCAGAAGATATTACAATTTCAAAAATACCATGAATATCAATAAGACAGAAACATGTACAGGCTTTTCGATATTGTAGTGCGATAAGCCTGATTTATTTCTAAACCATCATCGTGCATTTAAATCGAATATTTTCCCATATTCTTTGAATAAAAGCCTTCACTTGCTTTGTTTAATATCACTTTAAAAATACAAGTAGAGAAAAAGTGAAATAGATTTCATATCTATTTCCAGTTTGATCAAATTGATTTTTGTACGATAACATGAAAAAATGTTCAAATTAATCTTGCTTTTTCAAAACTGCCCCTATGCAAATAAAAAGTATCAAAAGTGACTCAATAATGACAAAGATATGTGTTTTTATACATGAAAAATATTTATATAACATTTATATAACATTATATAACATTTATATAAGAAAGTGTGGACCTCATTTTGTAAAATATGCTATAGTTGATTTGTAAAAATTTTCCAAAATGTGCATAAAAATAACTATCTATAGATAAATAAAAGTGAAAAATCAATGCGACAATTTGTTTATTTTTAAATTGATGTTCTGTGTTTTCTAAATATTAATACGTATAGTAAATATCAAATATAGTTTATATCAGTTATTGAGGCTTGTGCGATATTTTTATGTACACTCATGTCCAAAAAATAAGGTCATAAACATAAAATCTATGAAAACTGATGGACTATTCACTTTGTTGCCACGATATTTGGCAGAGAGGTATATTACAATGGGAGAAAGAATATAGCAACATAACAATATGGAAAATATTTTAATTGTGAATTAAGATACAGGGTATATCAAAAAGTATTAAATTATGAATCAGATATAAAGCATTTATCTCGGGAAAAGTATGTCTAATATGGAGTGTAATCACTGTGCACTGCTATACAAGCCTCACAATGAGCTCTCATATTATTTATGAGGGTATCAATAAATGTTTGTGGCAACAAAGCTCATTTTTCCAAAAGCGCGGCTTTTAACTTCTGGCGGGTCATGGCAGGGGGGGGAGGTTACGCTGTGCAATGTCTCTGCCTAGACCATCCCAATATTACCAGGAAGGCTGGCCAAGACCGCCACACAGAACGACACATGCACAGAACAGCTACTTGGCATTAAGCACACGACGACATAGGCTGGCAACGACTCCTAAGCTTGCTTGTGACCTTACTGCTGCATCTGAAATAAGAATTTCCAGACAAACAGTATACAGACGTCTAGCATAGAGGGCCCTTTACGACCGGCATCCAGTCGTGTGTGACCCTTTCACTGCATCGAACAGGAGAACACGGACGTTGTGGAGCCAAAGACATCAGTCTTGGACACAACAAGAATAGGGGCGTGTTCTTTTCAGTGATGAGTCGCGATTCACCACGCAAAGTGATTCTCGCCGAATCTTCATCTGGGGAGAATGTGGAGCTTGCTATCATCTCTCCTACGTAAAAGAAATCGACAGATTTGGTGGCAAAGGAATCCTTGTCTGGGGCGGCATAATGTTGGGCAGCCGTACCCCACTGCACGTCTTCGATGCGGGTACTGTCAACGCACATCGCTATAGGGATGAGGTCCTTCAAGCCGATGTGAGATTTTTCCGGGGTGCTGTTGGCCCAGACTTCATTTTTATGGACGATAATGCGAGTCTACACAAAGCTCACATTGTTGATGATTTTCTTCAAGAAGAGGATATTCGCCGTATGAATTTTCCCTCGAGGTCTCTGGACCTCAATCCTATTGAACATGTTTGGGATGGTCTAGGAAGAGCCATTGCACAACGTAACCCCACTCCGAGGACCCGGTAGGATTTAAAAGCCGCGCTTTTGGAAGAATGGATTTGTTACCACAAACATTTATTGATACCCTCATAAACAGTATGAGAGCTCATTGTGAGGCATGTATAGCAGTGCACGGTGGTCACACTCCATAATAGACAGACTTTTCTCGAGATAAAGGCTTTATATCTGATTCATGATTTAACACTTTTTGAAATGCCCTGTATCTTAATTCACAATTTAAAATCTTTCCCATATTGTTATGTTGCTATATTCTTTCTCCCATCGTAATATACCTCTGTGCCAAATTTCGTGGCAACACAGGTGTCGTTCTGTGTGGCGGTCTTGGCCGACCTTCCTGGTAATATTGGGATGGTCTAGGAAGAGACATTGCACAGCGTAACCCCCCCCCCTGCCATGACCCGCCAGGAGTTAAAAGCCGCGCTTTTGGAAGAATGAGCTTTGTTGCCACAAACATTTATTGATACCCTCATAAATAATATGAGAGCTCGTTGTGAGGCTTGTATAGCAGTGCACAGTAGTTACACTCCATATTATACATACTTTTCCCGAGATAAATGCTTTATCTCTGATTCATAATTTAACACTTTTTGATATACCCTGTATCTTAATTCACAATTAAAATATTTCCCATATTGTTATGTTGCTATATTCTTTCTCCCATTGTAATATACCTCTCTGCCAAATTTCGCAGCAACAAAGTGAATAGTCCATCAGTTTTCACAGATTTTATGTTTATGACCTTAATTTTGGACATGAGTGTATTTACCAACTTGTTAAGATTATTCTGCACAGTTGAAAGTCCACTTACTCCTACTTTAAATTTTGATGCATGGGAACCTCATGAGAGATTGTGTTGAGAATCAATCCCATCGTAAACTGTGCATTTGTTTCTATTATTATACCATATGAAAACCTCATATGAAGTTCAATAATGCTTGTGAAATAGAAATAGATAACAGAGACATTTCCTTTTCAAATATTCAGTTGGAAATTGCACCTTGACAATTTGTTTAATGATTTCTCAAAAGATTTTCTCAAAGAATTTCTGCTAAACAAAAACATTACTTTTTTTTCCGGCAAGATAACCAAAGTTTAAATTATTACTAAAAAAATACTCACTATCTCTTAATAATAATTTATTATTGCTTAAAAACGTTATATCAGGGTCCTTTTGCAATTTTGCAATAAATGTCAGATTTTTAAAAAATCAAAATTATTTGTTCTTAATAACCCATTTTCAATCTATTTTATGTTCTTGTAATTTTGCAATAATTGTAAGATTTTTAAAAATTCAACGCTATAGTTCTTATTAATCCGTTTTGAATATATTTTAAGTTGAAATATGTTCTTCATTCATTTAAATATAATTCATGCATAAGAGGGTTAATGATAGTAATTTAGACACACTGATTGTTCACAAAAACAAACTTATACATTATCTTCCATCCTATATTTAAGAAACACACTACATTTAATGAAGCGTGAGCGTTAATTGCCTCATTATCGCACCTCGGATACTTTTTTTAAAGATCAAGCTCATATTTCATTCATATTTATAAAAGTTTACCATCAACTTAGTAAAAAAAAAATGTATCGCATAATAAATGCAATCTATGCATACAGAATTTTAAATAAGTAAAAGTTCTCATATTTCATAAACTATAAGGTAAAGAGTAATTTAAAACCTTCTAAATAAAGTTAGAAAATTGATGTTTTGATAAAAATACAAAAATTTTGTTTTTATATATTTCACATTCGCTGAACGTTGTCACTAAAGAATAATTCGCTCTTAATTCTTTATTTTATCGCAAACTTAAGAAAAGTCCTGTAATTGATATGCTACTAATAATTTCAAATAACATGATTAAGCTTTGGACAAATCCACAGCCAACATTACATTTTTGTAAAACTTTTTCACAAATATACAGCATTAAATGATTTACTATACATGTAAAATCAAAAAGAACACCAAAAAATGTAATAAAAGCTTGCAAAATTTCTTTCATACTGTTTATAAAGAATGCTTTTAAAATTTTTATATATTTAACAGCTTATTAAGAGTAATATTCAATGTTCAAAGATCAGTTATCTCTTCATTTTAATCATGGTAAGATGCCCTAATTAATTGCTCTTAAAAACGAACCTTCACGTCATTTTTCATCCCATGTTTAGGAAATACATTACACTTAATGAAGAGAGTATTGTTAGTTCCCTTTTTTTAACTTATTTTTTAATTTCATATTTATTACAGTTTAGATCAAAGTAGTAAAAAATTGTATGACACAAAATGTGTAATCGATGCACGCAGAGTTTTGAGCTAATATAAATTCTTACCATTCATTAACTTATTAAGAAAAGAGTACTTTAAGTTTCTGTAAAGAAAATTACGAAAAAGGATGTTTTGACAAAAATATAAAGATTTATTATACCTAAATTTTACATTCACTGGTCATTGTCATAAAAGAAAATTGTTTTCTAACTGTACAATAAATGAAAATTACAAGCATTCTCCAAAAATCTTTATGGACATTTTTATTTTTTTTTAAGATGCAAATAACAAAAACTTTGTAAATCGAAAGCTCCTTATAGTAATCAAATAATAACACTGTTGACGAAAATATATTTAACAATAAGAAATACATAGCAAACATAGCAGATTTCGTTACCATTTTCTCACATAAATAATATATATTACACCGTGTGTGATCAAGCGTAAAAGCAAAAAAGTGTTAAAAATACCTGCACTATTTCTTGCATATTGTTTCTAAGGAATGTGATTATGTTTTGTAGATCAGAAATGAAGTTATATTAACTTTATAAATTATTACAAAGATGAACATGCAAATTAATTCATTATTGTGCCTGTTCACTGCTGATTATCAGTGAAGGTAAAATATTTTTGATATTTCCCAATTTAATTTGATTTTAACCCTTAATTGCATAGTGATGTAAATTTCCATCACTGTTTATTTAACTTAATAAATAAATCAACTTCTTCGCCACCACTATATTTATATAGAAATATTAATCCAATAAATTTCCCGTGAACTATGTTGCTGAACAAAGTTAAAAATCTATCTTAAAATTTCTGGTGTCTAATATTTAATATATGTATAAAAAAAACACAATTGTAAAAGAAAAACTCCTGCAAAGAAGGGTTAAAGCAAAAATTGACATCTGTTTGGTGTGTTACAAAGCTTAGACATCCACGTATTTTGATATAAGTAGGGATGTGTGGTGGAGGGCATATGGAGGTATACCTTCTGGATTTTTAAAGAAGCTCCGTATATCCTCTGTTTCTCAAATAAAACTATAATGTTATACTTTATAGCGTATACCCCTGCCTAAACACCGTATACTCTCTGACTATAGCGTATACCTTCAGTACTTTTTTTTTTTTTTTTTTTTTTACTGCTACTACACTGGATATGAGAATGGAATTGCAATTAGATAAGCTAAACTGTATACTCTCGCCCTACAACTTATACCTTCTGTTTTTTTACGACTACAACACTGGATATGAGAAGGGATTTGCAATTGCATATTTTAAGACGGTAAAGAGGAGAGGTTCACATGTGTGAACTATGAATTGAAGAGTTTAAAGTAGATGATACAAGATGTACCAATATCGTATTCGGTATCCAAGTACAAATCAAGATAAGGCAGCTCCTAACTATTACATAAGTAGGTGCGCAACATTTGAGAATTATACAAACGTAATATTTATTTCTTAAATCCAGTTTTCAAAGAGATGCACTGATAGAAAAATTTGATTTTTGTCTCCAAATTAAAAATGGGTGATGTTTTGTCGTAAAATTCTAAAAACAAATATAGCTTAATTTTACAAAATGAATAGAAGTACTCTATTTAGTTTCAAAAACAAAATCATATAAACTAATGCATCTGCTATGTACCAATACTTAAAACCAAGCTTAGATAATGACACTCCCCAGTCAACAAATAACAAGTATAATTTTAGTTATGGTTGATAAAACTGCACCCATACGAGCCACTGTGACGAGTGTCCAATCCGTGCACCAATCCTTGAAATATCCGGTAGTTATGAAATAAAAAATTATCAACACATTTAGATTATTTCTACCAGTAAGGAGGAAGCAAGTAATTCTTGCTGTTCTTTCCTTCCCTGAATAAAATTCTGGGAATGCGAGGAAGTATTTGGGAAAATGTGAATTATCCTATGGTGCATTAGGCAAAATAATTTTTGAAATAAGAGTCAGATAGCTTTCTGTATACTATGAAACTGGTGGGGCCAATACTTGAAATCGCTATCAGCTCAGCTCCTTGTGAGAAAGGATTTTCATTCACGAATCGCATTTCACACATTGATTCAGGAAGATGTGCTAGATGATCTTATGATAACCAATTACAATTACGGCTCTATTTAGCAGTTCAAACACAAAGAAATACAATGGCATCAATCAGACACTCTACCTATGAAAGATTATTTTAGTTCTAATAACTGTAAATAAAATTTGTATTATACAACAAGCATGCTTTAATCATTTTTTTAATTGTTCACAATGAAAACTATTTTATAAAACGTATTCTTAAATTTTGGTTTATGACTATTGTAGGTTTTTGCAACTGGTTGGTAGGATATCAGACTTATCAGCCACATTGACTAGTAGAATATCAACGCTTACACTAAGTCTGCTTGAAACTAAGAACAAATTTCTATATATCCCGTTCTGGTTAGTCACTGGGATTAACTTTTTGAAATAATTTACATCAATGCCCCACAATGTTTCTTTTTTTCCTATTCTGTAACGTTTATTTTGCAAATAATGAAAAATTCTTCCGTCAGCTATTATTTGTAATATATGTTTCATAATTGTTTGAATATATTTGCCATTTGTTTACAAGTATGTTAATGCTGCATAAAACCTAAAGTCATGCTTATTGAAATCGCATTTATTGAAACATTTTCTAGTCGGTTAACATATTTCTATTTCAATGATCATATTAAAACTACTTAACTTTACGCTAATATTTTTCAATGCTCATGAGTATAAAAGTGAACCGAAATATAACAATGTTAAATTAATATAACGAAATTAGGATATTTAGAAGTACGTATACTAAATTGATTAAATATTAAATTTACTGATGTTGCCGAAATAGAAAGTTAGTTCAATGAAAATAAAAGTGTTTACAGTTGGATCATAATAAATATGTTTCATCAAACAGAAACTTAGAATTAATACTATTTATACATTGATGAATATATAATTATATGCACAGGAGAGACATAAATTAATTCCGCAAAAAAAGAAGGATTTATTATGCGTAGTTTTGCAGCGAAACTTGAGAGTACATTCTACAAAAAGGCAATATAAAATAAGCTCTTCCGAGTTACCCACGATTCTAAAATGCGTTATTTACCTTTAAAAGTGTCAGAAACCAATATACTTTCGAGATTTTAAGAAGCGTTTATAAAAACAATGTTTATTTTGCTTTTACGGATTTATGGCACCGTTTCCTAGTAGTTTTTATAGCGTATTAATCAATTTTTAAACACAGAATATAAGTTTTTTAATGTAATCAATTCTCGAATAGGCATTTTTATGTTCAATAAACATATTTTATAGGCAAACATAGTAAATTAACGTAGCTATTTGTTCATATGTTCACGTGTGTCATAAACGTAAAAGCCACTGACCTCTGCATACTAGGCCTACGCGTTGACAAAATAAAAATGGCGTTTGGTTGTTTTTTTTTTTTCAGCGTTTGTACGGCCCCTTGAAATTGAATAGCAGTATTTTCTAAAAATATTCTTCGTCTCATTTAATAAAAGAAAAATAAGGCAGAGATTACTTTAGAAAATACCGGTATGCAAAATCAAGGAGCTGTACAAACGCTGAAATAAGTCCACCTATGACAAACGACCTTTTGTCTCAGCGCGTAGGACTGGTATTCAGAGGGCTGTGGTAAAAACACGTATTCTTTCCATTGGCAAAAAATAAAATAAATATAAAATTTCATTCCAAACTTGTAATTCCAAAACTTAAAAGTTAGGAAAGGCAATATAGACAGTGAATGCATTTTATTGAGGTACACAATTGTGCCAAAAGTCACTGGAAATATACTCACGAATTTTGAAAGCTTGTTTTGCATTAACTAGAATTCCATATACATTTTATTTTGAATATGTCTTTAATTAATTCTACATACATAGAATATATATTAAATTAAATACGGATGAAATAACGGTCATTACATCGTAACTTTTATCATTAAAACTATTCGCATTAGTTGTTGTCACAACTGAATTATTAATCACAGAGAGATCTTGTTAATGATATATCAAATTCTATTGTATATAATAAAATGAATATTGTTGTCTCGTGTTTCTGTTTAATTTATTCTTTTCTTTAATATTTATATTGCAATATATTATACGATTTGTAAAAAATCTTAGAATATTTAATCGTATTCGAATGGACACGAAAATTACAGATTTCCCTTTATGAATTTTTATACGATAAATATTTATCCATGAACAAAATCAAAATACATATATTTTATTAACCCTCTATAGCCCTCTACAAAAGGGCAAAACTGTAATGTTGCTTTCTCTGACACTTTTTTTTTAAATGCTGTAAAAACATAATATTTCAAACATGATGTAAAAAACTTAATTACCTATATCAATATAATCCTTGAGGCGATTAATCATTACTTTATGTTTTAAAACTACATTATATTTGTAGAATTATATTAATTTTAATAATGCTTCTAATGCAGTGAAACCTACAGCACAGTGAACGAATATATCAGTTCACGACAACGGTTCTCGACTGACTTGTGAATTGCTTAATATCCGTTATAGAGGACTAACCAGGGCACAAATAGAGGCCCCGGGACTGGCAACCATTTACCCCCCCTCCCTCCCTTCTTATATTATTAAAAGAAAGTAAAGCATTTTTTATCCCTTAGATTGCATATATGAATATATAAATACATACTTTGATATATTTTTTCTTTAAACTCGTGAGAACTCTAAAAGATTATAATCAGTACACAATCAAAGGAAATTTAAAATATCAACTTTAAGATAGTTTCATACCAAATTTTATAGTGCCCAAAGTCAGAAAACCTCTCAGCCATTGCTTATGCTTTGATGAGGCCTGCTGGTCTGAAACGCGCATCCTTTCTTTCCCGAAAGAATGATTTATACAAGTTTGCGTAACAGATGTAAAAAGCAGTAATTAACAGAAATGATCTTAAGAATACTCACACAATTATGAAAGAAGTGTATTAATATTATACAGTATTATTTATATGTGATATATTAATTTTATAATATTTCAGCATTTATTTTAAATGTGTAAATATGGTTATTAAGGTCTCTCATAGATTCTTTGTGTAAAGATGTTTTCAACTCTCAATTTTATGGCAGGCTAGATGACGTAATGTCTACAATTTTTTTTTTTTAACGCCACAATAGAGATGAAGTTTTTATGACAGTGAATATATGATGGGGCAAAGGTCAATTTCTGTGTGGTCGGTCTAAGTGATGTCTAACTGGCGGCCCCGAGCAGGACGCCTGACTTACCAATCTGAGCATGAAAGCTCGGCATCGAATGTTGATTGGCGGTTCTGCCAAAGAGGGGTGCCTATTCAGAGCTCGCTTTGGTTTGGGGGCAAACTTGATTCCCCTAGTTTGAAACAGGGTGTTTGAAGCTTTTCAAAAATAATATCCTAGAATTTGAATTTTCTCGCAATACACAGTTCTTATGATCTTTTAACTTCATGTGCTGACTAACTTATTCACTTCGGAGATAGTCGTTTGCCTTCAGATAAATGTTCCGAATTTTATAGAAATGTATTCTCTCGTGTTAGACTTTGAAATTTACGAGCTTAAATAAGTTTATATGCATAGGGTGAAGCATCCTAATTGATGCATTGTATTCTTACGAAGATTTGTTCGGAGGTCGATTAAAATAAATAAAGAGCCCGATTTCTGATGAACGAAAAGTTTAACATAAATTGTCAATAAGGATAAAACTGTATGATTTGTGTGTAAGATGCCAATTCAGTATCAACGAATGCTACACTGCAATGCCAAAATGTACATACCCCTTAGAATTAAACAATTCTGAAAAATATGTTGACTTTTGTGAAAAGAGAAATACATTAGATGAATGTAAATGGTAATTGAAACAATACAAAAGTGGGGAAATGCATATTTAATTAATAGCATAGGAAAAAATAGAGAAAATGTGGTTTCTAGTCAATGAAAAAGTATACATACCCAGCATAAAAAAAGACATTAATGTTTGTTTTTGTGGTTACAAACGGAAACTAACAATTACAAGGAAGTCCGTGACATCGGATCATAATCTGGGATGGCATGCTTTCAATAGGATTTATCAACGTAGGTTTGTCAATTTCATTCTAGGCATTTAATATTGATCCACGGATCACGTTTTTGCTTTCATATTGTTTGTTGTGGGCATAGATTTTGCGAACTAAAATTCCCCACAGGTTCTCCATAGGATTGCAATCTGGGGAACAAGGTGGCCAATTCAAAACATTATCTTTTTTGTTGCTTCAACCAATCACATGTACTGCGACTGCTATGTACTGAGGCATTGTTGTGTTGAAAGTGAACTTTACTTTCCTCAATTGCCGGAGATACGGGATAAGGTGGTCTTGCAATATCTGTTGGTACTCAATATTATTCATTTTTGATGTTTTGAAGGCCAGCTGAAGCTTACCACGAGCAGTGAATTCTCCCCATTCTTCGTGAATTAAGGGTTTTTTTTTTTTTTAAGTTACAAATTAATCTTTTATGTTTCAGATTAATTTTAATGCTGAGAAGAAATTCAGTCTCTACGGACCTGGTGCTTTTGCATATAACTGGCGAGATTTAAAAAAGGAACAGAGGTACTTTTTTAAAAGAAACTTTGCGGGAGGTAGTTTAATATTATGGGGAGTATTCACTGCTCGTGGTAAGCTTCAGCTGGTTTTCACAACATCAAAAATGGATAGCATTGAGTAGCAACAGATATTTCAAGACCACCTTATCCCGTATCTCCGGCGCTTAAGAAAAGTAAAGTTCCCTTTTCAGCACGACAATACCTCAGTACATATCAGTCGCTGTATATGTGATTGGTTGAAACAACAAAAAGTTGATGTTTTGAATTGGCCACTTTATTACCCAGCTTGTAATCCTATGGAGAACCTGTGGGGAATTTTATTTCGCAAAATCTATGCCCGCAACAAACAATATGAAAGCAAAAATGAGCTCCATGAATCAATATTTAAAGCCTGGGATGAAATTGACAAACATACGTTGATAAATCTTATTGAATGCAATCTATCCCGAATTTATGACATCATCCGACGTCACGGACGTCCTTTTAATTATTAGTTTTCTTTTGTAACCACAAAAACAAGCATTGATCTCTTTTTTATGCTGGGTATGTATACTTTTGCACTAGCAAAAAACCACATTTTCTGTATTTTTTCCTATGCTATTAATTAAATATGCATTTTCCCCTTTTGTATTGTTTCAATTACCACTCACATTCATCTAATGTCTTTCTCTTTTCACAAAACTCAACATATTTTTCAGAATTGTCAAATTCTAAGGGGTATGTATATTTTTGTATTTCAGTATAGACGTTCCACTTCAGCCTTGTTTGTATAGAACAAACTCCAGGTACTTCATCGTATTACCTTAAATTGTGTGTATGAAATTAGGGCAGGTAACTGAGCGTGAGACTCGGTATTTAATTAAAGGTATTTTGATATTAAATAATAATAGATAATGTTCTTAATAAAAAAATAACCTCACTCGGGGATTCGTGTTAGTCAATTTAACGAAGTGTTACCTAACTTATATACTAATTATCCCAAATGGGTATTAATAAATTTAATACCAGGTATAGATCAAAATATCTTATCAATGAGCTACTTTGTAACAAGGAATTTCAATGCTTGTCATTTTTTTATTTTCTTTATTTATTTTGTAACTGTTGTACATAAATGTAAATAAATAATTGCTAATTATTTAATTTAGGTGTATGGCTTTTATTTAAGTGCATCATTAGACTAAATTCTTTTTAGTTTACTTAGATTAGTTGTTGTATTTAGGACTCGTGAGATTTGAATTATTTAATTAATTTTGCCGGCTATCAGGCCATAGGCTAGAATTTATCAAATCACACAATACAGGTACGTTTACCACTAATTTATAGAGTTTTAAATGCTTAATCACCCTTTTAAATCTACCCAAGTCATCACGGTCACTTTATTTAATGTTTAATACCTAAGATAACCGCCAACTAAATAAGGGGACTCACCCGGTCCATTATAGATGTTTGTTGAGATCTAATTAAGGGATTATGTAACCAGCATTTGTTTAATTTTCTAGATCTCAACTAACGAAATATTTCATTCCGGAATTATGTTCGTTAGCCAAAATATTCTTTAAAATAACTGAATTATCGTCGAATTAAAACGCAGCACTGTTGCGTTATGGTAGTACTTTTATATAAAAAATCGTTTATAAGCCGAATCCAGGTTCATTAGCCGAATCAGAAAAAAAGGAGGAATAATGATCATCAGTCGAGGTATCACTGTATTTGAAATTATTATAGTTTATTCAGTGTTTTTGAGCTCTGGTTCTAATATTCTTAATTCAATTATTGTTTAAATTCAGAAGAAATTATTTAAATGTAATTTTCTTCCGTGAAAAACTTCGTTTGAATTAAAATGAAATTCCCTGTTGCTCCTTTTTTTTGTCTAGAATGAGTATCCTGACATCTTGCTTCTGTTTCAAGTCTACGGCAAAGGGGGCTATGATATTACCTTGCGGTAAATTTTGAATTATAGTGTATTCAATGTTTTTGAACTCTGGTACTGAAATTCTTAATTTAACTGTTGGTTAAGTTCAGACGAAATTATTTAAATGTAATTTACTTCCATAAAAGGCAAATTTAAATGAAAATCCATCCTGCCCTTTTTTGTGTCTAGTTTGGGTTTTCTACCCTTTCTCGGAGTTCAGAATAAACACCCAGCTCTTTTTTTTACGTGTTCAGTAAACGGAGATGTGACATTATTTTGTCTTAAATTTTAAATACATCTGAAGTTATTATAGTTTAATCAGTGTTTTTTTTAGCTAAATATATTTTTAATTTTGTCGAAATTCAGACGAAATTATTTAAACGCACTTCTTTCTAAAAAAAATATTTCTTTTGAATTTAAACGGAATCCCATTCTACCCTTTTTTTTAAGTGTATGTTTAGTATCCTGCCCTTTTTAGAAGTTCAAAATGCACATCTTGCTTTCTTTTTCATGTCTACTGTAAACTGAGGTATGATCTTGTCTTAAATTTTAAATAAATCTAAAATTTTTATAGTTTATTCAGTGTTTCTCAACAATCTATCAATACAACTAAATATTTCAGCTTTTGTTTAAATTCAATCGAAATTGTAACTTAAATGTACTTTACTTCTGTAAAAGATTTCCTTTCAATTTAAAGTAATGCATACACAACTCCAATTAAAGAGAACAACTCGATACTTGTAAAAGTAGCCTGAATTTTATTTGAAAACAAGTTTCTGCACACAAGTAATTAACTTTTCGTGATTTAGAATTAGCCAGATTCCATCAAGAATTCTCGATGGAATGTGGAAGAATTTGTTTTCTTTGAATAAAAGTAGCAATACTTGAATACTAGTTGAAATAAGAAGTATTTATTTAAAACAAGAACTTATATAGATTCTTCTTTATACTTACATTACTTATATAGATTCTTCATAAATTTATCAGAAATTTTAAAAATTATTACTAATAATACATACAGACCTTATATTATTCTGTTTTCAGAATAAAAACAATTTTTAAGAAAACATTAAAACGGAATTTAAGAGATTCTTACCTTTGTGTGTTTATAGCAGCCCTTTATTTTTATCCACATTTGATTCCAGAACGGGGTCAGATACAGCCTGACCCGAAGCCAAAAATTATATTTGAAGTCAACACGAAAGCAGAACCAAACCCAATGCAGTTCAAACCTACACCGACCCGAAATGAAAGTAAATAAATTCAATTTTAATGAAATCCTAGAAAGATACTCTATATCTCTAATATATCTTTTTAATAAAAAGAACAACAATTGTGTCATCGAATAGTCTAATAATTCCAATTTTTGTCTGATGATACATAATTGTTGTTTCTCTAATTTATATTCAAATGTATAATTTGAAACAATATTATGATGAAAAATTGTTTTCATTGTCTATGAATTCTTATCGGTGGAGATTTCTTTTACAAAAAGCAGTATTACTCAAATTACAAACTTTTAAAACTGGATGCCGACTGATGAATAATATATTAAAATTTTAACTATATTTAAATTTAAAATTTTCATTTAAATTTTAAAAGTAATCCTTTATTGCTGAGACTAGGTTGCAAAAATACATAGGCATCATCGGTGAGGAGGTAATACTTGAGAACATGTTACTTACAGAAGCAGGAAGAAAGTAAGTTTTTTTTTCCTCTCAAGGCCAGAACAGTAAGCGAACACCAAACATAAAACAGCCAAATAAAAATATTATTTGGAGAGAAAGAGATGCGAAGAGAATCGTACGTTAGGCTTTACTAAATATAATATTAAACAGGGCAAATTATTTATTTTAACGCCATAATGATTATAAAAAGCAGAATTGGAAACCCAGAAGAGATTCGAGTTTAACTGCCATAGAGGTTGCTATGGAAAAGGGAATAAATGAATAATTAACAAGCGGGTGCCGAAGAACTCCAGTTAAGATAAAGTGAAGAGAAACCGTAACAGAATCAAATGGAACCAAAATCTGCATCCAATGCATTCGTCCAATACATATCGTGTTCAATGCATATCGCAACGATGTGAATACTCATGTAGACTACTCATGTAGCAGTCAACGAGACGCAGCAGCGCCCCGTTGACTGACGCAGACGCCTGTTGACGCTGCAGAGTCCCTTGGGGGACTTTGCTCCCGATCATCTTCCACATCTAAGTGGCTGAGTCAGGATCACAGAGGAGGATGCGCACTCCCCTCATTTACCGCATATTAAGCGGTTGCGTTCGAAAGTGACCCCAGGAGAAAAACCAAACGGTCACCATATCCAAAACCATTGAATAACGGCAACGGAATACTGACGTAACGAGCAGCACACCCCAAAGGGGCTTTGCTCTTGGTCATCTTCCACACTTAAGTGGCCAAGTCAGGGACACAGAGAAGGGCGAACACTCCCCTCGTTGACCGCATAGTAAGTGGCTGCGTTCGAATGCTGGAGTAGTAGCCAGCGAGACAACAGTGACCCGACACTTGTGATTCTACTCCCGGTTGCCTTCCACACTTAAGTGGCCGGGTCTGTACTACAGAAAAGATCAGGCTTGCCTCTCGCCAACCATTAATTTTTTGGAAACATTACATATACTTTGATTTTGGTGAAACGCATGCAAACATTTTTTCCTTATAACGCAAACAGTAAAATTATATTTTCAAAAGAATAGAAATGTTAGTTTGTTTTCAGCATGTAAATCAATGGAGCAGTTAAATGTTTAAAAGCTTCAAACCTCTCAATAGCATTGTATTTCATGTATTGTACTTCTCGCTCTTAAATAAGAACATTCATACAAAATATCGCCAGTAAATACACGAATTGTTAACCTCGTTTATTCTTAAGCTTAACTTCGTTGATGATAAGCACAATAAGTCTACAAAGCAAATATGGAAAGTATCATTTAATTTTTCTTTTTATTATTCCATTCCTAAAATATCAGCATAAAAAACAGGCATCTTATTTGTCAATGACAAGTAGAAAATTATTTTTCTTAATAATTATTTTGCTCTTTAGTTAAAACAAGCTAATATTTTAATATTATTTTATTTAAATATATATATATATATATATATATATATATATATATATAAGTATATATCTTAAAACTGGTCTGTGCCTTCTGTTCATAATCACTCATAAACATTTTCGTACATTTTGGAAATCCTTTATATCGTGTGATACATATTTCAAATCCGAAAACTCAGCAGGGGATTTTCTAATTATGACGAATTTTAACATACGATAATAAGCTTCTGTTGGGATTACAGCTTGTAAACTATTGTTATCATCCTAATTGCAGGAGAAAGCTGCACTTTAATTGATAACCCGTAACTCTACATTGACATTTTCAAATATTGCAGAAAGTTACAAACGCAAATTTCGATTTGTTATATTTAAAACTGTAACATCAGAAAGCGAAAGTGTTAAAGTTTTTGAATGACATTGTGATTTGTTTTATTCAATTAATGACATTATGATTTATTTCATACTAATCTTGCCTTCGTACACTGTGCGTAATGGAACTATGAAATGGCTCCTTAAAATATCCAGGAATCTTGAAAAGATATATTTTCGTGTATCGATGTTTAATAAATCCAGATACTGTTTTTTTGTTTGGGAGCCTATCCCACTCAGTCTTGAGCACAAAATTGAGAAAATCTGGGTACCGACAGCTTTGTATTAGAATGGTATCCACACGTCCTAAGGAAAACGCTTTAGAAGGTTTGCAAGGCTTCTTTTTCTTTTCGTTAAAAAGAGAATTCTATTCACTTTTCCATCAAAAGTTCTCTTCCTAGAACTACTTCACTTCAGGTAATACAGTCAAAAGTGAGTATTTATCCAGATTATAATAAAGGCACGAAGCTTGAAAGAAAGCCTGACAGTTTGTCCATTTCTTGTTTGTACATGAGTTTTATATGCATTGATAGCCTTAAATAAGAACTACCATTTTCAAAAAGGCTTAACATTTATCAGAAAAATGTAACACGCACATATTTGAACAGAATGATAATTTATACTGAGCCGTAGTGATCAGCTCAATTATAAAATACAGTTTTTGAATGTATAATTCCGAGGTTTTTAGTTACTATTTTACTTAATGCATCCTTCGACTATATTAAGTAAGCATCACAATTCCTGAAATAAATTTATCTATAGTTCTCCTTTTATTAACCAAGTATCTAAAAAAGTATCTAAAGTGAAACACTAGTCGATCCTACTCGCAGTAATGCAATATACAGCAGAAGTTTGTAGCGACCCGAACTATTAAATGGTCAGATCAAATAATTATTAAATGTGAAAGAGTTTCTGACACTAATTTGATTCAAAACTGTTTCAAACTGTGATATACACATGGAGAATATGATATTTCAGGGTTGGACAACCTACGGCATGCATGCTGTAGGCTTAAAGTTATATTTTTGTATTTTTCCAGCTCCTCATTTTCTTTAATAACCACCACCACCATATAAAAGCTTGCTTCTATTTTTAGTTTAATTTATTTTCTAAGTATCTTATATAATTAATCATTTTTAATGTTTAAATTTGAAAGTCCAGTACTTACAGTAAGTGAGCATGCTTGTTTAGCTTTTTCACCATATGGTTGGGTGGTTGGTAGTGAAGTTAACTTTCTGTTACTTTTTAGTTAACATTTTTCTGATTTGTTGTTTCTTTTGATGTCATACTGACACAGTGATGTCATTTTGTTCTAGTGGGTGTGTCCTTCACTTATTTAAAGTTATATTTACTAATTTGGCAACATTAAAATGCAGATTTTGTATTGTGTTTGAAGCATATATTTTGGAAGTTTGTAGTTTTACAAATCAGTTCAACATGTGAGTAGCTTTTGCAAATAGGTATTCTTTTGAAGATGTTTTATTACCTAGTGTTTTATTTAGTAGCAGGTGACTACTTGTTTTCTTTAGTGTTAATATATGCAGTTTAAATCAACTATGTTTGGACTTTAGAAATTATTGAAAGTTTTGACTTGTAATGTGCCTGTGATGATGTTTCTTATAAAAGATGTGCTACCTATAACCTACAGTTTTAATAAACCTTTTTTGTTTCCTTCAGAAAATGTTGAATTATTTTAGCCTCAATCATGCACATAGTTATTTTAATTAAATGTTAAGCAGTGCGGCTAAAGATATTGTGGGGGAAGTGTTATCTAACCCTACAATGTGGTAGCAGAGCGTGGTTCTCCGCTCTGCTCACCTTTTATTTTGTGGTGCTGTATTTTGTGATAAAATGAGTAAGATAACTGAGCAAACTCTCTCTTTCCCTAAATTGGGTAATGATAATTGGAAGGCATGGAGGCTCAGCATGGATATGATGCTAATTAGCCAAGGCTTAGATATATATACTTCTGATAAAGAAAGAGGTAAAGCAAAAGCAAATGGAGGAGATATTGAAAATTTTGATGAGTATATGAAGAAAAGTAAGAAGGCATTGGCTTACATATGTTTAATTTTGACTGAAGAGATCAAAAGTGTAGTTTTTAGTGCTGAATCATCTTTTGAGGCATGGCAGTTATTGAAAAGTGCTTATGAACCTACGTCACGTGCAAGAGTTGCTCACCTTCGGAGAAAATTCATAAATACAAAGTTTGAGGCCAGTGATACTACGAGTCAGTATATTGGAAAAGTTTTGGAAATAGTTCGGGATTTAGAGCAAACAGGAAAGAGTGTGCCTAAAGATGAAATTGCTTTTCAAATCTTAGAGAGTTTACCGTCATCTTATGAAACCCTTATATCTTGTCTTTATCAATTGGCTGATGATGAATTCACTGTAGAAGATCTTCGACCATTTTTACTTGCTGAATATGACCGTTTGAAAAATAAACAGATCGATGACCAAGATATATTCAAAACTCGAAATACAGCTCTAATGTCTTCTAGAAATTTTTCGACTGATACTACACCACAGGTCCATCCTCCTAGTGCTGTGAATTCAATTGTGCAACAAGAAACCCGAAAGTGCTACAGGTGTGGTCAAGTTGACCACTTAATCAAGAATTGTAGACATAGATCCCAAACCAGGAGATTAAATCAGTATAGACCAAAATTCAGATCAAGTTCAAGGAAATCCCAGCTGCCCAATCAAGCTTTCTTCGCATCCGCCCTATTATCTGATGGACCCGAACTTGAATTTATTTTGGATTCGGCAGCAACAGATCATTTTAGTTTTGATCGATCTCTCTTCTACAATTTCAGAGAATTAGAAAGTCAAGCTGTAATAGCAAAAGGAATTGCTGACATTTGTGGTATAGGGGACATTGACTTAAAAGTGAACTGTGGTACTGTAGTAAGAACTTTTACTTTAAAAAAAATGTGTATTATGTTCCTGATATGGTGAGAAATCTTGTGTCTGTTAGAAAATTAACTGATACAAATTTTAAAGTAAAATTTGACAAATGTAAAGCTATAATTTTTAATCCTAATAATTCTGAATTTTTAACAGTGCCTTTAGTAACTAAATTTTATTGTATTACTGCTAAATGTGTGTCTAATGAATCTTGTGCTTATGTTGTTAGAAATAGTAAGTTAAATAATTGTTCTAATGACTTAGTGCTATGGCATAGGCGTTTCAGTCATTTAAATGCTAAAAACTTTGTAAAATTTTCAAAAACAAATTATGTAATTGGACTTAAAAATTTATCCGGTGAAATGGGGTCATGTGAAGTTTGTAATTTAGCAAAAAGTACTAGAGAATCTCATCATGTTATAGATGATATTAAGACAGATGGTATTTTAGAGTTAGTGCACCTCGACATTTGGGGACCAGCTCCTGAACTTTCTTTAGGTGGGGCTAGGTTTTTCTTGAGTTTAGTTGATGATTTCTCTAGGTATGCACATGTATACATTCTTAAACATAAAAGTCAGGCATTTGATTATTTCAAGCATTATAAAGCTTTAGTTGAGAAGCAGACAGGTCCTGTAATTAAAAGACTCCGTTCTGATTGGGGTAAAGAATTTGATTCTAATCAATTTAAGAAATTCTTAAACGATGAGGGGATTAAACATGAGCACTCGAATATGTATTCGCCGCAGATGAACGGCATCGCGGAAAGGTACAACCATACTTTAATGGAGGGAGTTAGAACAATGTTAATTCAGGCAAATTTACCTAAAGAATTATAGGCTGAAATGGTTTGTACTGTAAATTACTTAAAAAATAGATACCCTCACACTAAATTGCATGGGGAAGCCCCTCTGAATGTTTGGAAAGGTGGAAACTTTTCGGTTAAGTACTTAAGAGTTATAGGAAGTACTGTTTTTGTTCATATTCCAAAAAGGTATCGTAATAAATCAGAGGCTAGATCTAAAAAGGGAATTTTAATTGGCTACGCCAGGAGCACGAGAGGTTATAGAGTAGGGTTTCCAGGGACTAAAGAAGTGCAGGAAACTAAACATTTGAAAATCATGGAAAATGATTTTATTTCAGAACCAGTTAAAGACTCAAGCAATAGAATGGTTCAATTGTTCAAGATGACCCAGTTGAAAATACTTCTTTTTCAGATTGGAAGAGAATTGAAAAGGTTAGAGAGTCGGGTAGTTCTGCAGGTCGTGTAGATGTTTACTACTATCCAGAACCAGGTATTAGGTTAACAAGTAAAAATGATGTGAAGGATTATTGTAAGAAAAAGTTCTAGTTTTTAAATCTGAGGAATTTGATTTTAAACCACTTAAAACTAATTCAGATCCTTCCCAGCCTGAAGTTAAACTAAAAAGTGACTCTGATGCTAAACCTGTAATAAAAACTGATGAAGAGGACTTAGAATCTAACACAGAAACACATTGTGCTGAGATAAAAATACCAATTAGTTTTAGTGAGTCCCAAAATCTTCCTGAGAAAGAAGAGTGGGTTAAAGCTATGAGTACTGAACTTAAAATATTAAAAGATAGGAAAGTGTATGACCTTGTGAAACGTCCTGAAAAGAGTAAAGTTCTTGGTACAAAATGGGTATATACACTGAAAAAGGATGTTTCAGGTAAAATTAAAAGTTTTAAAGCTAGGTTAGTAGCGAAGGGATTCCGACAAGTTGAGGGAATCGATTATTTTGACACATTTTCACCTGTCATAACTTTTCCACTTGTTAGATTTTTCTTTATTGTACTTGTGGTTCTAAAGGGATGGCTTAGCCAACATATTGACGTGAAAGGTGCATACTTATATGCAAAATTAAATGAGCAAATTTATGTTGAGCAGCCAGATGGTTTCAGAGAAGTTGATGAAAAGTATGTATGGAAACTTAGCAAAGCATTATATGGGCTCCACCAGGCTGGGCGTGAATGGTTTAACGAATTAGACAAAACTTTTAAGGATTTAAGTTTTGATAAAGTATTGAATTGTAACTGCATATATGTTTATAAATTAAAAGTAGTAATTCTAGTTTATGTTGATGACTTAGCAATTTTTGCAGAGAATGAGAAAATATTAAACCAAGTAATTGAATTAATAAAATCTAAATTTAAAATAAAAACTCTAGGTGAAATTAGAAATTTTCTAGGAGTTGAATTTGAGCAACGTGAGGGGTCTTATGTACTGCATCAAACTAAATATATTGAAAGAATTGCAGAAATTTTTAATGTTCCCAGAATTAAATGCAAATTACCGTTAACACCAGGAACAGTGTTAAACTTAGCAAATGAGGGGGAACAAATAGACGTCCCTTCCAGACAGTTAATAGGTTGCTTGTTGTTTTTAGCTTCTAGAAGTAGACCTGATATTCAATTTTCAGTTATTGCTTTATCTCAGTTTTCTAATAAGCCATCATGGGATCACTGGAGAAATTTGTGTCAGGTTTTGCAATATGTTATTGATACAAAAGAATTGAGTTTAAATCTATCTAGAATTTCAAATTGTAATATTAATGTCTGATGCTACATGGGCTTCAGATTTAGTTGATCGTAAATCAGTTAGTGGTTTAATAATTTTTGTTGACCAAGTACCTGTTATTTGGAACTCTTCTAAACAAAAATGTGTTGCCTTATCAAGTATGGAATCTGAATATGTTGCTTTGACTCAGTCAAGGAACTGTGTTGGTTAACAAGAATAATTGATGACTTTTCTTTTTTGAATTTAAACTTAACTAAACCAACAATTCATTGTGACAATCAAAGTACTATAAGTTTTTCTAAAAGCAATATAGAAAATACAAGAACCAAATATATTGATACACGTAGTTATTTTGTAAAGGAAAATATTGGAAATTTTGAACTTAAGTATGTATCTAGTAAATGTAATGTTGCTGATGTATTGACAAAAGCATTGTCAAGTGAAAAAGTCTTTTATTTTAGAAAATGGTTGTTTGGTTAGACAGAGGACCTGGGAAAAAGGAGGGCATTTGTAGGCTTAAAGTTATATTTTTGTGTTTTCCCAGCTCCTCATTTTCTTTAATAACCACCACCACCATATAAAAGCTTGCTTCTATTTTTAGTTTAATTATATTTCTAAGTATCTTATATAATTAATCATTTTTAATGTTTAAATTTAATAATCCAGTACTTACAGTAAGTGAGCATGCTTGTTTACCTTTTTCAGCATATGGTTGGGTGGTTGGTAGTGAAGTTAACTTTCTCTGTTACTTTTTAGTTAACCTTTTCATGATTTGTTGTTTCTTTTGATGTCATACTGACACAGTGATGTCATTTTGTTCTAGTGGGTGTGTCCTTCACTTATTGAAAGTTATATTTACTAATTTGGCAACATTAAAATGCAGATTTTGTATTGTGTTTAAAGTATATATATGGGAAGTTTGCAGTTTTACAAATCAGTTCAACATGTGAGTAGCTTTTGCAAATAGGTCTTCTTTTGAAAATGATTTATTACCTAGTGTTTTATTTAGTAGCAGGTGACTACTTGTTTTCCTTAGTGTTAATATATGCAGTTTAAATGAACTATGTTTGGACTTTAGAAATTATTGAAAGTTTTGACTTATAATGTGCTTGTGATGATGTTTCTTATAAAAGATGTGTTTGCTACCTATAACCTACAGTTTTAATAAACCTTTTTTGTTTCTTTCAAAAAATGTTGAATTATTTTAGCCTCAATCATGTACATAGTTATTTTAATTAAATGGTAAGCAGTGCGGCTAAAGATATTATGGGGGAGGTGTTATCCAACCCTACACATGCCAAACTCGGCCCGCAGATGTAATTTCGATTTTCCGAAGACTTTTTTTATTTTTATTTATTTTTTCTCCCTAATGGGTGTGAATTGTTGCAAAGAAAAACAACTTTTTGCTATAGCTCATGTTGGCCTTCCCATTCAGATATTTCGCTAAACAGAGGGAAAATATTACATGAAAAAAATTACGCATAAACAAAACATGTAGATGGAAATATGAAAATGTGTGGTCCTTTCCTGCTGGTAATTACTTAACACCACTGGTATGCAATTTTTCATAATGTTTCTCCCATTACACACATCATAAACTTCTAAGAAAATACCACTGGCATCATACCTGATGGTAGAGTAACTGTGATGTCATTACGCAGTCGTTGACAGTGGATGATTCAATCACTATTACTTAATGTTACAAAATAACACATTTATATCCTCCAATACTTAACAAATGGCATTTCAGCATGTGTATATGACGAATATTTCACGAACACGAATTTCAACAAATCAGTAGATTCTTTATATGTTGTGCAATGTGTCGTCAAAAACGCAATTTTTAAGAAAGAAAACCCCTAATATGGACAAAAAATAAAGAAAATTTTGAGGTCCGCCCATTTTGTGAAAGTCCTAATGTAATGTACTTCACGAATATAACATTATTTAGTGGAACTGTTCTTGGCACGCAAAAGGGCTTTTTAATATAAATTTGGAACAACATTAGTTAAAAGTTGCTGATCTCTTTTAGAATGTATGCATTTTAATACCCTTAAAGAGAATTTGTGTTTAATCTTAGACATGAAACTCTGTCATAGTATAATAATAACACTGTCTACTGAGCTTCACTAAATGTTCCATTGCAACTAAAAACCTTTTTTCTTACCAGAAGCTAGATATAATGTGTAAGACCTTACCAAATTAGTTTAAAACTATATATTTTTTATTTTGACATCTGCACAAGCAAGTTAGTTTGTATGAAAAGTAATAAGTCCAAATTCGGAAAAAAATATGTCTCGAAGAAATCGCTACAAACAATTAAAATTCTTCTAAATCATACTCTTGGACGTCGACACTTCTGCCAACAAGTTTATCCACGCTTGGAAGGCGGCCTGGAAGTCCTTTTCTGAAACGTCCTTCAAGCAGCCCGCCGAAGCCGCTTTGACCTCTGCTACGGTCCCACGGCGATGTCCTTTGAGGGGTGTTTTCACTCGGAGAAACAGGAAAATGTCTGCCGAGGCCAGATCGGGATTATAAGGGGGCTTGTGGAAGTGTTGCGATGCTGTTTCGGGCCAGGTAGTCGTTGACTACGAAGCAGGTATGGCTTGGTGCATTGTAATGTTGCAGCTTCCAATTGGCGGCAATGCCTGGCCTCACTTGACTGCCCCTTCCGTTCAATCTTTTCAACACATCTACGTAGAACACACCCGTAGAACACACCCGGGGTAGAACACACCCGTGACAGTCTGCACCACAAATTCATATTTGTGGTGGGCTACATCCTTGGCGTCAAGAAAGACAATGACCCTGTATTTGGCCTCTGACCTACTCACTCGAGCCTTTGTTTGACGAGGGAATGATGGCGAACACTTTCTGGATCATGGCCAACTTCTCCATAGCCTATTTTCAGAGTACCACACATAATCTAATGGCGTAGCACTGTTCTATAGAATGTTGCATTTTTAAGCTTCAATTGAGCCTAGGGGCAGTGTATGATAAAGATCATATACACATTTTCATTATTATTTTAAATTTATATTTCCGTTATGTTTCCTAAAGATTAATTTATTTTTACTTAAACCCTTTGTACTGTAAAGATTAAAAGTATAATTTCATTTCATCAAATATATTACAGTTTCTTTTCTTTCATTTTATGTCTGGTCTTTATTTAACCTCAAAAACGTAACTTCCTTTCCAGCATATAAATGCAGCTGCAATTATTCAATATGTACGTTAGATATTTTCATTTATCCTTTCAACTTTATTGTCTGTCTGGAAAATTTAATGATAATTACAAAATGTTTTTTACATCTGCACTATTGTCCAAGCATAACATTAATTTCCTTGTTTAATGTAAATACAGTCTTTGATTTCATTCCAACGGCCAAAATTCTATTATCTCATCAAATAATGCATGTCCAGAAAATCGCATTTGCCCTCATTCTCAAAACATCCATTGGGTTGCCTGGCGAAATTACAAAAAATAGCTATAAGTCCCCTAGCATTCCAATACTTTCATTTCTTCCTCCACCTCCCCTAAACTAATATGCCAGAAGCCTAACCCTTATGGCGAAATTGTTTGATGCACATGTATGTTGGCGCTGTAACCAAAGTGTTGGCGCATAAATGTACCGCGAAAATTAGAACAGATATTATCTAAGTTTTGTACTGAGACGTTGGTAAATTTGAAGCTTTGGGAGGCCACCCCCTTTTCCAATCTTTGGATGTCTCTACAATAACAAAGAAATATGCCCACCAGAAAATATGTACTTTTATTTCTGATATTACTCTTTTGACTGATTTTTCCGTCGGGAGGATAGCTTTTGGAGTTTAGGCATCTAACGTAATGTGGAGTCGAATTCCCACTATCTTCAAAATTCTTTCGATCACGCAAATCTATGAAATATCGGTACCTGCTACAGCCAACTATTTCGCACAGTGGTCCTCTAAAACCACAATACGAACCACACGGAAGCTCGTAGGCGACCGACGCTTGGCGCGTGTTGAAGGTGATTTCCGCCTCCATCGAACCTGTTTGAAGCATGTGCGCTGCGACTTACAGTCGAGTCAGAAAAAAATAGGTCTCATTACTTTTTGTACAAACTAAGCCTCTCTCGTATATAATCAATTTAATTAATAAACGAAAAAAATTATATATACATGTAATGTAATTAATGTCCATAAACTCAGACTATTTCTGAGACTGAGATAATATATCCGAAATGAGATAGTATATCCTGAAATGAGATAGTATATCCGAGTAAACTTTGCATGTCAATTTTTCACAATATTGATACTTAACGTTAGCGTTATTATTTGCATTTGTTTTTAATTGCTTTTTCTAATTTCCCATGAATTAAAATTGAAACAAGCAAAAATTTAATGAAAACAGAAAAACCGTTTTCTTAGTTTAATTTTTATTATTAATAATAATAATGACATTTCTTGTTTGAAAAAATTTATCTGAACAACATATTTGCATATCGAATACTCTCAAAAAAGCACTTAAACATCTCTATTGTGAATCGGTCTTATGACGAATTCCTGTATATATCGAACGAATTTTTTTTATATTTCAGTTTTCCTGTAGATATCTTCTGTAGAAACTGGATGCGATTATTGTCAGCTGAAATTGAGTCCATAGAAGGTTCGTTTTCGAGAAGTTAGATTGAATACTATCGAAATCTTGTGGATGTAATAAGATAAAAACTAGGCATTTGATGACAGAACAAAGTTTCCTAACTATACAGGATATCCTTAAAAGCTTGAAATGCACTTTAAATGTTTACCTGTTGGAAATAGGTAGGCAATGTAAATTACAAAAGTTTTCAAAATAAGTTAGAAATTCAGGTTATGTTGAAGAAATTGTCCTGCCACTAATTTTCAAAATGGTACACTTTTTAATTTTATGCGGTCCCTAGATCCTATACGTTATGTCTAGAAAATGTTTCTCCATGCTCTAACAAGTAAAACAGTAAAAATTCCATTTTTCTACGACTAAAACTCACTGAGTTATGAAACTTTGAATTTTATGAAATTTGACACCTTTAGGACACTAAACAAATCGTCTACCTGTTTTTAATGCCAGAAAGCTTCGAAATTTCAGAAATTCAACGTATCATAATTCGGTAGGTTTTGGTCGTAGTTGAGATTTTTTCTAAATATAAACCTATAGTACCAAGGATCATATAAAAATTTTAGAAAGTGTAACTTTTTGAAAAATAATGCCAGGCCTTTTCATCAATTTAATCTGAATTCCTACATTATTATGAAAATTTCTAGAATTTACCTTGCCTACGTCTTTGACAGGCAAAAAATAAAAGCGCGTTTCTATCTTTCTAGCATACCTTCTATAGCCATTTCTTCACTGTAAATTCTGGATGTCTCTGGAATAATCTTTATATATTAAATAGTTTCATAAATCAAAAAATCAATTTTAACAAACAAAACATAAAATTGTTACTCTGCAAAATTAAATTTATGTATAAAAGGGAAAAAAATCCAAATTTAAATTTAATCCTCAATCCTCTTTTTCTAACTTTTAAATCCAATACTTAAAACTGATTTGCCCCTGTGAGCTTCGTTTCTCCAAAACGCACCGAGAAGCATAACATTTATTACTTTCAGAGCACAAATTCTATCTAACTTTAAGATTAAAGTGCTGAGCTTTATACGCGATTCTCCTTTCTTGTGGTAGTTGTACCCGAGTCGTAGACAAGTCTTGTTTTCGTCATGAAGCCGCAGACATCAATCAAAAGCTAATTAACCAATTAAAAGTAACATATCTTCCTATTTTGACATCTGCGCCTCTTCTGAAAAATACCCAAATTCTTAACAAAATACACGTGCACCCGCCAAAAGTTCAAATTTTGCATATTTGAGATGCCTGCAAAATCTACGGCCATGTAAAGATCCCGAAAGGTAATGTAAATGGCTCGCGGGGCTTCCGATCGAACGCGCGAAGATGCCAGTAAGACAAAGAAGATGAACTTTCTTATTAAAAATAAATTTAACATGCTTTATACATATTCCTCTTAAGATCACAGAAAGAAAATATTCGCTAAGAATAATACGTTCTAACAACCATGTCTATATAACGTATGTTTTTAGGTCTAAAATACAACAGTTGGTAAACAAAAACAAGCTTTATTGCTAAAATGAGACATTTCACAACGAATTGAATAACATACTGTTAAAAAAAATTCTGTGAAATAATAAGCACTTTCTTATTGAAAATAAATTTAACATGCTATATACATATACCTCTTAAGATCACAGAGAGAGAATATTCGCTTAGAGTAAAGTGTTCCAAGAACCATATCATATAACGTATATTTTCAGTTCTAATGTACAACAGTTGGTGAACAGAAACAAGTTTTATTTTTAAAATGACAATTTTCACAACGATTTGAATAACATACTGTTAAAAGAATTTCTGTGAAATAACGGAGAATCTACTGATAATAATATATCTTAAGTCTTATGCAAGTTTACAGAGTGCTGGAACCAAAAAATCTAAAAGCAAACTAACAAAAACACTAAAAATATTCTGTATGTTTGCATGCAAAAAAATTCGGAAGAATTTTTTTGACAAAAACAAAAAAGATGTGTGATTTTATTGTTCATACTGTGAGTCATTATAACACTATATTTGCGAGTGTTTCGTACCTGCGTACTACAGCGGAAGCAAGCAAATTTTTCAAAAACTATGTAAGGAAAATATTGTTAGAAAATCTCGCAATAAATCGGATATTGCTATGCTACAGTGGAAAATTAAAATAAATTGGACTACATTTCCTGTCTTTCTCTGTACAAAATTTCTGATACAAACATTACATTGATATAAAAAAGTATGTGGTATGTGTACTGACAAACAAACATTTCAAACATAAAAATCTACGTATCTACTACACATATTTGATAGATCGGTTGGCAGTTATTTTGCACATTTTCCTTTTAAAACAAAGGAAAATTGAACCAGGTATTTTTTAATGAACTTTAGAAATATTCTTCATATATGATTATGAAGAATATTTTATTTAATTTTCATAACGTTTTGTAAATTCAACGTAATTTGTATTTACATATTAGCGTATTATTCGTGTTTATGTATATAATCGTAATTTATAAACTGTATTATAAAATTTTTACTTTTTCGATCTTAAAGCTGCAATAACATATTAATTCGGTAAAATTGAAGCATTATTCAAAGTATTCCATTAATATAAAATGACGTTCAAAATGACAGTTAAAAGCATTGCATCTATCCTCATAATGTAATTCTCCTTTGGTTTAACCAGATAAAATATATATTGTTGGAAATAACAGCTGGTTTATGATAAAATTAGTATTCATATCGCACTGACGCAAGGAGAGCAAACGATAATTCCCAACATATTTATTTAAGATTTAGATGCATGAATGATTTTGCTAGTTAGAATGCGTGTTAAGAATATTTCATGTTATTTTAAGACATGCAATGAATCAATGGTTGTTAAATAGGTTTGTTAAGAAAACTGAAGAAATTATCATTCTGAAGAAATAGTTTATATTTGTAAATCATCTATCAGTACTAATTTTATATCCGAAATTTTTTGATTAGGTAATTGCGTTATTAATATTGCAACTGACGAACGGAAAGCAAACGATAATTTCCAACACATTTATTTAGGAATAAAATTTACACGAATGAATGATTCTTTTATCTAGAATACGTACTAAGAATATTTCATGATAATTTAATTCAAGGAAAGAATCAAGGATTACTAATTTTTTTTAAAGAAAATTCATTATAAAGAGGGGAGCAGAAGTCTAAAAAAGTTTTTCTTCTTTTTTCCGATAAATTGCGAACAGTAAGAAAACAAAAGATTCTATTCGAGACTGTATTCGCGAATCGTCCATCCGTCATTGGGAGACGTACGTTTGAGATTATGCAACTGACGCTCAATGCTAGCAGAAAGATCGAATAGGTTCGTTAAGTTGCCATCCCACCTCCCTCCAAATATTTTAATTTCAAATATATAAAGAATTAGCCTTTTGGCAACAATCAGTTGTATCAGTTGTTTTTCGATGGTCTGATCGGACATATAGTGCGTTGGATCCACCTAGTTTCGTACAATGTACCGAACTTTAAATAGCAAAACTGTATATTTTATTTCGTATATATAAATGCTTTTTTAACAGTAAACATACTGGATATTTTACTCAAGTTTTGCAAAAGTATGTCACACCAGAATTTTTATTTAAACCTATTTAACTCCTTCATTTAACTTATTTCTGTGTGATTTGTGTTTTATTTATTTTATGAAAAATTTCTGACTCGAATCAAAATATTATCATTTTTTTACCGATCAAATGACCGCTTGTTGGTATATTTAGTGTTAATAACAGTTCGTTTTTACTTAGTATTGAACCAGCGACCACTACATATTCGCACTTTACAGTACTGAAATCTAATATTATGGTATCGTTTTTACCCACAGAAAAGTGTGGATAAACCAAGTCGGTGCTAGAGATTGGCTGAAGAATACCCGGAACAAATGGCTGGGTGGAAATTATAAAAGGAACCTTAGCTTTTTGTGGAATTCGTTTGTTGCTCACCACAGTGATGCAGTAAAAAAGCATGAACCTAAGGACATGAACCAAATCATGCTGTAATTCCCGGGGATTCCATAATCTAATCTGTATTCTTTGGATCGCTGCCTCTTCAAACAGTTGATATGCAGCTTCAGAAAATACTGGACTAAGTGGAACAGCTCGAGTTTTTCATCTGAAACTAACTGTAGAAATCTGAAGAAGCCAGATGTTACATTTTTTGCACAATTCACGAGAAATGCGCGCGATTCCTATTTCCATTCCAAAAGGAAACTTCATCAAGTCATTCAAATAAATAGGACTGTACATTACATTAAAATGACAAGAAAATGGATTTATACAACATGCACATTAATGAAACGGAGGACAATGATGACATACGGTGACATAAAAATACTTTACTGAACTATTTGGCGAGACTGAATCGGAATTAGGAGGATTCCAATAACTACATTTGTAAGTTGGTTTAATTTATTATGCGTAGTTATATATTTTGTTTCCAAAACTTTTTGGAAAGATAATTATTTGTTTTTAAAATCAATTCATACTTCTTGTTTCTGGGAGCGTTTATGAGGAGAAGAAAGTATATTTATATTCAAGTTTTTTTTCCCTCTCGAAGTAGGGAGTTGGTCGACTTTTACTCGAATATATACGATACATCTCAGACTTATATTATCAGTATTTTAGATGTCACTATAAGTATAATAAATTCTGCATATTTTATGTAAAATATTATATTACATCCTTATTTATTGGGTTGTTCGGAAAGTTCTTTCCGTTTAAGAAAATTGATTCCTACCGTAAAATTCTATTAGTTATTGGCATTAATTCTGATATCTAATGTCTAATAATTGACGGGCAGAATTTTCCGGTACGAACTGGTTTTCCCAAACGGAAGGAACTTTCCAAACAACCCAATATTTAAATTAATTTTGATGCTCACCTTAATATACTTTATAAATTCTTAAATTTGATCACAATTTAATCACAGTTCAGCCTTAAACTCCCAATTGAACAAACTAAATCTTCTCAGTGTGCAAATTCCAGTCACGTTCAAGATTGAAAGAACAAAAAAACGTCAATTAAATGCTTAGTTGAGTAACTTAAATAAAAAATTCACTGTTACGAGTTTAACATTGAAATTGTTTAAAAAGTGGAAATTGAGTGAACTATTCTAAACTGGATCTTTTTGAACACTTGAGATGACCTCTTAAAGATTCAGCCCTCCCTGGATCGGCAAAAAAAAATTCTTGCAATCCTTTCCAAAATATTTCTTTCTTTATTCGAATATTGATGGCATGCATTTGATATGATATTCGATTGCAATAAACACTCTAGAATAGAAGTTTTAATAATATGAAATATGCAGTGAGAAAGCAATATATAGCTTTTTTTTTTTTTTTTTTTTTTTTTTTTTGTCATCGAAATAATTTTAATTTTTTTATATACAGGGTCATTCATAATTCCCTTCGGAGTTTCGAAACGTTATAGTAAAAAAACGAAGACGAATATGAAAAAAAGAAACATATGAAATTATTCCGAAACTATTCAAGTTTTACTTACATACATTACAAGTGTTCTATGTGTGAACCCTTGGTCACACGGCATACATCCATGCGATAGTCCAGTTCCTGCTATACTCCGTTTCTTTAAATCTGAATCAATGGTGTCAGTTCAACGGGCCTTTCGTAATAAATATCGAAAACAGGGACCAACTGACAAAACAATTCATGTGTGGTACCGGAAATTTAAAGAAACGGAGTATGGCAGGAACTGGACTATCGCATGGATGTATGCCGTGTGACCAAGGGTTCACACATAGAACACCTGTAATGTATGTAAGTAAAACTTGAATAGTTTCGGAATAATTTCATATGTTTCTTTTTTTCATATTCGTCTTCGTTTTTTTTACTATAACGTTTCGAAACCCCGGAGGGAATTATGAATGACCCTGTATATACCGCTAACCAGGCTCCTACCTGCCGGGCATGAGTGCCTAGCTTGACGAGTTAGTACCTGGGAGCGGGGCGGAAATCGCCTGATCACAGCATGGCTGTGATCCACATGACTATACTTTTGTTGGCATCGCTGCCCTGCTCTCTAGTGTTTTGCTACAGTTCTCTTTGTTTGCTGGTTCAAGGTTTCTATTTAACTTTGTTGAATCGGCAGATTTAAAAAAAAATAAGGAAGAGAAAGTAATTGGTCTCGTAATTTAGAACCTTGATCAGGTGACGAGACCTTCACCTGACTAGGCACCCCTTGAAGTATAATTCACAGGGAACTTGGAGGACTTTGCACCCACGACAGATTTTACATGCACTAGGCGCCTTTAGCGTACATAGATTTACATATTTGCCATCTCTGTTGGCTTGTCGGTGGATTGTCGGTGGATTGTGGCTCATGGTGGATTGTCGCTGTAGTGTTTATCGCCTTTTTTTAGGCAGATTTCACTTTTCGTTTTCATTTGTCTCTGTCAGGGTTTTTTGCCGTTTTTATGGGCTTACCCCTGTTGTGGGTTGTTTCTGTCTATTATCAGTCGTTGGGTTTTTGTCTCTTTCTTGATAAATTGATATATCTAGCTTGTGCTAGAGAATTTCAAATTGTTTATGCTCTACTTAACTTTTATTTTCGTATTACACTTTATTTAGCTACAAATTGTATTATGCTTAATACATAAGTTATGTTTCATTCTTTTTTTTTCTTTAGAAAGAATAGTGCTCCGTTAATTGTACAAATCATTCAAGAAAAGGTCATTGCATGCTTCCACGGAATTGGAAAAAAAGCCAAATTTAAATATTAATTATATATTTTATTCCAGCTCGGATTTTCCTTTCGCCAATTTTAGCTAAAAGGCGGCTTTGAAGAGTCTAGCGTCATCTAGTATTTTTTCAGGAAAACGATGTTGATTTACGTTTTTTTTTTATTATTTATTTATTTTTAACCGTGTAATTATATTCATGAGACCCTACAACTTTCGAACAAAAGTATACTAAAAATTTATGTGAAACTAGTTCAAACTTTTCATACCACTAACAACAAATAATTCAGAATATTAACATATAATTAAATTTCTGAAATTTCTGAAAAATTTAACGAAATAACTAATACGAAAAGAATTTTTTTTATGAATTTTATTTTGAAAAGTATATATTTTATTGAAAAGTATATATTTTGTTTTTTAGTATTCATTTTCACTAAAATAATGGGTTTTCCTTCATATTTTAAAGAAAAAAAGTCACTAAATTTTCGTAAAGATAATTTTATTATTAATATTCCATCATAAAACAGTAATATTAAAAAATAAAAATAATTGTCTATATATATATATATATATATATATATATATATATATATATATATAAGCCTTAGTGGAGACATAAAAAAGAAATTCCCGAAAACCAAAGAAATCGCTCATGCCTGGAAAAAGAAACTAGATTAGGAACGATTGCAAGGAGGAAAGAAAACCAGAGACGTGAATTAGAAAAAGAGATAAAGTTAAAAAGAAAAAAAAAGGCAAAGCACAAAGTGTTAAAGTAGATTAAAAGCACAAAAAGAAGGATGGATAAAAGTTAAAGAACAAAATTAAGAAAATTATTTTAAAAAATAAATAAGTAAAAAAATAAATATAAATATTCTTATTATTGTCTTTTTTAAATTTTATAAAAGCGTCGGCAAAATATATATAGTGTGTTTCGCTTTATATATGTTTCTTGAATTTCTTTTCAAATCTCCTTCAATTGCATTATTAATTGTAATCTCAGTTTCTTGATCTTTGTTTTTACTTAAATGCAGAACATATTTAATTGGAAAACGTATAAAGCGATGTCTTATACAGATTATATTACACAGACATTTCTACAAAAAAAAGCTCACAGATAATGTCTTATCTTTGATGCTAAAGAGAGAGAAACATCACTTAAATTTTTGCTCCTAAGTAGTTGTTCTGATCATTATATACTGCAACAACATAATTTTATTTATTTTCTTAATATATGGAAGCACTTATTAATTTAAATCCCTTGTCAAAGTTTTTATTTCAAAATTGAAATAATAAAAGATTTGAGATTATACATTAATTTATAAGTCTAGTAAAGTACTAAGATAAAACGTGTACTATGTACAAGTAAGTATGTGCAAACAAAATGTTCAAAAGCAGTTTCAGTTCATAAAGAGTTCCTTTTATGTAAATTTCTGTTTCAGATCTTTAAAAGGAAAACAGATTGAGTGTTATCAAATTTCCCAAATGTAAGCTGGAGTATGAAGTATAGAGAACAGAAAATATTTTATTCACTTTTAATCAATTCAAATAGATTTCATCTTAGAGGAAGTGTCATCTTCAACCTTTCAAAGAATTTGATATCAAAAGAATTTGAAAGAATATTTTCCAAGAAAACGGTATTTATATGTAAAAATTTCTTTCAAGTGTTATTTTTTTGTGTTATTTTTATAAACACAGGCAAAATATATTGACAACATATTTTATACACTTCTTCTGAAATTCTTGAAGTAAAATGTATGACATTTCTAAAAAGCACATTAAATTGTGTCACATTTCTGCATTTCATCTCGGCTAAAAAAATAGAGATAACATAAATTGAAACGAAGTATTACATATACACTTGGTACGCTTTCAGAATCATAATTTGCATCTTCTTTTTTATCTAGTTCATATTAGAAGAGTTTTTAAGTACGTTCGCATGAGCTTTATGACTTTATTGAAAAGCAAATAAATACATAAATTAAATTAAATATTGCGATATAAAGATAAACTGCAGAGATTTTTCAAGGCTTTTTCAAATGAATTATAAGTGATATGCTCCTGATAAAATAAACAAAATAGGAATTAACAGCTTTTATGCATAAATATGCCTTATTTTTTTCTCATTTCAAATCAGCGCTAGGCATAAATGCACTGCACGGTAAGAAAAAGATATATTTCTTAATTTAAGAAAAATTAATATAATTTACGAAACACACATACGAAAATAAACAATAACCTATTCCGAGTTACTCACGATTCCTAAAAGCATTCTTTTTCTTTGTATGTGTGTGTGTTATTATTATTTTTTTTTTTTTTTTGGAGCTTCAGCTTTGTCTTGTAAAACATTTTCCTTTTAAAACATAGTTATATTTCATGCTACGTTAAAAAATTACATGTTTCGTAGAGCTTCGCGCCAGATAATGGGGGAAAGATTAAGTGAAATTCCTAAAATATATTTTTCATATTTGATTTTTTAATCTTTCTTAGCTAACGTTTTATTTAGTTTTTTTTTTTTCGCAATCTGTAATATAAAAATAATTGCTTTTAGAGAAAACTACGTATAGTAAAACTTGTATTATCCGTCACTCTTGTAATCATCAATTTGTGTTATCCATCAGTCACTAGAAATAGTACATTTATACAAGAAACGAATATAAATTGTTTCATCATTATTTCACGGTTTTCAGCCGATGTTTTTAAACTGGAAAACCACTCTGTAGACATGTCAGGTAAAGTTGTTCGTTCAATTAAATCAAATTAACTAATCAGAATTATCTAGAAATAATTCAAACATGAAAAAACTAAAGACTTTTTCAGTACATATTGTTATGTTATATTTCATAAATTTGTTTTCACCGTTTTATTTTGAAAGAATGCTGAAATATTAATTTTGCAGGGAGGGGAGGGGCAAAGGATTGACAACTTGTTTTCAATCGCCATGTGATTAAAGAAAACTTTAATCATCAAATTCTTAAAATTAAAAAATGAAGTGTTTCCACGCGATTTTCGAACACTGGTGCACGCAAATGTCCAGAATGTTAAAAAAGAAAAATGAAAAAAATGAAATCAGCTGTACTCGAACGCTCGACTTCCCGTTTCGAATCTGGAGGCGTTAACTTCGCGCCACTGATGTCCGATTATATCACAAACAATATTTATCACTTACCGCACTGTCATTTTTCTTTCGTGATTTTCTCTATAGAATCGGTTTAAAAATGGATCAAATACCTATACCGTCGGCCATTTTTTTAGAAAAATCCTTAAAGTTTTAGCGCCAGTGGATTATATATATTCGCTAAAAAGGATCTCAATCAGAAGTACTGTTTAGGTGTTATCGTGTTCACTCTCACACACACACACATACAAATCATGTTTACAACACTTTAATACAAGTAATAAAATGAATCTGAATTTGTAATCTCCAATACAAAACCATTTTTACTTGTGGGCACTACTGCTGCTTGATAACAATGGTTCTGAAACAAATAAACAAAGTTTTAAGCTTTTTAAATATATATATATATATATATATACCATTTTTATTAACACTTTCACACCTAGTTGAAAAGTGACTATGACTTCGGTTTGTCTGCCGTCTGGCCGTGCTCTAACTCGCGTAAATATACTCGGATTGTCCGGAAATTTTTGTATGTTATTGTCGTTTACCACAGCATGTTCCCTATTGCAAATGAAGTGTGTGGTACTTATACTTTTATTACAGGATGGCCAAAAGTATTCAAAAGTTACATTACAGTCAATGGGAAATAATCGTTTCAACTGCATTTTAATGATGCTACGTCATTTAAAACATGATGAAATTGGTATATAATTATGAAGCGCTTTAAAACATGTTTTTTGTAGAATATAGAATGCAAAGCATTTATTATTCATATACAGGGTCAAACAAAAGAATTCTGTTATACAATGTTATGGGGGGAAATTGTTTGCAGTGTAATTTAATGATGTTTCACTATTTCAATCATAATGAAAGTTATAATCATTACTGAAGTGCACTGTAAATTGCTCTCTTAAAAGTATGGTGTGCATTGCCTTTATCGTTCATTTACAGGGTCAAAGAAAGGAATTCCGTTGCGCATTCTTCTACGGGGAAAAATCGTTTGCAGTATAATTTAAATTGTTTCACTATTTGAAACACTTGAAATTTATATGCATTACTGTAAATTGCTCACTTAAAAGTATGGTGTGCATTGTGTTTATCGTTCATTTACAGGGACTGGGATACACAAAAGATATTGGTTACACTATACGTGCGATAATTGCAGTATATGTGTGATAAGTGCGTTTTTAAGTTTAAATAATTTTTTCACCAATTAACACTATAAAAACGTAACTTTGTTCCAGCTTCTTAATAAAATTACATTTCAATTTTCTGTTTAATTTCTGTTATGTTTGCATATCCATCAACTAAAATTTAATTTAAATAAATTCAGTTTCATTTTTAATTTTGTTAGACCATGCATTTTATTAAATTTTTAAGACAATACATTTTATTTCATATTATTTACTGTAAGATAATTAAAAAATATGTATATCTTAATTTTTAAGACCATACATTTTTTTTCATATTATTTACTGTAGCATAATATATATATATATATATATATATATATATATATATATATATATCTGGCTCAAATAAAAATGAACTTTTAAAAGTTTGTATATTTCTTTCTTTATGAAATTATGTGAAAAATCTATTTTCTTTATTGGAGATTTCCCGGATGATGAAAATTGATTCTAAAAAAATTCTATAGGGAATACTTTTTCGTTCTCTCGATTTTAAAAATCTCGCAATACATCATTAAAAGAAATTTTATCTCAAGAAATTATAAAAAATTTGAAATCCCTAGAACATATTTTACACTGATATTTTCGACATAATGCGAGATAATAGAAAATAAATATGGTCAAAATAAAATTGAACTTTTAAACATTTTACGAATTTCTTCTTGAAACTATGCGAAAAATCTATTTTCACTCCTTGAGACTTCCTAGGTGGTAAATATCGATTGAATCGAATATCGATGAAAAAAAAATCAACTGGAAATTTTTCTTTGGGCATTTCTTGTTGCTATATTTTATAAGTCTGGCAATTCATCACTAAAGAAAGTTTTATCTCAGTTAGTTATAAAAATGTGAAGTCCTTGGAATTTATCAAAGGGTTCACTAGGATTTTCTAAAGCTTGAATGAAACAGTTGAGTCCATATTGCACCCACGACAAAGGGTAGAGTAAGATCCATTTGGCAAATCTTCTTTCACATTTGGTTTTCATTGAAAGCGAGGATTTCTTGAATTTAACCAATCGAAAATAATTTTTATTTTTTAAAATTATTTTTCTTTCTTTTGTCAGATTCTTTTATCTGTAATAAACTCTGCTCGTAAAATTCAAAACCCAATAAAAATTTTGCTCGTTCTCTATGTTAATTTTTCAGACAGGTTGTATCAGCGAACATCTTAGTTACACTTTTATACTTCATAACTTCCATGCCTCGATGATAATAATCATTATACAGTCTACAAACAACTGTCACTAACATAATTTGTAAAATATTAACTTACAAAGGCATTTTAACTTACGTAGACAATTTAAAATTTTAAACCGAATGCCATATTTTTTAAATATACTTGCTATGCAATAGTTTGTTTTAACTTCTTTAATTACTTTTAATATTACTAATAATATAAACGACTTTTAATTATGACATAGTCTACTGTTACCATCTCACTCGGGTTATAAAAATAGAAAATTCTTAACAATTAGTTAACAGTCAATTTAATATCTCTTATTCTTTCGGATGTAAATTGTCTATTATTTACCTCAACCAGATTTCTATTGATACATAACATCATTCACATGAAAGGTGACATTAATTCTACTACATGTGATTATTTAACAACGATGTACAAACACGTTATATCCTACACACACGAGATCTAAAAATGTAATGAAGAAGAAGTTGTTCAAAACATCGAAAGAATAAAAAACTAAAAATGCTAAGCCAACACGCTAAGTATTTTAATCTGAGACTTTAAAATTGTTGCATGAGCCTTATTTCAGCTTTATAAGAGTCCCATTTAGTGTGCTGGCTAGAAAATGAGCAGCTTGGACTGATGTTCGTGGTTTCAATACCAACGCAGTCAGGGTTATACTCTGGGGTTACAGAGTCACCCTGATTGCAGGGTGACCCTGTGCAAAATTTTCAATGTTTTCCCTGTACGCGAACAATTCCAGTCACTTTCCCTTCAACCGTCCTTCCTGAAAGGATCCCTCCTACAGCAATATGACCAAAACTGGACGATGCTTAATATAATCAATCCTTCCTGTAAGTCCTATATATATATATATATATAGATAGATAGATAGATAGATATAGGATTTGGAGCAATGTTCGCGGTTGGACATCAGCGCGATCTGGACGGGATGACTATGTGCAAGATTTTCAGAGTTTTCCTTACACGAGAATAATAATTCAATAGTCAGTTTCCCTTCCAACGACCACTCTAATGGCATCCCTCTAATAGCAATATGGCCAAAACTGAACGATTCTTAATATAATAACTTACTCCTGGAAGTCTTTATATATATTAGTTGTACCCCCTCCCGTCTTTACATGTCAGATTGAGTTTTCTTAGCGGTTGAAGAAGCCCAGCGCAATCTATTGACTGACATTTTAAATTGTTGTGTATAAAAAAGAGTTGTCTTATAAACGTGTCATTTAACACATCTTTATATTTAATTGATGAGATTTAAAGTTTGGGAGCACTAAGACACCCTGAAATGTATCGCAATCAGAGATACACTTAGAATTGTTTTGAAAGCGTCAAAAAACTCCTTCACTTACAGAGTAGTCCATAAATCATTCACACATTCTAAAATTACTCCATCAGCGACTAGGAGATTTAAAGCTACAAAAGGAGCTAGATTTGAACACATGTGACGCTTGACGCGCAAAACGTTCGGAGTTTTTTTTGCTTTTCTTTTACTTTGGGAAAATACTGTTCCATTAGAAGAACCCCCCACGGAGGGCGATCTCCCCGTCGGATTCGGTTTATGTACCTCGCGCAGGCCAACGGCCATACCATGCTGAAAATACCGGTTCTCGTCCGATTACCGAAGTCAAGCAGCATCGGGTGCGGTTAGTATTTGGGAGGGTGACCACCTGGGAACAGCGCGTGTTGTTGGCATCTTTTTTAAACATGTACGCTAATGGCGCCCGGTGCATGTAAAATCCGTTGTGGGTGTAAAGTCCTCCAAGTTACTTGTGAATTACACCTCTGGGGGTACCTAGTCTGGTGAAGGTCTCGACACCAGACAAGGTTCTAAAATACAAGACCAAGTCGAGTAGTGACAGCATGACGTATGGATGAGCGATGCAGCGAGGAAATAGTAAATATCCCAGCATCTCACATCCTTCCGGCATGAGTTCGCTTCACTGCGCAGTGCTGAACCGTCTCATCCAAAATCAATTAGCAAACGGTCAGCTAAGAATAAGCAATTAAGGCAACAAGACGCACTGAAGCCACGTCCGCCTATAGATTTAGCAAACACATCTTCCCAAGCGGAGAGCAGGCGAATCCTCGCCCCGTTGCCAGGTATAAAAAGTATTTTAAATCAATATTTATTTATCTTCTTCCGTATTTTCATAATTTAAACCCATTGGTTGAAAAAACTACGTATTTATTAATGTAAAAGAAAATGTCGCTCTCGTCTGACTTACCGTTCCGAATTCCCTGTAGATTTCTCTTGTGTAAACGAGAATTGGTTTCCCTTAGAATGACCCCAGGGAAAGCAATTCCCCCTCTCCCCCCCCCCCAGCCCAGGGCCTGATTTCCAACGGGATGAACTTCCACCAGTAAAAAGGAATAGAAATTTTTGCCTTATTCGTGACAGAAATTCTGCATGAATAAAGCATTTAAATAAGGCGAAATTTTCTATTCAAATTTACTGGTGGAAGTTTGCTCCGTTGGTAATCAGGCCCTACCCCAGCCCGCCTATATCCCTTGCGCAGATAATCAGTCATAGCAAACAGCACCCCCCCCCCCAGTGTAAAAAAATAATTAAAACATTTAAAAAAAATTATTTACATTAAAAAGCTCCAAGCGCCTTTCTTTCTTTTTTAATTTTCCATGACTAAATAGAATCGGAGAAATTGGAGGAATAAACAACGTTTCATATTTCTTCAGTAAATTAAGGACCTTGTTCTGATATGCGTATTAATAAAATTCAGAGAATTTTCTGCTTATTAAGATCTGCGCTTAATCTGCATGATAAGCAGTAAAATGTGCTAAAATGTTTTAAACAAAAAATTGTGTTAAATTTAATTTTGAAATTCAAAGCGTTAAAATACGCGTGACTAAATTTTTAAAGTATATTTTTCATTTTAAAGCATGAAATATGCTTTTATAGAGTTATTAAAAATATCGCTGATCGCAATATTAAGTATGCTTAATTTTTCTAAAACAAAATTTTTAATAACGCGAGTGAAAACATATTTTTATTAAATCCTTATTTTAGTACTTAAATCGTTTAGTTCCACTTTATTAGATAAGGAACGTTACATGATTATTTTTACGTGTAGATATGCTAATACTAATAGATTTCCACAAGAATGGCCGTTTCAATCAAAGAACAAAAAGAAAAATTAAGATAATAAATTATGCCTTTTATGTTATATATTGAAACAAAATTTAACTCTGTTTTTTTTCTGTTTTTTTTTTTTTTTTACATGATTAATAAACTTCTATTACTTGCAATGTTAAAATTTATATCAAAACTAAATTTAATCTATAAAGTATTCAACAATGATACATTGTATACTCCACACGTTTTTACATTTTTTATTTTTATTATTGAGGGGAGATATCTTCTTTATTTGTGTAATTAGAAAAACGAATTTCGTTTAAGTTAGAAAAGTATTAATAGATTGATTAAAATATTGCATTAATGAAAAGGAAAAAAAATAATCGAATATTAAACATCATAGTTATTATGTTGTTATAAAATACATTACTTTGGTGCCAGTACTTCATATAGATTATAGCATAAAATATTTAAATATTTAAAAATAACTCATTTTTTAAATGTTTTGATAGCTCCTTTTTTTTTCTTAAAATCGAATTAGGGTGCACTGCAAACAAAAATTGTTGATTGTACAGTATATTACTGGCATCCCAGCTGACAGTATTATACCGTAAAATTAACAGTAATAAACACTAAAATAAGCAGTAATACACTGCCGCACGTGCATGGTAGTGTATTACTGCTTATTTTACTGTTTATTACTGTTAATTTTACGGTATAATACTAGCAGCTGGTGTGCCAGTATTATACTGTAAAATCAACAGGTTTTTTTTTTTTTTTTTTTTTTTTTTTTTAATGAAAGGTAAGGTGAAATTTAAATGCACCATTTTTTTTCTTTTTTTCACAATAAATGTATCCCGACAAATGCATGTAAAAAATAAGTTTATCACTTGCATCTTTGGAAAAAGCAGAAAACTCATACCAAACCTATGAAATCGACAAAATAATTCAATAAATCTTAGGAAAATGCTTTTTATAGTTAATATGATAAAATTCTATAACGGCACTCAAATTAAAGCTTTAAAATTTATAATTTTTTAAGCTTTATTTTCTTTTAAAATTCCACTAATTTATCAATTTTTTAATTTTTAGTAATTTTTTTTAATTTAAACACTGCGTGAAACGCGTGAATATAAGACTTCTGTCACCAAATTTTGGACGAAATTCGGGGACATTTGCCGACTTTAGTTATTACCTATATTTTTATAAGTTGATTATTTATCTTATACAGATTATACAGGTAAACATACATTATATGAGAAATATTTCATTCGGAAAAAATGTCACTAATTTATGAAACAAAAATTTAATTAAAATCTAGAGAAATGCTTAAGTGATACAAAAAGAAACAACAAAAGGCTTATAAAAAACCTTTTTAATGATCAACATACGTTTCAATGCTCATACGAGCGTACTATTTTTTCAAGAAATATAACGATAAACAAAAGTATTCTCCCAAATTTGGAAAATAAACTTGAAAACATGAATCACGAGATCATGATACAAAATGATCTCGACAATGATGAGATTGTGATTATGAAACAAAAATTTATGTAGAAAATAATATTATCAGTTCGTTATTTGTTCGTGTTGTATCTCTTATTCTTAAAGGAGAACTGTTGTTATTCTCATCCTCAGTTCTTCTGTCCACGTATATATTTATTTTATTCTGTAGATACGTAGACTTTTAAAAAAATTACAAGCGTGTAAGCTTATCACTTGATCTCTGTTTTTAATAAACATGATTTTTAACATTTTCCAACATAGTTGAAAAGTGTTTATGAATTCGATTTGTCTATCCGTGCTCTAACTCACTTAAATATACTCAGATCGCCATGTAATTAATATATGTTATTGGGGATTACTATGGTTTGTTCAGTATTGAAAATGGAGTGTGTAGCCTTTATATTTCGTTTACAGGAATACTCAAAAGAATTCTGTTACAGCATGGTCAATGGAGAAAAATTGTTTGCAATGTATTTTAATAAAGTTAGACTATTGAAAAAATATTGAAACTGATATTACATGCCTGAACACTACAAGATGCTTACTGTAGAATATGGCGTGTAGTTATCCTTCATTTACAAGGACGCAGAAAAAATTAGGTTATAGTATTGTCTATGAGAGATTATTTGTGGAAGTGTGTTTTCAATTGTGGTATGCATTTTTAAATTTCACTAATTTTTTTCGATATTATTTCTTGTGTATGAATTCTATATATCTATCTACTCATGGTTGCACAAAAGTATTCATTTCCGTTTATTGACACGGACATTTCTAAAGAGAGATTTTCAACTGTGGTATGCGTTTCCTAATTGAACTAAATTTTAGCATACTAAATGCCGGATATATACAAATATATAGATCATATACAGAGCTTGACAAAAAATAAATGAATATTTTTATGGTTTCATATGGTAACTGTTGAAATTGTATCTTTAGATGCGTTAAGCGCTTTTCAAATTGTTTACTTAAATATCATCGTTCACGTTAATAAAAGGAAAAGTTTCCTTACAGTATTCTGAATAAGTCGAAAATCCTTTCATTATCTATGCTTGACGCATGATTTTTCTTTATTGTTAAACTAATAGATAGCTTAAACTTAGCTGCGACTTATTTGTGTTAAATCAAAATAAAACATGTAAAAAATAAATAAATAAATAAATAAATAAATAAATAAATACATAAAAAAGAATTATTTTTTAAATAATGTTTACTTAAAATAGCATAAGAAAAGTGTCGTCAGTAAAAATTGAATTGGATGAGATATCTATTGCGGTTCATATATGGGTACTTACTTCTAAATGCCACAATTTTGGAATAGTAATATCCACCTATATTTAATCGCAGAATTTCTATCATTGAATAAGGTGAATATTACTCTTCATAAATAGTGATATATTCAAAAATAAGGCTATAAAGCAGCTATTCACAAACTGGGATACGCGTACTTCTGAGTACGTAGTACCTGAAAATTACATTAGTAATGGCGAAAACCCAAAAAACAAAAAATAAAATGAAAACAGAGAACGAAACTGTAAACTTTTCGTTTACAAAGAGAATCTTGTGTAAAAGCAAAATATGCTATCCGCATAAAATGAAGGAAAATGCCTAAACTTAGCAGTTATTGATTGGTCATTTCTTGCCATTATCTCCCCCATCTTAATAATATCTTGTGATTTTGCATGTCTTCCTCCTTTTCTTTTATTGTTTTGTTTTCTATTTAAATCTAAAAATATCTGTAGATAAAACATGACTCGTATCGGGACTTCTTGTTTCGACGACTTCATTTAAAACCCATTTAAAAGCAGGTCATTATTTTGATGTTCCACTGAGCAGCATTAGCATAAACTCATTAACGTGTACGTCTAGCTTCATTCCTTCTTTGTGAATGCTTAATTTGAAATCTTTGACGAATACCTAGTGTTTTGAGTGAATTTATGTTGATATCGTGTTGGGGTTCAAAATGGATAAGCGGTTGAAAACTAGAATTCTAAATGGAACTTCTTCTAACATTGGTAACTGGCATAAGAATATTACTAACCAACGAGAACAAAAATACTGGGGACAGGTTTATGTGAAAAGTGGTACGCATAGCTCAAAAGCTTCTGATACATGAAAGAAAAAATGTTGGGAACCGCTGCTATAAAGGATATTTTCTTATATTATCACTATTCTATTTTCATCCCGAATATTAATCAAGAAATTTAAAAGAAATTATTAATATATATATATATATATATATATATATATATATATATATATATAACCATTAATGAAACATTACCGAAACACCAACAGAAACTATGAAATTATGATTTAGTTAGTAATAATTTATTGACAACGAAAGTGCTCCCCAACACTCAGAATATAGATATCAAATACTTATTTAAAAGAAGAAGAAATTAAATTAAAAATTGAATGAATGAAATTGAATGAATGAAACTTGTGGAACTTAGACAGAATTATCAAGTCCCAAATGCCTAAATACCACAAATAAAAAGAGTGGTTTTATATATATATATATATGCAATAAACTAAAAAAACAATGATTTCAAAATTTCATCAAACAATTTTAATGCATTTTCTTAAATTATTATGCTAAAATTTGATCCAAAAAATGATGGAAAAATAGAAAAGGCTAAAAAGAATGCGTTTTGTATCCCTGTAGTCTGTACATAGCGATTTTTTATAGAGAAAAGTTCTTTTCTAGCTGACAAGGAAAATCTCAGTAATACATTTTAGGAATTCGAAAAATCCGGCACTGGCGAAACGAAGTACTTAAATCTGAATCTTTTTCAAGTCTGACGACACAGTTTGACAGGATGAAATAATGATAAAGCGGAAAGCGATTTTCTTAGATTTACGATTTTACTTTATACTTCTTGAAGTTTCGGGGATACGATACCAAGATGTATTTTGTTTTTTATGCGCAAAAAACGAAAGGTTACAAAAATAAATCGTACTAGGAAAATAGATATCCATTTTATTAATATTTTAAGTACTAAAGTAAGATACTTGTTAAAAGAAATCCAAAAATTAGAATACAAAACATACAAAATAGTAAATGAAGTTTACTTTTCAAATGGTTGTGTCCAAATTTACTCCACAGAACTGGAGATATAAAACAGAAAGCAATAATACATTTCATACTTCTGTCATATGTATATTATAGTATAAGAGAATGTTGCTTTATTGAAAAAAACATTTAAGACAAGCAAAATCTTAGTAATACATTTTTGAGACTAGAGATCTTTGACAATGGAAAAAAGAAGCTGTTACGACTAAATCTTTTCCATACTTAATGACACCGCTTGACAGGATGAAAAAATGGTCAAAGACAGGAAAAGATTAAAAAGATTTTGTTGGATTTTCTTAATCATCCTTTACGTTTGATAGATACGAATATGTGCTTCTTTTTTTATATTTGTGTTGAAATATTTTACTCTTACAACGTACAGTTATAAAAGAGTTTTACTTTATCAGGATATATATATATTTTTTTTTTTACTTCATTGATGTTTAAAGCTTTTAATTAAGACTATTATTACAAATAATTCAAAGATTTTAGATAGAGAAAAATAGATGTAGAAAGCGGTTTTTAACTATAAAATGTTTGAGAATATTTTATGATTAAAAGAAAAATAACAAATAGAGAATACATATGTTTGCTGATATAGAATTTTAGAAAAGATAATCCGAATTTATTTATATACTGAAACACGATATGTTCAACATCTTTTTTCTGTAGCTTCCTATATCCATTAATAATGTGTTAAGTTCTTATAATACACTAGAATTTTTTTTTTTTCAACTATGAAATCTATTTGAGTATATATCTTGAGATATATACTCAAATAAATGGAGTGTTGAAGTATTCAATTTTTAGGGTTCCGTACTTAAAAAGTAAACCATTATAAGATAACTCCTGTGTCTGTCTGTCTGTTGGTCAGGGGTTTTTTTTCTTGTAAACAAGGGGGCGTGGAAAGTCCAAACTTGTGAAACTTACCCACATATTTTATCCACCTTTTTACCACCTTTTTACCCATATATTTTCAGATTATTAGTCAATCATAACTATGTTTAGGAAAATTTAGGAGGCTAATTAAGTTACTTGAAAAAAAAAGTTTTCTTTTTGAATATCATGGGGGGTATCGTGTGCAAGAACTCGTAATATCGAACTCAAAAATATATTTGTTTTAATTTTAGGTGTTACATTTTCAGCGATATCGTCGAAAATGCGCTACGAAAATATGTTCCCCACCCTCTATTTCCGAATTTACTGAAACTAAAATTATAACAAAATTAGGGGTAGTAAGAGTTTATTTAAATCTCACAGGAAAACTATAGCGATTTTTCTAGGTAACATAAGATTTTGAGAAAAACGCATTTTTCTGTTACACACAAACTTTACTTTTCGGGCGATCAGTGGGGGCGTTGACGGTCACTCGAGGTATCTATCGACGCAGAATCATCCAACGATATTGGATAATGATTTTCGAAAAACACTGTCGGTAATTAGCCGAGATATTAATTAAGTTACTTGAAAAAAAAACTTTATTTTATATATACCGAGTAGGGTATCGTTCGAAAGATTTCGTAACATCAAACTCAAAATATATTTGCTTTAATTTTAGGTATTATATTTTCCGAGATATCGTCGAATTTATGCTGGGAAAATATGCCCCCCCCCCCTCTTACTTCCGAATTACTGAAACTGAAATTAAAAAAAAATAGGGGTAGTAGGAATTTATTAATTAATAAATAGTAATTAATAAATTCAATGTACGGAACCCTCTGATTGCGTATTATACTCGTACTTGACCGATTTATTATTTATAATGATTTCAACAATTCGCTGTGAAACACGTGCACAGTTCCATATGTTTACACTTAGTAATATATTACCACCACATCTATTACCATTATCCACCACAATGAAATAAATATACAAATTCTAAAAGTATTATGCCCAAACTTTATTAATTGTGAATTTGTTAATAATTTTCACAATGAAAAATATTTTTTTGAATCAAACAAATCCATGGATTGTTTTTGAGTCAATTCAATGTATCTAATTATAAAATAAGCATTTCAATTGTATGATTTCGGGGAGCTATTTAAATTAAAAATTTTCATTAGCACGAGTTTAACATTAGCATCATAAAACTTTGACTAATTCTAGCTGTATGAAGATTAAAGAAAAAATGCATAAATTATATATTTTCCTGAACTTCTTTGATTCAAGAAACTCAGACAAAGAATCAAAAGTTGAATTTGTCATTTGAAAAATGAAAGTTGGTGTAATTTTTAATAAATACTATGTATATTTTTAATACAACTTTATACGAATTAAAACGGCATTTATTTTATTTAATTAGAACTGAAGTTATAGCCGTCTTTCGGATTATTATATTTTTTATGTGCTGTGTATATAAACTTACACAACGAGGTAAGGTGTACGTAGTGTTTAATGTATTACAACAGAAAAAAAATCATACGGCGTAATATCTAATGATCTAACTGTTCAACGCATAAGATTGCCATAGCCAATCAACCGATCTGGGAATAGATTTTTTGTTTAAAAATTACAAATCCTAGTTTACCAAAAAGTCGTTCAACAAAACTTGTCTTTCTTTCTTTCATATCTTATCGAGTGTTAAAGTTGTTAGGAAAATTCTCTTTCACGTTGTATAATGTATTGGAATCACATAAATGCAACTATTTAGAATGTAATACTATAAACCAATAATATATTCCAAGAAACTTTCTTGAACATCAAAATTTATCTTTCCGAATTTATTACCCATTTAAAACGCATATATTCGCATAGTAAATGCTGCAAAAAAAACTACAACAATACTCTGTTTCAACAGTTTCTTCGTATTTTAGTGAAATAGAAATAAAAGGTTTAACATTTTACATTGTTATCTTTTTGTTGTTATTTGTTGATCCCTGGGGCAACATTAAGGTTTCTTGAATGGGGATAATTTAGAAGAATACCCCAAACTTTTTGCAACTGCAGTTTTATTTCGAAATTAATAATGCATTAGTTTCAGAGATGAATTTTTAAAGACTCTTACATGTTGAATCATAATATGCATAATTAGATTTCATAAAGATATTTATACTCTATTTAGTGTTCATTTAAAAGTCTTAATTTTTTTTAATTAAAACTAACTTTTTTAGTTTTTTTTAAATATTTTTCGGAAAAAATAAGTTAATTTAATTTTTTTTATGAGTTTATTTGCTATTTTAAATAAGTAACATTATACAAATACTTAAATAAGTAACATTATACAATGTTTTCAATAAATCTTACATTTTGGAAAAAGGAGGGTGGGGGCACATTTTTCCAGTACTTTCGACGATATCTCTGAAAATATAAGACCTAAAATTAAAACAAATGTATTTTTGAGTTCGATGTCACGAGATATATTCGATTACCCTACACAATACATAAAAATAAATTTTATTTTTCAATTAACTTAATTAATATCTCGGCTAATTAATGACCTTTTTTTTTTTTTTTGAAAATCATTATCAAATATCCTAGGATAATTCTGCGTCGATAGATACCTCGAGCGCTCGTCAACTTCCCCGCTGAGCACCCGAAAAGTAAAGTTTGTGTGTAACGGAAAGATGCGTTTTTCTCTAAAGCTTTGATACCTAGGAAAATCTCTATAGTCTTCCTGCAAGGCTTAAATAAACTTCTACAATCTCTAATTTTTTCATATTTATAGTTTCAGTAGATTCGGAAATAGAGGGGGGAGGGACATATTTTGAAGTTCATTTGCAACAATATCTCTGAAAATGTAATACCTAAGATTAAAACAAATATATTTTTGAGTTTGGTATTACGAGATCTTTTCACACGATACCCCACATGATAAAAAAAAAAAAAAAAAAAGTAACTTAATAGCCCCTTAAATTTTCCCTAAACATATTTGTGAATAGCTAATAATCTGAAAATATGTGAGTAAAAAGAGTTTATAGCTTTCCCAAGTTTGAACTTTCCACTTCCCATAGTTTACAAGAAAAAGTGCTCTGACAGACGGACAAACAGACACAGGAGGGATCTTATAATGGTTCCGTTTTTTTTATTTTTTTAACTACAAAACCCTAAAAAATGAAAATATATTCAGTGTATATTTCACAGCGATCCAGAAGAATTATTTGAAGATAAAAGAGAATTATATTTCTACAGATGAAAACAGAATATATCACGAGGTCAAAAAGAGAAATGCTGCACATTGTAAAACTTATTTCTGGCTAGATTTTCTTTCCTTTATCTTCTTACATTAAATCATGCTTGATACTGGGTGTCCCAAAAATGACCGACGATTTGAAAAATCAATTAAAGAAAAACGGATGGCGATAGAAATGTACGGTTTTGGTAACGAGGGAATTTATTCTTACCAATTTTCAAAATTAGTTAAAATTTTGGTCAACAGATGGCGTTGCTGACTAGGAAAAACCATAAAACAATGTTTTCAAAATAACCACCGTTTGCAGCAACAACGTGGCGCAGTCTAGGGACAAAATTCGCAGATACCCGTGAAAACATTTCGGTTGGAATGTTCTGACAAGCAGCAGAGATGCATTGTTCCAGTTCATTTACAGTTTGTGGATTGTGACCATTCAGCTGGTCTTTCAAGTACCCTCAAAGAAAAAAATCGAATGGCGTCAAATCTGCGAATTTTCTCCTCAAACTGCTCCACCTTGTTGCTGCAAACGGTGGTTATTTTGAAAACATTGTTTTATAGTTTATCCTAGTCAGCAGCGCCGTCTGTTGACGAACTTTGTAACTAATTTTTAAAATTGGTAAGCATAAATTCCCTGGTTACCTAAGCAGAATACAACAATCGTACATTTTTATCGCCTTCAGTTTTTCTTTAATTGATTTTTCAAATCGTCGGTCATTTTTGGGACACCCGGTATATATTTTTATGAAATAATCTTACTGTTTCATGATTAATAACACAGGCCTACAAAATTTAACTTTTTGTCTGGGGTTTTCATGAATTTATGCAAATTGTAAGATATCTGCTATGCTTATTTCAAAAATAATATCCATTTTTATGTATCACGTCAGGATTTTTACTTTCTTCTATCTATAATAGAAGAAAGTATTGTAATCGAAATTTTTTTCGACTCCCGGTTTTCGACGGATTTACACGTTTTAGGGGTCAGAGATTCCGAAAAACATGTTTTTACAAAATGTCTGTCTGTCCGTCTGTCCGTCTGTGTGTGTTTTTTTGTACCATCGAAAAGTGTATGAAGTTATGCTTCAAATTGAACCACATTTTTTTTATATGTTTTTGGCTATGGCAAGCAGATTCTATTGGAATTTGGGGATATTTCGACGAAAGGGGGCGCTGCGATCGATATTTTTGTTCCATTTTCACTATTGTATCATCGAAAAGTGTATGAAGTTATGCTTCAAATTGGACCAGATTTTTTTTTCTATGCTTTCGGCTATGGCAAGCAGGTTCTATCAGAATTTGGGGATATTTCGACGAAAGGGGGCGCTGCGATCGATATTTTTGTTCCATTTTCACTATTGTACCATCTAAAAGTGTATGAAGTCTTGCTTCAAATTGAACCAGATTTTTTTTTATGTTTTTGGCTATGGCAAGCAGGTTCTATCAGAATTTGGGGATATTTCGACGAAAGGGGGCGCTGCGATCGATATTTTTGTTCCATTTTCACTATTGTACCATCTAAAAGTATATGAAGTTATACTTCAAATTGAACCAGATTTTTTTTTCTATGTTTTTGGCTATGGCAAGCAGGTTCTATCAGAATTTGGGGATATTTCGACGAAAGGGGGCGCTGTGATAGCCAAATTCAAAAGGTCAAAATAGCCAAATTCAATTTCAAATTCAAAAAGATGTGCAAAAAAATTAGAAATCCTAAAAGTTTTTTTCGTTAAATGTTCGGCCTTGATCCGGAGAATCCGGAACAATTTTTGTTTTGCCTATCTTAAAAAATGCCTGAGATATAGCGGTTTGAAATTTTAGGGTGGCTGACATTTTCAAACAAGACAGCAGAATTCATCCATAAACGAGTTTAACTTATGAGTGTTAGTTAACATGGTTTCGACAAATTTTCTTTCATTGTTGTAACAATTAATCCTATTATATGCTTATCACTATATATTTATATTCGCCAACGTCAAATTTTCGCCAAACTTGGCGACAGTTGGCGAAATATCGCCGAATTTGGCGACCAAAATAGGTTGTCATAAATGAAGCCAACTTGGCTGTAGAGGACTAATTTGGCGATATTCTCATTCAAATTCAATGTTGACGAGAACTGGGATTGAATCTTCTTTAATTAGGTTCCACGCATTTTACCTTCGTGTTTTTCAGTAAAAATAGCTAAAATCGAAAAACCAAGAAATAGGGAGACTATCAGTTCTTGTCGGTTCAGACCTGAAGGACTTTTCGTAGTTTAGTATTATACATCAGTTGATCGCATCCCGGTAACCCGACGATTCGAAAGCAGCTGACGTACAACAGAATATCGAAAAATATTGATTTTATTGGCGATGTGATAACGAATTTTGAAGTATTAACTTGACTGAGATAGAAGAAAGTTTTGGGATTGGCACATCCGACTAGTTTACAATTAAGAAACTAAGAATTTGTAATTTGGGAACATACAATTTACACAACATGCATTAAAAAATGTAAAAAAAAATCAGATAAATAAATACAATCATATATACATACATAAATGTGTGTGCATGTTTTATAAGGAATTATATTATATTATATACAGTAAAATTACTTTTCTTTATCCTCAAAAGAACGCTTATGTCCTTTAGATTTTGAAGCTCTTTTAGTGTCTGTTTTTAGCCCCCAGCAGTAATCTGCCAACATATTGACATTCCAGTGTTCTTGATAGCGTCTTTCCATGCATTTTATGTCCTAGTGAAATCTCTCACCTTGTTCTTCACTCATTTCACCAAGATTTTCAGGAAAATATTCAAGATGGGAGTGCAGAAAATGTATTTTTAAACTCATGTTTCAACCTAGATTTTGAAAGTTTTGAAGCATTTTTTCAACGATCGTAATTTTTTATTCTTAAGTCGAGATCCTAAAACTTTAGCACTTTGTTTTGAAAGATTTAAATCGCGTATTAAATCGTTTAACTCACCTTGCGTGAATTTTTGTGATTCAACGTCAGTTGCTTGGTTTGTGTGCAAGATTTCAGTTTCATCACTGCTCAATTTTTGAGAATCAGATGATAAATCAAGAGATGTTGGATGTAGAGGCACAGGTAGATCTGAACCATGCGGTACAGGTCTAATAGCTGAAATAATTTCTGGGAACACAACATTTGCTTTGTTTTTGCTATTGTAGCCTTTTATTTTTGTTAAACAAAAATAGCAATCTTCATGGCTAGCTGGCTCTCGCCATACCACTGGAATTGCAAAAGGAAGAGATTTTATTTTATCTTGAGTCCATTTCCGTAAATGTTCAACACATGTGTAACAAACTATATGTGGGGCCCATTTCTTTTCCTGGTCACCAAGTTCCATACCGAAGTAAGCATAATATGCCTTTTTAACGAAATCGGTTATGTTCTGCTGACTTTTTTTGACTACGTATCCATCACAAATGTAACAAAATGAGTTCGGGTTATTTATACAACCTCTTTATGCCATATTGCTATAAGAAACTGACAAAACAAACGTAAGATATCAATAAACGAACAAAATAAACGTACGTTCTTGTTACAAATGCGCGGGAGAAAATTGTGCCTTCGCAGGCGAATATCAACACATAAAATGGCGCCATCTATATTTATATTTCACATCCTTTAGTGCAGCATTGTATTTTAACATTTATTAATGTCATTTTACTATGAAATTAATTTTTGTTTTTATTAAGAATGTATTTTATTTAATAAACATTACACATTAGTTTCATTAAGAGGCACGCCCTTCTTTTTTGTTTTGCGAAAAAACTGTGGGTGATAGCCTTAAACTAATGTCATATTTGTGATCAGCGTGACTGATTTACTAAGAAAAAAGTGCTCTTCTACAAACCCCAGATTTGTGTTGACCTGTGTAATTGATACTTACATACTTTAAACGTAAATATATATGGATATTTTTTCTGCATGTAAATATTATTAAAATTTAATTTTCTCTGTTATCTGGAGGCACGAGATTGTCGCCGCCAAGTCGAGAGAACACAGCCTAGAAACTTAAAATTTAGTGCAAAGGTAGTGTTTAGGATTCAGAAAAAGAAAAAAATAATAACACAATAAAATTCGAATATAAAATGAAAAAAATCTTAAAACCCGAAATTTTGAAAATAATTCGATTTTTTAGCACTAGAAACTTGAAATTTGGAATAAAAGTAGTATTTAGGATACAAAAAAAAAAAAAAAAATTAAAAATTTGAGAAAATTGAAAATAATTTCATTCATAGTTTTAGAAAATTAAAATTTGTTGTAAAGGTAGTGTTTAGTATTAATAAAAGAGGGAAAATTAAAAAATTCGTAAAATTTGAAAATTAAATCAAAAAATCGAAAATGTGAAAATAATTCGATTTTTTTGTTCTAGAAACTTGAAATTTGGCTTAAAGGTAGGGTTTAGGATACAAAGAAAGAAAAAATAAAAAATACGGAAATTTCAAAAAAACAAAAAATTCGAAAAACAGTTGAATTTGTTAGAATTTTCCGGATTTTTTTTTTGGTATCCTAAACAGTACTTTTATGCCAAATATCAAGTATCTAGGGCTGCGCATAATACCTCAGACCTCCCCCCCCCAACCCATAACTTAGTGCTTGCCTAGGAACTTCAAACTTCTTTTTATCTACGGGACTTTGCAAACGGAACTAAAGCTCCAAATTTTTTGTACCTACAAATAATAGGGACAGAGCGTGGGCTTAGCGAAAACCAGTGAATGATGTTCAAAAAGAGACCTAAGTCAATAAAAGGAAGATTACTTACAAAAAGAAGCGAAATCCCATCGAAAACAACACATGTAAAACTAGTCGTTGGGGGCCACCGTAATACTTACCTATCATGGTTATGCATAATGTAAAATATTAAAATAAAAATGTGTAAACTACTTATAAAATGCATTGCAATTCAAATAAAATCGTGGCTTGATGACGTCCTAAACTTTAAAGGCTTGATTACTGAATTGCTTGAAAGAGGTTTGTCCTTATAACTCCAAAAATAATAATCCTATTAACTAGCGGTTTATTGCATCTGATTAAGCGTTAAATTTCCAATTAAAATATATCTTTAAAGTGAAATTTGGATGAAATACAGGGTCATGAAAAATCGAAGAGTGTGGAAAATAGGATTCCAAATATCTCGGCAACTAATTATCCGATCGACTTCATGCTTTTTGCAAAATTTGTTTTTTTATTGTCTTTTATATTCATTTCTTAAAATAAACAATTTCGAAAATTTTTATATACCTTTTATCAGAACGAATATTTCGAGAGTCCGAAAAAAATAGTTCCGGTTAATCGAGGTTATTGAAATGAAATAGGCTTCTTCCCATTATTACATACTGAGTACATACCAAATTGCAAGTCTCTATCTCAATTTTTTCCGGAGATAGAGCGTTTACAGACACACAGACACACACACAGACACACAGACGGACGGCAAAAAAAATTTTCTAAAAATATGCTTTTCGGAATCTCCAGTATCTGAAACGTGTAAATCCGTCAAAAAAAAATTTTCGATTTTCAAAACGATTACAAGACTTACTCTATACTACGTATGATGGGTAAGTAAAATGCAGCGAAGTCTCTTTTACGGTAAAAAGTTCTGAGATCGTGTAATGCCAAGTTTAGCTATCTTATTAATTCTGGAATTTTCATTCACAAATCACTATTAGTCTCTACATCTTTAGTTAATGATTATTTTGTGACTTGGCTATTACTCAGCACAGGCACGTTATTACACCTTACTATATTATGGGATAGGATGAGATAATTTGATTAAGACTAATTATATACGTCATATTCCCGTGCTGAATGAATAGATTAATATATCGCCGAATATTTTCTGTAACGTGTGCAATCATATGGGAGTTGAAAGAAAAAGGGATTTAATTATGGGTCAACAAACGATCGCCAAACTATGCCAAAGGGCTGCCATAAACTACAACAACGAAATATTTTAACGGCTAAAAAAATGAAAATTCATTGTAAATAGAAAATTAAGAATGTCATATTTAAAAATATCCGCTTTTATCAACTAACAGTTTAATATTAATTAATGGTACATATGTCTCAGACGCACCAAGGTATCTTTTAGACGCCAAAATGGTGATTTTATACATAGGCAACACGGCAATTTTCACGAGATTTTGCTTGGTCTGACAACCAGGTAGAGTAGATTGCGTGTGTTTTATATTAAAATAACTGATCCGCCCGGCGTTACCTCGTCCCGTCAAAAAAATAGTACGAAACGCGAAAACACTCTAAGTATCGCTGCACAAATACACGCTGTATAATAAATGTGATATTTAATAAAAAATCGTTTCCCTTCCCCTTCACCGCAAATATAAAAAATTCCGTCCATTGTCAAATAGCTAGTTACTTCTTTTTCCATAAAAAATCAGGATTTACATTGTTACACCTTGCTATGTTATGGGACGGAATGATATTATTTGATTAAGGCTAATTAACCGCTGTCGCATTCTCGTGCTGCATAATTGCCAAGTCACAAAATAATCATTAGCGAAAGATGTAGAGACTAGGAGTAATTTGGGAATGAAATTTTCAGAGTTAATAAGATAGCTAAAATTTGCTGTACACGATCTCAGAACTTTTTACGGTAAAAGAGTCACGAGACTTGGCTGCATTTTTTACATGTGACATTTTTGATGGGATCTAACTTACCTATTTTATTAGTATTATGAAATATCTTGTATTTGTAACAGTGTAACAAAAAGAAACATTTGTGTCGTTAAAAATATAAAGTGAAGCCCCTCGTGAGAAAAATTTTAGTGGGAACGCTGAACGGGTGAACTCACTTTGTTGCAACTACTGTTAATGCTTATCCATATAAAAAAAAAGTTCCGTAAAATTTCTTACCCTCAGGCTCACAACTAACGTATCACTTTTATCCGAACACAACATAATCTGAGCATAAATTCACTGCAAGCCAATAAAATCTTATTTACCACAACACAAATATTATAAGCACTGTCGCGAACGACTTCAAAAGCACAAACCCACACGATACATAAGAAACATTTTAAGCTTTTCTTTTCTTTCTAATTTATTAAGAAGTTGAGATTTTGCTTTATAATAAGAAAAAATACCAATTTTTAACGAGCTTTGAGCTTACTTTGTTGCAACAACTGTTAATGCTTATCCATATAACAAAAATTGATTCCGTAAAATTTCTTGCCCTAAGGCTCACAATACTAATATATCACTTTTATCCGAACACAACGTAATCTCAGCATAAATCCACTCAAGCTAATAAAAACTTACTTGCTTCACCACAACACAAATATAAGCTTTGTCACGAACGACTTCAAAAGCACAAGCACACATAATACGTAAGAAATATTTTAGGCTTTTCTTTTCTTTTAATTTATTAACAACTCGAGATTTTGTTTTATAATAAGAAAAAAAAATTAACACACTTTGAACTCACTTTTTTGCAACAACTGTTAATGATTATCCATATAAAAATTAAGTTCCGAAAACTTTCTTACCCTCAAGCTCACAACTAACATATTACTTTTATCCGAACACAACATAATCTGACCATAAATCTACTGCAAGCCAATAAAATCTTACTTGTTTCACCACAACACAAATATAAGCATTGTCGCGAATGACCTCAAAATCACAAACACACACGCCAAAACACACGGTACATAAGAAACATTTTAAGTTTTTCTTTTCGTTTTAATTTAATAATAACTCGAAATTTTGCTTTATAATAGGGGAAAATACAATTTTTTGTTTTCTGTCGTCAGTTCGTCCTCTATTTCTTTATAACCACCAGCTTCTGGTAACATATTTAATCTCAGCCGTAAAAGAATATTTATAATCTAGCCTTTATGTACAGCAGCTTTTAAAAAATTAGAAAAAACGAGAAATTAAAATTTTAACAAGAAATTAATATGAAAAAGTTTTGTATTTTAATAAAATATTTTGAATATATGATAACCTGTAATTTACTATACACATTTTTAATAGCATTTAAGTGCTTTCTTAAATCGCAAACTGGGCAAGCAGATACATACTTTTTCTTACTCAGTCTTTTCCTATTTTTCTACCAAAACAGGTTATAATTTTAATCTTAGGAACGAACTTTAGTCACAGAAATTAGTTATTTTTAGTATACATTATACAGATTATTTCAATATAACGTTAACAAACTTTAATAGATGGTAGAGAACCCCACAACGAACAATCTTTGTATAGAAAACCAGGGTTGCAATCGACTCATTTAGTCAAAATTACACGGTTCTTGCACTTCAATCCGTACCCGGATATTTGGTCATACTTTTAACAACGATCAAGATAATTTAACGATATTTACAACAGAATCAGTTTTTTACGTGCAAAATGCGATGAAATTATGAAAAGTGCTATAATTTCACAGTAATTAGGTCGGTGCAGCGTATTTAATGTCCATTTTGTTCCCAAAAGTGGATCGTCTAATTTAGCACTGATTGAATACGAACATATAACCAATTTCACCAAATCTAGTGCTATTATCTCATTTTAGGTGGTGGAAGTGGAAACTATCCTGATCTAATCGGTTCTAAATTAGACGATCTGGACGTTTCGAAATAAAATTTACATTTACGTACTGTGTGTACTTCTGCCACTTTTCGTTTTATATTCTTGCTTATTTTTGTTTCTTTTTCCCTTTTTGCGACTTTAACGTAGTCATCCATTACTAAACAAGTAATTGTGAGATAGCTTTCTTAAAATAACTTAGAATAGGATTTTGTTTAACTTATGACTAAAAATTTGGGCTCAATCAGAAGTGAAGCACTCTATAATTTTGACTGAATGAGTAGATTGCGACACTGATACTCTACACAGAAATTATTTGTTTTAGTCTGTTCTACCACATCTTAGAGTTGGTAAACGTTATTCTGAAACACCCTTTATAATGGCTTAGAATAAACATTTAAGACATATTTCGTGGTTTTCCTTTTCTATATTTTTAGTGCATATAAAGAGTTAGTTTTATTTTTTTATATAACGTTATGTATGATACAACATCCAAAGAAAGTACGCTAACAATTGAAACTAAATGACTTTCCCCCACAATAACAACATTTTGATGTTTTAAAAGTTTTGCTTTAAAGCTAAGCATTCTACATGACATCAATTGCTTAGTGCTGTTGAATGCTTAACGAAAAACTTCAACGCAAAGAAACCAATTGCTGTTGCATTCTTAGACATCGTCAAGGTCTTTAAATTAGTCTGGCACAAAGGCCTCATTTACAAATTGATTCGGCTAAATATTCCGTGCGGACTTATGCATTTCACAAATTCTTACATTGGGGATCGTACTTTTTATGACAGCATTAATAATACCTTATCTACAGTCCAATTTATCATTTCATGCATCCTCTAGGGTTCGATTCATGGACATATGCTTTTTAACTTATTTTTTCAACAATATACCTCGCACAGTGTTAAGTTACCTTATTTTATATGCGGTCGATACCACTATTTAACCATCAGCACACCACCCTTATTTTTATATATAAACTTACAAAGATACCTTGATATGCTCATTGGACTGGTGCAATCTTTGTCACGTTAAAATAATGAATCCAATATTGCTGCTATTTACTTTTCTTGAACTTTCTCCTACTCCAATAGACTAAACCTTAACAACACTGGAAAGATCGCACGAAATATATAGTGGCATTCCAATCACGTTACATGCTAGCTGACTAGAGCTGAAAATAATCGCGTTTTCTGTGCATGAGATGGGAAATTCCTTCTAAACATAGTTCTTCCATTAAAAGTTCGAAAGAAGAAGAATACTCCTTCCCACGCACGGGTGAGGGAGGAAACAATACCTATTGTGCTCATTTCTTAGGTCAATTGGTTCTGCACATCTTTCTATATTTTTTATAATATGTTTCTATTAAGAACAGTTAATTCAAATAACGAACTATTAATTCTAATAAAGAACTACAAAATAGGACATGACAATGTTTAGCAATTAAAGCTTGATGTACTTCACAATCATAAACTTTATGAAAATATATTTCTCTTATAACGTTTTAAAATTTTACGTATATCTATGCAAATAAAAGAAAGAATTTATTATGCCTAATTCGTCATTTCGCTTCTTTTGTTTTAAATCGAACAACACTTATTAAAAAACAAAAATTCACTAATTAGATTAACTTCTGTAGTGTCGCTACTAATTACTTTTGTGGCAAACACTTATATTTTCCTATAAATGAATATATCTAATTTGTATTTCCTTAATATTGGTCGTTAATATCGTGCACAAAATTTTAAAACATCATAATAACTTGAAATAAAAGGAAAAATTCATTTTCGTGCTCCAATCAGCATAAGTAAATAAGTGCAATTTTCAAAACGAGAAAAGTACACAAAAAATCTTCTACCAAACTTGAATCAATTACGCAAGAAAATACCAGAGTCATTCAAGAATGAATTTCCGTTCTGGTAGCTTCTTCTAATTAGTAGAAGTGCAGTTTCATCAAAGCATCTGGTTAATTAAAATAGATTTGAAACGAAAGAATTGTTTATTGCCGATGCATGAACAAATTCCATTACTTTCTTTTAAAAATGATTGTAACAAAGGAATTCCAAGTAGCAAACAATACTTTGAAACTGTCAAACCGTAATTGTATTGCTTTTCTTCAGTTTTCAACATTAATTAGCTTTGAATCTTAAAAAACAAAATGACTAAAGGGAAGAATTATAATGGAAATGGAGATATCTGAAGATTTGTTTAACTTATTGAAAAGATAGTTTAAGGCAAATGTTAGAACAAACATTATTGAAATTAAGTATTCCGATAATGCAGAAATTAAGCTTCGTATATAATTCTTTGAAGTAACTCTTGCTTTCCTAAGCTTTATTTATATATTTAAACTTCTCTTCTATATAGCAGTCATAGTCTTTATAACAAAAAATCTTTCTGTCACTATATGGGTCATTCTCAAAAAAGCTACAATTCAGAAATTGATTATGCCTTAAAATATTTTTTTGATTTCATATGATTTTTTATTTTAATTATCTACATTACTATCTAAGCCTATGAAAACTGAAAGTTTTTCCACTCTGTTCTATTTATTTATAGAAATAATGATCAATTCTTGTCAAACACATGAGCAAAATGTCCACTATGTTACCACTTTATTGTATTTTGTGACATAATAAATCGGTCAAGTACGAGTATAACTCGCACTCAGAGGGTTCCGTACATTAAATTTATTAATTAATAAACTGTTACTACCTCTAATTTTTCCATAAGTTCAGTTTCAGTAGATTCGTAAATAGGAAAGGGGGGGGGTACATATTTTTCCAGTATAGTTTCGACGATATCTCTGAAAATATAATACCTAAAATTAAAACAAATATATTTTTGAGTTCGATGTTACAAGATCTTTCGAACAATACCTTACACGATATCTGAAAAGAAAGTTTTTTTTCAAGTAACTTAATTAATATCTCGGCTAATTACCGACAATTTTTTTTCGAGAATCATTATCAATTATCCTTGTATGTTTCTGCGTCGATAAATACCTCGAGTGCCCGTCAACACCACCGCTAACTGCCCTAAAAGTAAAGTTTATATGTAACAGAAAAATGCATTTTTCTCAAAAACTATGTTACCTAAGAAAATCTCTATAGTTTTCCTGGAAGGTTTAAATAAACTCCTACTACTCCTAATTTTTTCTTAATTTTAGTTTCAGTAGATTCGGAAATAGATTAGGGGAAACATTTTTTTGCGGTGCATTTTCGACGATACCTCTGAAAATGTAATACCTAAAATTAAAACAAATATATTTTTGAGTTCGATATTACGAGATTCCGCGAGATTTTCACACGATACCCCACATCATATACAAAAAGTTAAGTTTTGTTAAGTAACTTAATTAGCTCCCTTATTTTTTCCTAAACATATTTATGAATGGCTAATAATCTATACAACATATGGGTTAAAAGGCTTTATAACTTTCCCAAATTTGAACTTTCCACGTCCAATAGTTTACCAGAAAAAGGGCTATGACAGACGGACATATAGACACAGGAGTGATCTTATCATGGTTCCGTTTTTACTTTTTATGTACGAAACACTAAAAATTATTTTTAATTCTTTAAATTTATTATATATTTCGAAGTGGTGACAAACATTATAAAAAACAAACATATTACCAATTTCGATAGAAAACAAATATATCTCCACTTTGCTACTATGATTTAAAAAATTAGACATATCAATTCTTCTAAAAGAGTCGTTGCAATAATATGAAGTATATTAAATTGACGTAGTTAAAATATTTTAGAAATATACCATAATATAATTAAAAATACTATATGAGTTGTAATTTAATGGAAAAAACTATTCTAGTAATAGAGTAGAAAAATACAAGACTGCCAATTTTTTAAAATTATTCAAGCCATTATATTTAGGCTTAAATAGTCTTGTATTAATTAAATATGTACATAAGCTTATTATTAATTATATTCGCAAATCTTAACAGTTATTTATATTATCTATAGCAAGGTAACATAATAGACAAACAAAAATGTACTTATCTAATTTTTTTTTTTTTTGTAAAGATGTATTAAAAAAAATATATTCTCCCACTTTATGAATGCAAATACCATGTGGACTAAATCTTCATATATTCACACAGTCTTGAGACATGTACTATTATCTACCGTATAATAGGATCATTAGAAAATCTTGGTAACAGAGTGGACATAAGAAAAAGTGCATTCTTTGGGGACATGTTATTTCAAGCTATATTATATTTTTATAGTTAAAATATTTTCTCAGTCTATATTTTAGTTGAAAAATCCTTATCTAATTTTGAAATGATGTATAATTTAAAAACATTTCTTTCTGTTATCTTGTATTTTCAAAGCTTTCTTTTTGAAGTTTCTTATTGAGGACAGTGATGTTTTGTAAAATTGAGCATTATAAAGTAAAAATACTTAAATGCTTTAAGAAGCTATTATTCAACAGATATTGTATCTTCAAAAAATTTTATATATTTGTATACAATAATTATAATATCTCTTTTTTTCTAGAAATTTTATTATATTGCTGGATACTGTTTTGTAACTTTATTTGAGAATACATATCGCATTTTACAACGGATTAGTAAATTAAAGAATTCCATATTTATTAATATCTACTTTCAGATGTTTTGATTTAAAATGTAGAGAAAATTGGGGCTGATTATCATAAAACTTATGTCTTCCTTCGTCAAGCTGTGTCAGCTTATAAATTCGTCAGTACATGTGGTTTGATGATGCAGTTCTAAAATTTTATTTATACTTGTATTATTTGGTTAGATTGACTTCTGTTTTCAACAAACATTGTTGCATGTCAAAATATTAATTTTTATATTATTGGTAATTGTTTCCGTCCTGAATCAGTATTTCTTTCATATAAGTCTAAATTTTAATTTAATATTATTAATTGTGCACTATTAGCACACATTTTAATATGGCATTATAACTGCGTAAAAATTATAACGTCCTAAACTTCTTTTTATTTTTATTTTTATTTTTTAAGTGTGCTTAAAAATGTGGTTGGTTGTCATATCATGGGGAATATTTCATAGATTTTTGATGTGAAAACCATAATGTATGTTGTGATCTGTGCTTTTATAAAAGTGGAACTATTTGAAAACACTCTACATATTCATTAGACCAATTAAATTACATTTCTCATGTAAAATAAATACAGAAATGCATCTTTCCTTTTATATATTTATTTCATATATTATTATTTAATATTTATTTTTTTTTATTTTTTTTTATTTCCTTACATTTTATTTCTTATTATCCATCGCATGATTCGGCGTGTGTTCTTGTGCTTTTGAAAGTGTTCGCGAAAGTGCTTATACTTATGTGGGGTAACAAGTAAGGTATTTTATTTATTTATTTATTTATTTATTTTGTCTTGTAGGGTATTTATGCTGAGATTGTCTTCGGTGTGGATAAAAGGGATAATTTCATTTTCAGACTGGAGAGTAAGAAATTTTATGGAACTATTTGTTTATATATGAATAAACATTAATGGTAGTTGAAACAAAGTTAGTTTAGAGTTGTAAAAGAAGTGCTATTAGCATTAACAGACCTACTGGCCATCTTTCTAAAACTGATTAGAATACTGAGTACAATTTTAATTGTATACTGAGTACAACAAAACTGATTTTATTTTATACTTTATGTTATCAGCGACTGAATTAAAAATGACTGTGCTAAACTGCGCAGTTAACGTCACAAGTGCACTCTATATTTTATGTTTATAAAATGAAGGCTACAAGGACATTTATTCTCTACAGATTTGGTTCCTAGTTTCAGCAGTGCCTCTCCGGTAGTAAAATAAAGAATAAAATATAATTAATAAATCACCACAAGAATTACTCATACAAAATGTGTTTTTTATATAATGGTACTGAACATCTTCCTAAATTCTCGATAATATATTTGTAATAAGACTAATTTATTCTAAGAAAGAACTATCAATTCTTATAAAGAACTATTAATTCTTATAAAGAAGTATTAATCCTAATAAAGAACTATAAAATAGGACATGACAATGTTTATCAATTAAGCTCGATGCATTATCATATGCAAGTCATAGATAGAATTTTTTATGCCTATTTCGTCATTTTGCTTCTTTTGTTTTAAATCAAACAACACTTATTCACAACAAAAATTCACTAATTAGATTAACTTCTGTAGTGTCCTGATTAATTACTTTTATGGCAAACACTTATATTTTCCTACAAAAGAATAAATCTAATTTGTATTTCCTTAATATTCGTCCTTAATATCATGCACAACATTTAAAAACGTCATAACAACTGGAAATGAAAAAGAAAGATGCATTTTCGTGCTCCAATCAGCATAATTAAATAAGTGTAATTTTCTAAACGAGTAAAGTACATAAAAAATCTCCTAACAAACTTAAATCAATTACCGGAAGAAAATACCAGAGTCATTCAACAATGAATTTCCGTTCTGGTATATTCTTTTAATTAGTAGAAATGCAGTTTCGTTAAAGCAGTTTCGTTAATTAAAATAGATTTTAAATGAAACAATTGTTTATTATGTATGTATTAGAAAATTTCATTATTTTCTTTTAAAAATGATTGTAACAAAGGAATTCCAAGTAGCAAACAATACTTTGAAACTGTCAGACCGTAATTGTATTGCTTTTCTTTAGTTTTCAACATTAATTATCTTTGAATCTTAAAAAACAAAATGACTAATGAGAAGAATTGTAATAGAAATGAAGGATCTGAAGATTTGTTTCGTCGTTGTAAAGATAGTTAGAGGCAAATGTTAGAACAGACAGTATTGAAATTACGTATTCTGATAAAGCAGAAATTAAGCTTAGCAGAAAGTTGTTTGAAGTAACTCTTGCTTTTCCTACACTTTATATATCTCCTGAAACTAGTCAGAACATCTTTAAAAAAAATTCCGCCATATATATATCACATTTTACAACGGCTTAGTAAATTAATGTATTCCATTTTTATTAATATCTACTATCAGGCGTTCTTATTTAAAATTTAGAGAAACAGAGGGCTCATTGTAAACTCATTGATTGATAAAACTCATGTCTCCTCTTCGTAAAGCTCTATCAGCTCATAAATTCATCGGTACGTATGATTTGATGATGTGGTTCTATGGAATTTATTTATATTTGCATTATTTGGTTAGATTGACTTCTGTTTTCAATAAACGTTGTGGCATGTCAAAATATTATCTTTATTGGTAATTGTTTTCGTGATGAATAAATATTTCTTTCATATCAGTCTAATTTCATATTATTAATTGTGCACTATTTAGCATACATTTTAATGTTGAATTATAATTGGGTGAAATATTATAATGGTCTACAGAATTTTTTTTTCAAGTGTGCCTTAAAAGGAAGTTGCTTACAATAGCATGAGCAATATTTCATACATATTTCATGTGACAACCAACCCATGACTGGTGTAAGTTGTCATAATAATCCTCAAATTTTCAAAATTGCAAAAATTAAGTTTTTTTAAAAAAAAAACGGTAAACACTAAAACTAAAAATGTGCACTAAATAAATTTTTAAATTAGCTAATAATTTAATTAATAATTAACTAATAATATGAAGAATAATCGATGTCCAGATGGAATGAAGATGATAAGAAAATACCATCAAAGTTAGTGGACACGTAAATATTGCAGAGGGCAATGTAGAAAAAATCAGTAAAGCTGGAAAATGGGCACGTGAAGCAAAATTAAAGGTACATGAGCAATAAACAGGTGGTCACACTTCACAAACATTAGATGTTCCAGAGCAAGCAATAGAAGTTAATCATTAAAAGATGACATTCAAAACTTGTCATCGGGGGAAGAAGTGAAAGAAGATTTCTTCTACTATATGTAGAATGAATACACAGTTTATCCAAAGGAAGCGAATGAGCACAGAAGTCATTATTTGGGCAAAAAGACGAGATTTAAGCAATTCCGCAAGAGTGGCATAGGGGTTCTATTCATCTTAGAGGATGTTAATCGGCTGGTGACCAGAGAAGAAGTGTCTGGTGATGAGAGATAAGCACGCGTTAGAAACCTCGCCAAATAATTTTGCATTTTTGAGCGTAGATGCGTGAATTTTGAGCGGGTTACCAGAACCGTTTAGAACAAACCCATGTTAAATTTTGTAATTGACGACAGGGAAGGGCAGATTTATTTGGCATGCAGCACACTTTGGCTAAAAGGGGAAATGATTCTGAATTTTGACGGTTATATGTTATGGGAACGGCTAGGAAGGCATTTTTGCAACTCTTATTATTTTATTGAACAGCAAGCCAAAGAATGCGTGTTTTGGCGAGACGGTCTCGTGGCTTCTTTTGAAAAGGGCATCTGAGACTTTTTGAGAAGCCAAAACTTGGCCATGAAAGACAGATTTTATACATTGTGTTTTTTCTTTTACAGTGATAACTGGCAGGGATATTAAAAATACGTTAATAATAAATTGATAAAAATAGATATGATTTTGACTGCATATCTTTTCGTTAAGAAAGAAAAGAAACAGGCGCGTCTTTAACTGCCGGGAATATATTTAAAATGCAATAATGCAGAAAAGAGAAAATATATTTATTAAAATAATTTAAATATAGATTTCTCTAATTTTGAAAAGAATATTTATGGTTTCTTTACCATATGATAATTTACTTATTTTAATTAACTAATAAATTTCGACCGCAGTAACGTATTTTTAATAAGAGTAGCTAGATATTTAAAATTTTAAAAATTGTATTTTTGTGACAACCAATAACTGTCTCCCCATACTCCTAGTCAACAGGGACGTAGCTTTAGGGGGGGAGGGGGGGAAGCCTCCCCTCCCAATAAGTTCAAGTAGTACGGCGCCAAAGAAGGTTTAAGGGCGCCGTCAGGCGACCATAAAGAAAGGGTATATTAGTAGTAATAAGTGATTATAAAAACACTTTATTTTAAATCTTAAATTAGAAAGTAAGTTACTTTTAACATACAAAATTTGAATAAGGGGTTTAATTTTAGATTTGTTACTACTTCTATTCCCCCCCCCCCTCCCCGCACGCCCTGCCAAAAAGGCATACTTGCAAAAGGGAAAATTCTCAAAATAGGAATTTTAATCAATTGCGGGACGGTAAGTATAATTCGATCCTTAGAAGTACAAATATTCCCTTCTTATGTTAGTAGTTGTTGGCAACCCTTTGTTGTAGAAAGAAAGTGTGAAGAGGTGGAACTGACTGATGGGGGTCAGAACGGTTCTCCAATACTTTCATGTAAGGGGCCAAAGATTGTTTAAGGGTGCCGTCAGGCACCCATAAAGAAAGTGTTTAAATAGTAGTTGCAAGTAACTATACAAGAACATTATTTTGAATGTTAAGAATTGCAATCAATTGCAGGGCAGTAATGTAATTCGATCCTTAGAAGTACAATTCTTTCCTTATCTCAGTAGTGTTTGGTCACCTTTGGTAATCTAAAGAAAGTGTAAAGAAATGGAAGTGACTGGAGAAAGGTTACAGAACGGCTCAAAGAGGGTGGGGGTGGCCTAGAGCTAGAGGTCTCCACGGGCTGAAATTTCTAGGGTCGGACCCGCCCGGGTACAAACGAAAGCTGTCCTGCCCAGTCCGTTTTAAAACCGAAAGTTCGGCCGGGAATGGAACGGTTCAATTTCTACAAAAGAAAATACGATTTTTCATAACATATAATAAGATTATTTTAAAGAATAGTGCATATATTTTTTTGCGAAATTTTTAAAGTATATTTCAGACTCCATATGGGCAATCCATAGAATACAGAATGTCAACATTAATGAATACTTAGATTTCTAGACTTTTACATTCAAATAAAGACTCATTAAAAAAATGTACTTTAGAGTAAAGATAAAAAATGTTTAAAAACATCATAAATTTTGAAGCTTTATAATTAAAAAATTAGATTAAAAATATTTCTTCGGAATTCATTAAAGTTTATTTCCAAAGATTTTGTTATCAAAAATCCATTACCAATTTTAGTTTTGAATAAAAAATTGTCTGCCAGACACGTTTTAGGTATAATTAAATTCAGGTCCAGCCTGGCCCGCGTATATAAAAAAAAACGTACGCCTGAACACGGCCTGAGTCGACAGGAAAAATTAGGTGCCGGCTCAGACACAATGTAACTGTCCGATGAAAATCTCTACATTAGGCATATTAAATTTCTGTATTGATGTTGTCAAACTAGTATCGAATTGTGCAACATATTTATATCGTATTCTGGAATAGCCAGGTCTATTGAAAATTGTTCATATTTCATCGGCTTAGTTCGATCTTTTTAAATTTGGTATATCGGTGGCGGTAGTCCCTCTTAATTTATTTTTTTTACCAGACCACCCAGCCTGTTTGTTCTTTTTTTTTATTATTAGCCCGGCCCATTTGAACGTTTGACTTTATTTGGCCGGGTGCGGAAATCAGACCGTGCAGATCGTGATGTCTAGGGTAGAGGTGTATACGGGCCAAAATTTACTGGCCCGCCCCAAACGAAAGCTATCTTGGCCAAACCCAGTCCGGTCTAAAAGCTAAAAGTCTGGCATGGAATCGGACCGGCCCGTTAAAAATTCAGTGAAATCAGGCCCAGCCCGACCTGACCAACTCAATTTCTATACAAAAAAATCCAATTTTTATTATACGATTAAAATTTTTTTAATGAATACTGCATGCATATTTATGGGAAAATTTTACAGTATATTTTAAAATACTTTATGCATGCCACATGCCATAGCATACAGAATAGTATTATTAATGATCACTTAGACTCTTAGATTATTACATTCAAATGAAGGCATTAAAAAAATTAATGTAGTTTAGAATAAATGAAAAAGACGGTTAAAAACAGCCTAACTTTTGTTGCTGTATAATAAAAAAAATGTTTCTCTGTAATTTATTAAAATATACTTCCAAAGATTTTGTTAATAGAAGTTCATTATCACTATTACTATTATTATGAAACAACTCGACACGTCCTGGGAACAATTAAGCCCAGTTTCCACTCGGTCTGAGTACATAGAAAATAATGTAAGTCCGATCCCAGCCTGCTCGAGTCTGCTGAAACAATTAAGCCCAGGCTCAAGTATGATGCAAGTGTCCAATGCCGATTTCTACGCTTGACACATTTCTGTATTGATGTTGTGATCGGCTCATGCAGTACATTTACTTATTCTCGTCACAAACAAATCCATCGAAAATTCTCTAAGAATCTCTAAGTTTCTAAGAATAAAATAGTATTGTAATTTTTCTGTAAAAATTATACTGATATTTTAAACAGGATTTCGAGACGCGCGAGTTAGAGATCTGCACGGCCCAGGCTTAATTTTTTTCTGCAGACTTGGGCCGGGACGGTCCACACTTCTTTTTTTCTGGGCCAAGCTGGGCTTGGACGTTATTCTTCCTAAAGGTTTGCATGGACCGAAATTTGCAGATCAGCGTAAAAATCAGAAAATTAGGCCTGGCACATCATTTTTTGCGAAAAATGAATATATTTTTAAATGGCCATTATTCTACGATTAAAATTCGTTTTAAAGAATAGTACATACTATTCTAAGCAAAAAAAAATTAAAGTACAGTAAAACCTGTGAAATAGAAACAGTCTATGACAAAAAAAAAGTGTCTTGATCCGTGCAAACAGAATATAATACATACCACAGACGATGTACCTGCTAAGAATTGGACCTGCCTATAACGGATTTTTCTTCTCTTATTGAATCTTCCTTTGAATGTAATAGTCTAATTCAATTTTTTAATCAGTGTTTATATACATTATTGTCTAAGTGGATCAGAAATATTGTTGATATTTTACATTCCACGCATTTTGAACATAATCTGAAAATAAAATCTATACATAAGTAAGTGTGCATTTTGAATAAGTAAGTGTAATTTTAATTTTAGGTTAATGTTGCTTCAGAAATATCGGCATACTTTGTAGATATTTAGTCGAGCCAAGCCGGTCCAAACTTTTTGCTTTTATACCGGGCTGCGCCAAAATAATTTTTGAACGGGTTGGGCCGAACATTTTGCTTTTATGCCTGGCAAGGCCGTACCTGGGCCTAGAAATTTTGGCGCCTGCAGACCTCTAGCGCGGCTGATGACTATGTGACGAGAGAGGGGAGGGGTGGAATGGGGAAGTGGAAAATGAAAATTATAAAAGGGCGCCAAAGTCAGGTCCCCCCCCCAATAAAAATGTCAAGCTACGCCCCTGCTAGTCAACAACCGCGTTTTAACTAAAAACTAATTAAAAAATCAAAATGTACAAAAAAAATTCAATTTGGCAGATAAAATACATTAAAAAATTTTATGTTAAAACGCAATATGTATTTTTCCTACTTTTCGCATTTTTGTGAAAGGAAAAATTATTTGATATTAGGAAAACCCGCGGCTTAGCTCGCGTAATTGCTGAAATATATTAATTGGTATTCGTGTGCCTATTTTTATTAGAAGAAACTATACTACTATGGATCATTGAACTATTACTAATTAAGCCACATTTTGAGTACATTTCATTATATTGCATTAGGCGAACATGAGACTTAAATGAATGAGAAGAACTAAAATTAATTCCAAATAAATGGTAACTTAGAATTTATTTTGAAGATTTTCCGCTTATTTGAGATTTTGATTGAAATTATGAATTTTTTAGAAACAGTTCTTTGCGAGCATTTACATATTAAAAGTAACCACCATGCCAATTCGAAGTTTCTAGTTATCCAAGCTTCTGTTACAACTAAATCACAGAAATCGTAATTTTAGAACGCTTTTTGTTCCTGCACATTTTAAAATTTCTAATTTTTTTAAAACTGTCCCTTGGGTGAATTTATGTTGTGTAAAGTAACAGGCATGTAAAATTTCAAGTTTCTACCCCTAACAATTTCGGATAAGAAGGTCAGATTATAAGGTTTTTAGAATGTTTCCCGCTTATTTCACCCTTTTAAATTTCGAATTTTTTTATAAACCGTTCTTTGCGAGCACTAAGATCTTAAAAATGCCAAATGTCAAGTTAATGTCATCACCCAGCAACATCACAATAATCGCAATTTTAGAACTTTTTTTTTTTGCATTCTTTTAAATTTCGAATTTTATAAAAACTGTTCTGTGCGAGCATTTACGTCTTTTTTTAAAAAAAGGAGGGGGGGGTGACTTTCAAATTTTAAGTTTTTATTTCTAACAATTCTAAATGAACCATAATTTAGAACGTTTTCCGCTTATTTCACACCTTTAAATTTTTAATTTTTAATCAACTGTTTATGCCGTGTACGTGCATCTACATCTTAAAAGTAACCACTGTACTAAATTTCAAGTTTCTAACCCGAATAAATCTGATAAAATCATAATTTAGCGAACATTTGCATCTTAAAATTTACCACCATGCTAAATTCCATGTTTCTATACCAACTATATCACATAAATCGTAATTTTAAAATGTTTTCTGCTCATACATTCTTTAAATTTCGAAATTTGAGAAAACCGTTCTGCGCCAGCAGTTATGTCTCTAGAGTAAGAGCCATGCCAATTTTCAAAGTTCTAGCCTTAACAGTTCGAAATAAATCGTAATTTAAAACGTTTTTAGAAAGTCTTCTGCTCATATCGCCCTTTTAAAGTTCTAAATTTTTTCAAAGTTCTTAACAGTGCGAAATAAATCGTAATTTAAAACGTTTTTAGAAAGTCTTCTGCTCATATCGCCCTTTTAAAGTTCTAATTTGTTTTTAAAGTTCTTAACCGGTATTTGCATCTTAAAAGTAACCGCCATATCAAATTTCAAGTTTCTAGTCCTTTCCGTATCATAAATATAGTAATTAGAACTTTTTATCTCCTGCATCCTTTTAAATTTTGAATTTTTTTTTAACTTGCTCTGTGTGCATTTGCGTTTTAACAGTAGCAGCTATGTCAAATTTCAAGTTTCTATCGTTAACAATTCCATAGACATCATAATTTAGAACGCTTTTCCCTCATTTCACCATTTCAAATTTCGATTTTTTTAGAAATTGATCTTAGATATTATTTACATATTATAAGCAACCGCCATGTAAAAATTTAAGTTTCTAGACTCTTCAGTAACACAAAAATCGCAATTTTAGAACGTTTTTCGCTCTCTAGGGGTAGTCTCACCTTAGGACCTGTTACCATCAATTTGCCACCATTACTTTTGAAATCGGTTCCAGAGATTACCCTTACAAACAAACAAAAAACGTTACTTTTTTTTATAATATTAGTATAGACAAAGCAGTTTACATAATAGTAAAATTAATAAAAATAGAATTGATTTATGACTTAAAATAAGTGTGAATTGCTATACTTGTATTAAACAATACTTTCTATGATTTTTACTGGCATTTTCTCATTGAAAATTAATGTTTTTTTTAATTAATTTTTTTAGAGTTAAATTCTTTAAAATCTTTGTATCTTAAATTTTGATTCTAAAGCGTAATATTATTATTTACATATCAGTAAATGGATGAAGCTATTATAGACATTGAGCAGAAATATTAAGATTCAAACAGAAGAATACCAAAATGTATCGCACATAATAATAATCATTCTGGTTAAAAATAAAGTATCAATCGAGAAATAAGTACAATACAAAAGTGTATGAAATATGATATAAGGGGAATTATTCTTCACAAATTTGAAAAAATGTGTGTAAAGCTTTTCTTCATTGTTAAAATGATAGAGAAAAATTAATAAGGTATTTATGCTTATATCTTTTCAACAGGTAACATAATAGTAAAATTGAAAAAATAAATGAGCAAGAGGGCAAAAATTTAGAGGTAGAAAAAAATGAATTCTAATATTTATATAACAATTAAAAGGTTAATTTTATACTTTAATACAAACATGTGATTACAATCTTTTTAAGATATTCAGAAGAAAAATTGAGATTTGCTAAAGATTCTTAAGCTCAAACAGAATGTTAAATTAGAACACCCAGAGAAAAGTTTTGTTGAATCAACAAAAATTTTGCTGGCCCAACAAACCTTTCCGTTTAAATATGGGTCAATGGAAACTTTGTTTGAATCAACAAAAAATTTTTTTGCAATTCCAACAAAAAAATTTTGTATCGTCAGCAAAAAAATGTTTTGTTAATTCAAGTAAAATGGTACAATTTTAGTTGAATTAACAAAATTCTTTTGTTGAAAGTTTTCTCAAAATAAATATAACTATCTGTTACTTTAAAGGCTCAATCAGACACGGACAATACACGCATCTTTAAGCACATCGTGAAACTTTTCCCTCAGCAAAAAGGGAGGAGTTTATTGTGAAGAATTGCTAAATGCTGCGTTAAAAGATTCGCTTAACTAGGCAGCCGGTTCCTATAGGCAAGCGTTTATCGCTCACTTGGCATAATGCGTGTGCTGTCTCTTATCTTTCGACATTTACATTATTATTTACGTTATACTTATTTTACGTCCATGGAATTTATATCGATGTTCAAGATGACAGACGATTTTTCGTTTTCTAAAATAAACTGATTCCTGAAGATCGAATATATGAAAATACATTTTCATTTCTTCAAATTTTCTTGAAAAACATAATTCAATCCAAATATTGTTTTTCCTATATATTCAAATATAAGAAAATTTCAATTTTCAATTTCAATTTGAAAATGACGACAAAAAAGAAATCTAGATTTCCCGATCTTTTATACACAAAAATGGAGTAATTTATTTATCATCAGTACAGAAATGTCATTAAAATTAGAAAAACAATTAATATCTCGAAACCTAATTCAAATTGTAAAATTCTAAGATCATTTTTGACATCCTCGGATCAATGCGGAAAACTTGCATTAATTTGATCACAAAAAATTCCTCCATATTCTAGGAGGAATAGCTGTGAAATATTCGACAACATATATTAGTTAATTCAGTCGTTTCATAAAATAGTTTCATAAATTCGTTTAATTAGGATTTTATATTATATAGGGTAGATATTCAAAATACAATATAGTTAGACAAAAAATGAAACATTATGTTGTGATTCATGTCTATAAAATAGTGTTAGTAAAAATGTGTCACATAAAAATCGACATAAAGAAAATCACAAGCAACGATGAAAATTCAGCTTTTATATATTTTAAGGTTTCATAAAGCAGCATCCCCTTCAATCTTCAGAGAAAAGAAAAAGAAAAGAGGGGGAAAGAGCAGTAGCAGTGAAATGCAACTTTGTTGATAATGCTTCTAACTTTTCTTTCATTAATTTTGTGTTCAAATAGAGGCTTCTATTGTGAATCCTTGAAACAGTTGAAAGTTTTTAAAAAATGTGTTCTTTTCTTTACTTTGGACTTTAAACATTGTATTTTTATCGTATCACAAGGGATTATGTATGCATCTTATCAGTTCTTATATATGCTGAGAGAGACGTTAACCCCGAAATCTCCTCCTTTGTGGTTAAAAAAAATTGCTGCTTAAATGATTGAAGAACTTTTAATATTTTAACATATGATGGAATATCAAATTTTTAAAAAAAAATTATTCACAGGGAAATTTGATTGAAACTGAATTTCCATGCACCTGCATAAAATCATGCTTAACAATAAAGAAAAATCATGATTCAAAAATGGATTGTGAAACCCTTTTCAACGCATTCAGAACACTGTAACAAAACTTCTACGGGTAAAAGAAAGTGCAAGATGATACCTAACTAAATAATTTGGAAAACACGTAAAAGGTTTGAAAGCTGAAATTCGTCAATTACCATCTCAAGTAGCAAAAGAGTTCAAAATCTACTGGTGAAATTTGTATATAAGCTATTGTATGTGTACTAAAAAATTATGCAAAAATTTAGTTCAGTTAGGAAACACAGGCGAAAATCCCCCTTCAGCAATTTCCATCAATAACGGAAATGTACTTTTTTGTGCAATCCTGTATATGATATATCGAATTTATACGTACCAAGTAATATACAAAACAAAGAAAAATGTATCTTCAAGTATACATTATGAAACACTTTGCAACACTTTCAGAATAATTTATCAAAACTTCGCTGCGTAATAAAGAAAATAAGTAAAAATTTTAGAAAACGTATAATACTTTTGAAAAACAGATTTCAGGAATTACCGACATTAGTCGGAAAGGTATTCCAATTACTTTATGCAGTCCTGCATATGATCTAGGGATTTTTATATAGGGAAATGCATAACACATTTGAAAATTCACCTTCAAAATTTCTACCAATAGACGAAAACGCACTTGAATTATTTTGCACAGACCTGTATATTACTTGCAGACTTTTACACACGCCACATATTAAGCTAAAATTTAATTTAGGCCGAAACATGCTTAAAACTACTGAAATTGCTCTTACAGGGATTACTATTATTCATAAGCGGCCACGTATGCATTTTTTTATTTGTCCTGTATATGATTTTATTAAAATTCAAGAAACACAGTTATCAGTATACTAAATATAGTTGATCTTGAAAACGCATAACTCGAATTAGATGGCATCTTTAAGCAATTCCGTTCATCCTCAGTAATTCTTACAATTTATTTTTTGTTTGATCCTGTATATGATGTATAGAATGTATTGAAAAATATAGGGAAGCTTAAAAAAAACATAACTGGAAACACACTTCCACTAATCATCTCTAATAGACAAATATTTCGTATACAGTAGTATAACAGAAATATTTTGTGTGTCCCTGTAAATGAAGTATAAATGCTATGCACATCATATTCTAGAGCATTTATCTTGTAGTAAATCTCAAAAAGGTATATAAATTTCATCATATTTGAAATAGTGCGGCATAATTAAAATGTTCTGCAACAGTTTTCCCTCGTAGATAATTATATAACTGAATTCTTTTGTGTTATCCTCTAAATGAATAATAAATTATTTGCGCTTCATATTCTACAGAAAGCATGTTTTAGTGCACCTCAGGAACTCATTGCATTTCACTATTTCTGTAACATCATTAAAATACAAGGCAAACGATTTCCCCCCATAGATCATAATATATTAGAATCCCTTTGAGTACCCTATAAACGAACTGTAAGTGCTACACATAATATATTCTATAGTAACCATCTTGTAGTGAAACTAAGTATTTTCTTTATGTTTGAAATAATGTACAATCATTAAAATACGCCGCAAATGATTTTTCCCCATAGACCGTAATGTAAAGGACTATTTTTGAGTACCCCTGTAAATGAACTATAAATGTTACACACTTCATTTTCAATTCTGAACATGCCACGGTAAACCTTAAAAATGTATATAATTTACATGACAATCCGAGTACACTTACGCGAGTTAGAGCACGGTCAGACAGACAAATTAACAGACAAAACGAATTCATAAACGCTTTTCAACTATGTTGGAAAATGTTAAAAATAGTTAAATTTAAAAACCATACCACAACTGAAAAACACTTCCAGCAACAATTGCTCATAGACAGTGCTGTAGCTGAAATATTTAGTGTCTCCATGTAAATGAACGATAAATGGTATGCACACCATAATCTATAGTAAACATATCTTGAAGTGCACTTCTGTGATGTATATCAATTTCAGTATGTCTGAAATTGTATAACCACATTAAAATACATTGCAAACGATTTTTCCTCATAGGCCATTATATAACCGAATTATTTTGGGTGCCCCTGAAAATGAATTGCACTTAAATATAAATTTCATTTTGTTAAAAATAGTGTAACATCATTAAAAATATACCGCAAATTATTTTTTCCCATACATCATGTTACGGAATACTTATGAGTGGCTCTGTAAATGAACTATAAATGCTACACACTTCATTTTCAATACCGAACATGCCATAATAAATCTGAATAACATATATCAATTATATGGTAATTCGACCATATTTACGCGAGTTAGAGCTCGGACAGACAGATGACCAGACAAACCGAAATCATAAACACTTTTCAATCGTGTTGGAAAGATAATTTTTTCAGAAATCGTAATGAAAAACAGTGCGTATAGTAGAGATGAGACGGGCTCAGCCCGATCCCGAAATCCCAAGCCCGACACCGATTCGGCCTTCATTTTTGTACCAGCCTTTGGAACCTGGCGGGATCGGGCTCGTTATTTTTTAAACTGACAATTTTGTTTATTCTCATATAGAAAAAATATAGCTTTTTCTTTTTCCTAAAAAATTACATATTCTATATTAATGTTATTTTGATTAAATGAATAGAAGGGGAAACATAAATCTTATTTTTCTTTTCTAGAATTTCTAATGTAACAGAACATATGATATATTTCATAAAATGTCAAAAGATAATATTGTAATGTTATTAAGAATTGGACTCAGTAAAATTTAAGCAATATAATATATTATATAGTGTATAGTGCAAACGGACAAAAAATATAAGTCTGATATTTTTGTGTAACTTTAAATAGAAGGTGAAATAAAATATTTACTAGATTTGGCGAATTTGGCGACAAATGGGCAAAACGATAGCAAAGTAAAAAAATATCCAAAACATTTTAACATTGCAAGAAATTTCTCAGGGTTTTGGATTTGTTGTGCATGTGACGTGGATCCCATAACAGTTCTTTTCCACGAATTTCCTCTATTAAAAATTCAACCATCTCTTTATTCCATTTTTAAAAAATTTTTATTCTCTTCGTTGAATGCGAAATACCACGATTGTCAGACATCTTGAATCGAAGGAGGGGCTTAAGCATCCTTCTTCGACGTTATTGGTCAAATTAAGCGAATCACGCAACAAAACACATTTGAAGCGGAAAAAACTGCGTAAAATGTTTCACATCCGAAATCCCAATCACACAGTGTTTTAACGCAAAAGTTGAAGGAAAAGCTGAGGGATGAGTTTAAAGTTTCACCTAAATAGCGTGTCTGATCGCCGCTTAAGAGTTCATTTTAGTTTCGGCAAGAAAAACTTTTGTTTGAGGAACAATTGTTTTGTGTAATTTTAAGAAATTTCTTTGTTTTAACAACAAAAGGCTTTTGTTAAAGAAACAATTATAATATTTACTTTAAAATTATTTTTTGATAACTTAACTATTTTTTAGGTAATTTTTAATTCATTTTCAGCAGTGAATTACGCCTGTAATCTTTGAATAAGAAAAAGTGAATTTTTGTCTTGCTTTTTTCCAAATGTAAACCGACAGACTGAACAATGGCCCAAGATGGTAATCGAACCCGGGTCCTCAAAATTGGGCTCTAAGGCTCTACTACTGAGCTACAAGGAACGATATTCCAACTCGGCATTTCACACTCTTATATATGTCGGACCGGCTGCAACCGCAGCACAAGATGAAAATGTCATCATGAGTATGCAAATGTCTGCGGCAAACATGAGACGACAATACAAAGCCCAGCATACGGCAACACATAGTTAATTTTTAATTCATTTTCAGCAGTGAATTACGCCTGTAAAAAGCAGGATAAAAATTCACTGGTTATTATTCAAGGATTACAGGCGTTGCGATATCTTCCCGTGTATCGTTCCTCAGTGCTAGAGCCTCAGGGCGCTATTCTGAGGACCCGGGTTCGAGTCCCAGCGTTTTCACTCTCTCGGTTTACGCTTGAAAAAATCAGGATAAAAATTCACTGGTTATTATTCAAGAATTACAGGCGTAATTCACTGCTGAAAATTAATTAAAAACTAATCCGTGCATTAGTTCTTGAGATATAGTTATAGTGAAAATCGTGAAAAAAAGTAGCATAGCAGCGCTACCTGTTGGGCTATTTTTACAGCAAAACGCAATCCGCATCTAGGTTTGTTAAGGTCTAACAGAATCTGAAGTTTGGTGAAATTTTGTGCATTAGTTCTTGAGATATAGCTATCATAAAAATCATGAAAAAAGTAGCATAGTAGCGCCACTTGTTGGAATATCTACACCACAACATAATCAGCTTCAATTTATGTGAAAGTCTAACTCAATCTGTAATTTGATGTAAATCAGTGCATCAGTTCTTGAAATAGAGCTATTACAGAAATCGCGAAAAATACAACAAAGCAGCGCCACCTGTTGCGCGATTTACGTCAAAAACTAATCAGCACCAACTTATATCAGGAAGTTACTTAATATTAGGTTTTATTAAATTCCGTGCATTAGTTCTTGAAATAGAGCGCCCACAAAATTTTTGTCACATACAGACAGACAGACAGAGTCATAGACAGTCATTTTCTAAAAACAGTCAAATCATGTTCAGGACCTTCTAAAATCCGTCGAAAACTGGAAGTCGAAAATCTTCATGAATCCAAATCTTTGTTCTTGTAAAGATAGAAGAAAGTAATAAGTGGGAGAAGGGGTTTTTAAAACTACCTTGATCCATTCCAATTAAAAAAGTTTTAATTATCCAAAAATTATGTTAATCCTTTAATCATATAGCTATATATGTCAAATAAACCAAGTTACGTGAGAGAGTTATGACTACTACACAACAATTTAAATTTTGCAAAAACAATAAAATTTTGCTGGAATTACAATTTTAAATTACAAAATTACAAAATTATTGTAAAATTAAAAAAACAGATTTTGTTAATTCAAGTAAAATTGATGAAATTTTGTTAAAATTTTGTAAGAGTGTTAACAATATTTTTTTTGTCCATGCAACAAAACCAATTTTTTACTTCAATTAAAAATTTTGCTTGAATCAACCAAAATGTATTCAACAAAACATGTTTTGTAGTTTTAATCAATTCCTTTTGCTGGGTAAAAATTTAAAAAAAAAAAAACTGGAAACTAAATAAATTTAAGGTAACAAGAAATTCTAAATAAATAAAATTTTTCGTAGTTACTTAGAAATATGTTGTCATAAAGCACTTTACATAGTTAAATTTTATTTTTAAAAAAATCTCTAAAAGATTTTTAACTTGGTTGAAGAATTGGGACCGTTTTCATAAAGCTAATTGCATGCGTGACAGCAAATTACTCTCTTTTTCCAAATAAATACATGTACCTAATTACGTTATCTTGTCACACTACCAACAGTGAAATATGAGTAAAGAAGTTCTTACAGAATTTATTATTTTCAGTTTTCGTTCGAAAAGTTCAACCAGGATGTTAAAATAGAAAAAATTTAAAATAATAAAATAGAATCTGTATAAATCGATGGTAATAAGCAATATTTCTATTTTACTTATTTATTTATTTTGTAGTTATTTTTTAAAAAATCTGTCATCCTTTTCACATAGTTTATGGAAAATTATTTTTCTCTTAACATTTTTAAACCTTCCTTACCCTTTCATAACACTAATTACTTGCGTGCCAGGAAATTAACCGTTTCTATCGCCTAAATGTCTGTGCCTAAATGACATTATATATGTTACGGCCAAAACCCGAAATCGGCCAATTCGGGAAGTGGCCGGCCAGTTCGCGAATTGGCCAACTTTGTTTTAAATTGATTGGCCAATTCGGGAATTGGCCGACCAATTCGCGAAATGGCCAGAGGCTGTCGGCCAGTTCGCGAATTGGCCAGATGCCGTTGGCCAATTCCCGAAATAGATATGGGTAGTTGGACAGTTTGAATGTAGGTGCTTGACAAGTTCGGTATTGAAAATGAAGTATGTAGATATTATAATTCATGTACAGGAGTACTCAAAAGTAATATGTGACTTAATGGTCTATGGGGAAAATCAATTGCGGCGTGCGTTAATGGTGTTACAATGTTACAAACATAATAAAATGATAAGAATTTCTGAGGTACACTAAAACTTGCTTCTGTAGAATAAGGAGCAAAAATAATTTATCATTGATTTACAGGGTCACACAAAATAATTCTATTACATAATGGTGTACGGAAAAAAATGTTTGCAGCGTATTTTAATTATGTTTCATTTTTTGAAATATACTGAAACTGATATACATTGCTGATTTTTACTACAAAATTTTTTCTGTAGAATACAATGTTCATTTACAGGGACACATAATTGATTTCGAATACAGTACTGTATCGGAGTTATTATCTATTAGGGATGATTGCTGGAAATGCGTTTTCAGTTATGCGTTTTTAAGTGTAACTAACTTTTTGCATACTACGTGGTGTGTATAAATTATATTAATCCTATACAGGGCTAAACAAAATGATTTTTATGCTTTAATAATGTGATTTTAAAAAGGTACATTAAGTATGCTTTTTAATTTGAATTATGCATTTTTAAGCACAAATATAGTATTTAGATTACTAAAAGAAGTTTCTAGAATATAAATGAAATCATATACAGATATATATGCAAAGAACATGATACTTGGTTGCCTATGAAAAGTAATTCCTGGAAGTGTGATTTCAGTAGTTTTATGTGTATTTTGCCGTAAATTAAATTGTAGCTTAATATTTAGCATGTATAAAAACCTGTAGGTAATATACTGGTCTTTACAAAATAATTCAAGTACATTTCTGCCTATTGGTAGAATTTTCTGAAGGTGTATTTTCAACTATGTTACGCGTTTTCTAACTAAACTAGATTTTAGAATACTATATAGAATCTATACAAATCAGTACATCATATACAGGGTTTCACAAAACAATTACAGTTTTTTCTGGCTATGCACAGTAGTGGCTGAAATCTCGCTTTCAAATGTGTTATGCGTTTTCTAAAATATTTACTTGAGTATCTTTTTTACCTTATTAAACGGTTTTGTTAAAATATCCTGTAAGTGTTGCAAAGTATTTCATAATCTATGCTTGACGCATACGATTTTTCTTTCTTGTATCTTCATTGATGACATTTTATTATAACGATAAAAAATAAAATATTAATTTGTAAAAATGGTGTTTGTCAAGGGCATTAAAATTGAACTAACATCATATATCAAAAGAAAACATTCATTTAAAAACATGAAATTGCAGCATTTTCGTATGATTGCGTCAAAATGAAAGTATTTTCATATTTTTTCATTCTGCCTACTCTGAAATTAGGTACCAAAATTTCAATAGAAGAAATTGCTTTCACCTGTGATAATGACGTCATTTTTAAGAGACATTCGACTGAAAAAAATATTTTTTTATTCAGAAAATGGCAATATTTGACTACGATTGTGTCCAAATGACAAAATTTTGATTGGTATTTCATTCCTCTGATATTGACATCAGACCCAAATGTTTTACAATATGTTTTTATCAGAAAAAATGGAATCATGTTTAAGAGAAAACGCACATTATCTTCCATAAATTGATGTTTGCCATATGAACGATTTCTGCGCGTGAAGAGTAGAGACCCGTTACAGAGTGGTTTCTCGTTACAGTGATTGCCGTATTAAAGACTAAATGTCTAGAAGAGCACAAAACTATATTTTGGTGATAGCTGTAGTAACAGTTAAGAGGATGCTTCACTCGCGCGAAAACAACCGCTGGCTATTATTAATCCTACAGGGGAATTATTTTTAATATCTCGTTGGCATTTCAATAATTTTAATGATTGTTTTTGCATTGGATAACTGATATTGATCTCTACGCAGGTCATTTGTTTTACTTTTTCGATTTTGTTTACAGGTTTTTTTTTTATTATGACGCTACTATCACTTTTGGAACCGGCTTCGAAAGTGAAAGTATCTTAATAAAAATAATCTGTAAACAAAATCGAAAAAGCAAAAAACGGCCTGCGTAGAGATCAACCTCAGCTACCCATTGCAAAAGAAACTTAATTAAAATATTGACATATAAAAGAGAAATTTAAAAAAAATTCCCATAGGATTAATATTAGCGAGCGAGTGTTCTTCCGTCATTGAAGTAGCCTCTTAATGGTGGCGAAGCACAAAAAGTCCCATTAAATTAAGGGACCCTATTATACTGATCACAATTTGAAAGGTTAATAGTCGCGAAGCCCAGGATACCTATTATATAAAAGGTGTCCGTTATAATTATTATTATTTTAACGGTTCATGAGCGCAACGCACAGGGAGCCTCATTTTTCAGAAAACCACGTTATTGTGATTTCCGCATTACCAAATTACAAGTGCTAATTGCACAAGGTCCCGTTTTGTAAGTGACTCCATTACAGTGATTACCTTATTAATGATATATGTGCACAAAATGACCAATATGATAAATACAAATACTCTTGCGATGGGATGATTATGCGACGTTTAAAAAGCAACAAATAGCAGAATAAACAATGTAAATTTACGTTTCAAATATTTCCAGACTGCATAAGAAAACTTTTTTTAGTAGAGAAAAAATGAGAAGGAAATATAGCAAGGCCAACGCATATGATCGAAATTAAATGTGATTGTGCTTTTCTTTATGTTGGTTTTATGTGTTAGATATTGATCATGAAACTAATTTTACATATACAAATCACTGGATATATTTATTTGTTAACATGGGAGTCCGCAGAACAATATCAGGAAGGGGCAAGATTTTCGAACAGATGTAACTCTAATCTAATTTTTACTTTTTTCTATCTATAATAGAAAAAAATATAGTAATCGAAAAAAAAATTCGACTTTCAGTTTCCGACGAATTTACACATTTTAGGGATCGGAGATCCCGAAAAACAAGTTTATACAAAATGTCTCATTTATCAATGCAAAATTATTCTCATTTTTTGTTTTGAAAATATACATAATTAAAAAAATACGACTTTTGAAGTACTAACATCTATGAGATAGAAGAATATTTTGTGATTGGCACAACCGACACGCTTTCTTCTGTTAAATAGAGAATATAAACACGAAATAAACAAAATGTATTATTTTTTGTTTAATCAGAACTCTACGTGCAAAACAATTTTTAAGTACATCAGCATAAATACAGAAATATAACAACACATAATAAAAATGAAGAATTGAAACAGTTTACAATTTTTCCTAATCAGGGTGGGGGTTTTGCCCCCTGTATCCTACTTTTAAGATAATTTTTAAACACATGAACATAAAAATGGAAACATAACTAAAAACTGTCTTTAACGGGGGCCTAAGGGGACTTTGACCCCGTGATGAAAATTATTACCTACTTCTCTTTTTAGTGTTTAATTATTTTATATTTGAGAAGAATAAATTTTACTCTTGCTTTCAAACTCAAAGAGAAAAAAAAATCATAAATATGAAAATCCAGACGAATAATAATGTTTTAAAATTCTTCCATACAAATACTTTGGCTTAACGTCAGATTAATAATATTAGAAAAAATTACACTTTTAAACTAGTTTTTCGTAACAAATAATAATTTTGGACAAAGAATATTTTTTATATGAATCATAAGAAATTGTATTCCAAAAAAATATAGAATAGCCTTTTGCAATATTTATATAAAATACTATACTAATACGAAGAATACAATAATCACAATAAATCCTGAGTCACAGAAGCAGGAAATTAATTCTTATCAGAATGTAATAATTCTTATTGAATTATTAATTCTTATTAGAATATAATCGTCACAATGAGTACACTGTATCAGAATAATTCACAGAAGCAGGAAATTCTTCATCAGAGAACATCTGTCATAAATTTCTAAAAAGTATAATCGTCACAGCTTGGAACTTCCTTTCCTATCACGTGTCACGTGTGCACGTGAGTGTCCCCTATCGGACAGCATTGGATCCCCATTTCGTATATTGGCCAAGGGTTGGGTTGGGTTGATTTATGACGGCCAATTATCAACACGAGAGATATAGGCCCGGGTGAGTGCCCTTCGTGGGGGTCTTTCTAAGGGAACCTAACCCGTATTTACGCATGGATAAATCCACGGCTCGAAGAAAATCACGAAAACTCCGAACGATTAGGCCGACGGGCGCGATTGGGATCGAACCCAGCACCTCCCGTCTACCAGCTTCGAGAGCAGAACCTCATATTGGCCAAGGATTCCCGGCCACTTCGCGAATTGGCCGGCCAAAACCCGAAATGCATTGTTCATTTCATCTACTTCGGGTTTTGGCCAGGAATCTCGGCCACTTCGCGAATTGGCCAAACTTCGGGTTTTGGCCGTAACATATACACCCACTATCCACTATTACGACATCATAACACTGCACTACCAATAGTAAAATGGTAATAAAATCGCTCCTTACAGATATTATTATTTTTACTTTCTGTTAAAGGAGTCCAGCTAAAATTAAAAAAAAATGGAAACTAAATGAATTTAAGGTAACGAGTAGCTTTAAATTAATAACATTTTTCGTAATTACTTAGAAATACATTGTCATAAAACACTTCATATAGTTAAACATTATTTTTAAAATAATATGAAAATTTTTAACTTTGTTGAAGAATTAGGATCGCTTTCATAAAACTAATTACATGCTTTACAGCAAATTACTCTCTTTTTCCGCATAAATACTTGTGCCTAGTTACGTTATCTTGTCACACTACCAACAGTGAAAAATGAGTAAAGAAGTTGTTACTGAATTTATTATTTTCAGTTTTCGTTCGAAAATTTCAACCAGAATGCTAGATTAGAAAAATCTGAATAAAATGAAATAGGTTCTGCATAAATCCATGGTCATAAACAATCACATTATTTATTTATTTTTATTTTGGTAGTCATTTTAAAAAAAATCTGATATAAATCATTTCACATAGTTTATGTAAATTTATCTTTATCTTAACATTTTTAAACCTTGCTAATTATTTACCTCTTTCAAAAGAATAATTACTTGCGTGACAGGAAATTATCTTTTTCTAACACATAAATACCTGTGTCTAATAAGATTATATACACACACTATCCATTATAATGACATCATAACACCCCACTACCAACAGTAAAATATGAATAAAAACGCTCTTTTAAAGATTTTATTATTTTCTGTTTTTGTTCAAAATTCTAAAGTTCAACCAGAATGTTAAATTAGAAAAATTAAAAATAAATGATCTAGAAACTGAATACATTCAAGGTCTTAGGCAAATAGTTTAAATTTATTGTAGCTGTTAAAAAATAATAAAAAGTTACCCTGATGCACTTTACAATCTTAAACATTATGAAACGTTATTTTTCTCTTAATATTTTTAATCCTTGCTGATGAATTGCGATCACTTGCATAAGACTAATTACTTGCGTGACAACAAATTACCCTCTTCTTCCGCATAAATACCTATGCCTAATTACATTATCTTGTCACACTGCCTTCAGCAAAATATTTATAGAGGCGCTTTCTTATAATTTAGAGTTTATTTTCTTGTATTTTTGTTTACATTTTTTTATGTTTAACCAAAATATTAAATTAGAAAAATCTTTCTTTTATGTTGTTCTTACAAAATTTTAAGTTCAAATATAATAATGTAAAGTAGACTTGGTAGAAATTTTATAACGGATTTACTGTAATTTAAAGACTTTTAAAAAAGCTTAAAATAAACATTTTCCCCCTATAGTTCTTCTAAAAAGATTACATTTTTAAAGAATACTAACTTGCTTTATACGCTATATGGGATAGTTTTATAAGATGTCTTTTGATAAAAGTAGACTTCTTAAAAATTGCAATTTATTTATTTCTGTTATTTTCCTAAAATTTTGAACTGGAAAAGATTGCATTTTATCTTGCTCAGTCTTAATGTTAAGTTTCAATATGAGAAATTGGGTGAAATTATTTAAGATTTTATAACATATTTACTATGTTTTATAACTTTTATTTTTAAAAAAAGTATAAAATAAATTTACTTTTTAATATTGTATATATAAAAGATGATTTTGTTAGATTAGTACCAAATTGCTTCATACGTTATATACGGAGGTGCCAAGCACTCACTAATCTTCCATAATCTGTGGATTAATTTGAACCAGCTTAACAGAGTTTCGAACCAGAAAAAATATTTGATTCTTTAATTAGTTAGTTTCAGATTTCTACATGGAATATTTTTAATTTAATTTCTTAAACAATTTTCTAGTGCGAAACGTATTAAACCTGGGTTAAATTAACCGATATATTACGGATGTTTAGTGAGAACTTGGCTCCTATGGTTATATATATAAACTAATAGAATATAATAGCGCTTTCTTGCGATTTGAAGTTTATTATTTTCATTTTTTTTTCAAATTTAAACTAAAATGTTAAATTAAAGAATTATTTTTTCTGTTGATCGATTAAAATTTTTAATTTTAAGCATATGATATAATGAAAAGTAAAATTGGTTGAGATTTTATTGCATCTTTATCTTTATAATCTTTATAAAAAAAAATTTTAAAAATCTATTTATTTTTAAAATATTGTAGCGTAATCGTAAATCAAGAAACAGTTTTTGGCAAACACAGATTTAATTACGTCACAATTACTCAGTACACTTATCACAATTACATAGATTTTTAGTTGTGGGCGGTGTTTCAGGGATTTTTATCAGGATGAACGAATAGTTCCACCGGCACTAGGCGGCCGTAACAAACAGTCTCTCAAGAAGGAGAATTTTACCAGAGCAGGACGCTCTCTCACGCGCAAGTACGCGGAGTACTTTTGAATAACCGGCAAGGTTCTTGCCTTAACCATCGGCACATGGACCGAAGACGTAGGCCTTCTCACCAGAGAAGCCTAGGAAGCTGTTGCTTGGCTGCAACTCAAAACAGACTCTGTCTCTGGCCTCTGCCCGTTTCGTATATATGATCGGCAAGATCTCAAGTGTTCATGAGTGTTTTTTCTCACCGGGGAGCACAGATGGCGGTTTCTGTAGTACCTCTGAAAGATGGAGCAAACTGTATTCAAGTGGCCAGAATATACGAAATCATAACTGTTCTTATAACGTCACTTCTTAGCAAGCGACACGAATTTATAACTGCTATAATTCTAAGTTTATTAGGAAGCACACATGCTCGAGATCGAGAAGTAATCTGGCGGTATGCACAGACAAAATTTTAATGCCTAACATCTGGGTGCGGCACTTTCTGAAGTTGAAGGGCCTACATCTGGTTTACACTTCAGATCTCCATGTGTGAGTAGATTAAAGAAAATGAATGAGAAGATTTAATTAGACATTAAATCTGGAAGGGGGAATCGTCACAACCCCTCCCCTCTTCAAGAAAATTTTTTCTTAGAAAAATTTCACCTAATATTCCAGAGTTATTGTATTACAAGGCAAAATACAGCCCTTAAAACTAAAAAAAATTTTTAACTTAATTTTCATTACAATTTCGAAAAATTATGAATATTTGAATTCTCAAGAGAAGGGTGTATATAAATACAATAACACACAAAAAATATATATATATACACAATTTAATACAATACACAATTCTTATTTACAGAATTTTTCTCTAGAATATATTTCTCAACTCATTCTTTTCTGTTATACAACACACATAATAATTATTACAGTTAACTTCAATTCTTCGTTATTCCGTTCGTAAATCAAAACACATTTCTCTAAACACTCAACCACTTCAATTTCTTCAAAAAAATTTTCATTAAAAGTTTAAAATATAATACAGTTCTCGCATTAATTTACTTTATATACTCTTACAATATAACTGCATAACAATCATAAAAATTCTTTACTCTTCTTAAAGTTACATAATAATTCTTATTAATTCAATTCAATTCCTCTTAATTACTTATTTCATCAAAAGAAAATTTAATTTTCTCTGAACACGCGAATACTTCCAATTATTTCTAAATAATTTCACTTTATATATCACACATATATAAAAATCTTAACTCTTAAACATTTCACTTACATTTATCACACAGATAAATAACTTTCATTTAAAACCATCCACATTATATGTGAAATATATCAAATACAATAACAAAAGAAACTTTTCTCTTTTTCTACAAAGAGCAACAACAAAACATTTAACTTCCGCCTTTCCTACCTAGCTTTCCTCCAAAAAAAAATTTTTCGGGGATCTTCCATCCCTCTATCATCAGAAAGGGAGGATGCAGTGTTGACCCACTTATTCAGGCATCGCGTTACCGAAGTCCCGTTATCTCTTTTAACGAAACTTTCTTTGCTTATCGGAAAACCTCTCTGAACAGTTTCCCCGTTCATTTTCAACACACGCGATGGCTTAATGCACTCATTAGAACATATAACATGTTTATACTCAACCGAATCTTTTCCGATTTCTGAATTCATTTCAAGAAACCCTTGGTTTATTACCAATCCTATTGTAATCAACATAATGAAATACAATACGTAACTTAACTTGGTTCTTATTTTAGTCATGAATTCCATCATATTTGTATTCCGCATTATACCAGGCCTTTTCTCTGATAAATTTACCATAGCATTTTGAATGGATTTATTTCCTTCCAAATTAGTTTTAACTAATTCTAAGTTGCTTTCGGGTAATTTATCAGCTAGAATCTTCGTGTCGAAATTTTCACAAGTTTGAGAGCTTTTACTCGCATACTCTTTTGCGATAAAATTGTCTCTGTCTCTAATGGTAATCTCTTTTGGCTTGCGATGCGCCGCGACTTGTGTACCATTTTTCGAATCTTTTGACACGCGAGTATTTCTTTCAGCATCAATATTTTTAATCTCATGCACTTCTGGTGCATTTCTAACGACTCTAGGCTCACAGCGGTTTTCGAATTTCTCACAATTCTTAACCTCGTTTAATTTATCTCGTGGTTTTCCAACCGAACCTTCGTTAACCGACCTTGGAAACTTTTTCCTAGTTAACGAAACTAAACGTTTACAAACTGTTGGCGTAACTAACGCTTCGCAGTTTAATGAAGCTACCACTGCTTCAGTGATATAAATTCGTTGCGAATTTCTACCCGCTTCATTATCCCAAAGTGACAGCGGCACTTTAACAATTTCTGCCCTAGTAATCTTTCCTATCGCAGGAATTAAGTCTACCTTTTCACCCGTCTGAAATTTCTCAGGTATTAAATTCCTTCGAAAAATGCTAAGTTCTGTCCCAGAATCTTTTATAGCATTTACATTCTTACCCAATATATTTAAACTAACTATTGGCAAGTTATCTTTTCGAGAAATTTCTTCTCTCTTACACCCTTTCTTACTATACAAGTTTCTCGCACCGACATAGCTCACTCGACTTTTTACTACAGTCTCTTCCTCGACATTATTCAAGGTTCCGCTATGTTTTTCTTGTAAAAACTTTGGGCAAAACCTTTGGACGTGGTTTTCCGAACCACACTTATAGCATTTCAATTTCACGCGCTTTTCAAACGCCTTTTGCCTTTCGATATCGCTCTGCGATTCAGTGACTTTAGTGTTGGGGTTAACACGCGGTTTATATCCCTCAGACTTTTCATAAACCACCGAACGTGTTCTTTCCTCCCTACTATCGCGAGTATCCCTCGACTTTGGACACGACGCTCTTACACTGTCATATTCATCAAGTATGTGCACTATTTGTTCTTCCGTTTTAATGTGGGACCATTTGTCTATAAAATGCTCTCTAACTTCCGGTTTGACCCGTTTTTTAATTTGATCGGCCACCATTAAATCTTTCAAACCCTCAAAAGAATTGACTTCAAGACATTCAAGCCATTCATTCAAGTAATTTCGTAATTCGAACCCAAAATCCTTCCAATTAACTCCGACATTTCTCTGATGTAATACGAATTTTTGACGGAACGTGTCTGTTGTCATTTTAAATCTAGTGAGTAATAATTTCTTTACAAAATCGTAATCCTCACATTGAGGTTCGGGTTCTCGTGCAATTATTTCTATTATATTTACTGGTAGTAATCCGATTAAATGTGATACCCAATTTTCTTTTTTTATCTTAACACGTTTTGCCTGACGTTCAAACATCACCAGATATAAACTAATATCCGTTTTTTCCGGAGAAAATTCAGGAATTAATTTTTTTAAACTGATTTCATTGACGCGAACATTTTCATTAGATGTTGTTGACGCCAGAGGGGAAACACCTTGTTCTATTTTTAGCCTTTCCAATTCATGATTTAGTTCGAGTTCCCTTTGTTTTAATTCTTTTCCAGCATCAATTTCCTTTTGTTTTAGTTCCTTTTCTACCTCTAATTTTTTTGCTTCCCTGTCCAAATTTTCCTGTCTCAATTTTTCTTCACGCTCAAAACTTTCTTGCCTCAATTTCTCTTCTCGCTCTATATTTTCCTGTCTCGATTTCTCATGTTCCTCCCTAGCTAGTTTTACTTGCTTCTCAGCAAGAATGGTTTCGAATAATTCTTTTACTACCTCTTCATCGTAATTTTCATCAGCTGTGATTAACGCTTTTATTTCAAGTAACGTCTCGTTTCCCACTAACGGTATCTCCAACTCACGCGCTAGATCTAACACATCGATTTTTTTTCCTTTACCAAAATATGCCATTTTAGCCTTTAATATTTTACTTTAATTCTAACCATAAAATTCAAAGAAAAAAGGAAAAAAAAATAACAAATACATATAATCATCAAAATACAACCTTCTCTTTCGAATTGTATTCAAATTAGCGTTAAGTTTAAAATTAATATTATTATTTCAATAATAAAATTTAGCTTACAATAACAATAACTCTAGATTATAAAATTCTCGTACTCACTCATTTTCAGATCAGTAGCGACAGCATGATTTATATCCAATAAACTTTTTAATTCTTCGGCAAATGTTTTGCCCACAACACCCACAGAGAACTTCTATTTTCTAACCACCAAAACGAAACTATTCTTCCTCTTCCTGCTTCTTTTATCAACCATCAACGTATCTCTACTGGGTCGCGCACAGCTGATCGGTGGGGGACGGAGAACTTTTCTTTCTTCTTTTCAACCGAAGATAGTAAATAGATGCTCGTAAACAGATGATCAGGGGGAATCCTTCCTTTCCGTAAAACACCAAATTCTCGTGACGTCACTCGGGGAGGGGGAGATTCAGGGACCTTCCTTCTACCGTCTCGTTTCGTTTTCTTTTTTTCTTTTTCAGAAAACAAATGACAGCCACATCTCAGCACGGAAGATTCCTCGGACTACAGCAACACACAGGGGTTTTCTTTCTTTCAACAACTTGACAATTTCACAAGCGTACAAGGCCGCTTCTTGTAGAACTAAATTCTTTCTTTGCAGACACTAGAGAACTCACAAGGGCCGTTCTTTTCTTTCTTCGTGTACTGATTTTTCTTCAAATCATTTTCGTAATCGAATCCCACTTCTGACACCACTGTAGCGTAATCGTAAATCAAGAAACAGTTTTTGGCAAACACAGATTTAATTACGTCACAATTACTCAGTACACTTATCACAATTACATAGATTTTTAGTTGTGGGCGGTGTTTCAGGGATTTTTATCAGGATGAACGAATAGTTCCACCGGCACTAGGCGGCCGTAACAAATAGTCTCTCAAGAAGGAGAATTTTACCAGAGCAGGACGCTCTCTCACGCGCAAGTACGCGGAGTACTTTTGAATAACCGGCAAGGTTCTTGCCTTAACCATCGGCACATGGACCGAAGACGTAGGCCTTCTCACCAGAGAAGCCTAGGAAGCTGTTGCTTGGCTGCAACTCAAAACAGACTCTGTCTCTGGCCTCTGCCCGTTTCGTATATATGATCGGCAAGATCTCAAGTGTTCATGAGTGTTTTTTCTCACCGGGGAGCACAGATGGCGGTTTCTGTAGTACCTCTGAAAGATGGAGCAATCTGTATTCAAGTGGCCAGAATATATGAAATCATAACTGTTCTTATAACGTCACTTCTTAGCAAACGACACTAATTTATAACTGCTATAATTCTAAGTTTATTAGGAAGCACACATGCTCGAGATCGAGAAGTAATCTGGCGGTATGCACAGACAAAATTTTAATGCCTAACATCTGGGTGCGGCACTTTCTGAAGTTGAAGGGCCTACATCTGGTTTACACTTCAGATCTCCATGTGTGAGTAGATTAAAGAAAATGAATGAGAAGATTTAATTAGACATTAAATCTGGAAGGGGGAATCGTCACAACCCCTCCCCTCTTCAAGAAAATTTTTCCTTAGAAAAATTTCACCTAATATTCCAGAGTTATTGTATTACAAGGCAAAATACAGCCCTTAAAACTAAAAAAATTTTTTAACTTAATTTTCATTACAATTTCGAAAAATTATGAATACTTGAATTCTCAAGAGAAGGGTGTATATAAATACAATAACACACAAAAAATATATATATATACACAATTTAATACAATACACAATTCTTATTTACAGAATTTTTCTCTAGAATATATTTCTCAACTCATTCTTTTCTGTTATACAACACACATAATAATTATTACAGTTAACTTCAATTCTTCGTTATTCCGTTCGTAAATCAAAACACATTTCTCTAAACACTCAACCACTTCAATTTCTTCAAAAAAATTTTCATTAAAAGTTTAAAATATAATACAGTTCTAGCATTAATTTACTTTATATACTCTTACAATATAACTGTATAACAATCATAAAAATTCTTTACTCTTCTTAAAGTTACATAATAATTCTTATTAATTCAATTCAATTCCTCTTAATTACTTATTTCATCAAAAGAAAATTTAATTTTCTCTGAACACGCGAATACTTCCAATTATTTCTAAATAATTTCACTTTATATATCACACATATATAAAAATCTTAACTCTTAAACATTTCACTTACATTTATCACACAGATAAATAACTTTCATTTAAAACCATCCACATTATATGTGAAATATATCAAATACAATAACAAAAGAAACTTTTCTCTTTTTCTACAAAGAGCAACAACAAAACATTTAACTTCCGCCTTTCCTACCTAGCTTTCCTCCAAAAAAAAATTTTTCGGGGATCTTCCATCCCTCTATCATCAGAAAGGGAGGATGCAGTGTTGACCCACTTATTCAGGCATCGCGTTACCGAAGTCCCGTTATCTCTTTTAACGAAACTTTCTTTGCTTATCGGAAAACCTCTCTGAACAGTTTCCCCGTTCATTTTCAACACACGCGATGGCTTAATGCACTCATTAGAACATATAACATGTTTATACTCAACCGAATCTTTTCCGATTTCTGAATTCATTTCAAGAAACCCTTGGTTTATTACCAATCCTATTGTAATCAACATAATGAAATACAATACGTAACTTAACTTGGTTCTTATTTTAGTCATGAATTCCATCATATTTGTATTCCGCATTATACCAGGCCTTTTCTCTGATAAATTTACCATAGCATTTTGAATGGATTTATTTCCTTCCAAATTAGTTTTAACTAATTCTAAGTTGCTTTCGGGTAATTTATCAGCTAGAATCTTCGTGTCGAAATTTTCACAAGTTTGAGAGCTTTTACTCGCATACTCTTTTGCGATAAAATTGTCTCTGTCTCTAATGGTAATCTCTTTTGGCTTGCGATGCGCCGCGACTTGTGTACCATTTTTCGAATCTTTTGACACGCGAGTATTTCTTTCAGCATCAATATTTTTAATCTCATGCACTTCTGGTGCATTTCTAACGACTCTAGGCTCACAGCGGTTTTCGAATTTCTCACAATTCTTAACCTCGTTTAATTTATCTCGTGGTTTTCCAACCGAACCTTCGTTAACCGACCTTGGAAACTTTTTCCTAGTTAACGAAACTAAACGTTTACAAACTGTTGGCGTAACTAACGCTTCGCAGTTTAATGAAGCTACCACTGCTTCAGTGATATAAATTCGTTGCGAATTTCTACCCGCTTCATTATCCCAAAGTGACAGCGGCACTTTAACAATTTCTGCCCTAGTAATCTTTCCTATCGCAGGAATTAAGTCTACCTTTTCACCCGTCTGAAATTTCTCAGGTATTAAATTCCTTCGAAAAATGCTAAGTTCTGTCCCAGAATCTTTTATAGCATTTACATTCTTACCCAATATATTTAAACTAACTATTGGCAAGTTATCTTTTCGAGAAATTTCTTCTCTCTTACACCCTTTCTTACTATACAAGTTTCTCGCACCGACATAGCTCACTCGACTTTTTACTACAGTCTCTTCCTCGACATTATTCAAGGTTCCGCTATGTTTTTCTTGTAAAAACTTTGGGCAAAACCTTTGGACGTGGTTTTCCGAACCACACTTATAGCATTTCAATTTCACGCGCTTTTCAAACGCCTTTTGCCTTTCGATATCGCTCTGCGATTCAGTGACTTTAGTGTTGGGGTTAACACGCGGTTTATATCCCTCAGACTTTTCATAAACCACCGAACGTGTTCTTTCCTCCCTACTATCGCGAGTATCCCTCGACTTTGGACACGACGCTCTTACACTGTCATATTCATCAAGTATGTGCACTATTTGTTCTTCCGTTTTAATGTGGGACCATTTGTCTATAAAATGCTCTCTAACTTCCGGTTTGACCCGTTTTTTAATTTGATCGGCCACCATTAAATCTTTCAAACCCTCAAAAGAATTGACTTCAAGACATTCAAGCCATTCATTCAAGTAATTTCGTAATTCGAACCCAAAATCCTTCCAATTAACTCCGACATTTCTCTGATGTAATACGAATTTTTGACGGAACGTGTCTGTTGTCATTTTAAATCTAGTGAGTAATAATTTCTTTACAAAATCGTAATCCTCACATTGAGGTTCGGGTTCTCGTGCAATTATTTCTATTATATTTACTGGTAGTAATCCGATTAAATGTGATACCCAATTTTCTTTTTTTATCTTAACACGTTTTGCCTGACGTTCAAACATCACCAGATATAAACTAATATCCGTTTTTTCCGGAGAAAATTCAGGAATTAATTTTTTTAAACTGATTTCATTGACGCGAACATTTTCATTAGATGTTGTTGACGCCAGAGGGGAAACACCTTGTTCTATTTTTAGCCTTTCCAATTCATGATTTAGTTCGAGTTCCCTTTGTTTTAATTCTTTTCCAGCATCAATTTCCTTTTGTTTTAGTTCCTTTTCTACCTCTAATTTTTTTGCTTCCCTGTCCAAATTTTCCTGTCTCAATTTTTCTTCACGCTCAAAACTTTCTTGCCTCAATTTCTCTTCTCGCTCTATATTTTCCTGTCTCGATTTCTCATGTTCCTCCCTAGCTAGTTTTACTTGCTTCTCAGCAAGAATGGTTTCGAATAATTCTTTTACTACCTCTTCATCGTAATTTTCATCAGCTGTGATTAACGCTTTTATTTCAAGTAACGTCTCGTTTCCCACTAACGGTATCTCCAACTCACGCGCTAGATCTAACACATCGATTTTTTTTCCTTTACCAAAATATGCCATTTTAGCCTTTAATATTTTACTTTAATTCTAACCATAAAATTCAAAGAAAAAAGGAAAAAAAAATAACAAATACATATAATCATCAAAATACAACCTTCTCTTTCGAATTGTATTCAAATTAGCGTTAAGTTTAAAATTAATATTATTATTTCAATAATAAAATTTAGCTTACAATAACAATAACTCTAGATTATAAAATTCTCGTACTCACTCATTTTCAGATCAGTAGCGACAGCATGATTTATATCCAATAAACTTTTTAATTCTTCGGCAAATGTTTTGCCCACAACACCCACAGAGAACTTCTATTTTCTAACCACCAAAACGAAACTATTCTTCCTCTTCCTGCTTCTTTTATCAACCATCAACGTATCTCTACTGGGTCGCGCACAGCTGATCGGTGGGGGACGGAGAACTTTTCTTTCTTCTTTTCAACCGAAGATAGTAAATAGATGCTCGTAAACAGATGATCAGGGGGAATCCTTCCTTTCCGTAAAACACCAAATTCTCGTGACGTCACTCGGGGAGGGGGAGATTCAGGGACCTTCCTTCTACCGTCTCGTTTCGTTTTCTTTTTTTCTTTTTCAGAAAACAAATGACAGCCACATCTCAGCACGGAAGATTCCTCGGACTACAGCAACACACAGGGGTTTTCTTTCTTTCAACAACTTGACAATTTCACAAGCGTACAAGGCCGCTTCTTGTAGAACTAAATTCTTTCTTTGCAGACACTAGAGAACTCACAAGGGCCGTTCTTTTCTTTCTTCGTGTACTGATTTTTCTTCAAATCATTTTCGTAATCGAATCCCACTTCTGACACCACTGTAGCGTAATCGTAAATCAAGAAACAGTTTTTGGCAAACACAGATTTAATTACGTCACAATTACTCAGTACACTTATCACAATTACATAGATTTTTAGTTGTGGGCGGTGTTTCAGGGATTTTTATCAGGATGAACGAATAGTTCCACCGGCACTAGGCGGCCGTAACAAATAGTCTCTCAAGAAGGAGAATTTTACCAGAGCAGGACGCTCTCTCACGCGCAAGTACGCGGAGTACTTTTGAATAACCGGCAAGGTTCTTGCCTTAACCATCGGCACATGGACCGAAGACGTAGGCCTTCTCACCAGAGAAGCCTAGGAAGCTGTTGCTTGGCTGCAACTCAAAACAGACTCTGTCTCTGGCCTCTGCCCGTTTCGTATATATGATCGGCAAGATCTCAAGTGTTCATGAGTGTTTTTTCTCACCGGGGAGCACAGATGGCGGTTTCTGTAGTACCTCTGAAAGATGGAGCAATCTGTATTCAAGTGGCCAGAATATATGAAATCATAACTGTTCTTATAACGTCACTTCTTAGCAAACGACACTAATTTATAACTGCTATAATTCTAAGTTTATTAGGAAGCACACATGCTCGAGATCGAGAAGTAATCTGGCGGTATGCACAGACAAAATTTTAATGCCTAACATCTGGGTGCGGCACTTTCTGAAGTTGAAGGGCCTACATCTGGTTTACACTTCAGATCTCCATGTGTGAGTAGATTAAAGAAAATGAATGAGAAGATTTAATTAGACATTAAATCTGGAAGGGGGAATCGTCACAACCCCTCCCCTCTTCAAGAAAATTTTTCCTTAGAAAAATTTCACCTAATATTCCAGAGTTATTGTATTACAAGGCAAAATACAGCCCTTAAAACTAAAAAAATTTTTTAACTTAATTTTCATTACAATTTCGAAAAATTATGAATACTTGAATTCTCAAGAGAAGGGTGTATATAAATACAATAACACACAAAAAATATATATATATACACAATTTAATACAATACACAATTCTTATTTACAGAATTTTTCTCTAGAATATATTTCTCAACTCATTCTTTTCTGTTATACAACACACATAATAATTATTACAGTTAACTTCAATTCTTCGTTATTCCGTTCGTAAATCAAAACACATTTCTCTAAACACTCAACCACTTCAATTTCTTCAAAAAAATTTTCATTAAAAGTTTAAAATATAATACAGTTCTAGCATTAATTTACTTTATATACTCTTACAATATAACTGTATAACAATCATAAAAATTCTTTACTCTTCTTAAAGTTACATAATAATTCTTATTAATTCAATTCAATTCCTCTTAATTACTTATTTCATCAAAAGAAAATTTAATTTTCTCTGAACACGCGAATACTTCCAATTATTTCTAAATAATTTCACTTTATATATCACACATATATAAAAATCTTAACTCTTAAACATTTCACTTACATTTATCACACAGATAAATAACTTTCATTTAAAACCATCCACATTATATGTGAAATATATCAAATACAATAACAAAAGAAACTTTTCTCTTTTTCTACAAAGAGCAACAACAAAACATTTAACTTCCGCCTTTCCTACCTAGCTTTCCTCCAAAAAAAAATTTTTCGGGGATCTTCCATCCCTCTATCATCAGAAAGGGAGGATGCAGTGTTGACCCACTTATTCAGGCATCGCGTTACCGAAGTCCCGTTATCTCTTTTAACGAAACTTTCTTTGCTTATCGGAAAACCTCTCTGAACAGTTTCCCCGTTCATTTTCAACACACGCGATGGCTTAATGCACTCATTAGAACATATAACATGTTTATACTCAACCGAATCTTTTCCGATTTCTGAATTCATTTCAAGAAACCCTTGGTTTATTACCAATCCTATTGTAATCAACATAATGAAATACAATACGTAACTTAACTTGGTTCTTATTTTAGTCATGAATTCCATCATATTTGTATTCCGCATTATACCAGGCCTTTTCTCTGATAAATTTACCATAGCATTTTGAATGGATTTATTTCCTTCCAAATTAGTTTTAACTAATTCTAAGTTGCTTTCGGGTAATTTATCAGCTAGAATCTTCGTGTCGAAATTTTCACAAGTTTGAGAGCTTTTACTCGCATACTCTTTTGCGATAAAATTGTCTCTGTCTCTAATGGTAATCTCTTTTGGCTTGCGATGCGCCGCGACTTGTGTACCATTTTTCGAATCTTTTGACACGCGAGTATTTCTTTCAGCATCAATATTTTTAATCTCATGCACTTCTGGTGCATTTCTAACGACTCTAGGCTCACAGCGGTTTTCGAATTTCTCACAATTCTTAACCTCGTTTAATTTATCTCGTGGTTTTCCAACCGAACCTTCGTTAACCGACCTTGGAAACTTTTTCCTAGTTAACGAAACTAAACGTTTACAAACTGTTGGCGTAACTAACGCTTCGCAGTTTAATGAAGCTACCACTGCTGCAGTGATATAAATTCGTTGCGAATTTCTACCCGCTTCATTATCCCAAAGTGACAGCGGCACTTTAACAATTTCTGCCCTAGTAATCTTTCCTATCGCAGGAATTAAGTCTACCTTTTCACCCGTCTGAAATTTCTCAGGTATTAAATTCCTTCGAAAAATGCTAAGTTCTGTCCCAGAATCTTTTATAGCATTTACATTCTTACCCAATATATTTAAACTAACTATTGGCAAGTTATCTTTTCGAGAAATTTCTTCTCTCTTACACCCTTTCTTACTATACAAGTTTCTCGCACCGACATAGCTCACTCGACTTTTTACTACAGTCTCTTCCTCGACATTATTCAAGGTTCCGCTATGTTTTTCTTGTAAAAACTTTGGGCAAAACCTTTGGACGTGGTTTTCCGAACCACACTTATAGCATTTCAATTTCACGCGCTTTTCAAACGCCTTTTGCCTTTCGATATCGCTCTGCGATTCAGTGACTTTAGTGTTGGGGTTAACACGCGGTTTATATCCCTCAGACTTTTCATAAACCACCGAACGTGTTCTTTCCTCCCTACTATCGCGAGTATCCCTCGACTTTGGACACGACGCTCTTACACTGTCATATTCATCAAGTATGTGCACTATTTGTTCTTCCGTTTTAATGTGGGACCATTTGTCTATAAAATGCTCTCTAACTTCCGGTTTGACCCGTTTTTTAATTTGATCGGCCACCATTAAATCTTTCAAACCCTCAAAAGAATTGACTTCAAGACATTCAAGCCATTCATTCAAGTAATTTCGTAATTCGAACCCAAAATCCTTCCAATTAACTCCGACATTTCTCTGATGTAATACGAATTTTTGACGGAACGTGTCTGTTGTCATTTTAAATCTAGTGAGTAATAATTTCTTTACAAAATCGTAATCCTCACATTGAGGTTCGGGTTCTCGTGCAATTATTTCTATTATATTTACTGGTAGTAATCCGATTAAATGTGATACCCAATTTTCTTTTTTTATCTTAACACGTTTTGCCTGACGTTCAAACATCACCAGATATAAACTAATATCCGTTTTTTCCGGAGAAAATTCAGGAATTAATTTTTTTAAACTGATTTCATTGACGCGAACATTTTCATTAGATGTTGTTGACGCCAGAGGGGAAACACCTTGTTCTATTTTTAGCCTTTCCAATTCATGATTTAGTTCGAGTTCCCTTTGTTTTAATTCTTTTCCAGCATCAATTTCCTTTTGTTTTAGTTCCTTTTCTACCTCTAATTTTTTTGCTTCCCTGTCCAAATTTTCCTGTCTCAATTTTTCTTCACGCTCAAAACTTTCTTGCCTCAATTTCTCTTCTCGCTCTATATTTTCCTGTCTCGATTTCTCATGTTCCTCCCTAGCTAGTTTTACTTGCTTCTCAGCAAGAATGGTTTCGAATAATTCTTTTACTACCTCTTCATCGTAATTTTCATCGGCTGTTATTAACGCTTTTATTTCAAGTAACGTCTCGTTTCCCACTAACGGTATCTCCAACTCACGCGCTAGATCTAACACATCGATTTTTTTTCCTTTACCAAAATATGCCATTTTAGCCTTTAATATTTTACTTTAATTCTAACCATAAAATTCAAAGAAAAAAGGAAAAAAAATAACAAATACATATAATCATCAAAATACAACCTTCTCTTTCGAATTGTATTCAAATTAGCGTTAAGTTTAAAATTAATATTATTATTTCAATAATAAAATTTAGCTTACAATAACAATAACTCTAGATTATAAAATTCTCGTACTCACTCATTTTCAGATCAGTAGCGACAGCATGATTTATATCCAATAAACTTTTTAATTCTTCGGCAAATGTTTTGCCCACAACACCCACAGAGAACTTCTATTTTCTAACCACCAAAACGAAACTATTCTTCCTCTTCCTGCTTCTTTTATCAACCATCAACGTATCTCTACTGGGTCGCGCACAGCTGATCGGTGGGGGACGGAGAACTTTTCTTTCTTCTTTTCAACCGAAGATAGTAAATAGATGCTCGTAAACAGATGATCAGGGGGAATCCTTCCTTTCCGTAAAACACCAAATTCTCGTGACGTCACTCGGGGAGGGGGAGATTCAGGGACCTTCCTTCTACCGTCTCGTTTCGTTTTCTTTTTTTCTTTTTCAGAAAACAAATGACAGCCACATCTCAGCACGGAAGATTCCTCGGACTACAGCAACACACAGGGGTTTTCTTTCTTTCAACAACTTGACAATTTCACAAGCGTACAAGGCCGCTTCTTGTAGAACTAAATTCTTTCTTTGCAGACACTAGAGAACTCACAAGGGCCGTTCTTTTCTTTCTTCGTGTACTGATTTTTCTTCAAATCATTTTCGTAATCGAATCCCACTTCTGACACCACTGTAGCGTAATCGTAAATCAAGAAACAGTTTTTGGCAAACACAGATTTAATTACGTCACAATTACTCAGTACACTTATCACAATTACATAGATTTTTAGTTGTGGGCGGTGTTTCAGGGATTTTTATCAGGATGAACGAATAGTTCCACCGGCACTAGGCGGCCGTAACAAATAGTCTCTCAAGAAGGAGAATTTTACCAGAGCAGGACGCTCTCTCACGCGCAAGTACGCGGAGTACTTTTGAATAACCGGCAAGGTTCTTGCCTTAACCATCGGCACATGGACCGAAGACGTAGGCCTTCTCACCAGAGAAGCCTAGGAAGCTGTTGCTTGGCTGCAACTCAAAACAGACTCTGTCTCTGGCCTCTGCCCGTTTCGTATATATGATCGGCAAGATCTCAAGTGTTCATGAGTGTTTTTTCTCACCGGGGAGCACAGATGGCGGTTTCTGTAGTACCTCTGAAAGATGGAGCAATCTGTATTCAAGTGGCCAGAATATATGAAATCATAACTGTTCTTATAACGTCACTTCTTAGCAAACGACACTAATTTATAACTGCTATAATTCTAAGTTTATTAGGAAGCACACATGCTCGAGATCGAGAAGTAATCTGGCGGTATGCACAGACAAAATTTTAATGCCTAACATCTGGGTGCGGCACTTTCTGAAGTTGAAGGGCCTACATCTGGTTTACACTTCAGATCTCCATGTGTGAGTAGATTAAAGAAAATGAATGAGAAGATTTAATTAGACATTAAATCTGGAAGGGGGAATCGTCACAACCCCTCCCCTCTTCAAGAAAATTTTTCCTTAGAAAAATTTCACCTAATATTCCAGAGTTATTGTATTACAAGGCAAAATACAGCCCTTAAAACTAAAAAAATTTTTTAACTTAATTTTCATTACAATTTCGAAAAATTATGAATACTTGAATTCTCAAGAGAAGGGTGTATATAAATACAATAACACACAAAAAATATATATATATACACAATTTAATACAATACACAATTCTTATTTACAGAATTTTTCTCTAGAATATATTTCTCAACTCATTCTTTTCTGTTATACAACACACATAATAATTATTACAGTTAACTTCAATTCTTCGTTATTCCGTTCGTAAATCAAAACACATTTCTCTAAACACTCAACCACTTCAATTTCTTCAAAAAAATTTTCATTAAAAGTTTAAAATATAATACAGTTCTAGCATTAATTTACTTTATATACTCTTACAATATAACTGTATAACAATCATAAAAATTCTTTACTCTTCTTAAAGTTACATAATAATTCTTATTAATTCAATTCAATTCCTCTTAATTACTTATTTCATCAAAAGAAAATTTAATTTTCTCTGAACACGCGAATACTTCCAATTATTTCTAAATAATTTCACTTTATATATCACACATATATAAAAATCTTAACTCTTAAACATTTCACTTACATTTATCACACAGATAAATAACTTTCATTTAAAACCATCCACATTATATGTGAAATATATCAAATACAATAACAAAAGAAACTTTTCTCTTTTTCTACAAAGAGCAACAACAAAACATTTAACTTCCGCCTTTCCTACCTAGCTTTCCTCCAAAAAAAAATTTTTCGGGGATCTTCCATCCCTCTATCATCAGAAAGGGAGGATGCAGTGTTGACCCACTTATTCAGGCATCGCGTTACCGAAGTCCCGTTATCTCTTTTAACGAAACTTTCTTTGCTTATCGGAAAACCTCTCTGAACAGTTTCCCCGTTCATTTTCAACACACGCGATGGCTTAATGCACTCATTAGAACATATAACATGTTTATACTCAACCGAATCTTTTCCGATTTCTGAATTCATTTCAAGAAACCCTTGGTTTATTACCAATCCTATTGTAATCAACATAATGAAATACAATACGTAACTTAACTTGGTTCTTATTTTAGTCATGAATTCCATCATATTTGTATTCCGCATTATACCAGGCCTTTTCTCTGATAAATTTACCATAGCATTTTGAATGGATTTATTTCCTTCCAAATTAGTTTTAACTAATTCTAAGTTGCTTTCGGGTAATTTATCAGCTAGAATCTTCGTGTCGAAATTTTCACAAGTTTGAGAGCTTTTACTCGCATACTCTTTTGCGATAAAATTGTCTCTGTCTCTAATGGTAATCTCTTTTGGCTTGCGATGCGCCGCGACTTGTGTACCATTTTTCGAATCTTTTGACACGCGAGTATTTCTTTCAGCATCAATATTTTTAATCTCATGCACTTCTGGTGCATTTCTAACGACTCTAGGCTCACAGCGGTTTTCGAATTTCTCACAATTCTTAACCTCGTTTAATTTATCTCGTGGTTTTCCAACCGAACCTTCGTTAACCGACCTTGGAAACTTTTTCCTAGTTAACGAAACTAAACGTTTACAAACTGTTGGCGTAACTAACGCTTCGCAGTTTAATGAAGCTACCACTGCTGCAGTGATATAAATTCGTTGCGAATTTCTACCCGCTTCATTATCCCAAAGTGACAGCGGCACTTTAACAATTTCTGCCCTAGTAATCTTTCCTATCGCAGGAATTAAGTCTACCTTTTCACCCGTCTGAAATTTCTCAGGTATTAAATTCCTTCGAAAAATGCTAAGTTCTGTCCCAGAATCTTTTATAGCATTTACATTCTTACCCAATATATTTAAACTAACTATTGGCAAGTTATCTTTTCGAGAAATTTCTTCTCTCTTACACCCTTTCTTACTATACAAGTTTCTCGCACCGACATAGCTCACTCGACTTTTTACTACAGTCTCTTCCTCGACATTATTCAAGGTTCCGCTATGTTTTTCTTGTAAAAACTTTGGGCAAAACCTTTGGACGTGGTTTTCCGAACCACACTTATAGCATTTCAATTTCACGCGCTTTTCAAACGCCTTTTGCCTTTCGATATCGCTCTGCGATTCAGTGACTTTAGTGTTGGGGTTAACACGCGGTTTATATCCCTCAGACTTTTCATAAACCACCGAACGTGTTCTTTCCTCCCTACTATCGCGAGTATCCCTCGACTTTGGACACGACGCTCTTACACTGTCATATTCATCAAGTATGTGCACTATTTGTTCTTCCGTTTTAATGTGGGACCATTTGTCTATAAAATGCTCTCTAACTTCCGGTTTGACCCGTTTTTTAATTTGATCGGCCACCATTAAATCTTTCAAACCCTCAAAAGAATTGACTTCAAGACATTCAAGCCATTCATTCAAGTAATTTCGTAATTCGAACCCAAAATCCTTCCAATTAACTCCGACATTTCTCTGATGTAATACGAATTTTTGACGGAACGTGTCTGTTGTCATTTTAAATCTAGTGAGTAATAATTTCTTTACAAAATCGTAATCCTCACATTGAGGTTCGGGTTCTCGTGCAATTATTTCTATTATATTTACTGGTAGTAATCCGATTAAATGTGATACCCAATTTTCTTTTTTTATCTTAACACGTTTTGCCTGACGTTCAAACATCACCAGATATAAACTAATATCCGTTTTTTCCGGAGAAAATTCAGGAATTAATTTTTTTAAACTGATTTCATTGACGCGAACATTTTCATTAGATGTTGTTGACGCCAGAGGGGAAACACCTTGTTCTATTTTTAGCCTTTCCAATTCATGATTTAGTTCGAGTTCCCTTTGTTTTAATTCTTTTCCAGCATCAATTTCCTTTTGTTTTAGTTCCTTTTCTACCTCTAATTTTTTTGCTTCCCTGTCCAAATTTTCCTGTCTCAATTTTTCTTCACGCTCAAAACTTTCTTGCCTCAATTTCTCTTCTCGCTCTATATTTTCCTGTCTCGATTTCTCATGTTCCTCCCTAGCTAGTTTTACTTGCTTCTCAGCAAGAATGGTTTCGAATAATTCTTTTACTACCTCTTCATCGTAATTTTCATCGGCTGTTATTAACGCTTTTATTTCAAGTAACGTCTCGTTTCCCACTAACGGTATCTCCAACTCACGCGCTAGATCTAACACATCGATTTTTTTTCCTTTACCAAAATATGCCATTTTAGCCTTTAATATTTTACTTTAATTCTAACCATAAAATTCAAAGAAAAAAGGAAAAAAAATAACAAATACATATAATCATCAAAATACAACCTTCTCTTTCGAATTGTATTCAAATTAGCGTTAAGTTTAAAATTAATATTATTATTTCAATAATAAAATTTAGCTTACAATAACAATAACTCTAGATTATAAAATTCTCGTACTCACTCATTTTCAGATCAGTAGCGACAGCATGATTTATATCCAATAAACTTTTTAATTCTTCGGCAAATGTTTTGCCCACAACATCCACAGAGAACTTCTATTTTCTAACCACCAAAACGAAACTATTCTTCCTCTTCCTGCTTCTTTTATCAACCATCAACGTATCTCTACTGGGTCGCGCACAGCTGATCGGTGGGGGACGGAGAACTTTTCTTTCTTCTTTTCAACCGAAGATAGTAAATAGATGCTCGTAAACAGATGATCAGGGGGAATCCTTCCTTTCCGTAAAACACCAAATTCTCGTGACGTCACTCGGGGAGGGGGAGATTCAGGGACCTTCCTTCTACCGTCTCGTTTCGTTTTCTTTTTTTCTTTTTCAGAAAACAAATGACAGCCACATCTCAGCACGGAAGATTCCTCGGACTACAGCAACACACAGGGGTTTTCTTTCTTTCAACAACTTGACAATTTCACAAGCGTACAAGGCCGCTTCTTGTAGAACTAAATTCTTTCTTTGCAGACACTAGAGAACTCACAAGGGCCGTTCTTTTCTTTCTTCGTGTACTGACTTTTCTTCAAATCATTTTCGTAATCGAATCCCACTTCTGACACCACTGTAGCGTAATCGTAAATCAAGAAACAGTTTTTGGCAAACACAGATTTAATTACGTCACAATTACTCATTACACTTATCACAATTACATAGATTTTTAGTTGTGGGCGGTGTTTCAGGGATTTTTATCAGGATGAACGAATAGTTCCACCGGCACTAGGCGGCCGTAACAAATAGTCTCTCAAGAAGGAGAATTTTACCAGAGCAGGACGCTCTCTCACGCGCAAGTACGCGGAGTACTTTTGAATAACCGGCAAGGTTCTTGCCTTAACCATCGGCACATGGACCGAAGACGTAGGCCTTCTCACCAGAGAAGCCTAGGAAGCTGTTGCTTGGCTGCAACTCAAAACAGACTCTGTCTCTGGCCTCTGCCCGTTTCATATATATGATCGGCAAGATCTCAAGTGTTCATGAGTGTTTTTTCTCACCGGGTAGCACAGATGGCGGTTTCTGTAGTACCTCTGAAAGATGGAGCAATCTGTATTCAAGTGGCCAGAATATACGAAATCATAACTGTTCTTATAACGTCACTTCTTAGCAAGCGACACGAATTTATAACTGCTATAATTCTAAGTTTATTAGGAAGCACACATGCTCGAGATCGAGAAGTAATCTGGCGGTATGCACAGACAAAATTTTAATGCCTAACATCTGGGTGCGGCACTTTCTGAAGTTGAAGGGCCTACATCTGGTTTACACTTCAGATCTCCATGTGTGAGTAGATTAAAGAAAATGAATGAGAAGATTTAATTAGACATTAAATCTGGAAGGGGGAATCGTCACAACCCCTCCCCTCTTCAAGAAAATTTTTCCTTAGAAAAATTTCACCTAATATTCCAGAGTTATTGTATTACAAGGCAAAATACAGCCCTTGAAACTAAAAAAATTTTTTAACTTAATTTTCATTACAATTTCGAAAAATTATGAATACTTGAATTCTCAAGAGAAGGGTGTATATAAATACAATAACACACAAAAAATATATATATATACACAATTTAATACAATACACAATTCTTATTTACAGAATTTTTCTCTAGAATATATTTTTCAACTCATTCTTTTCTGTTATACAACACACATAATAATTATTACAGTTAACTTCAATTCTTCGTTATTCCGTTCGTAAATCAAAACACATTTCTCTAAACACTCAACCACTTCAATTTCTTCAAAAAAATTTTCATTAAAAGTTTAAAATATAATACAGTTCTAGCATTAATTTACTTTATATACTCTTACAATATAACTGTATAACAATCATAAAAATTCTTTACTCTTCTTAAAGTTACATAATAATTCTTATTAATTCAATTCAATTCCTCTTAATTACTTATTTCATCAAAAGAAAATTTAATTTTCTCTGAACACGCGAATACTTCCAATTATTTCTAAATAATTTCACTTTATATATCACACATATATAAAAATCTTAACTCTTAAACATTTCACTTACATTTATCACACAGATAAATAACTTTCATTTAAAACCATCCACATTATATGTGAAATATATCAAATACAATAACAAAAGAAACTTTTCTCTTTTTCTACAAAGAGCAACAACAAAACATTTAACTTCCGCCTTTCCTACCTAGCTTTCCTCCAAAAAAAAATTTTTCGGGGATCTTCCATCCCTCTATCATCAGAAAGGGAGGATGCAGTGTTGACCCACTTATTCAGGTATCGCGTTACCGAAGTCCCGTTATCTCTTTTAACGAAACTTTCTTTGCTTATCGGAAAACCTCTCTGAACAGTTTCCCCGTTCATTTTCAACACACGCGATGGCTTAATGCACTCATTAGAACATATAACATGTTTATACTCAACCGAATCTTTTCCGATTTCTGAATTCATTTCAAGAAACCCTTGGTTTATTACCAATCCTATTGTAATCAACATAATGAAATACAATACGTAACTTAACTTGGTTCTTATTTTAGTCATGAATTCCATCATATTTGTATTCCGCATTATACCAGGCCTTTTCTCTGATAAATTTACCATAGCATTTTGAATGGATTTATTTCCTTCCAAATTAGTTTTAACTAATTCTAAGTTGCTTTCGGGTAATTTATCAGCTAGAATCTTCGTGTCGAAATTTTCACAAGTTTGAGAGCTTTTACTCGCATACTCTTTTGCGATAAAATTGTCTCTGTCTCTAATGGTAATCTCTTTTGGCTTGCGATGCGCCGCGACTTGTGTACCATTTTTCGAATCTTTTGACACGCGAGTATTTCTTTCAGCATCAATATTTTTAATCTCATGCACTTCTGGTGCATTTCTAACGACTCTAGGCTCACAGCGGTTTTCGAATTTCTCACAATTCTTAACCTCGTTTAATTTATCTCGTGGTTTTCCAACCGAACCTTCGTTAACCGACCTTGGAAACTTTTTCCTAGTTAACGAAACTAAACGTTTACAAACTGTTGGCGTAACTAACGCTTCGCAGTTTAATGAAGCTACCACTGCTTCAGTGATATAAATTCGTTGCGAATTTCTACCCGCTTCATTATCCCAAAGTGACAGCGGCACTTTAACAATTTCTGCCCTAGTAATCTTTCCTATCGCAGGAATTAAGTCTACCTTTTCACCCGTCTGAAATTTCTCAGGTATTAAATTCCTTCGAAAAATGCTAAGTTCTGTCCCAGAATCTTTTATAGCATTTACATTCTTACCCAATATATTTAAACTAACTATTGGCAAGTTATCTTTTCGAGAAATTTCTTCTCTCTTACACCCTTTCTTACTATACAAGTTTCTCGCACCGACATAGCTCACTCGACTTTTTACTACAGTCTCTTCCTCGACATTATTCAAGGTTCCGCTATGTTTTTCTTGTAAAAACTTTGGGCAAAACCTTTGGACGTGGTTTTCCGAACCACACTTATAGCATTTCAATTTCACGCGCTTTTCAAACGCCTTTTGCCTTTCGATATCGCTCTGCGATTCAGTGACTTTAGTGTTGGGGTTAACACGCGGTTTATATCCCTCAGACTTTTCATAAACCACCGAACGTGTTCTTTCCTCCCTACTATCGCGAGTATCCCTCGACTTTGGACACGACGCTCTTACACTGTCATATTCATCAAGTATGTGCACTATTTGTTCTTCCGTTTTAATGTGGGACCATTTGTCTATAAAATGCTCTCTAACTTCCGGTTTGACCCGTTTTTTAATTTGATCGGCCACCATTAAATCTTTCAAACCCTCAAAAGAATTGACTTCAAGACATTCAAGCCATTCATTCAAGTAATTTCGTAATTCGAACCCAAAATCCTTCCAATTAACTCCGACATTTCTCTGATGTAATACGAATTTTTGACGGAACGTGTCTGTTGTCATTTTAAATCTAGTGAGTAATAATTTCTTTACAAAATCGTAATCCTCACATTGAGGTTCGGGTTCTCGTGCAATTATTTCTATTATATTTACTGGTAGTAATCCGATTAAATGTGATACCCAATTTTCTTTTTTTATCTTAACACGTTTTGCCTGACGTTCAAACATCACCAGATATAAACTAATATCCGTTTTTTCCGGAGAAAATTCAGGAATTAATTTTTTTAAACTGATTTCATTGACGCGAACATTTTCATTAGATGTTGTTGACGCCAGAGGGGAAACACCTTGTTCTATTTTTAGCCTTTCCAATTCATGATTTAGTTCGAGTTCCCTTTGTTTTAATTCTTTTCCAGCATCAATTTCCTTTTGTTTTAGTTCCTTTTCTACCTCTAATTTTTTTGCTTCCCTGTCCAAATTTTCCTGTCTCAATTTTTCTTCACGCTCAAAACTTTCTTGCCTCAATTTCTCTTCTCGCTCTATATTTTCCTGTCTCGATTTCTCATGTTCCTCCCTAGCTAGTTTTACTTGCTTCTCAGCAAGAATGGTTTCGAATAATTCTTTTACTACCTCTTCATCGTAATTTTCATCGGCTGTGATTAACGCTTTTATTTCAAGTAACGTCTCGTTTCCCACTAACGGTATCTCCAACTCACGCGCTAGATCTAACACATCGATTTTTTTTCCTTTACCAAAATATGCCATTTTAGCCTTTAATATTTTACTTTAATTCTAACCATAAAATTCAAAGAAAAAAGGAAAAAAAAATAACAAATACATATAATCATCAAATACATACACATAATCGTCACTCGGGGAGGGGGAGATTCAGGGACCTTCCTTCTACCGTCTCGTTTCGTTTTCTTTTTTTCTTTTTCAGAAAACAAATGACAGCCACATCTCAGCACGGAAGATTCCTCGGACTACAGCAACACACAGGGGTTTTCTTTCTTTCAACAACTTGACAATTTCACAAGCGTACAAGGCCGCTTCTTGTAGAACTAAATTCTTTCTTTGCAGACACTAGAGAACTCACAAGGGCCGTTCTTTTCTTTCTTCGTGTACTGACTTTTCTTCAAATCATTTTCGTAATCGAATCCCACTTCTGACACCACTGTAGCGTAATCGTAAATCAAGAAACAGTTTTTGGCAAACACAGATTTAATTACGTCACAATTACTCAGTACACTTATCACAATTACATAGATTTTTAGTTGTGGGCGGTGTTTCAGGGATTTTTATCAGGATGAACGAATAGTTCCACCGGCACTAGGCGGCCGTAACAAATAGTCTCTCAAGAAGGAGAATTTTACCAGAGCAGGACGCTCTCTCACGCGCAAGTACGCGGAGTACTTTTGAATAACCGGCAAGGTTCTTGCCTTAACCATCGGCACATGGACCGAAGACGTAGGCCTTCTCACCAGAGAACCCTAGGAAGCTGTTGCTTGGCTGCAACTCAAAACAGACTCTGTCTCTGGCCTCTGCCCGTTTCGTATATATGATCGGCAAGATCTCAAGTGTTCATGAGTGTTTTTTCTCACCGGGGAGCACAGATGGCGGTTTCTGTAGTACCTCTGAAAGATGGAGCAATCTGGATTCAAGTGGCCAGAATATACGAGATCATAACTGTTCTTATAACGTCACTTCTTAGCAAGCGACACGAATTTATAACTGCTATAATTCTAAGTTTATTAGGAAGCACACATGCTCGAGATCGAGAAGTAATCTGGCGGTATGCACAGACAAAATTTTAATGCCTAACATCTGGATGCGGCACTTTCTGAAGTTGAAGGGCCTACATCTGGTTTACACTTCAGATCTCCATGTGTGAGTAGATTAAAGAAAATGAATGAGAAGATTTAATTAGACATTAAATCTGGAAGGGGGAATCGTCACAATATCATATTGTTGAATGAGTATTAAATTGCGTTATAAACAGTGTTTCAAAACTATTAATAAAATATACCTAAACAAACACAAATCACCATAAAATTACCCCACAAATGATGAAAAAATATATTTCGGGCGAATTCGGATCCCAATAAAAGAAGATTGAGCTCAATAAAGACATTCTTTTAATAATCTTACACATATTCGGAAATTCCTTTCTTTTCTTTTCTTTTTCTTTTTTTTTTTAAGTTTGACATAAGGCAGTTCCTAAGACTTCTAAGATTCCGCAGGTCCCTAAGTTTCCTAAAGTTCCTCTTATGTCAATACTGCTTAGAGATCCTCCTTTCGACGGTTGTTAATTATAATGCAACTATTTAAAGTTGACCTCATACACTAAAATTGAACTCTAACAGTTTAAAGAATGTTACTTACCTATTAACAGTTTAGAATGTCTTGTTGTAATATTTCATACGTTGTAAATTTAATAATCCGAAAATTCTTCCACGCGTAATAGTGACGTATGCTGATGGTGGAACTTTTATGGAGGATCTGTCAAATCTGCCGGGGCGGCAATGACCAATTTTTCTCTAATGTAGGATTTCTAATACCGCTTAACCAGTTGACGAATATTGTAACATCCATGCCCCCCCCTCCCCTCCCACACACACACACACACACACTTGAGCACAGTTGGTCCGGAAATAAAGAGATATAACTTTGGAATTACTCGATTTCTTCTTTTAACTGTCATCTATATTAGCACTCTGACTGATAAAAACATTACGCATGAACAAAATCGGCAATTATTTACACTAGCGCTGCTCAAACTTTTTGCCGGAATGTCATTTGACACGACAATTTCATAATAGTAATTTTCGGTTTATTTAATCGAAAAGCTTCTGTCATTAAAGAAGGTAAAATATTCTTCCCAAAAATACTGGTAGCTTGACAGTCTACGGGCCACAGGTTGGACACTTATTTACTCGATATTGTATAGTAAAAAGGTTTCTCTTTACAACTAAAAAGTGACTACTAGTGATTCACTGCTTGGATTACAAACATACATTATATGGTAATTTGTGTTTGTCTAGATATATTCCATCTCCCTAAATGGCAGTAGTAAAATTTGAGATGCCCTATATATTTATAAAGAAAATGCCATATCACTGCATTTGTGTATCTTTATTCTGGCAGAAAATTTAAATAAGTCATTTATGCAGTTTTAAAGTTAATATGTGTTTTAATGAATTTAATATTCGTTCAAAGTATAGTTTGAAAACTAATAATTTCTAATATATGTAGTTACGTATTTAATGTTATGAAGAACAATTACATAAAATTGTTTTTTACATTCATAGAAAAAATTTTACTCTTTATTTATGTGTAATTTTACGGTTTTACCTTGTTTAATACGTCGATTTCATGTAGAGTAAAGAAATACAGGAAACTGACAATGGCAAGTAACAGTTTTGGTTATTGAAAATTTTAATGCATGAGTATTTTATTTGAAAAAGAAAATAATGAAAAAATAAAATATTTGTGAATTAATAAATGCACATTTTTCTTTTGTATTTGTTTTACGTTATCAGCTATTTATACTGACATAAAATCGATAACTAAAAAGACTTAAATTATCTTAAACAATTACAATGCATATTTTTCCGAATACATTTTGTATCATATATCTTAACTTTAAAAATACTCAGTTAGTTACAAACTAATATTTCTTAAATATTTATGCAGGTAACAACTTATTAAGATTAATCTACACAAGTCAAAGGTCATTATCTCTTAATTTTAATCACAGTAATTTATACATATCGATTGTTCCCAAACCGAATCAATAGATCATATTCTAGTCTTTGTTTAAGTCTTAAACTTTAGTTTCTGTCTAAATTTCACAGTTGAGTTTAATGAAGCATGAATGCTAATTGTCTCGTTATCGTAGCTCTTCATTATTCTTTCCTAAAGATCTAGTTTGTTCATTCTTCAGTTTAAATTTATGAAAATAAATCATCAAATTAGCTTAAAATATATATGACACTTAAAGTGCACTTATTCATACATCCTAAAATGCAAAATTTCAGTAATTAAAAATCCCACTCATTCCAGCAATTCAAAATTTAAGGAGTAATTTTAACTAGTCCAAACAAAGATAGGTAATTAGTGTTATTACGATAATGGAATTTTTTTGTAATTATATGTTTGACATCTACAATTTCGTAGTGGAACACCATTATCCTTAATTAATCCTGTAATTAATGAAAATAATTCTCTTTCAGAGAAGAAATTATTGAATGTTAACCATGGAAATTTTACTTAAATTTATAATAAAGTTCATTTAGTTATCCATTAATGGATAATTAAAGCTTTTGATATATATATATATATATATATATATATATATATATATATATTGATAGGCAAATGATAACGGAATCTATATAGTTATAAGTAAATAAATATTAATTATACAGATAAATGTTAATAGTTTATAGGTAACTAGAAACATACATACAGGGTGTTCTAGAAAGGACTCCCCAACTTTGAAATGACATAACTTCAAAACAGTGAGAGATAGAAATGTGAAACAAGTTGAATGTTAGACAGATAGGTCTGGAATTTTTTATACATCAATTTAAAAAAATAGTTCCAATATTGGGCACGAGAGGGCGCTGCAATCACAAAGCTGTGTCTTTGAAATAGTTCCTGAAAGTGAGCTGTTTGAACTGAGATAAAAATCACATTACAATGGTTTCGATATGGTTACCTTTTTCAGCAACATGACGCAACCTAACAGTAAAGTTCGAAATCACTTGTTGCAATACTTCTATTGAAATGGATGCACATGCCTCAGTAATGAATTGTTCAAGCTGTTCCAACGTTTGGGGATTCTTAGAATAAACAGCGTCCTTCAAGTAACCCCACAAAAAGAAGTCACATGGATTTAGATCCGGGGAATATGGTGGCCAATCCATACCAATACCTGTCACTTTGAGATAATTTAAAGCAATGACTCTCTCACTGAAGTATTCCTCGAGGAACTCAAACACTGCAGTAGTATGGTGCGGTCGGGCCCCATCCTGCATAAACCATGAAATCTCTGGTGCATCATCTAGAGCTTGAAATGTTCCAATAAACTGCTGCAAAATTTCAATATATCGAGATGCGTTAATCGTTTCCCTCCTGAAAAAGGACCCAATGATTCCTTTACTGGACAGTCCTACCCACACTGTAATTTTTGCTGAGTGCAGTGGTTTTGAAGACACACAAACGGGTTTTCAGTGCCCCATATTCGCCAGTTTTGTTTGTTCACATATCCCTCTAAATGAAAATGGGCCTCATTGGTGAACCATACATGACCGACATCAATTTTATTTTCATCAATCATCTGCAGTAACTCATTTGCAAAAACTTCTCTTTGTTGTAGAGCCGTATTTGGGATCGCTTGATGGCACTGTATTTTATAAGGAAACAGCTTCAGGCCTTTTCGCATTATACTGTGCGTAGTGGTGTTTGACAATACTGCTTCAGCAGTGACTCGCCTTATGGATTTTTGAGGACAACGTCTAACAATTTCTTCGACTGCTTGCACATTTTCAGGTGTCATGACTGATCGACTGCATCCCACATTTCCGCCTAAATCATCGGCCACACTGCCCGTCCGTTCAAACTTGTTGAATAAATTGCGAATTGTTTTCAAGTCTGGAACTTTTTTAACATTAAATTTTTTTGAAAACTTCGCTTTGTCATCGTCGGACTTTGATTTAATCGATGGTATTCAAGTACAATAAAAATTCATTGTTCCAAGGAATACGGCATGATATTCTTGAATTCCGAATTATTCTCTAATTCTATACAACTTTTTTACATGTGTCAGCAATGAAACAGACGCACGAATGAAATTTCTGTACTTCTGAGTACCATTTAAAGTTCCATGTGCTTGTGCTGCCACCTGTTATCCAATATTGGAACTATTCTTTTCAAATTCGTGTATAACAAATTCCAGACCTATCTGTTTAATATTCAACTTGTTTCAAATTTCTATCTCTCACTGTTTCGAAGTTATGTCATTTCAAAGTTGGGGAGTCCTTTCTAGAACACCCTGTACATACATACACTGGTTTCCAAAAATTAAGGAAAAAATCACAAAAATAGCGATAACTCGTTCAAAAAGAAAGCAATCCGTATGAAATTTGCATATATTGTTAAATAAAAGATGCCGGAATAAAAAAACCAAATGGAAATTAGTGGCGCTGCAATCGCATTGCATCATCTGTGAGGAACATAAAAATGCACGTTAGAGAGTAAGACTGCAGTTGTAGCTGAGAAAGTGATATTATAAATCTGGGATAGCCTATTCATTACAATGACCTCGAGGCATCATTTGTCCGCAGAACTGCGATTTAGAGCTATTGGAAGATTGGAGGTCAGACAAAGTCAGATAGAGGTGGCTGGATGCCTAAATGTGAGTCCTTCTGTGGTTCATAGGCTTAGGCAACAATTTCAAACCACTGGTTCGGGCTCAAGAAGGTTCCGCCAAGGACGATCAAGGGTTTCGACAAGCGCCATATTTGCGGTTATGTGTACAAAGGAATAGAACCGCAACACCATCTCATCTTAGATCCTCCCTTGCTGCAGTCATTGGAAGGTTGGTGTCAATGTTTATTGTACGTAGAAGGCTTCACGAAGGTGGACTTTACGCGAGGCGACCAGCAATTTGTGTGCTGCTCACCTCACGTCACCGGAGGTAACGTTTTATGTGGGCACGTTAACATGTCCACTGGACAGCTGATCAGTGGAGGCGTGTTCTCTTCACGGATGAGTCCCGGTTTAGCCTCCAAAACGATAGTAGGCGTCGTTTGATTTGGACAGAACAGGGAACACGTTATCATCCATCAAGCATTCGTGAAAGAGAATCATACGGAAGAGGCAGTGTCTGCGTTTGGGGTGGTACCTCTTTGGGTAGACGCACAGACCTCCATGTCTTTCCACGTGGAACCGTGAATGCTTACGTCTATAGAGATAACATCCATGATGCTTATATGCGCCCTTATGCCAGTGCAATAGGTAATGATTTCCTGTTACAGAATGACAACGCTAAACCGCACAGGGCTAACATAGTTGAAGATTATCTTCAGCACCAGACAATTCAGCGTATGAAATGGCCAGCTCGATCACCGGTCTTGAATTCTATCGAGTATGTTTGGGATGCTTTAGGAAGACGTGTTGCTGCTCTCAATCCCCCTCCTCAGACCCTTGTCATGCTTACAACTGCTTTGCAAGATCAATGGCTCGCACTTCCCAGTGAACTCATCAACCGCATAATTGACAGTATGACACATAGCTGTATGTGCTGTATTGCTACTAGGGGTGATCATACGGGATATTAAAGGTACTTTTCCTATACCAAACTGACAAATTGATTTTGCTAATTTTATAATTATGCTATTTTTTGAAACACCATAATTGTCTGGTAATTTCTTTTCATGTTATTTTATACCTTACTATGCGTTGTATATTGTGGCTGAGTTTCATTAAAATCTACATGTAATATTTTAAGTTATCGCTATTTTTGTGATTTTTCCTTAATTTTTGGAAACCAGTGTATGTATACGTAGGTATTTTTCAAAAATAGACAGATCTCTGGTAGAATGCAACTTCCTACATTTGTAATATATTTGTTTTTTAATACTTTCGTAAGATCATTAATGAATCCATCATTATTTTAATTTGGTGAGTAATTAATAAACAAAAAAAGATTTTAAAAGCTATCCCAAGTATATGAAATGTGTATTTTACCAAAATATTTTGTATTCTAAAATTATTTTGTTACAATGCTAAAGATGTTCTATTAGCTATACATTAACCTTTTTTTAATATTCATCCGTGTAACAACTTATTCAGCTTAATCTACACAGGTCGAAGATCATTATCTCCTTATTTACTCTTAGTAATTTATCCCATTAATTGCTCTCGAAACCAAAACAATACAGCATATTCCAATCATTGATTAAGGGCTTGTACAACACTTGCTGTATCCTACGGAAAACACCTGATATTGAAGTATCTTTTTCTGGGGAATTACTAAATCAATTTAAATATTTCTTTTTATACTTTTGGCAGCAGCTAAATTATAAATTGATCGTCCGGCAAGAAAAAAAAATAATAATAGTTCGTGATTTCGGAAACCAAATTTTCTGTGTTTGTTTCGTTTTAATTAATGTTACTAGGGAACGTACAGTTTTACTTTTTTGCCATATCGAAGAAAGATGTTACAAATTATACGATTAAACATGGTGACTACGAATTCTGTGATAGAAATATTAATATTTTGATTACTTTGTCGAGACATATACGTGACTATCTTTATATTCTATTCGTACCACTTTTTGAAAAAAAATCTCTGCCACATACTTTTACTGGGAACACTTAAGCAAGTAATAAAGGAACAACGTGAGCTTCTGGATAGACTTCCTGTTTGCGGTGCAACTGTACATTTTAAATGTACCAGAAAGAAACTGCTTTTGTAAATTGTGGTACGATTGAATATACAAAGTCTTGGATAGCAGTCTTGGCTCAATTCATAAGATTGAATGGAAATTTTCTAACCTGAAATAGTGATGGCAGATTCCTTGGAAATTCCAAGGAGTGTGTGCCCCTTGTGTTACTAAAAAAGCGTTAATTTTCCAGAGGAAAAAAAACGATCGAAATATAGCTAATTATAATATTAAATATATACAGGGTGCGTCAGAAAAATGTATACATCACTGTTTAACGATTCGTAACATTCTAATTTATCTTTCTTTTCAAAGTGTAATTAATAGGAAATAATGAGTGGGCCAAGGTTCTTTTGAAAAAAGAAAATGTATTTTAAAATACTATTGTAAGTATGAAAATGTAGCAGAAATACAAAAACAATGTCGCAGAGAGTTTCAGGCAGATCCACGTAAGCGACTTACAATTCATCAAATAAAAGATAAGTATGAAACGAATGGATGTTCATAGACAACGTTCCGGAACCGCAATTGAGCAAGAATACACCACAACACCAAGTAAAATGTTTCTTGAAGTTTGTGAATTAATAGCCCACCTTTATAAGCAGTGTATTGACCAGAATGGTAATAATTTTGAGCATCTGCGGTAGGAGGAAAAGTTATACATTTTATGTAGTTTCTTTTGCAATTTAAATATTAATTATAAGTGAATTAAAACTGGAGTTAGAAACATTCAAAGTGTGTATAAATTTTTTTGGCGCACCCTGTATATATTGAAATTGCTCCACTTGTTTCCGAGAAAAGGTACGTTGATCTGCTGTTTTCCATAGGATTTCGAAATTATTGTTGCCTCCTTCAAGACTTCACAGTTAAATTTAATGAAAGATTAATGCTAATTGCCTTAATATCGTGTCTTACTCATTATTCTTTTCTAAAGATATATCTTGTGCATTTTTTTTTAATTTTATATTTGTAAAAATTAATTCCCAAATCAAAAGGAAAAATTAATGGCACATAAAATGCGCATATTCATAAATCATAAACTGCGAGATAATTAAAAACTAAATAAAAATAATAATTAATTATAATAAAATATTATTAATATCGAATTAAATAAAATTAATTAAATATTTGGTTCTATTCGTTAATTCATAATGTAAAGAGTAATTTTAAATATAGTCCGAAAAAAAGATAAATAATTTGTGCCATTATTATAATGGAATATTTTTTTAATAAGGTTAGATATTAGGCATTCCTGAGGTAGTTATATGAGTACTTTTCTTAATTAATGACGTGATTAATGAAAATGACCAACTTTCTCCTAAAAACTTTTTGAATAATGAAGATTATGTAAGAGAGATTGAATGTTAATTGTAGAGCGTTTCATTATTTTAATCCGTGGTAAAGGGCTTTTAATTAACCAATGATGCATGGACAAAGCGTATCATCTGTAATCTCGTTAAATATAATTACGTAACATTTAAATGTAAAATTAAATGTAATTATTTCCACTCAAATTTTCGTGATGTCTATTATATGTGTTAAATTATTTAGACAAACTAATGGGGAATTTAAAAAAAAAATCTGCAGGTATAAATGTAGTTCTGCGTTTCGAAATTAATAAATCGAAAACAATTACAAATAAAACTAGTCGTTGGGGGCCACCGTAATACCATCATGGATATGCATAAGGTAAAATATGAAAATAAAACATGTGTAAACTATTTATAAAATGCATTGCAATTCGAATAAAATCGTGGATTGATGACGTCATAAACTTTAAATGCTCTATCACTGAATTGCGTAAAAGAAACGTCCTTATAACTCCAAAAACGATAATCATAATTACTAACAGTTTACTGCGTCGGATTAAGCGTCTCATTTCCAATTAAAATATATCTTTGAATTGAAATTTGAATGAAATACAGTGTCATGAAAAATCGAAGAGTGTGGAAAATAGGATTACAAGTATCTCGGCAACTCATTATCCGATCGACTTCATTCTTTATGCAAAATTTATGTTTTCTTATTGTCTTCTATATTCACTCCTTAAAATAAACAATTTCGAAAAATGTTATGTACCCTTTAACAGAACGAATATTTCGAGAGTCCGAAAAAAATAGTTCCGGATAATCGAGGTTACTGAAATTCAATAGGCTTCTTCTCATTATTACATTGCCATTACATTACCATTATTACATTGCCCACATTACATTCAAAGGAACTTTGATGTTCCTTTGAAAATAATTTCATTAAGCAAATATTGACATTACTAAAGATGTGCGTAGTTTAGAATATTTGTATTATAAATTGTACTTTACCATACTGAGTACATACCAAATTTCAAATCTCTATCGCAATTCGTTCGGTAGATAGAGCGTTTACAGACACACAGACAAACAGACACACACAGAGACAGACGGACTGCATTTTTTCCCCCCTAAAATTATGTTTTTTAGAATCTCCAGTGTCTGAAACGTATAAATCCGTCAAAAAAATGTTTTGATTTTTAAAATGATTGCAAGACATGCCATATACTACGTATGATAGGTAAGTAATAAATAAATAAGCCGTTTAAGATATCTCACTACATTGACACTTTTATTATTATTATTATTATTATTATTAAAGCAAAAATAAGCATAATACTTACTTATACTGAAGTAAATCTTTGTTTTGTTTTGTTTTGTTTTGTTTTGTTTTCCGCAGAAAGAAAAAAAAAGAAGAAGATTTACTTCAATATATTTTCCATCTCCAGTGAATTTTTCGTTGCATAATATTGATTGTTTCAAATAAATTAGTATAAAAAAGGAAAATCGCATTTGTCTAATAAATTTTTTCGATATAATTTCTTTTTAATTTTTAAAAATTTGAAGAAAAACGATGCATTATTTCATAGTTACTAAATATGTTCCCACGACAAATAGAATGATAGTTTAGTTTACAAAGTTTCTTTTTTTTTTTTTTTTTTTTTTAATAAATATTCAAATGGAGTTACTAAAAATGTAATAAAGTACAAGCTAAGCCATAAAATAAAAATGTCCATAGATACACCCATTCTAATTATTGCTTGATGATGTTTCTTAAGTTTCTGTTAATTTATAAAAAATAGCTCTAAAATTTCAGGAAGTTCTTAGAAGTTTAAAGCGATAGTTCACTACACTCGCAACACTGTAGGCTAAGTTGCAGACTATCTGTGTTTATATAAGTGTAACAATAATTATAGGGGGAAAAAACGTTCTTCGTAACTGAATGTTCATGAAAATCGTGTTTTTCAGAAAGTGCAGTTAAAGTTTTTTATTTCTGAAACTTTATTAGAAATATTCACCTCAAATTCTTGAAACTGTTCATATTTAATTTATATGTTGTACATTCTGTACTTTCAATATTAAACTTATTTTTTCTTTCTTCAGGCCCTTCAAACATCAAGTTCTACAGACGTTAAGATTTTGTTTCTAAGCATCTGGACTGCTGCTGTACAACATTACGCATTAAGTCAGTTTCTTTCTTCTTTTTTCACGCATCAGTGATCAATGCTTTCACACATCAAATTTTAAATTTTTAAAAATGATAACTGATACTTAAGTGCAGTGAAAATTCACTATAAAGTATTGATTGAAACAAAAACTAAATTATAAAAATATAAAATATGCAGTAAAATTGCCTAATCATTAAAATAAAACAAAATTTTGCCTTTATATTATTGAATTAAAACCTCTTCATTGTAAATATTGAATTTAGATAAACTACTGTCCATATTGAAAGAAAAGTACACTCAAATATTATTTTGTTCAAAAAAAATTTCTTTTCTTCCTCCAAATGTGATTTGTTTTCTTCAAGACGTTCTCGAAATCAAGCATTAAGATTTTGTCACTATTCTGTTTTAATTAAAGATTATTTAAATAGAAAAGCTAATTACTGAGTTTACTTAAACAATAAATGTCTATGCATTAGCTATAGATTGTTCAAATTGAAAGAAATATATTGAATTACATGAATTAGTTAAATTGTATGAATAAGTTGTGATGGGGATGTCAGTAGAAATTGATACGTTTTTCACAACTCAAACCAACCCTATTTAAGAAATATATTTAATTACTTATTAATTTTAAACCATTTAGCCTTATAATAAATTAGCAATTAAAAAATCCATTATGTTATTTATTTGCGTACGCATCGTTAGACTGAACAATTTACTTAATACGAGTGTGATTGTGTTCATACATAATACAGATGTGACGTGTAATACATGTGTGACTGGTATTGGATACCAGTAATTCTATATAGTAATCTTCTTCTTCTTTTATCGCAAAACTCATCGATTAAATCAGTAAATAATTGCTATTCAGATTTAATTTATATTTTGTACATTCCTTAAATTCAATATTAGAAATTATTTTCTTTGTAACCCTGTAAACATCAAATTCCCTTTGTTCCCTGTAAACATCAAGTTCTGAAGACCCCTAAAGATTTGATTTCTAGAATAAATAAGGAAGTAATAAGGAGTAGCAATAAGGAAATGATTGCTAGATAAATTTAGTGTTATTTTAAATACCGGAACACAACCGCCCCTGTTAATAGATTACGTAACAGATTTACTTAACGTAAAATAAATTTCTTTGAAACAAAGACATATAATGTTCCAGAATATTTATGTTACCACTTTGAGAAGCAAACAGTGTTTGCGTCTACAAATATTACATGTGCGGTTATATTGAAATAAAGAAACGGTTAAACTGTTAAACTTTGATGTTCCTTTGAAAAGAATTTCACTAAGCAAATATTGACATTACTAAAGATGTGGGTAGTTTAGAATATTTGTATTATAAATTGTACTTTATCTTAAAAGAAATTATGAGAAATTTCAAAGAAATTCTTTGAACCTGAGTAAATAAGAGCAATAGGTGAAAGCTAAGAAAATTTATTTAATCTATAATATAACAATTTTGTAAGCGTATTTGTAGTTCTCTTATTAAAACAAAGTTTGTTATTCTCTTTCAAAATAATTTACTAGAATTTATTAGAACATTTCTATTTATTTAATAAATTATTGTTATTAAGTCACTAGAAATATTATATTATTGGGAAAGAGTACGTTGGAACAATCCTTCAAAAATAATAAAAATGTTAAATTACGCAGCAGGGAAATAAGCTTTTGAGTTTTACAGGAAAGAAGTGTCGCTAGAGATTTATATTTCGTACGATTACAGAGTATAGATTTAAAACAAACTGTGCCTTTTTTTAACAACGTTTTTAGGTGCGTTCGTAATTATATAAATACGTAGCACCTATTGTCGTCGTCTGGTCCGTCCGTCTGTCTATCTGTCTGTCCGTCCGCCCGCGTATAACAACGCAAAAACAACCCAATCGAATGGTTTGAAATTTAAAATATATTATTTTTGCAGAATTTTGTCGCGAAATTTCAAATTTTATGAAAATCGAATTAAAACTTTAGAAGATACTAGCAAGCTACGCCCGCTACGCTGGTCAATTTCTTATAACGAACTTTTAATCCAACAAAAAATTGACATTTCATAATTCACTTTTATATTTTAACACAATAATAAGGCTACTATAATTTGTGACTCGTGCTATAGCCAATATACACGCCAGGACACGTCGTCCTTATCATTATCTTTTTACGCATGAAGGTTTTGCTATGGTACTCCATTGTGCAATTTAGTAATTTTTCAAATTCAATATTTGAAAAATAGCATAATCATTAGATTTGAAATTTATATCAAGAAAAATAACAATTTTTTACCTTTCCAACGCAGTTTGCTTAAAAATTTTCTGACAAATACTTTTCGAGCTACTATTTTTTTTCAGTAACTTCAAATGTTTCATTTTCCGAGATTAATCTGTGGCAACAATTAGCGAAAAACCCAGTCGTCAGAAACGCACAGTTTTTTATTAAAGAGGCTGTTGGAGCAGGGATTGTCACCACCAATTTGCCACCATCACTTTTGAAATCGGTTCGGTAGTTCTAGAGATTCCATAAAAATTGTAATTTAGAATGTTTTTAGAACGCTTTTCGCTCATTTCACCCTTTTAAATTTCGATTTTTTTTTGTTTTGTTTTTAGAGAGAATTAACATCTTATAAGTAACTACAATGCCAAATTTCAAATTTCTAGCTCCTTCAGTATAAAAAAAAATCGCAATTTTAGAACGTTTTTCGCTCCTGCACACCCCCTGGAGTTAGTGACACCGACATAAAATATAGCCTATGTTGGAGCAGGGGTTATCACCATCAATTTGCGACCATCACTTTTGAAATCGGTTCGGTAGTTCTAGAGATTCCATAGAAATTGTAATTTAGAATGTTTTTAGAACGCTTATCGCTCATTTCACCCTTTTAAATTTCGATTTTTTTTTTGTTTTGTTTTTAGAGAGAATTAACATCTTATAAGTAACTACAATGCCAAATTTCAAATTTCTAGCTCCTTCAGTATAAAAAAAAATCGCAATTTTAGAACGTTTTTCGCTCCTGCACACCCCCTGGAGTTAGTGACACCGATATAAAATATAGCCTATGTTGAAGCAGGGGTTGTCACCATCAATTTGCCACCATCACTTTTGAAATCGGTTCGGTAGTTCCAGAGATTCCATAGAAATTGTAATTAAGAATGTTTTTAGAACGCTTTTCGCTCATTTCACCCTTTTAAATTTTGATTTTTTTTTTAATTTTATTCTTAGAGAGCATTTACATCTTATAAGTAACTACAATGCCAAATTTCAAATTTCTAGCTCCTTCAGTATAAACAAAATTACAATTTTAGAACGTTTTACGCTCCTGCACTCCCCTGGGGATAGTGGCACCCACAAAAAATATATCCTATGTTGGAGCAGGGGTTGTCACCATCAATTTGTCACCGTCAATTTGCCACCATCACTTTTGAAATCGGTTCGATAGTTCCAGAGATGACATACAAATTGTAATTTAGAATGTTTTTAGAACGCTTTTCGCTCATTTCACCCTTTTAAATTTCGATTTTTTTTTTTTTTTTTTTTTTTTTTTTTTTTGTTCTTACAGAGCATTTACATGTTATAAGTAACTATAACGCCAAATTTCAAATTTCTAGCTCCTTCAGTATAAAAAAGATTGCAATTTTAGAACGTTTTTCGCTCCTGCACCCCCCTGGAGTTAGTGACACCGACATAAAATATAGCCTATGTTGAAGCAGGGGTTGTCACCATCAATTTGCCACCATCACTTTTGAAATCGGTTCGGTAGTTCCAGAGATTACCCCCTACAAACAAACAATCTTTACTCCTTTATAATATTAGTATAGATTAATAAAAATATTTACTAAGAAATTTGAATTTTTTAAAAAGCAATCGGTGCTCTCTTGTTATAGGAGATTCCGAGGTTTAACCGCCAAGCGACGAGATACTTATTTTATTTCAGTAAATAATCTGCAGACGATATAATTCATTTCACAGAATTAAAAATCATCAAGATCTGAATATTTATATAACTAGCTATAGTACGAACGCACCTCATTTGTCACGTTTGACGTACAATTTCCAACTTGTTATTCTATGTAGTTTTATGATATTAAGACAAAGCACCTCTTCATCGTCATTTAGCGGGAATTTTTTTTATTAAACATCTACCGCTGTTTCCAAATAGTAAGTTTTTCTTTATTTAATGACAGAAATTCTTTGATTAAATAAAACGAAAATTATCATTCGGAAATGGTGGAAAATATTTTGATTGTGTATAAATAAATAAAAAATACACAAGGTGAATATGTAAAATAAATTAGTGATTCACCAGAGAATTTACTTTTTGTGTTGCTTTTCTTATAAACTAATATTTAAACGATATTTATTTAAACGCTACTTTTTTATTAAAAGAGACAGGTACAGAGAATCTGCTGATAGCTGACATCCTTTTTTACCCAACATTATTGTTATTTCATTTTCATTTCATTATCATTTTTTAAACTTTCGTCAAAAAACATGAAATACGTAAGCATAAGATGGTGAAGAATGTAGAGAAAATTGATTCAACGTCGTAACAAAATTGTAACAAATTCATTCAATTTTTTACTTTGTCACCTTCTTATCTTGCTGGATTTGTTTTAATATGATGAGTTTCACTTAAAATATACCACATGTGATTTTGTGGGAATGTCCTGATTATTTCAGTGAATGTTCATTTTCAAATTTTCCTTCTAAAAAAGCTGTTGATTTCTCAGTTCTGTTATAAATATAGTCTTTCGACTTCTCTGATGGTATGATATATCACGTCTGTTTGTTACGCTGTTTCAAAAAATTCCTATTTAGTGTTCGAATGTTCATTTCTATAAAAGATTTTTGTTTTAACTGGAATGTTTAATGATAAAATCATTATTTCATATTGTATTTTAATTCAGTATTCAATTTTTTTTATTCCTATTTTATAAATATAAAAGATTATTTATTATTATTATTCTATTATATAACTTTGATAGCTATAAATATTTTGATGCTAACATGTCAAGTACTTTGGAATACATGAACCAACTCTATAACGCATTTACAAAAAATGTAATAACTATATAAACGGTACACTAAAAGAGATTTTATACATAATACAAGCTACACTTTCCCTTAGGCTTAGGTGCGACGTTATGTACGGGAGACTGTGGGTGTTTGATCTACTTTTTTACTAAAATACTTGTAACTTGTGTTTGGCATGCAATAGCATCTGAACTTCACACATATAAATAGCTTATTATGTATTCTATCTTTTTACAACATCGAAATTTTGAAAAAATACTAAATATGTTTTAAAAAGTATTTCCTATAGCTTTGTTAACGGTCCGAAATCTCCCCACTTCAGAGTGATTTGACCCACTAAAAAAATGAAAAAAATATTTTCTGTACCAGAAATTTTATTTAATGAAAAGTGTGTAATAATTAACTTTTGTCTGTATAATGTTTCTGTAATTTCATTCCACGGCTCCAATAATGGCGAGACATCTCATCTAATACAGCTAGGCATAAAAATGTTGTCAATTCGGAAGCCCTTGAAATTAGTCCACACTGCTCTACATTGTAATTTATTTTTACTAAATACAATTTTTGGTATGAAACATATTTATTTGATCTGGCCATGAGTAAAACTAATCATTCTCAATATGTTAATATCTCGCATTCAGAATTTTACAAATTAATATTTTCATAACTAGCCAGGTCAAATATCATTTTTAAAGCTACTCTTTCTAAACCAGTACTGGTGATTGAATGTAGTAGCTTAAGAAGACTCTCAGAAAAAAACTAATTCAATACCTTTAGCACAGGCTGAGATATATGTATATTATACATAAAATATATATACAGGGTGATTACAAATGAATATCACAACTTTGAGGGGCTTTAATAACAAAAGTATAGAAGATACACGCATTTGTGAAAAAGACATGAAAAGGGAGATAGTGAAATTACTAATGACAAAAATTTATAAATGTTCTATGTGACCACTAGCAGAAACACGAACGACATCCATTCTGTAGGAGAATTCGTCCGACACTGTTTTCAGCATGTCGGGTGTTACAGTTGCAATAGCTGCAGTTATCTTCGTTTTCAATACAGCAGTGTCAACTGGTAGGGGCGGAAAAAACACTTTATCTTTTGTTGTGCTGTTGTCACCTCGGCGGCGACTGAATGAACTCGCAATGAAACATGCCGCTTCACTTTCAACCCGCCGCTCGTTGCGCCATCTCTCGCCAAAAAAACGAACCTTTAAATTTATGAAATTTCATAACTTCTCACTCACTTCGATGTGTGAACTACCTTTTATTTTTCAGAAGATACAGTCCTTCAAAGTTGGTATATTCATTTGTAATCACCCTGTATTTAAGATTTATGTACCTGAATTCAGGATAATTTCTTCGGAATTGTAAAACACTGTTGTTTGAATTTATGCTTCCCATCATTTATTGATAAGCATTTTTTCAGTCAGTTTGAATTGAAATGTTGCATTATAATTCATATTTAAAAAGTATTTATGTAAATTAGGCTAGTAATTGCTGAAATAAATAAATATTCTTCTTTGTATAAATTTAAATCTAATTATTAAAATGTGTTCAATTATATTAGTTGCAAAATGGAAGATTTGATAAAAGTCAAACATGCCACAAATGCAATGGATCAAAAATCACGCGACTGCCATTTTGAAAAAGAGTATAAAAACACATAAAAATAGCTATTCCAGGCTATAATTATTATCTTAGCTTTTATTTCATTAAGTTAAGTACACATTAAAGGAGAAATATCTTCATTGTCATTATTTACTGCTTGCATAGAAAGTATGTGAATAACATGAAGAAAACTGCTTTATTATTGCACAAATCCGCTTTTTCTATTATTATTATAATTACAAATGAATGAAAAACAACATTAACTGGTAGGAAAGGCATATCATATGCTTCCATCTTGTGCTTATCAGCAAAAAAAAGATGTTTTAAATAAAATAAAGACAGTTTGTCCAACCTCCCGTATGGAGAAACATCCGCAATTTTCCCCATATTGTACAACATTAAACCTTCAGATTTACAATTTACTTTAAAATAAATTTCAGCGATACAAATTAGGCACATCATTTGCAAATTGAGCTGTAATGTATGCCTTTAAAAGATAAGGTCTTTTAATATTATTGAGGTTGAGAAAATAATTAAACATGAAAAATCTATAAAAAGGATAAGTTGTAATAATGTTTTCCATAAATAATGCTATGAAACGGAGCAAGCATGCAACATAAGCTTTTACGTATATAACCTTGATATGATTCTGAGAGGTCTAGAAATTATCTCGGGAGATCAAAAGAATATTGCTGACAATTCAGAAATGCGTATCCAGCGTAATAATCCCTTGGCTGATAATGGATAAAATAAAACAGGAAATTCTCTTTTGGGATATTCTTTTTTCCTTATATTGAGGATATCCTATCAGATTTATAGGAGATTGATCAGGAATGTTATTGCTGACTAAAACTTCTTCTTTTTATGCATTCTGCTTTAGGGGTTGTTTCAGAATGTTTCTTTATGAAAGAATTATATAGATAGTAAAACTCAAATATATCTCATTATTTCTCAGCCGTATACACTATATATGCTATAATAAGTTTTTATCATGCATTTTTATGAGACATTTGTTCAAAATATTGTATTTAATTGAAAGTTTCAATAATAACTTTTGAGAATAATGAGTATCTTTTCGTGATTTAATTATAATATCAAAATATACGATACTATCTTCTGGTATTTAATTCGTGTAAGATATACGAATTTATACAAAAGAAAAATCTCATAAATTATCATTTTGGATATTTCTGTTTATTTCCTTCAATATCATAAGTGTACAATATTAAAAGAGGATTCTTCTAACATCATGCTCCTCTAAAGAGAAATGTATAACAATTTAAACGTAGCTGTATTTTCGAGAAAATCCAATTCTTAGGTGCTATTGGCATTAAAGATAATTTTAGCATTTTGAAAATTAAAATTATGGTTATTTAAACGTTGTTCTAAAAAACTTAAAAATTAAAGAAAAAGTTCTTCAGGCTCTAAAAAGAAAATCCTATAAAAAAAATTCTATCACCCTCCAATTTTAAGAAAGTTTACTTTTAATTTTTGGACTGTATGGGCATTTGTATACAAATTATGATAACATAATATTATCATTTTAATTACGTTTAACTGTCAAAGGCATGCTTTGATTTTTTTACCTAAATAGAAAATCTAAAATGAGTACATAAGACGAAACTAATTTTACTTTTGAATTTTTCTTTCAGACCTTCGTGAATTTGAACCTATGCACGATACTAAATTTCATCGTTTGGACCAACAATTTTGAAACTACAGTTATTAAAATTTCGACCCTTTAATGTTAAATTAACTTTTGCATTAAATTATTTTCAATTATATCGCCTAAAATATCCAAATTATCATGCTGAAGTTTAGCATCAACGTAGTACTTAAAAACTGAAACATTAACCTTGTAATTTCCCTAATTTAATTATATGAAATTAACATTCGAAATAATTATGAATTATTTGGCAAAAATCGGTTTCTGAAGACTTTAAAAAACGTATATATGAAATTTTAGCTTATTCCACCAAGCAGTTTTTCAGTTAGTCTTATAAAGCTACCCCATACTGGACCATATATATTCATTGAAGAAATGACTAATCTCCTGAAAACTCTTAATAATTGTAACAGCGGTCTCAATTTTGATGGAATATTCAATTTGTTTAGTGTTTTTCTAACACTGGTAACGTTTCCGTTTGAAAAGCGTTAGTAAAACGTGTTTGGAATTTGAATCTCACAGTAACGGAAATCAACCCAATTTTTAATATTGAATATTTCCGGCACTAATCATAGAAACTTCTCAAAACTTAATACTTAGGCTAATTAGTAGAACAAGCTTTATATACTGATGTTAAAATTAGGTGTTAATATTGACATTTTTAAAGTTTGTGTTTATTTTAATATAAACATTGCCCCCTATGAGAAATGTCTGTGTCAAATAAAAGTGAATGCCATACCCAATAGAGTAGCACCAGTTTCATTTGTCTACCGTTATTTGTAAAGGAATTAATGTGGGAGATGAACCTTTTTAACACTTTTCAGCATAGTTGAAAAGTGTTTATGACTTCGGTTTGCCTGGCAAACTATTTGGCCATCTGTCTGTCTGACTGTGCTCTAACTCGCGCAAATATACTGGTATTGATATGTTATTGATATATATTATTGAGATATATTATGGCATGTTTGATATTGCAAATTAAGGATATATTTATAGTTTGTTTTCAGGGGGACTGAAAAGAATTCCATTAGATTGTGGTCTATGGAGAAAAATAATTTGCAATGTATTTTAATGATGTTATAATATTCCAAACATAATGAATTTGACATAAATCACTGAGCTACACTACAAGATGCTTACTGTAGAATATGGTGTGGATAGCACGTATCGTTCATTTACAGGTACACACAAAAGAATTCGGTTAAAGTACTGTCTATAAGCAATAATTGTTGGAAGTGCGTTTTCAGTTGTCGTATGCGTTTTTAAAATGTAACTAATTTTTAGCATACTACTGCGTGTGTATAAATATTATACATCATCTACATGGCTGCACAAAAGAATTTGAGTACATTCCCGTTTATTGACAGAAATTTCTGAAGAGGAATTTCCAAATGTGTTACGCGTTTTCTAACTGAACTAAATATTAACATACTATGTAGTATATATACAAATCTATAAATCCTATACAGGGCTTCACAAAAAAATTCGAATACTTTTCCGACGAGTTGGTAATTTCTAAAATTGTATTTTTAAATGTGTTATGAGTTTTCCAAATTGTTTAATTAGTTATAACGTTTTATCTTATTTAACGGTGAAGTTTTCTTAGAGTATTCTTAATTTGCTGGACAGTGTTTCATAATCTATACTTGACGCGTGAATTCTTTGCCTAACTACACATTTGTCAACAAGAAGTTCTGTTGTATGTTTATAATCTGTTTACAAAATTGAATTATAAATATAAAATGATAATCCAGAATCGGGCAAATAGCAAATTATTCATTTTCAGTTTAATTTTTAAAAATCTATGAGGGCGACATAGAACCAATGAATTTCCATTCGTCTAGAGGATTTTGTGCAGAAACTTGCTCAGCCAGCCATTATCACAAGAATAATGTTTGTTGACTTTTCTCACAAGTGCCTGCGATAGTGCCCGTGAAAGGGATGACATACGTAGAAAGTGCATACTCAGATTGAAATATTTGTTAAAATTGTGACGAATCCTGATTCCAGATCTTGGCGATGCTGGTCTGGCTGAGTTAGATTTGACGAGTGAGACAAGTTAACAAATTTTAGCTTAGCAAAAATGGCTGGCTCGCTAAGATTATTTACGAACATTTTTATTTTTCAAAATCGTCTCAATCAAATTGTATCGCCGTATGTCCCCACTTTCTTATAGAGGAACCTTAATTTCTTCCATCTAATAGAACCTGTCCTAGCGAGTATTACCAAGTTCTGAAATGCAGGGTTTTCTTTCTGAAGACACTTTCACTTTCGGAATAGTTTCGAATTTATTGTTACATTAGTTATTTACCAAATAACAATATAAATACCCGATATTACTTATTGAAATTTAATTTGAGATTAGTTTTTAAAATAAATAAATTAAATATAAATTATTTAAAATGAAAAATATTAAATCAACTTTATAGACCCAATAAATGGTAAAAACTACGACTGTGATTGTCGACGGACATGATTTGTCACACTCTGTGGGCATATTACTTTTATGAAATATCTGCGATTAAAAAGTACCCGGAATGGTGACATAAAAAAAAAGGTATCAATTTATTGGTCAAAATTTCTTTCATCTCCTTCAAAGTAATCACCATCGATTGCAATGTACTTTTGCCAACGTTTTCTCTAATCATCAAAACATGTCTTAAAGTCGTTTTTGAGAAACCCCTTCAGAGTTCGTAGAGAATTTTCTTTTATCGAATTAATGAACGCAAAACAGTGACCACGAACAGACAATTTAAACCGTGGGAATAATAAAAAGTCACACGGTGCCATATGAGGTGAATACGGAGCTTGTGGTGCCGTATTTGTTGAAAGTTTGGTTAAAAACTTACGAATAATAATTGCACTGTGAAAAGGCGCATTGTCGTGGTGCAAAACCCATGAGTTTTCTCGCCATATTTCAGGCCGTTTTCGACGAATTGCTTTAAGCAAACGGCGCAAAACACTCAATTAATTTTTATTGACTATCTGGCCAGTTGGTAGTAATTCATAATGCGTAACACCACGACTAAAAAAAACAGTCAACATTACTTTGAGTTTTACGACGGATTCTCCGCCATCTTTAAACTTTTTATATCAATCAAATACTGTTGTTTTTGATAAACAGTCGTCTTTAAAAGCTTTTTGCAACATTATTTCAAATGCTTTTGTAGCAAAAATTCATTGCGAAAACAAAATGTAATGCATGTTCTTTGCTTAATAACATTCACCAATTCGGAAAATCAACAGAGTGAAAATTCTTATCTCATTAAAAACAATTTTATTATCAGACGCTAAAAGGAAATTCCTGGCTAGTGCCAGATGTTGATAGAAGTCGTAAAAATGTTTGATAAAAGTTTGCAGACGATATCTACTATAGACGTATTTTAAATGAAGCATTCCGGATACGTTTGTCAGAGAAGTATATATGAGGAATGAGGCGGGTCTGCTAAAAAGAATACGAAATTTATTTTTAAAAATTCGGGTTTTATGTTATTTAATCATTTCATTTACATAAATAAATCATTTATACAACATAAATAATCCACTCTTCATTTTACTCACACTCTGTCTTCTCATGCATTGCTAATTATTGTACTTGTCTTCCTATTTCATCTTTATTATATTTAAATTTTATTTACTTCCATTAGTTTTCATCACATTTTAAATAATATTTATATTAATTTTTATTTTGCCTAAAATATTTTCTTTTGATTCCATTTGCTTTGCATTCATAATAGATGACATCACCAGAATTATTATTTAACTTGTCTACAATTTCAGCTTTTACTTATATTTTCTGAGATAGATGGCAGCACTAAACAATTTTTAATTTCCTCTCATCATTTTTTTTTTAAGCAATGACTGAGTAGCAGCCATTTTTGAGTTAATGATGACTTGCTGTTTGTAAATCTTGTTCAATAAACAATAATATTAGTTTTTTTTTTTTTCATTATTATGATCTAATTTCTATTTAAGTTGAATAATACTTTACTTATTTATTTATTTTGTTATTGGAACTCATGTAGGTTATTTATTATCTACAAAAACAACTTTTCAAAAGTAAAAAAAGCCAAGCGCAAAAAAAAAAAAAAAAAGTTTTGGCTAAAAAATGGTGTGATATCAAATTTCCAAGCTATTATATTACTTATTTAACTTTTTTTCATTAAATAAGTTATTATATATATAAATCTAGTGCCTACGTATATGTTAATAGAAATCGTTTTCTCCTGTACTAAATACATCCTAACGAGTTTCTGAAAATGCAATTTTTTTTTTAAATTATGCATGATTTGGCGGCCATCTTTCCATATTATACACAAAATTCTAAGCACTCAAATCCGTAGTTAAAATTCGAAGTTCAAAATTATTATTTAAGCAAATGTTTTAAGCGTTTCATTTATAGACTTGTATGCTCTGAAAATTGTGTCTCAAGATAATGATGACTTATCTTAAAGATTCATCTTATGATTTATTTTTTAGAGTAATTAATAATTTCAAACTAGTAAAAATCAATTTCTCAAAATATCAGTCTTATCTAATTTATCTGTCCGTAGTTAAAATCTGAAGTTCGAAATTGTTATAAACATATTACAGTGCAAACATATTACGCTTTTACTTTAGAAATTTGGATGCTTAGAAATATGGAAAGATGGCTGCCAAGCCCATCATGCATAATTTGAAAAAAAATTGCATTTTCAGAAACTCGTTAGGATGTATTTAGTACAGGAGAAAACGATTTCTATTAACATATACGTAGGCACTCGACTTATATATATAATAACTTATTTAATGAAAAAAAGTTAAATAAGTAATATAATAGCTTGGAAATTTGATATCACACCATTTTTTAGCCACAACTTTTTTTTTTTTTTTTTTTTTTTTTTTTTTTTTTTTACGCTTGGCTTTTTTTTACTTTTGAAAAGTTGTTTTTGTAGATATCATTTCTTTTTTTTTAAATAGATTAAACATAATTTAAATAATCTAAACATGAGAAATTAATTACATTTTACTTTCAGTCATTGTTTAAAGGGTTAACTAGAAATGCCAGTAGATTTTTCAATTAAACTAATTACACTCTTAAAAACAACATACTAAATGTGGCTTGTTATAATACTTGTTATCCTCCGTTAAAAAACATCACTGACTTATCCATGAAATGAATAAAAATGAAATACGTACATAGCGTGTCAGTGCTGCATTTGATATCAAACGTGATGTCAGTCTCTTTTATTATTAGCACTAGCTGGCTTCGCCCGCTAGCGGGCCCCTAATTTACATCGGGGCCTCGAATCTTGTAAAACCTCGAACGGAACGAACCTCCGACCAGGATCCCCACTGCCTTCGGCACCGGATAATCCCTTAATTTGCACATCGAATAGTATAAACCTCTAACCAAACAAACCTCCGACACGGGTCCCCACTGCCTTCGGCACTGTATAGCAGTCGTGCTGCGCACGCTCAAGTTCCATCTTCCACCACCAGGTAGCGCAATCTGTTCTATATGAACATCGGGCACTGAGATCGTTAAGGCTATAGATGTCGAGTCGAATGAGCTATACCCCGTCGTGATCCAGCCCATAGAACCAGAGATAGGAAAGTGCCCTGGTGGTGAAAAAACGAACTAAAATCAGAAAGCTATATCGATGTCGAGTCGAATGAGCCGTACCCCGTCATGATCTGAACCATAGAAACAGAGATAGGAAAGCGCCCCCTGGTGGTGAAAGCTAATCGCGTTTGGGGGGCAAACTTAGGGGGGATGAACACCGAAGATGCATAATAGGATTAAGCGGTCACAGACCTTTCCAACGATGTATCACATGAGGGGTATTAATATGATTAAGTGTTCACAGACCTTTCCAACGATATATCACATGAGTAGTGTCGGGGGGGGGGAGCAAAATGTGGGGGGTGACACCTGTGATGTATAATATGAATAAGTGGTCACAGCCCTTTGTAACGATATGTGACATGACGGATATCGTTAAAATTTAGAAAAGTGCCCCACCCCTTGTGTAGGCAAAACACGCTCCGCCCCTCGCTATTATTTTTAACGCGGCTTTATTTTTAAAATTTATGTTATGTGTTATAAAATATAGTAAAGTTTCAAACAGATACCCTTATTATACTTCCTAATTTTGTTCACGCCCCTCCCATCCCCTCCCCGAAATGTGACGCGCCATTCTTTTTTATAATTTTTTTATCATGTGTTATAAACTATCTTAAAGTTTAAATCAGATCGCATTGGAATTTAATATATTTGCTGAAATTACTATTATACATAGAATAATATAGAAATAAACCCTCCTTTAGCATGTAATTAAGATATACGAAGAATTTTTAGAATTTCTGAAAGCTGATTTTTAATTATTTATTTATTTATTTATTTATTGTTTATTTATTTATTATTATTTTTTTTTTTTGCGTTGCCCTGTGCATGTTTGGAATTTCTAAGCAATTTCTTAGATTTACATTATTTTATTCAATTAAACATTGCACTGTTAAAATAAATTTAAATGGAGACTTCACTTCTAAAACAAAAATAATTTAACAATTGGATTTCATTAATTTATAGGAAAATGACGTGAAAGGTATTCCTGCGAACGAAATGCCTGTCCTTTACTGTATTTTTTTTTTTTTTTTTTTAGAAATAAATGAATCACATTTAATTCATTTAAAAAATTTTGTTTACGTTTGGAAAGAAATTTTAAATGCCGATAAGTCTTGATGTATACATTTTAGAAGGTACATCTTCCCTCAAAAACTAATTTATTTTTAAAGATCTTTCTAAAAACGTAAATTATATATTTAAAATATTTTTTAACGCATAAACACTACGTCTGAATACTTTATTTTACAATATTATAAGAACACGCAATTTATCATACAATTAAATACACTAAACAAACATGAGTGAAAAGTTGACCTGGGGCAGGACTCGAACTTGGGACCGTGTGCATGCCGCTCTGACGCGCTGTGACTGAGCTACCCAGACCGATATCCTTCAGCGGCAATTTCTCATACTTATTCATGTTGGAAACAGTCATCTGCCACAGTTTGCAGTCATATTTAATTGTCTGATAAAATGTGTGTTCTTATAATTATGAAGTTTTATTTTTTTTTTAAATATCTTCAGAAAAAAATGGCTGACTTGCAGATGAAATTTGATGCGGTTATAACCTGTAACTGATATGTGCTATTATAATACAGATTGTACATGGTCGTTGGCGGGTTTTATCTCTGTTTTGGCATAATTTTTTAATCGCCAAGTTAATTAACAGTTTTTTGCTAATTAAGGATAGAAAATAATTTTTTTACACTGAATTTTATAAAAGCACATAGATTAGGTAATTACTTGTTCAAAAATGCAATCCTTTTTTTATTCTGCCGAATATTAAGGCCTGTAGGTTGTTTGAAAAAAAAAAGTTTGACGAAGAAAAAAGTGATCATTTTAAGTAACTCGACGTTTTTTAAAAAAAGCTATATCTCTGTTTATAAATCACTTATGAAGATGAGTTTGGTCTTAAATTGAAGAAATTCTTCCTTAGATTCTTCTAGTTTTCGTTTTTTGTTTCTGCGACGCTTGGTTTCTTTGATATCTGATATTTTAATCTGGCATGTTTTGTCGATTTAACATTGCGAAGTCGCTTTCTGTAAGTAAGCATTAGCGGTCTTAATTCCAGTTCTTGGCGTTGTTTGTGTGGCGTTTTTTTTAAGCTTGGCTTGGCAGAGCGACCGCCCTGCTTGATCTTGTTTCATCTCATGTAGGTTATTTATTATCTTGTCTTATATATGTATGATATTAGGGGCTTAATATTGTCGATTTTAAGTATAATGCTGACAATGTTCGATAAAATAACATATATTTACTACGAATATTCTTATAAAGCTCTTCTGAAGATTCTATAAGATATTCATAGTTTTTCCAATTTTTTGCTTTTTTTCATTTTATTAAGGCCCCACCAGTGGCTGAGAGGTTCTGCTTTCAAAGCTGGTAGACGGGAGGTGCTGGGTTCAAACCCCTGTCGCGCTCGTAGACCTAACCGTTCGGTGTTTTCCGTGGTTTTCTTCAAACCTTGCGTAAATACGGGTTAGGATCCCTTAGAAAGACCCCCACGGAGGGCACTCCACCCTAGGGCCTATATCCCTCGTGTTGATAATTGGCCGTCATAAATCAACCCAACTCATTTTATTAAGTTTAATTCCTGCAGTGTCCATTCCATTGCTTTTCATAATGTCTCATCCTTTGTTTTCCACCTGTGTTTTCATTTTTAAATATATATATATATATACACTGTTATTTGATTAACTGCATGTATTTTTTATTATATTTCTCCACATTTTCATTATTACATGTTTTGAGTTGCAGTTATTATTCAACTACTATTTCTTTATTCTTCCTTTAATTACTATTTATACTTTACGTCGTTTGTACGTTTCTATGAAAATAACCCACTTGTTTAAAATTAAGTTATATTTCAATTAACGAGATCAATATTTCACAAAATGTTAGTATAAAAACTTCGTGGTTCCGGTTCAGGAATAATCACAAATTTTAATAAGCAAAGTCAAGAAAGAAACCTATAAATATAAATTCTATGAATATTTATGGATGATTGGAAGATATTGGAAAATTTGAAAATTTTATTATATCCGGTGACAGAGAAAGATTATAGGAAAAGATTTCTTTCTAATTTCTAGCGATCCTTTTTTAAATAGATAGTTGTTTTAAAAATATCGATAGTTTTTCTTTGTAGTATAATATGTTGAAGAAGAACTTTGAGATAAATTATCGATTTGTGAGGGGAATACTTTTAATATTATTACAGAAACTTCTGTTTGGGAATAAACACTCAATTTCCCAGTAAAACTTACCTGCAAATGAAACGTTTTTATAACAAGTAACTTTAAAGAAAAATATAAAACCGACTTGGAGTGATTGTTCTTTAACTTATTGTACTCATATATGTACACTTATTATACGCAGATTGGTGTGAATTAGTGAGAGTGCTGTGGCATAACAGAATAATTTTTGTGATAACGTTTTTTTGTTTTTTGTTTTTTTTTGTTTTTTTGTTTTTGTTTTTTTGTTATCCATATTTATTTTTAACACCGTTGTTGTCAATAACGTGCATTTTGACATGGAATTGGCGATCCTATCTTAAAGTTGTTCCCTGTATCTGTGAAAAGAAACCTCTGCATGACACGACGACTATTTCAAAACCGTACTGTGTACTTTAACAAAATATTCTGATTTTGGGGCGACTGGCCAATTTTTACGATTCCTGGAGCCTAGAAAATCGAAAAAAGGGCAAAAAAAAAAAAAAATCAGGCAGACAATCATACCAGTTTTCGATCATGATGAAATAGATATGGCACCACTACAGAAACGTGTTCTTTCCAATAAAAGAATATTATTGTGAAAAATTGGAAAATTCGTTCCAAAGGTATCCGTGAATAGGCATAAATATATATATATAAATTGTATATGGTTCATATTTCATTTCTTAATCCATTTGTATTCACTTGATAGCAAAACAAAATTATTATTTTTTTTTTCTCTCTCTCTTTTTAAATTTTCTTCATGTTTTCAGTATTTTTGGCCAATTACCATTGAAGTACAAGCTATGGTAATATTATGATTGCACTTGTTTATCTATTAGCTATGTGGTATTCTGTCTACACATTATCATTAATTATCTCTTTGGATATTTAAGTAGAATGATACAAGAACTTGATATGTTTTTTGAAATTCATAGATATTATAATTATATATATATACTAGGGGGCCTACCCCCTGCGAGCTACGCTCGCCAACCCCCGCTCAGACTTCGAAGCCTCTAAAAACATGACAGCGTGCTTTCTTTTAAAAATATTGGTAAATCTGTAATTGGGTTGCCATGCTTTTAACGTTTTAATGGGGCATTATTTGATTGCTATGGCCTCATACACAGCTGTTGCGACAACTGACGACTGTTTTCAGGATTGATAAGTAAAATCAATTACAACTTGAAAACCAGCTTGTATAAAATGGTTAGGTTTAAATTGTGGCTACCTCTCGGACTTTTATAACAACTATCTGTATTCTATTGTTCCTTTGCGTTTAAGGATGAGAAAAATTCCATCTGCTTGTGAATAACATTAAGAACCACGGATTGAAAAGTACTGTTATAGACATTTTCAGTAACAGGTTTTAATTTTCTCTATTTTAGTGCACCATCATGCATATTTTCAAGTTATTTTAAATATGTAAATTATTTATTTTAATTAATATGTATATACGAATTTTCTAATAATTATTTATCAAACAAAATTAATTAAATATTTTGTGCATGCATTTATTCGGCATCAATTGATGACATATTTAAACAAATTTGCTATCCGCGATAATTTTACACTTTGCATAGTTGCCAACCTCCCGATTTTTTGCATACCAGTAAAATCATACAAAAATTTTAGCTTTATTAAATAGCAGAAAATGCACGATTATATAAAATAAATATTTTTTCTTAAAAATACTGGTAGGAAAAAAATCGGGAGGTTGGCAACTATGACCTTGTTATGTCACTTGAATATTGTCCATAAGAAAATCGGGTACTTTTCCAGTATAGGATCCTTTGCTTTTAGGTTTGGCGTAATTCGAGCTTCGAAAAGGGATAGATTCGTTAATATACATAGATTTGTTGCCAAAAGTTATGAAAACAAACCCAATGAGCTTTTGGTGCTTTTCTATTATAGGGGTCTTGACGCTTTTTAGCTCACAGGCTATCAAAGTCTGAGAGCTTATGTGCCCGCCGGTTCTGTATGTACGTACGTATGTATGTATGTACGTAACGCGATAACTCTTGATAGAACTAACCGTTTTACTTTAAATTTTGTTTATAGGTTCCTTGTGATAAGGCGCTTCCCTGATTAGTTTTGGAGGTTCATTGGTTAAGCATAATGGGGGGCAACGGGGGGCTAACACCCCATAATTTAGATAAATGGGTTTTTCATGCAGAATTATCCCATTTTCTTCCAATTTTGTATATAGGTTCATTTTGATAATGCGCTTCTGTCAATAGTTTTGGGGGTTCATTGGTTAAGTATAAAGGGGAAAGGGGGGATACCCCCCCCTCTTAATTTAGATAAATGAGTTTTTCATGCAGAATTATCCGATTTTCTTCAAATTTTGTATATAGTTTCATTGTTATGATGCGCTTCTCTGAATAGTTTTGGGGGTTCATTGGTTAAGTATAAAGGGGGAAAGGGGGGGGCTAATCCACCCTTAATTTAGATAAATGAGTTTTTCATGCAGAATTATCTGATTTTCTTCAAATTTTGTATATATATTCATTGTAATTAGAGACTTTCCTGATTAGTTTAAGGGGTTCATTAGTTAACTATCAGGGGATAACGGTGGGATGACCCCCCCCCCCTCTTAATATACTGTTGATTTCTTTATTTTTCAAGGGGCATATTTCAAATTCTTTGAAATAAGAGTATACTATACAATTAGTGTGAATAGCCTGTGAGCTCAATGCCCTCAGTTTAACTGGGCAGTTTTCCTTTTTATTTAAAAAGCTTGGCGCAATTCGGGCATCAGAATGTGAGATTTGGTGCCAAATGACATAAACAGCCATGGAAACAAATTCGACGATTTTTTTTGTTTATATGCGTATTTTAATTATACGTATATTATTATTGTTTTTTCTATACAAATTACTTCTGATTATATATAAAATAGGATAAATGACATTTTACGCTAAACAAATTTTATAAATATTTTTTTGCTCCTTTCTTTTGCTTTTACATAAATGACGTCATTTGGACGAATTTATTCAAAATATTTTAGTTTATAAATTAAATTAAATGCTGACAGACGATTGAATCCTGACGATAGAAATGTGATTTTTTTTTTCAAATTTTCCTGAAAAACATAATTTAATCACAATCTTGTCTTCATTATCGATTGAAATAAAAGATAAATTCAATTTCAATTTGAAAATGACGGATAAAAAGAAATCAATAATCCCTATCGGGATCCTTTTCAATTTTTTTCCCCTTTTTGTCACAAAAAAACTCAGTAATTAGTTGCCATCATTACAGAAATGCCATTAAAATTAGAAAAAAATTAATATCTCGAAAACTAATTCCAATTTCAAAATTCTATTACCAGTTTTGACATCCGCGGATTTTTATGGACAATTGGTATTAATTTCACCATCAAGCGTTTAATATTTTATTAAAAATAGCCCTGAAACATAATCAGTCGTTTAATCAGTCGTTTCATAAAATCGTTTCATAAATTCGTTTCATAAAATCGTTTCACAAATTTGTTTCATTAGGATTTTATATATATAGGGTAGATTTCATTAGGATTTTATATATATAGGGTAGATATATATATATATATATATATACACACAAGCGAATTGTGTAACCCTTTTTGTGGGAAGTCGGTTAAAAAGATTTTGTAAACGATAAAGTTAGTTGCTTATTGCTTTCACCCGCCGAAAACAAGTCGTGTCTTTCAGGATAAATCTACATGATTGTAGAAACAAACCATTATTAAAGTGATTTCTGCGATGAAGACTAGGATTAGGGAAGATTCCATTAGTCACTATTATTTCCATTTCTTGAAAAAAATGGTTGTTATATTTATTGTATGTATTGAAAACTGCTGCGTATAAGTACCTAAGTTTAAGTACATAAAAGGGATGTAAGTTTGGATACATAGTACCCAAAGGAGGATGGGGTCGTCCTTCCCTGAATTTTCAAATTTAATTTTCATTTTCCTTTTATCTCATAGATTTGAAGAAAGATAATAAAATTTATTATTTTCATGCGAGTTAAAAACCAATTAAACACTAACAGAAAAAAGAACTAAGGATTTATCCCTCCCGAAGATAATATTTTGTTCTGTTTTCTTTTACCTGCACGTGTTTAAAAATTATCTTAAACGGGGGATAGAAAGGCCCACTGATAAAAAGATAAACTGTTTCAATTCTTCATTTTGAAAAACTTCGGTAGAAGTTGCTTACTTTTGGGTTAAATATTTCTTAATTTCTATATTTTTATACTTTATTTTCTACTGACACGTTTGAAAATTGTTTTGCAAATTGGGTTCTAATAAAAATTCTTAATTAAGCTTATTTCATGTTTTCATTCTCCTCTTTTAAAAACACGGCCTAGGAAGCGGACTACGGGCATATATGTTCTAAAATCTTGCCCCTCCCTAGATTTTGTTCTGAGAACGCCCATGTATGTAAATAGCGTATTAAAAACGGAGCATTCAGCATGAAGATAATTTTTAAATTAAAAAAGTACTTAATAATCTAAACCACTCTGGCGCATAAATGAAGTTTGTCAGTAAGGTACTTTTTCTTATTATTCTTCATTTATTTTAATATTTATTGATACTTGGTTATAATAAAGTATTATTTCAAGGAAATAAATCAATATCTCGCAAAATGTTAGTATTAAAATTTCGTGATTGCTATTCTGGAATAATCTAAAAATTTAAATGCTAAATCAACAAAAAAATCTATAATATGCATAAAAATAAATTCTATAAATATTTATGAATGAATGAAAAGTATTTAAAACTATTGAGTTTTTCTTCCTACCCGGTGACTGTGGGAGATTATCGAAACAATTATTTTTCTCAATCTTCTTTTTCTGATGGGTTCTTTAAATAGATGATAAGTGTTTTAAGGTTAACTCCAGTCATAATAAATTTTCAAAAAATCGATTTTGTGAAAATGTACCCATGCAAAAGTATAGTCCGTAGACTATTCAATTCCAAAATTTTAAATCGATCTGATAGTAAGAACTTATTTTTTCCACCAGCCAAAGCGAACGATGACACCCGTTGCGCGGCGACAGTAGTCGGCGCGCCAGCTGCTTCTTCTAGCAGCTGTCCCTTTTTATTCATGAAAGCATGCTGACTTGTTTAAAATGTGAAACACGTGCTATATAGCATCGTTTTTTATGAATGTTAAATAAAAGCCTTTTATTTAATTTCAAAACTTTAAAGTCGTTTTTTCGAAACGACGTTTTTAAAGTCGGTAGATATGATTACAAAGTTCTTAAAGAATTTCAATGAAATTTTGTGAAATTGTAACTATTAGAATTATCTTGTCGTTGGACGAAGGAATTTAATTTCTGATCAAAATTAATATTTTTATGCACGTTATAATAGCCAAATTTTATGCCAAAAAGTAGCCTTTTCCTTCAAACGGTCGCCATTTTGTTTACAATCACCATAAATTAATTTTCTATGTATAAGAGCAAGTTTATTTAATATGTTATTAAAATCGATTGATTTCATTTGCTTCAGATAAGCGATTTCCGAGTTTTCATGTCCAACGCACACCACTTCCGCTGAGAGGTGCTCTCGGAACCGGACCATTAATAACTGCGCCATTTTTCATTTTTTTCTACACAAAAATTCATGAATAAAGTTTAAGACGGAAGTATTTGAGCGTACTAACTGGTGTTTCTATACACTGAAGAACCAAAAGTCATGGGATACCTCCTAATATCGTGTGAGACCGCCTTTTGTCCGACGTAGTGCAGAATCTCGACATGCTATTGACTGAACATGTCGTCGGAAGTCTCCTACAGAAATATTTACCCATGAAGCCTGCACAATCGCCCATAATTGCGAAAGTATTGCTGGTGGAGGATTATGTGCACGATCATGTCCCATGCACGATCATGTCCAATGGATAAGATTCATTTTCTAACGATCTAGGTGGCCAAATCATTCGCTGGAACTGTCAAGAATGTTCCTCAAAACAACAGAGAACGATTTTGGCCCTGTGACATGGATCTCTGTAATCCTGGAAAATTCCATTGTTGTTTGGGTACATGAAGTACATGAATGGCTGCAAATGATCTTCAAGTAGCTGAACCATTTCCAGCCAATGATTGGTTGAATATGACCAGAGGACCCAGTCCGTGTCATATAAAAACAGCCCACACAAATTATGAGCCACCATCAGCTTGTACAGTGCCCTGTTGACAACCTGGGTCCATGGCCTCGTGGGGTTTGTGCCATACTCGAACCCTACCATCAGCTCTTACTAATTGGAATCCTGACTCATTTGACCAAGCAACCTTTTCCCAGTCATCTAGGATCCAACCGATATGTTCACGAACCCAACAGTGGCGCTGAAGCCGATGACATGTTGTTAGTAAAGGCAATCGAGCGGCCTTCTGCTGTCATTTACCAACAACGTGAAATTTCAAAGCACGGTCCTCACAGACACATATGTCGTACGCCCTACATTGATTGTTGCTGTTATTTAACACAGTGTTGCTCGTCTGCTAGCACTGACTACTCTACGCACATGTCGCTGGCCTCCATCATTAAGTAGTCGCGGTCGGTCACTGTGTTTACCATGGTGGGAGGTAATGCTTGAAATTAGATATTCTCGACACACTCTTGACACTGTGGATCAAAGAATATTGAATTCTCTAACAATTTCCGAAATGGAATGCCCCATGCGTCTAGCTCCAACTAGCATTCCGCGTCCAAAGTCTGTTAATTCCCGTCGTTCAACCATAATCACGTCACAAACCTTTTCATATGAATCACTTGAGTACAAATAAAGGCCCTGACAATGCACTGACCATTTATACATTTTTTACACAATGCTACTCCCATCTGGATGTTTAGATATTTCTATCCTATGACTTTTGGCACTTCAGTGTATATTGTAATGTCAAAAATGACCTCCGATCGGAGATCGTGACTGGAGGTATCACTTTAAAAACACAATTGAAAAATTTAACTTTTTCGTGGTAAATATTGAAACCGAACCACTTAGCATTGATTTACTTAATAATTAAAAACTGAAGATTTACTTTATTTTTCATTCAGTCTTGAAGAATAATAATCGGCACATAAAATTTCCTTTGAAGAATGGCCGCTGTAGATTTCATGTAGAAACTTTAATGCGTAGTTAAAAAGTTCTGTTTCATTTTACAAAGAAAAAAGAGCAATTATGAAAATTTTTCGTAGATAGTAAATATTGAAGCACTATTATAGTAGCTTCTACAGTTATTAGTTTCCGAAAACTATAATTTTTTAAATAAGTTGCAAGTTAATAAGTAACAGCATCCAAGCTCGGACCTAGAGAATCTTCAAATGGACAGGCATAATATATTACAAGCTTGGGATTTCCAAGTAAGCTCCTTCCAAGTAAGCTCCCAAGTAAGCTCCTATAAACACCTTGAAGATATATAAACTCCAGAATACGTATGCAGTAGACGCTGTATATGACGACCGTCTATTATAATGACTTTTTCATTATAAATACACATCGAAAAAGTCCGATATATTTATAATCATACACGCATCCTTATATTCCCATCCAATAGAACGACTAATTAGACAAAACATTCCAATACATCAAGCCTTTTCTGCTTTCTACCAATAGTTGTTTGAGATTATTTATGGTTTCAAAAAGCTTCAGTATGTTTTAGAATCCTTCAAAAAACGCAAAAATTTCATTTCCTTCTTAAATTTAGTGATTCTTTCTCCATTTATGAGTGAAAAGAATTTGAAAGATTTATTATTGTTGTCAATGCCTGTTCTGAGGACCGTAGACCTTCTGTGTACAGAATTATTGTAACAAGTATTTGAACAAAATTTGCTGCATAGAAAACTGTTTGTTTCTTTATTTATAAAATAATAAAGAATAATTTGAAACTTTATAAAGCTACATTAATTTATTAAATATGGATAGCTGGCTGAAAACTGAATTCTTGTCTTATTAACATAGCTACATTTTGGCCTTTGGACTCTTTTACAGTTGCATGCGTTTTGCAACCGTAAGAGTTGTAAAGTGATATTTTATACATAAATAATAAATGTAAATTTTATAATACAAAATATTCTGTATATAACTTTGACGGTAATAGTCGTATTTTAGAATTTTTATGCAATGGTGAATAAGATGAATGTATCCGTTTTAAGCTTTTAAGCACTTAGAGCAATTTACAGCAAAAATTTTGTGAAGAGTCCTTTAAAGGACCCAATTTTTTCCTAAACAGATCCCTGACTTAGAGACACTTAAAAAGCATTAAAGCTAGCTTTAAATATGTCTGCTTGAAGAACCTTTATCATCGCCCAAAGTAAGTCTATCTTGAAACAAAAGTCAACAGTTTTAATTAACCTTGCATGTTTCAATGTTTCTATTGCATTTTATTTTTAAAAAAGAAAAGGCATTACTGATGGCAATTTTCCATGTGTTAATTAATAGATAATATGGAATTACTTTTCAAATGTTAAGCAATGAAAATAGAAATATACAGGGTGCGTCATAAATTCGTGCAAACTTTAAAAAATCATAATAAAAGAAGAAATGGTCGGAAAATTTTTCGGTTTGCTCGAATATGATCAGAGGGTCATTGGATTTTTTTTTCCATGTTCAAAAAAATTATTCCTAAAATAACCGAAAGAGGGCGCTCACATGTCATACTGAGACGTTTTATGCAAAATCAGGACGATCCTCCAAACTCCCCGTTTCCTCGAAACGTCGTACTAAATTCAGTATCCTATTCAATGAAATGGGGTTTTTTGAAATGGGGTGAAATGAAATGGGGTTTTTTGGGGTTGTTTTTGAAAGTTTCTCCTTGAGAAACTTTCACATTGCAACAGTTGTGAATTCATCATTCTTGTTGAAAAATTTAACCCCCAACGCTCAATCTGATAAGGAAAGTGTTGGTAATATATCAAAAGATTAATATCCGGAATTAATTTCTATGACAGTTTATTTACATCGTTTAAAACTCATCTCGATAAAAAGTAATTATCTAGAATTTAAAACAGGAAATGAAATTGCCTGATGCAATATGAAGAGGTTTTTACAACTCGTGATCTGAACAAGGAAGTGAAAGACTAAAATACGTATTAGTGACGTAAATTGACTTTACGTCATTACCATCCAATGAAAGAACTTAAAAATGATGTCACTTGATAAGGACTAAGACTGTTGCATCTCTGCTTTATAGAACTTTATAGTTTTCTCTTTTAACTCGCGATGGAAACGGACATGTTATGTCGTTTTCCCTTAAACTTAAATTGAAATAATGTTTAAAACTAAATTTTATGTAACTATTAAATGTAAGCTATGAAAATTAAATAATTTAACAGTATAATGTATTATGTTTTATTAATTAACAATCTTTTAATATTTCAAATTCACATAGTGAATAACACAGGATTAAAACCAAAAATGCTCACAACGAAAATGGATAAATCAATATTTACAACAAAGTGTACGAACCCAATAAGGATATCTATCATCTAATAGGACTATCTGGAGAACCTGGCCTAGCGGTACAATGAGGACGATTGCTGGAAAATAGAGGTAAGCAAATATCTTACCTATCTTTTGTTCCGAAAGTTGAATTGATTATTTATATTGCTTTAGAAAGCGCAAAATTACTGACTACCGAGAAAATAACACCAACAGAAAGCCTGCTGCCAAGCTCGAATGGTGAATCCATTTCCAGCTAGGTATGTTATTGCTAGCCTGATTTGCATAAAACGTCTCAGTATGACGTGTGAGCGCCCTCTTTCGGTTAGTTTTGGAATATTTTTTTATATATATGGAAAAAAATCCAATGTCCGTCTGATCATATTCGCGCAAACCGAAATTTTTCCCAGCATTACTTCTTTTATTATGATTTTATAAGTTTGGACGAATTTATGACACACCCTGCATATATATAACCTTTTGATGGAATTATTTTAAAGTTATATAGTGCGTTAGATAAGGCATTAGTTTTCAGGTGTAAATAAAATTAAAATTTAATTGAAGAATATGCGGTAATATGCATACATTATGGTACATTGGTTAAAGATTATCTCATGTGGCATCGTAATCAGAATTACCAGATCAAATTTCAGGTAAGTACGGTGTTTAAAAGCGTTACTAATAAGCCGATTCTATTTTACTTTTTTATTCTTTTATAATTACTAGTTTTGAAAAAAAAAACATCTGTTAGAGCCTTAATCTATAATTGAATATAAAATGTGCGTTTTTTTTTTTTTTTTACTCAAAATGTTAGAGAGGGTTGGAATACAATCTATAATAGGTTAGTCTTCAATGTCAGTTACAAAATTTCCTTTGTCTAAAATATTCATATTGTATTTCATTTAAAATGTAAAAGAGGAATATTTTTGCCATTTTGTATTTATTTCCATGCTTGATATAAATGTAAATAGCAAAAACATATTTTCTTATCTCAGGTTTAAAATAGTTTTTCCATATTATTTAAGCAAACGAACAAATTTTCGACGCCAGTTATATTTAAGTATATTACTCTCTCAAAAGTTTATTCTTACAAAGATGAGGTTTCAATTTCGAAAAGAGCTATGAATAGCAATAAGGCAATCATATATACAGGTTTTCTGATAATGTAGTGTCATAAGAATGATCTATTTATAAGCCACATTGTGCGTTTAAATTGAATTCCTTTACACTTTACTGTGATGATACTCTTCGATTATTTTGCTTAATATCTCTTTTAAAAACTTCAGAAGGAAAGAAAGTCATAAATATATTCTGTTGGTATTTACTTTTTATTATAAATGGAGTTTTTTTCTCGTGCTATAAGAAGAAAAATTGGGAAAACATATCAGAATTACGTTTTTCTTTAAGTGTAAATAGATTGTGTGGTTAATTAGATTAAGCATCGTTTAATTAGAAATTCGTAGAAGTAGATCAATGCGATTTTTATGCGAAAAAGAAAGAGATAAAGACAGAGTGAGAGAGATTTATATTAATCATCCCTAGCAGACCTGTATGACGTTACCTGGAATAATTTGGAAAGTTTAGAATTTACCTTCGTGCAAAATTTCGCCTGTGAGCTTTGGTTTGTCCCCGGCATCAACCATTTGCACATTGTTGGTTTTCAACAATTCATTGAATTTAGAATTTTTTTTAATGTTGCATAGTTTTTCCAGCAGGGCAGTGACCTCATTGCATACTTGTAAAAAGAAATACCTCATACCGAATGGCGTCGCTTGTCGTGCAAAATTGTACCGTTTCAAAGGAAATCTCAAACTCCTTGCTCAAAAACATGAAATTTTCTGACACATTTTCTGACTTATTTTTAAATGCAAAAGCATAATATTGGCAGGCTTGACTATTGAAGCGATTTGGAACAAAATAGCGTTTTCCATTTTTTTAATAAATAAATTACTTATAGAGTTGATAAGCTATTATTGTCATATGACGACAAATTTTTCCCCTATCGCGCGCTGCCGCGTCAGGAATTCGGTTCAAAACGCCTACTTTGACAATATTTTCTGAAAGATCTTCTGCCTTTACCAAAAAAGGGAAAACGCAATTCGATTACATAATTTTTGAATAATTCTAACATGTGCAACATTCACGCACACATAGTGCAGGATGAAGCGGGTAAAAAATTCGTAGCACCAAACTGCAAAAAATAATTGTTGATTTTATAGTATAATACTAGCATCCCAGCGGCCAGTCTTATACCGTAAAATTAACAGTATTACTGCTTATTTTACTGTTTGATACGTTAATTTTACGGTATAATACTGACAGCTGGGGTGCCAGTATTATACTGTAAAATCAACAATTATTTTTTGCAGTGCATATTTAGCAGCTTTTGGCGTGAAATTAACAATTAAAAATTCATTACTTTAAAATTAAGTGTATACATAAAATACATATATAAAAGGATTTTTGAAGATAATTTTTATCGGTTCTGTAAATTTGTATATAAAATGCAACAGGTCTAAATGCTAGATGCGAGCGTTACCAAACGTGGTTCCATTGTTAAATTGCTTTTTACTGGAAGCCAATATGGAGATATCCTATTCTTTGATTGGCTGGGGAGCTCTTGTTTTAGAGAAAGATAATCATTAGTATTTTGTTATTTGATAGACTATCTATAATAATAAATAGTTAAATAAAATATGTTATTATGCTTTATTTTGACATAAAATGACATTTATTACACACAATTATTAGATCTGAATGTTTAATAAATATGATGGTATTTATAAAAGTTTGATAAAAAGAAAAGACAATACATTTTCATAACTATTATTAATTTTCCAGATTTTTAATTTTGTCTTTTTTTATATTTATGCTTGTAAATACAACGATTCGCGATGAGAAGGTTTGTTTACTGCATATAAATAAATATATATATAATAAATAAAATAAAAACACGCAATAAAATTTGGTGTGGTGTTTACGGATTCACAAATCTTAGCTTTACGTTATTCCTAAAACTTTACACATCAGTTCAAATCACTGGTGCCGGATTGGGAAATTTTGTTATTCAAAATATCTATCACTTTTCCTAATCCTTCGCCTTATATAATTACAAATATCTGTGTTTAAATAAAGTAAAAATTACAAGTTAGAAAGAGTGGTAGATTTTTTAATTAAAAAATTGGCTATCATTAGCCAAACCAGGTGACCCTGGAATTTATTATTTGATCTTCAAATATTAAATTTCTTAAATTGTTTCACAACTGAAACATATTTTATTAACACAAAATGTAACAACTACCAGTCATTTGGCCAGTACCAGATAAAAGTATTTCAATTCGAACCAGAAAAGTTTTGATAAAATAAATTAAATAAAAATCACGCAGAAATACTTTCAATAATATAAGTTAAATAGTTTTGAATAAAAATTCTAGAATGAAATACTTTTATATAGCTTGAGTAAAATTCCCGGTATGTTTAGTGTTAAATGGAGTATCCCAATTTCCGGCATGTAATCCGTGGAACAATTAAACATGCTTTGTACCTGAAATTTTATTTAATTAAAATGAAACTTCTTCCTGGATTCTAAATGTGATACATATTTGATTTTATTTATTAAATAAAATTTCCAGTGCGAAATACATTTATTTGTTCGGCGGATTATACATCGAAAATTACGCTAACTCTATATTTAGGCTTAACATTCAGTATAATATCTGTGACTGAAAATAGTAATTGTATTCTCGACACGATTTATAACAATTTTCCAAACAGTGTGATAATCAAGGAAAGAAGTTCCGTTTTCGCAACAAGTTTTTCTTTTTATGTTAAGGAACACGATTCCGTGACTGGAATTGAATTTTTATTGAATAATGATGCGAGAATCTTTTGTATTGTGATTGGTAGAACTAACTCCTTCTGGGTAAAAGAAAATCATTATTCCACACTATGAAAATATTTGTCAAAATAAAACAATTGTATACTTATTTAATAGAAATAAGTAAGCTATGTCAAAACTTATTTTCGTACAGACCGCTTGCACTATATTGAATTATAAACTCCGAGTTCAATATAAGCAAAACATTATATAATACATATGTCTTTTTATTGCTATCTATTCCATAAAGTTTTAAGTTTTGTGGGGTTTTTTTTTTTACATTTATTAATTGAATCTATAAAACGACGACAGTGGCTTTTGTATTAACGTGGATCAATGTGAAAAAAAACAAAGAAATATCATACTCATTGTTAGTTGGCTTAACAATTGATACTTATTCGCTTTATTAATATTGCTCTTCTAATTTGAAAAACAAGTTGAACTGTCTTATTGATTAATTTCATATTAATGCAAGAAGAATGTTTTTATATTACAATACTTTTTTTTGTATTAATGACCCCTTTTGTTTTGATAAATAGTTTAATGATTTTTAAAATCTTGTATAATTGGCAAATTAAAAATTCCCCAGTAAAGTATTGATCACATGTAGCAGTAGAAAGCAATACAGAATCATTGATGGTCATTGTTATAGCAAGTCTCTTAAACAGGTTCAATTACATCTAAACACAAAATAAGGAATATTCAGTTTTACACTTGAAATTATATTGGGGCGATATATTCGATTCAAACACGTTAAATTAAATAGTTCGCTTAATCAGATACAATTATGTTCAAACATAAAGTAAAGAATATTCAAAGTTTTTTCAACTGAAGTTACACTGGCACCATATACTCGATATAGAACAGATTCAATAAGCATCTCTTAAACGGATTCAATTATGTCTGAACATAAGGTAAAGAATATTCAAAGTTTTACAAATTACCAATTATAATGGAACAATACATATTCTATCCGAAAGCTGCTGAAAAGTGCTGAAAATCAAATTGTGTTTCTTTTTTCACAAAAATCTAATTTAATTTTTATATTATGTGATTATGAAATTTATTTATTTATTTAATTGTTTAACAATTTCAAATATTTGAATGATTAGAGAATTATGAGAGACAGATGAAATTAAATTAACAAATAAATAAAAAGAAAAGTGCCCAGTTATTACTGAAGACATTGAGCTCACAGGCTATTCACACTAATTGTATATTATACTCTTATTTCAAAGAAATACGCTCCTCGAAAAATAAAGAAACCGACAATAAATTAAGGGGGAATTAGCCCCCCGTTCCCCTCTTTTTACTTAACCAATGAACTCCTAAAACTAATCAGAGAAGCGCCTTATCACAATAAATATACAAATACTATATACAAAATTTGAAGCAAATTGGCTAATTCTACATGAAAAAACCAATTATCTAAATTAAAGGGGGAGGGGATTAGCCCACCGTCACTCACTTTATACTTAACCAATGAACCAACAAAACTAATCAGGAAAGCGCCTTATCACAATGAACCTGTATACAAAATTTGAAGCACTTCGGATAATTCTGCATGAAAAGCCCATTTATCTAAATTAAGGGGGAGGCTTTCCCCCTTTCCCCCCTTTATACTTATCCAATGAACCCCCAAAACTAATCAGGGAAGCGCCTTATCACAATGAATCTATAAACAAAATTTGAAGCAAAACAGATATTTCTATTAAGAGTTATCGCGTTACGTACATACGTACATACGTACATACATACATACATACATACAGAACGGGCGGGCACATTAGCTCTCAGGCTTTGATAGCCTGTGAGCTAAAAAGTACAAAAGCCTTTCCGTTGTTTCAGCTCTTGCCCTATATTGTACTACTTCTTAGAGATACACATTTTAACTATCTTTTCAGCGGATTAAAAAGAATAGTGAAAATAAAACTGAAATTTAACTGATATGTAATCGAACTACATGCTTAAGCACAGAAATAATCAGAATGCAAAAGTCTGCTGTATAGCAAAATCTTGAGTGATGTCTTCGACTATTGAACCCGTGGTGTGTGGATAATATTGTTATGAATTTTGTATATATCTGTAAATATTCCATTTGTTTAAATTTATTTTATTTTATTATTGTGAAATTTGCAGTATTATTAATGTATTTCCTATTGAGCATCATGTAACTCAATGCTAAAGGCCTCAGATGGTTTGCAAGGAAAACAACCTTACACCCTCATCTTTATAATGGAAGTCTATGGTAAAATTGCCAAGGAATGGGTTTATCGCCAAGTTGGCGATGGTTTTGGCGACTTATTTTTGTCGCCAAATTTGGCGATATATCGCCAAATGTCGCCAAGTTGGCGACGGATTTGGCGACTTTTTGTGCAACCACCCCCCCTTATACCTGTACATTGGGATCCTTTCTCGCTTTGGTTCTCTATCGAAAGTTAAAGCACTTTCAGGTAATTTCTAGCATCTGAAAGCTCTGGAATAATCTGGAAAGATCTCTGAAGCCTATATAAGGGACCTCCACCAGTCCAGTTAGTTAGTTGTCTGTCAACTGCGATTGAATTCATACGAGAGTCTTTGCATTGAGAACTGTGTTTCTCGGATCGATTTTGTCGTTGATACGTCGTATTGAACGCATTGTTTCTGTGTGAAATTTTGCTGTGCTTTTATTGGATTTGAAGATTACTGAATATCTTGCAATTTTCAGAAGATATTGGTGTTCGTATTGCACTGTTTATAGTGAATAAAGCCTTTTGATTATTCTTATATATTGGCATCAGTCCTTTCGAACCCCGAGCTCACAACATTTGGTGTCAGGAGTGGGGTTGAATGCCGATTACCAGAGCAATGGAGGCGCAACTGACTAAATTATTGGAGAAATTAGGAGAGATGGATGAGAAAATGACTGCGAACCAGGCTGAAATGAAGAAGGAAATGTCAGCGATGGATGAGAAAATGACTGCAAACCAGGCTGAAATGAAGGAAATGTCGGAAGAAATGATGAAGGAAATGTCGGAAGAAATGAAGAAGGAAATGTCAGCGATAGATGAGAAAATGACCGCAAACCAGGCTGAAATGAAAGAGATGTCGGAAGAAATGAAGAAGGATATGTCAACCAACCTTGGTGAGTTGAAAGAATTAATAGATAATAAAATAACATCTTTAAATGAAAGAATTGACAGCGTGGAAAACAAATTTGAAGGAAGATTTCTGGAAATAGAGGAAAAAGTTCAAAAGACAGCCAATACCGTAGAAGAAAGGATAGAGAGTATAGAAAAGGAGTTGGAAAATGTGAAGAAACAAAAGATAACTGCCGAAAACTATCCCGCCGATCAAGCTATGCTTCCCCGGGCCTCTATTAAACTCTCGACCTATGACGGAAAATCCTCATGGCCAGTTTTTAAGACACAATTTGGGATCGTAGCGGACGCCAATGGATGGGATTCCCAGACAAAGGCTTGCCAGTTAGCTGCTTTTCTACGAGCTGATGCTGCCGATGTCCTACAGACTTTGCCTGCAAATGAACCGCTGGATTTTGAAACGCTCGTCAGTGCCTTAGAATTACGCTTTGGCGAGAAATGCATGAAGGAATATAGCAGACTCCAGCTCAAGTCGCGACAGCAGAAATCCACTGAATCCCTGCAAGAGCTTGCTACGGATGTCGAGAGGCTTTCACATCTTGCTTATCCTGACTGTCCGACTGAAATTAGAGAAAGCTTGGCTCTGCAGCATTTTATTGATGGTGTGCGTGACTCTGAGATCCAGAAACAACTCCGGATTGCAGATCTCAGTGACTTAAAAGGGGCTTTAGTTTATGCCCTGAAATTCGAGGCAGCCCAGCAAGCTACAAGGAAAGATCGACACTTTGTGCGAGTAGCCAACATGCCTGAGACGTCGGATAGAGCTGTGGAGCATTTACAGCAGCAGGTGAAGGACATGATGAGGCAGATGAACTCCTTGATGGACAACAAAACTGGCAGAAAGATCAAGTGCTGGAAATGCGGTGGAGAAGGCCATATTCAAAGAAACTGCCTAAAACGACCCAGCACAGAAGGTAATAGCTCCCCACGAACGGCGGAGCAGGAAAACTAATTAATGGCCATCTCGCGGGGCGGAGGTTGCCAGATTTCGAGAAGCCCCATTATCAAGTGTGTCAAATTTCTGCAAGAAGTTGCGGCGAGAACGGAGTTTTTATAGTCGGGCGTGTGAATGATTTGCCCTGTAATATGATCATCGATACAGGAGCCAATGTGACCATCATTCGGAAAGATCTAGCTCACCGGCTAAAGGAAAAACTCCTCTGGACCCCGCCCCGTGTTATCCTTCAAACCGTGACCGGGGATAAGATCGACATACATGGAAGAATGAAATTGAAAATAAAGTTTGGGAACGCCGCTTACCATCATACAGTCTATGTGGCCGATATTTCAGACCCTTTCATACTCGGACTGGACTTTTTAAAAGAGCATGGATTTATACTGGACTTTAAGAATAATGAGTTACGCTCTGCTCAAGAAGATGTCACTATTTTCAAACTTGGAAATGAGTCCGGGTCTATTCAACGGATCACAGCCAAGGCAGATGTTATCATCCCTCCTCGGACCGAAATGATGATACCTGGATTAACTGGAAACGAAAGAATTTTCCAGTATGGCTTGACTGGATATCCTGAGAAGAGCCCAAAGGGAGTGCTAATAGCATCAGCGCTGGTAGATCTGTCGAGAGATGTGATCCCTGTGAGGATGGCGAATGTAAGTGAAAAGTCTAGAACTATCCAGAAGGGTGAAGTGCTTGCTACCTGTGCTCCAGTCACCTGTGTTTGCAAAGACCCGAGCTTGACCTTGTCGGAGCCGCCTACAAGTTTAACACCTGAAATTGGACGAAATGAGAATTTATCTCCTGAGCAGAGACATGCCGCAGAAAGACTGTTCCAGGAATTTACGGATGTGTTTTCACAAAACGAGAATGATATAGGTCGCACTTCTCTGACACGTCATAGAATTGATACTGCCGACCATCCACCGATTAAACAGCATCCAAGACGCTTGCCGTTTGCAAAACAAGAAGAGGTTTCTAAGCTCTTACGAGAGATGCAGGATAGTGACATCATCGAACCGTCATCAAGTCCGTGGGCCTCTCCCATCGTGTTGGTCCGAAAGAAAGATGGCTCCACAAGATTTTGTGTGGATTATCGTAAACTTAACGATATCACGAAGAAAGACAGCTATCCTCTACCAAGAATAGACGACACGCTAGATACTCTTTCAGGACATAAATGGTTTTCCACGCTGGATTTGAAGAGTGGATATTGGCAAGTAGAGATCCATCCTGATGACAAAGAGAAGACCGCATTTACTACTGGACAAGGACTTTGGCAATTTAAAGTTATGCCGTTCGGGCTCTGCAATGCTCCAGCAACGTTCGAGCGCCTCATGGAGACAGTGTTAAAAGGTCTGACTTTTGAAGCTTGTCTCATCTACCTAGATGATGTCATCATTGGTGGCCGCACGTTTGAAGAACATCTAGAGAATATTCGAAAAGTGTTAACGAAGCTAAGAGCGGCGAATTTAAAGCTGAACCCTTTGAAATGCAAGTTCTTCCAACGAGAAGTATACTATTTAGGACACATCATCTCAGCTGAAGGTGTTCGAACAGATCCTGAAAAAGTGTCTGCAGTAAAGCACTGGAAACGTCCGGAAAATGTCCATCAGTTGCGAAGCTTTCTGGGACTATGCACTTATTACAGAAAGTTTGTACAGGGGTTCTCCAACATCGCAAGACCCTTGCATAGGCTCACTGAAAGCAAACAGAAGTTTCTATGGACACAAGAATGCGACAATTCATTCCAGTGGCTGAAAGAAGCTCTCACATCCTCTCCAGTCCTTACCTATCCAGACCCCGACAAACAATTCATTGTGGACACGGATGCCAGTCAGGAAAGTGTCGGCGCTGTACTTTCCCAAGAAATAGATGGCCAAGAACGAGTCGTAGCATACTGGAGCAAATGTTTATCGAAACCAGAGCGGAATTATTGCGTCACTCGTAAGGAGTTATTAGCTATAGTGAAAGCCATAGAACACTTCCATCACTACCTCTATGGCAGGAAATTTCTCCTTCGTACTGACCACGCATCCCTAACATGGCTGATGAATTTTAAGAACCCAGAGGGCCAAGTAGCCAGATGGATACAACGACTCCAGGAATACGACTTTGACATCAGGCATCGCAAAGGCTCATCGCATGGAAACGCCGATGCCCTATCAAGAAGACCGTGTCCCGAGAGCTGTCGCTATTGTTCCAGAGCGGAGAGCAAGTATAATCCCGAATATGTCATACGCCAGACGAAGACTTCACTATTGACGCCACCAGATCCCTGGAGTGATGAGAAGATTCGAGAAGATCAAATGGCAGACTCTGAGATCAAACCAATCTTGGAGTTATTAGAATCTTCTAGCACGAAGCCCAGTTGGAAAGACATCTCGACTTACAGTCCTACGACGAAGCAATATTGGGCTCTTTGGAACTCTCTCCACGTCAGGAATGGTGTCCTGTTCCGAAAATTCGAATCGGAAGATGGGAAGACATCTCGGTGGCAGTTGGTACTTCCTCGATCCCGAATCCCAGAGGTCCTCAAGGAATTACATGGCAGTCCCACTGGTGGCCATTTTGGAGTCATGAAAACATTACACAGAGTCCGAGAGCGCTTCTTCTGGGGAAAAGCGAGAGCTGACGTCGAACGATGGTGCAAATCTTGCGATGCATGTGCAGCTCGGAAAGGACCAAAGAAACGTAGCCGAGGAAGACTACATCTCTACAATGTAGGAGCACCTTTCGAACGCATCGCCCTTGACATCCTAGGCCCTCTGCCAAGAAGTGCTGATGGCAACAAATACCTCCTTGTTGTCATGGACTACTTCACGAAATGGCCTGAAGTTTATGCCATCCCTGATCAAGAAGCTTCTACGGTTGCGGATGCCTTGGTACACCAGTGGATATCAAGGTATGGAGTCCCCCTTCAAATGCATTCTGACCAGGGGAGAAATTTCATCTCTGCTGTGATTGAGGGTCTCTGTCAACTTCTCGGAATGGACAAAACTAGGACGACGCCTTTACATCCACAATCGGATGGCATGGTTGAGAGATTTAATCGTACCATCCTCAACAATCTCTCACTGCTAGTCTCAAGAAACCAACAAGACTGGGACCAAAAACTTCCCTTGTTTCTTCTCGCCTATCGCAGCGCCGTCCATGAAACAACCGGCTATTCCCCGTCTCAGATGCTTTTCGGTCGTGATCTTCGTCTACCTTGTGATCTGATTTTTGGTCGCCCTCCAGATGCGCCTTCATCGCCAGAGGGATACGTGCAGAATCTCCAGGCACGATTTGAAGACGTCCACAACTTGGCTCGAGAGCGGATCAATATACAGACGGAGAAGATGAAGACCAGGTACGACACGAAAGCCACGGGACATCAATTCAAAGAAGGTGACAAGGTTTGGTTTTATAATCCGACTCGACGTAAAGGACTTTCTCCCAAACTGCAATCGCACTGGGACGGTCCTTATACAGTCCTAAACAGACTGAACGATGTCGTAATTCGGATCCGAAAGTCACCAAGTTCGAAGCCTAGAGTCGTTCATTACGACAGGCTGGCTCCATACTATGGCCATAGTACTTAGTTCATTGATTGTAGATAGTGTAATGTAAATAATGTAAATTAGTATGACCATGGTCTTGTATATAAATTAATGTAATTATTTATTTTGCTTAGCATTATCATTATTATTGTTATTATTATTTAAATACTTGTATGTAATAATGTCTATGCTTTAATTTTATTTTATTTTTAAATAAGTGTATATTTTGTATAATTCAGCATCATGAATGTGTTTTGAATAGTATAGCATTTGTTGGTAACGGGTTTGCTTTCCGATCAAAGGTTGAACTGCCCGGGACGTGCAGTCCTTGACAGGGGGGCAATGTTATGAATTTTGTATATATCTGTAAATATTCCATTTGTTTAAATTTATTTTATTTTATTATTGTGAAATTTGCAGTATTATTAATGTATTTCCTATTGAGCATCATGTAACTCAATGCTAAAGGCCTCAGATGGTTTGCAAGGAAAACAACCTTACACCCTCATCTTTATAATGGAAGTCTATGGTAAAATCGCCAAGGAATGGGTTTATCGCCAAGTTGGCGATGGTTTTGGCGACTTATTTTTGTCGCCAAATTTGGCGATATATCGCCAAATGTCGCCAAGTTGGCGACGGATTTGGCGACCACCCCCCCTTATACCTGTACATTGGGATCCTTTCTCGCTTTGGTTCTCTATCGAAAGTTAAAGCACTTTCAGGTAATTTCTAGCATCTGAAAGCTCTGGAATAATCTGGAAAGATCTCTGAAGCCTATATAAGGGACCTCCACCAGTCCAGTTAGTTAGTTGTCTGTCAACTGCGATTGAATTCATACGAGAGTCTTTGCATTGAGAACTGTGTTTCTCGGATCGATTTTGTCGTTGATACGTCGTATTGAACGCATTGTTTCTGTGTGAAATTTTGCTGTGCTTTTATTGGATTTGAAGATTACTGAATATCTTGCAATTTTCAGAAGATATTGGTGTTCGTATTGCACTGTTTATAGTGAATAAAGCCTTTTGATTATTCTTATATATTGGCATCAGTCCTTTCGAACCCCGAGCTCACAACAATATGAAAGCATCACTTTTAATAAATTTCAAAACTTTACTTACATAATTCATAGTTTTCATATAAAAATGTTTTTTTGTATTGTTAGTGAGCAATCTAAATATATCCATTACATGCAAAAATTCTATTAGAGTTTTCAATTAAAAATGATTTTCACTTATGTTCCATAACACGGGAAGCCCTGGTTATATCCCCTGATATTAATAAAATAAAGTTTTTGTCTGTGTGTGTACGTGTCTGTTTCTTGTTGCCGATGGCTAGAGAAATGCATCGCACGTAGAAGTACATGAATTTGGATAAGGATAGACGAAGACAGGTTCCAATGCATCTGAGATTCAGATTTGTTTATTATTAGCCGAGATATTAATTAAAATCCTCATCAAATGCTAATGAACGAGCTTCGATTTGTCCTCAGTTCATCGTCATTAAGCAAGAAAATATATTTCTTAATTGCATCAGCCTTTTATTAACATTATCGACTTTATCAGATATCAGGAACTGATAATTCCATGTAATATGTTCCCTTCTTCTGTGAAAATAATCTAAACTTTAACATATTTTCGTTAACTAATGAAAATTCCTTTATTTTAACAAATAACAAACTACTACGAAATAATAATTTTCTTTCTCCGAAAAGAAATCCCCAGCCAATCACAGTAGAGATTATCTATCTGCAGTAATCAAGTACCATTGTCATGTTCTATAAAATTAATTAATAAAATTCTTGAATACAAAAAATCTTCAACTAATAAATAACAATAATTACTTTTGATTAGATCAGACTTTTTTTAATGTTATCAAATTTATTGGATATCTAGAACTAATAATTCGGTGTGGTATATGTCATTCTTCTGTGGAAACAACTAGCACAATAGCAATTTTTCATTAAGTAATAAAAATTCCCTTATTCTAACAAGTAACAACATACTATGTAATAATAATTTTCTTTCTCCAAAAAGATTTTCCCTCAGCCAATCACAGTGGAGAATGTTTCCACGCTGTTATTCAATAAGAATGCAATTCCAGTCACAGATTCGTATTATTTAATATAAAAAAGACACATTCTGCAAAAACAAAACATCTTTCCTTGATTGTCAGACAGTTTGGAAAATTCATTAAAAGAATCGTGACGAGAATACAGTATCTCAAGCAAAATATTTCATGCTTAATGAATGTTTAGGCGAAATGCAAAATTAATATACATTTAATTACATATGCGGAAGAAGAACACAATTACGCATAAAAAATGTAATTACAGAGTTAGTAGATTGTTATATTCTGATTTGCTACTGGAAAAAAAATGCATGTGTATGATAGATTTGTTACTTTTATAAAAAATGTCAATGTAACAAAATAAAAACGTAAATGAAAGAGATATAATTAAAATATATTACAGTAAAATCGCTAAATAACGGATATTTTAGGATTTTGTAACTTGTCCGCCTTTTGGAGGTGTCCACTATTAAAAGGTAAAAGCATACAAATATGGTATAGGTGACGGGGATCGAAAAAATGCTCGCTAAAAAGAGATGTCCGCTTGACGAGAGTGTCCGTTATGAAGGTTTTTACTGTATAATAGAAGCAGTTTAATAAATTCCAAATGAAAGAAACATCCGCTGGAACTAACTTCTCGGGGATTTGTGACGGCGACGTTCGTTAGCCTGATTTATAAAGATCTTCTGCGAACATTCTCCCAGAATTCGTACATTCAGATTCCGTATATAAAGCATCGAACAAACGACGTTCTTTTTCGTCGCTACGTTTGATGTGGTCAGGGGTTCCTTTTTTGGGGGAAAAGGCCAGGGACCTTATTTACAAGGTTTTGTCGGAGATCCGTTATAAAGACATCTTTATACTCTGAGCTATGTTTTCATTTTGCATCTCTAAGTTTCTGTGGTTGTAGATGAGGCGGAAGAATTAGGTTTCTTTTGTCAGTTTACGTGATAAATTAATGAGATTCAATAAGTAGTTTTTTTTTTTTTTTTTTTTTTTTTTTATAATATAAAACGCGAGGCTTCAGCTGCGATATTTGGTTGTTTGCAGTGAGCTTTAGCCTAAATTCAAGGTCAACTAAGCTGTGTTTCTTAAATGGTAAGATTTAAGATTTTATCATTATTACTTAGAATAAAGTTTGTTCTAGGATCACGTATCCTAAGTAGTTAAAGAGATTTAAAAATGAAGTTTATGTGCTGTTTTCAAGACAAGGGTGAAAGTATGTGAATTGGTATTCTTAGCCACCTTTTGCGTTAAATAGTAATTTGAGAGTGGCTTTAAGGGTAGTTATTTTGAAGTGTTCAGGCTCTTTAAACGTTTAATATTAATGTAAAGAGTTGGAGGTCAAATTGTTTAATTTACCATTTATTTTCATAATGCGTTCCCTTTTTCATCTCAATAAACTTTTGTTATTATAGTTAAATTTAAAACTGAGTTCTTATTTTTGACTTCCAAATAAGGATGTGATTGAAAGAAATACCATAGGGTATCCATATAAACTACTATACATTTCTGCAAAAAATATGTGAAAAGTTGTGGCATTATTTTTTTCTCTTACAAACAAAAATTTTGAAACTGAATTGCCCTTATATAAAGTTTCAAATTTCATTCGTGCTCATTTACTAAGCTATTTTGATTTCTACACTAAACATGTATGTTGCTATTGCATTTTGCACTTCTTTTTTGGCATTGTAAAAGACGTTTTTAAATGAACCATTTTTCCCTTAATGACCCTTTTAATAAAATTTTGAAATAGCTATTTGCTGAAAGAATATAACGTCACTTGGATTTTGCATGGTCGTATTAAAGAAAGAAAAGGGTTTTTTAGATTGGCTATTTAAAAAGCCATTAAGTAAAATATTTTTTAATTACTGCTTTTTTCAATGCAGGAGTGCACTATAAATCTTGCATTAACGCTGCTCAATTCAATAAATATCACAAAGTCTGAAAAAAATTATGTTTTTATCATCGACATAAACTGCGATTTAATTAAAAAAAAAAAATTCACATCACACTATACTTAATAATCTGAATACTTTATATTTATCTACACATATCCTTTTTCATATCCTGCTATAAGTGTCAAATTATTTCCTGTTGCCTTTCATGATGGTTTTATTTTTTACATTCTTTGACACCCAGAAATTTAGTGACAGGAAAAGAACAAAATTTTTAACACCTATTTCCTCTTAAACATAATTCATTTCAATGCATTCTATGACACATTCTTAAACTATTTCCTGAAAACGAATATCTTCACAGGATTTAATTTTCTAGAAAATTTTCTATAAAACTTTCATTTTTTGTATGTTTCAAGTGCTCTGTTGGAAATGATGAATATATTTTTAATGACATCGAATCGATCAATTCTCCTGAAAGTTAAATGAAGAAATTCTTTTGAACTTCGTGTACCTTTAAATAATTTCTGTTGCAGTATTTTTGATGGCATGCATTTCGTATATTTTAAATTAATTCAAACTCTTTATTTATAAATTTTATTTAATTGCTTGAAAATTTGAGATATACAACTATATCAGACGGTGAAACATGGTTACGTTTTGTATACGTTCACATTACGTTTTCTTTTTTGAATTATATTATTTTTTCAGTCATTTTTTGTAATTCTCTTCTGAATTTATATTATTTTTTTTAAAAAGCTATACTTTAACAATTTAAGTTACTAAAAGATTGTATGGCTTTGATTAAGACTTTTATTTAACTTTAAAACAATATTTTAATGATTTTATTATTGTATTTTCGGTAATAATATTAATACTAACTAATAATTATAATAAATTTATAACTAACTAAAAGTAATAATAATGCATAGATGCATACACGTATGCGTGTGCTTGTTTACGCATATTGAAGCAACAACAAATAGTCCGAATTTTTCTATGTATTGAGATTTTTAAGAGGGTTCTTTATTTATCAAGTCACGAAAAGTTTTAATATAATAGGGAAAATATTGCTTTTTCAACGTCATACACGTGCATAAAAATTTTTATGACTTGAAGCTACTAAAACTGTCTGCACTTTTATTTTGTGTGGAGCACAGATCTAACAAGGAATGTCTCCTTAAGAGCATACTCAGAATATTTTGAAAAAAGGCTAATGAAACTACTCATGTACGTAATAAAGGATCAGACAAATTTAACTGAGGAATCCCAGTAGAACTGAATCCCAGTAGAAAATCTGTAAAAAGTAAATAAATAAATAAATAGTTCCAAGTATTTGGCGCAAAACACTCTCCTTCCTCGCCAAATGCAAGCGGATTTAGTGAATCTGAAAATTGCTGGTTAAATGAACGTTTAAATTCGCAGTACTTTATGAATTTAAACTTGAACGATTAACTAGTTTATTACTTTTTCTATAAGCTTATATAATGTCTATACAAGTTGTGTGTTGCTAAAGTTATTTAATTTTACACGGTTTAACCGGCTGTATAAGTTTTAATTGTATTTTAACAGTAACTGCCCGATTAAGATATTGCCCGATACTCTCATTATACATTTCGATATTGAATAAGTAGTTGTTTCCATGGCAACAAAAATTTTCTCTTGTTGTTTCTGACACTAACAATAACGAAATCAAAGTTACAGTGCTCAGAATTGGTCATTAAGTTTTAGTTTGAAATATTTTTAATGAATTTTGTTCTTAATCGTGGAATACGATCGTTAATGCCCTTTATATGTAGAAATAAATGTATATGACATCACCATAGTTATAAAAATGTATTTATTTAAGTTAAACTTACTTAACTAGTTCAGTAAGAAGAGTAAAAAAAGTTTTTTTCACAAACAAATTTTTTTCATAAAAGCGGTTTTTTTATTTCATTGTGTCGCCAACTAGAGATAAGTGGCATAAAACACGAAATTTTCATCATTTTTTTACGGGCGTTATATCGAATTTCCGCAGCAATTTTTTTAAAAACATATATATCCTCATGAGAAGAATATTCTGTAATTTATTTCAAATTTTTCTGAGTATGTGCTCATGGAGACCTTCCTTCTAAGAACACATTAGGCGACCTAAAAAGAAATCAGAATGTATTATTTAAATTTTTTTATTTCTGATTTTATGGAAAAGCGCATATACGGTGTAAATCATGCAACAACTAGTTGAAATGTAAAAAAAAAAAAAAAAATAGAATTTTATTTCTTCTTATTGCTGAGATTATTTTGCCTCTATAGAAAACATGTATGTTGTTATTGCTGCTCCTCACTTTCCTTTTTTTCACTGAGAGAGTTCATGTATAAGTAATTATCCACTAATGTAACAAATACGTGAAAAATTACATCTTTCCATTTTATAACCGGATGTTAACAAAGGAATTGGCATAAATCGTTTGTATGTATATATGCTATGGTTACAGTAAACATGATTAATCCGGTGATTATGTATAATTACCGGGGATTATTCATAATCACCACTAAAATTGGTAAATGTGATAAAATTATTGAATATTTATCAAATTTTTAGTTAATTTATAAAATCCCCAACTCGTAATGGGGAATGTTATAAAAGCCCATAACTTTACCAAAATTCATTCAGTTTGCGCCTTTGCATTTACTTAAATTTGTGTGATAGTTGTCAAAAGAAATCAAAAGTACCCAAGAAAGGACCTATTGTTAGGACAACACATGAACTTTCAACACATGAACTCGAGATACCAGGTAGACCTAATTGACATGTATACATAAATTACTGACCGCTACTTGAATGAATTTCATGCATTCTAGAGATTGCTGTACAGTGAGTTTCATGCGTCCAGTGATGATTTTTTTTTCGGTTAATGTACGCAAAGGGTACATACTATTTAAAAATATTCATTTTTTGGAATTAAGATCTCGTTACTCCACAAAATAATCCGAATTTATTACATTCCCCATTACGAGTTGGGGATTTTATAAACTAACCGTTAAATTTGAACCGTTAAATATTCAATAATTTATCACATTTACCAAGTTTAGTGGTGATTATGTATAATCACCGGTAATTATACATAATCACCGGTTTATTACATTTACCATAACATATATATTTTTCGTGTATAACTATTGAACGGATGCTCGCTGTAATTTTCAAAATTCCTCTTTTGTTGCAGAAAGATCGTTCTGGTGGGGGTCCAGTTTCAATTTCATTAGGATTCAAAAATGATCTGTGTGTCGTTTTGTCTAACTTTCGTAAAAATTTATCATTCGTTACGAATTTTGAATATGGTGTTAAGGTAAGCAACGTTGCTTAATCTTTTTACTTTTCGAACACATAGTGTAAGAAAAATATTGTAATCAAGTATAATATGTGCCTGTGTGAGTGAACACTATAACTTCCAAACGGTACTTTCAATATAGATGACTAATACATGGCGAGTAAACATACTCGCCATTTGGCGATTATGTTTATAGACCCAAGAATTGTACAGATTTTGTAAAAATCGGCCAACGAATTAGGTATTTATTTCATTTTTAAACCCTTTTCCAACCGATTCTATAAGAAAAATCATCAAGGAAATGTGACAGAACATAAGTGATAAATCTTGCGTCGAAGTAATCAAGCATTGGTGGCTTTGGGGAAAAGTATCTAGTTTCAAAAGGTGAGGTCCAGTGGTCGAATCTAACTAATTCCATTGTGTTAGTAATTTATAAAATTTCCGTTTTGCCCTTACACAGTTAAAAATCTGCAACAAACTGCCCTGTCATTCAACCGTTTGTATAGATAATGGTTACTTAACAAAATTATAAAGAATTCATATTAATCAGAATAGAAATAAATTGTGGTTATGTAACCATTTTCTATAAAAAGGGTTGGATGACTAGACAGTTTGCTGCAAATTTTCAGCAGTACGGTGTTCGAAATGTCGAGTGGAGTCCCTCGAGATTTTTTAAAACAGTCATCTTATAGTGACGGGCTATCCAACCAGGCTCCCACGGGCGCCCTGAAGCCCTTTGAAAGATTTCCTGGCGCGCGCCCTTTCGAATATTTCACTTTACTAGCTTTTTTTTTTATGTAAAATCCATTTTATAAAATACGTTTTAAATCCATAATGTTTGCATGCTTTTTTGTTTTACTGTAGACATTACCAATATTTTTGGCTATTTACCCAACAATAGTTTTTGAAATAGACCCTCTCAGGAAAATGTAATTTTAAATTCACTATGATTTATATATATTCTGCAATTTATTTTTACAATGGACTGGCTATAAATATGATATGTACACTGTACAAAATTAAGAGAATTTTCAGATTTGGTCCAGAACTACTGGACAGATTTTAATGAAATTTGGTATGAACATAGTTTGATATAATGCAAATAAAATAATCATTGAAACAGTTAGTTATAATGCACACACATAACCACGCGTAAGACTCATCAGCGTCGGAAGATAAAGAACAGAGCTTACAGTATTGAACAGAAAATGGGTTAATAGGGAGTATGGTCCCCTCTTACAGTTATACAGCTCTCACAACGTGAATTCATACTACAAAACAGGCAGTTTATGAATCCCTGTGGCAGTTTGTCCCATTCCTCGAGCAACGCTTTCAGGCACTGGCTGGTTCTGAGAGATGGAATGCGAGTTGCAATTGCCCTCCCCAAAACATCTCTGACTTGCTCTATGGGATTTAGATTGAAGATTTGTCTGGCCAATCCATCCGGTAAATATCCTCACTTTCCAGAAATTTGTCAACCAGATGAGCTCTATGTGGACGCGCGTTTTCGTCCATTAATGAAATCAGTGCCAACTGCATCCGTGAAAATGCGAACATAGTGCTCCAAGATCTTATCCCTATACCTCACACCAGTCACAGGGGCTCTTTTAAAGACATGGATGTCTGTGCGGCCGTCTAACATGATTCCTGCCCAGACCACCAACTGCCATAATGGTAAATTTCTCGAACATTGAAGGGAAGGTAGCGGGTCCCTGATTTTCTGAATATGAAAGTACGGCGAGAATCAGTTGTTAGACTGAACCGGAACTCATCAGTGAAGATTACGGTTGACCACTGCACCAATCTCTATAATCTTTGCACCATGCTAAATGGATTCTCCTGTTTTCAGAAGTGAGCGGGACACAAACAGCAGGTGTTCTTGCAAATAGGCCTCTCTTATAAAGTCTTCTGGAAACAGTAATCCTTGAAACTCGGCTTCCTGTGGCCGAATAGAGGTCACGAGAGAGCTGCGAATTTGTATCATGCCTGTTACGCCTCCCTGCAATTGATAAATAACGATTTTCATTGGTCGTTGTGGCTCTTGGACGACCTTGTCCATCCAGGCATTCTCTCGATGGATCCGGTATCCTGAAACTGTTTCCATAAGTTGGACACGATGCTGGGCATTACATCGAACTCTCTACAAATCTGGACTTGAGACTGACCTGCTTCTAACCTCCCCATGATTCGCCACCTCATTCCATGATCTAAACGTCGGTGGTTACTCATTTTGACTGTTTGAATTTGAATTCAACCGATTTCTGCAAAATACACCCAGAAATTCACCGAAATGTGCGAGCTAACAAAATGCGGAGTTTGCCACGCTCGCTTATAAAGCCTCTACCTCTACTATCTCCTCCCACACACACGTTTACGCTTTCGACACACAATACTTGCATCTTTCTTTGAAGCAGTGGTTTTACATTTTTCATAAAATTCGACAAAATATGTAAATTCTCTTAATTTTGTACACCAGTGTATGTTTGACGTATGAAATGTGTGTGTGCCTTTCGAATGATTCCTTTTATGAGGTTTTTTTATTTTAAAAATTCTTTTTTTTAAATGTTTTATTTTATATCATTGACATTTGCATGATTTACCATTGTTTTAAGATTTTCGCTCCTTACCTTACAAAAGTTTTTGCGATAAGCCCCTCTCAGCGAAATGTAATTCTAAATTTTCTGTGACTCATATATTTTATTTGCAGTTTATTTTTGCACGGGCGTGGCTACTACTGTGAGATGTAAATGCATCGTAAAAGACGTGTGTGTATCGCTAACATTACCAAAGAGACATAATTTTATATGTTTGCAGTCATGTGAATAATGGCGGTCTTCATTATTTGCCAACAACATTGAAAGGTTGGACAAGCATGGTACAGTGTATAATTTTTTTAACAGGGGTAAAATATTTTTTTTATTATTATATTATCGCCTACTACGCGTCTAATTCTCTTTACTTACAATTTTATTCGCACTTATTCCTAAGGCTAATTAATCTGGCCTAAACATTAAGCATATGTGATGCTACTGCTATTTCGCATTTTTCTTCTCCTTCCATTGAAAAGAGTATTCTTCAATGAAACACTTCTTTCATAATAAGCCTTTTAATGGCTAACTCTGTAACAACTATATTATGCTAAAATTTTATAACTACTTGAGTTTTTATTTACTTGGTTTTGAACTCAGTATTCATCGTAGAATACCTGTTTTTTTATTTGCTTTTTAAAAGCTTTATTTTAAAGGAATTTTTTTTTTTTTTTTTTTTTTTTTTTTTTTTTAGAAACCGCTTTTAGACAGTATTTACATCTTATAAGTAACCATCATGCTAAATTTCAAGTTTTTAGTCCCAGCAGTATCACAGAAATTGGAATTTAAGAGCGTTTTATGATTCTGCACCCTTTTACATTTCGAATTTTTTAGAAATTATTCTGTTGCGAGCGTTTACGTCTTAAGTAAGAATCATGACAAGTTTCAAATTTCTATTCTTTACAATTGCAAATTAATCGTAATGAACGTTTTTAGAGCCTTTTCTTCTCATTTCACTCTTGTAAAGTTGGAATTTTTTAGAAGCCGTTCTTTGCGAACATTTACATCTTACAAGTAACTAGTATGCCAAATTTCCAGTTTTTAGCTCCAACAATGTCAAAGAAATCGCAATTTTAGAATGTTTTTATTCCTGCACCATTTACATTTCAAGTTGTTTAGAAACTGTTCCGTTCAAACATTTACGTCTTAAAAGTAACAGCCATGTCGAATTTGAAGTTTCTAGCCCCATTTCATATTTTTAAATTTCGAACTTTTTAGAAACAGTTCATATCGAGTATTTACACTTTAAAAGTAACCACCACACCAAATTTCAAGTTTCAAGCCCCAACAATATCACAGAAATTGAAATTTTAGTACTGTTTTTGCTCCTGCACATTTGGGGTTGTTGTACCGACATAAAATATAGCTTTTGTTGGAGAAAAGATGGTCACCAGCATTTTGCCACCATTATTTATTTAATCGACTTGGCAGTTCCAGAGATTACCCCCTACAAACTAACACACAAACATTACTTCTTTGGAATATCAGTATAGATATGGATATGAATCACAAAATCTATAAGAACTTATACTTTTATCTGTCACACAAAATTGTGATTTTATATATTTTTTTAATGCTTCACATCAAACTAAGCTTAACCCATTTGTTCCGAGAATTATTTCTCGGGTTTTTTTTTTAATTGCTTAATTGCTACTACATTTTTGAAACAGTAATATTCGCTTTATTTAATTTGTCATTAAATAATACATTGAATAAGATGAATATATTTATATCTCAAAGTAGTACCAATCAAGCAATCTGAATATAAAGAATCTGCCCAAGTGCCAACTATGCAGCCATTCGGATAATATGGGTTAATAATCGCAAAACTTTATATTTTTCTAATCAAAAATATTTGTAACGTGTTATAGATGAAGGCACGAGTGGAAGAAGATGTCATGTCACACATTTCTTTAAAATTGTTTTATTTCATGGATGAAGATATTGCACATAGTGTGTTAAATGTGGCGCGACATATCAGCTTATAGCGGCGCCATCAGTGTAATCGCGCATGCATTATAAACCTCGACCTGTGCCAGTAGACGGCCAAAAATTTTGCGCATTTGTTGAACTAACTCCAACGAGCCATTCATTAGGGAAGTAAAAAAAATTCTAGTTGAATTATTAAGATGGAACAAAGATAAATACACATCGCAGATACATCATTTCAGCCATTGAAAATTATCCAAACTTCTTGAAATCGATTGATTACAGATGATGAAACATGGTGTTTATAGCAAGATCCTAAAACAAAGTGAGAATGAATGTCAAAAAAGTCACCATAAGCCAAAAAAAACAAGAAAAGTTCCATCCAAAATGAAAACAATACCCATTACATTCTTCGGTAGTAGGGGCATTACAAACAATTTGTTTCAACTGGAGAATTACTGGTGAGTATTATCAAAATGTTTGGAAGCATTTGATAGCCAGGATTTATCGCATTCATTCAGAATATCGATACGAAAACAGTTGGTGTTTGTTGCATGATAATACACTCCATCACTGGTCATCTATTGGCCGTAGATTTTTGGCAAAACATAATGCGTGTGTTCAACGCACAGGCATTCTTTTCATCCCCCTTACTCGGCTGCGTGTTGAATCATCCACGATATTCGCCTGTGTGATGATTCATCCACCTTATTCGCCTGTCTGTCGATTCATCCACCTTATTCGTCTGATTTAGCACCCTGCGAGTTCCCTTTTTTCCATAATATAAATGAACTTAAAAGGGAATTAATCTCATGATATTTCAACCATACAAACAGCGTCGATGCGTGCTTTGAAGGCAATTCCGCAAAGTAAACTGGGACAAGCATTCGATTCTTTATTAAATTGCTGTAACAAGTGTATTGAATCCGAAGGAGCTTATTTTGAATAAAAAGACCAAAATAAATAATAATTTTTACTGTTTCTATTCCATTTTAACAACTCAGTCTTAAAACTTCTTTGGCACACTGTGTAAGGTAATCTATCATATGCTGAAACAAAATAATAACTATTATTAAAGGTGTGAGAAATTATTTTTTAAATTTCATATATTTATATTTAATAATTAAAGTAATGATAAGCATTTTTAATGTTTAATAATCTAATCTTAATAAGTTATTCTGAAATGTTAGTATCACCTGTTAGAGTTTTAAACATATACTACTAAGAAGAAGAAAAACAATTTTAAAAAATCTACACCAAAAAGCTTCAGTTATCTCGAAATTTATTTTTTTTTTCTTACATAATAACTTTTTTAACTCGTGCCTTCATTGTCAACAGCCTTTCGTAATTTTTTCATATACTTGACACCAGTAATTTAGTGACAAGAAAATAACAAAATTTTAAATGCCTATTTCCTCTTAAACATATTCTATTTCAACGCATTTAATGACACAATTTTAAACTATTTCCTGGAAAAACGGAGTATCTTATAGAATTTAATTTTCTCGAAAATGTGCTATAAAAATTTAATTTCTTGAATATTTCAAGTTTTTTGCTGAAAAAGACTAATATATTTTTGAAGATATTAAATCGATTCATTCTGCTGAAACTTGTAAAATTATAATAAGCGCAAGACATAATTCCGTGCACCTTTAAATAACCCCACAACAGTAACTATGCATTTCTTATTTTTTAAATTGTTTCAAACCACTGTAGGAAAATAATTTCCGTTTCCGAATCTTGTTGTGCGTATGCGCTCTGGTCATCACGTGACATCTTAGTACGCTACAAACGCAAGTTGGAGACATACCACTTGGTGTTATATTAGTTGGTGGTATACATTTTTTGTCGGGGGCGAAAATAATGTCCAAGAAAATCGATTCAATTAACATACATGTAATGCGCTCTGCAATGTAGTTTGATTGCCTTAAATTTGTACGCAGCTGAAATTAACCATTAGAAGTGTAAGGTAAAAAGTATTGGAAGATGTTTAGTACCTTAGTTGTTTAGAAAGGTACAGCAGTTTAATAACGAGCCAGGGATCATTTTAGAGGAAACAATTCTCTACTCTTCCTCTATCCTGTATCTCACTCCTTCTGATTTTCGTCACTTTCACTTGAACATTTTCCCTTGAGAGCTTAATCTTTGATCATGATGATGAAATGAAACTCCTTGTACTAACTTCACTGTAAAAAATTGCTGCAGTAAAATTACTGCAGCAGAGATTCCAGGCAATGTCTATAAGAAAACGGGTTTTGTCCCTTTGTTCTTACATAAACGGTTTTTGAAACATGAAATTTACGGAAATTGACCGATTATCTTCCAAAAGGGGCATTTTCCGTAAAATTACGGCAGCAATTCACGGAGAATTCCCGTGAATTTACATTTTTTTTTTTTTCAGTGAATCATCAGCAGTTAAACCATTCATCATTTTCTCTTTCGAGACCAGTTCATACTGACATTAAAAATTCAGTTCAAATTCTTATCAAGAATGAAAATAAAATACTGTGAAATATAGGTATAGGGTCACCTAATAGGACCATACAAAAAGACTTTACGTGCACGGTGAACGTCTAAGCAGTTTGTTCAAATATGTGTTATGAATTTCGGGAGGAATTGTGAAGCATGACGCTATAAGTGTAGTAACACTACACCACAGTGGCTCTTTATCGAAGTTTGATAGCATATGTTAATGCAGTTTTCGCTACAAGTAACTGCGTGACTTATTGGTACCATTCGCAGAAACTTGGATTAAAAAATTATTTTAAAAACATAACAAAATAACATGAAAAATTATACAATAAAATTATCAATTTTTATTCTTTACTAAAAGGCGTATACAAAAATAAGTTCAAATATATTTTTAAACATAAATCTGGGTAATTTTTTCAACGTCTGGTACTAGAGATTTATAAAAGAAACCAGTGGACTCATACGGAGATTTCGCACTGCAGTCTAATATGTTTTAGCAATATCTAATATTTTTTTTAGATGCAGGTTTAAACTTCTAAAAAAATTAAGAACTAAAAATATCTGCAAACAACATTAGTCAAGCCAGAATATCATCTCATTTATTCCATCAAAGTTTCAGTAAAAACTGACCGGAGATAGCAAACGCAAAAAATATATATCAATCGTATTTTAACTGCATTAGAGGGTGAAATCATCTGTTTCGGAAAAAAACATGGGACAAAGAAAAATAAATTGAGCATTTGAATTCAAAATTTTGCTTTTTAATAATAAATATAAAATAAACCTGTGCAGCAACTGTGTCCCACTTTATCTTTATTGAACATTTTTTTTATCATTGTTGCGGTATTTTAATTTTGTAGCAACACTAATTTGAGGAAAGCCTTTCACTGAATTTATGAAAACAATGCCGATTTAATTTTTAATTAATTACAATTTTTAATCAAAATACATGTTTTAAAGAAATGTGGGTGTATTATGTCAGAAGCCGCTTCAAAATCCTTTCATATGGTATCTCATTTATATGTTCTGCGTTTTTTATTTGCTTAGAAAAAGGGATTTTGACAACAGAAATAAATATAGGATTAATCAAGCATATAACATATCTGCGTAATCACAAAAGAAAGTATCTAAAACCATGCATAAAAATAAAAATGTCTTTAAATTACAAACCTCCGATAACCAATTATTTTCGAGTCGTTAAAGTTTATATTTATCAGCTCGTTCATAAATATTTACCATTTCATTCATGGATAATTGTAGAATTATAGAATGATCTATTTTTATGATTTGGAAAGAATAAATTTATCAAAATAAATAGAAGCATATATTTTATGGTTTGATTTATTAAGTAGCTTCTAATACAAAAATTAAAAAGATACTTATTGCAGCCGTCCGGAGGAAAGCAATTGCGGAAAATGTTGGTATATTTTCACCGATCATGATCCCCAGATCCCAAAACCACTCCCCGTTCAAATGGTGATTCATATATATATATCATGCTGTAATTCTCTTATTTATTAACCGATTTGAATGTGATTAAGTATGTGTACAGGACATACCAAGGTCTCTACCGAATTCGTTGGCCAGCTTCATCCGCCGTTTTGTTTCAAAATAACGGTCACTTAAATTTTTTTAAAGTTTAAAAAGATAGACAAAAAATATAAATGGAAAAAAATTTTCCCTTAAGTGTTAGATCTTGATACAATAATTCCGGAGCATTTTTTTGTTTTGCCTTTATCTTAAAAAATGGCTGGGATATAGCAGTTTGAAATTCTAAGTTGGCTGACATTTTGAAACGATCTGATTTTTGTTATGCTGTAACTCCCGTATTTATGAACCGATTTGAATGTGACTGAGCATGTATACAGGACATACCAAGATCAGGGCCGAGTTCACTGGCTAACTTCATCCGCTATCTTGTTTCAAAATGGTGGCCACTTAAAAAGTTTTGAATTTTTTTAATTTAAAATGATGCGCAAAAAAATAAAATTAGAAATTTAAAAAGTATTTTCTTTTAAGTGTTTAACTTTGGTACAAAGATTTTGGGCACTTTTTGTTTCACCTTTACCTTAAAAATTAGCTGATATATAGTTGTTTGAAATTCTAGGGTCGCTGACATTTTGTAACAATCTGAATTTTGTCATGAAATTGCACTCGTATTTATTAACTAATTTGTAGCAATTTTTGTTATTCTCATACGTTTAAAGTTACATAGCCATATCCGTCAGCGTGAAATTTTCACTAAGCCTGGCCATACCTGACGAAAAATCGCCGTATTTGTCGACAAAAAATAATTCGCCATAAATGAAGTCAACTTGAATATAGCTGACTTATTTGGCGAATTTCTCATTCAAATTCAGTGTTAACAAAAACTGGGAGTGAATCTTATATAATCGGGTTCCACGCATTTTAGTTTCATGTGTTTCAGTAAAATGATCTGAAATTCTAAAAACAAGGTCTATGGAAACTACATTTTCCTACCAGTACAGCCCGGGAAGACTTTTCTTATGATAAAAAAAAAAAAACTTAGAAACCGTATAATACATTTGAACATCCAATTTTATCAGTTGCCCTCAACAGTCGAAAAGGTACTCTAATGTTTTTGTGTAGCCCTGTATATTATCTATAGATGTGTTACATACTACATATGATACTACATAATATGTTAAAATTTAGTTCAGTTAGAAAAAGCATAATAATGTTCAAAATTAACCTTCACCAATTTCTGCCAATACATGAAAATGTACTCGAATATTTTTGTGCAACTCTGCATGGTATTTAGATATCGTATTTAGTACATATTTTTATACACACCACATATTGAGCTAAAGTTTAATTTAGGTAAAAAACGCATAACAGAACTAAACACGCATACCATTCATTTACGGCAATGTATCCAGACTTTTCACGCAGCCATATATATGAATTTATTTATATTTTACAAACAGCTCTTCGTATACTAAATGCAGTTCAGCTGGAAAATGCATAACACAATTAAAAACAGCCCTTAAGCAATTCAAGACCATAGACAGTAATGCTTACGAATACTTTTGTGCAGTCCTGTATATGATCTATAGACTTTACACACACTACGTAATGTGCAAACATTTAGCTACACTGAAAAACGCATATCACAACTGAAGATGCACTTCCAGCAATTATCTCTCATAGAAATAGTACTGTAACTCAATTTTTTTGTATGTGTGTCCCTGTAAATGAACGATAAATGCTATGCACAACATAGTCTATGTAAGCATCTTGTAGTGCACCTCAGTAATGTATATAAATTTCATTATGTTTGAAAAAGTGTAACACCATTAAAACACAATGCAAACGATTTTCCACATAGACCATAATGTAACGGAATTCCTTTGAATGTAAGCGGACGCTACTAAATGCTAAATGCTTCATTTTTAATAGAGATCATAATATCTTTATAACATATATAAATTACACGGCAATTAGAGTATATTTACGAGAGTTAGAGTGCAAGCGGGCAGACAAACCGAAATCATAAACACTTTCCAACTATGTTTGAAAATGTTAAAAATATCTCCCTCTCATGCAGAAAATATATTACCATACCGCAAGAAATTAAAAAAAAACTAAACTATTTTTTTCAAGCGCTTTTATTAGTAATAATTAAGAGCATTATTTTAATAACGTTTGCTTTCGGTATAAAATACGTGAAGTTTTAATATCAGAAAATAGAAAGTTATTAAAATTTACTTATCTCAAAATAATATCCTTTCTCGAATCTGTAGCATTCTTTTCGTAAATCTCGGTTTTCCACTGTTTTAAATTTAATACTCTTTCTTCTTTCTTCGCAAATATCTTCTTTATCGTCTTCAGAAAGATATATGCATTTTATATATGCTATAAATTCAGCTGCATTGCTATAAATGAATAAAATTGCAATCAGGATTAATCATTCCAAACATCGACTAACAATTATCAAATGGTGGTAAAGTTTAACGGTCACTCATAATTATGACACAGATAAAGAAAACCTTTTTAGGCAGTTATACTCACTAAAATTGTTATACGAGCGAAAATATGGTATATGAATGAGTTCGAGGGCCACACTTACACTTTTACAGTCATATTAATCTGTATATTATAATGAACTACTATTGCGTACTAATACTTAAATATTAATTTTAACCAATCATAACAATTTAATATTAACTGCACGGTGAATAAATAAGGTGCATTGGCTAACAGAGAAAGTTCTTGGAAGCAAAATGAAACGCTATAGACCAGACTTTCAATTTGCCACTCCAGTATCGCTGTTATTAATTAGGGAAATAAAAGAGCTTTTCGACCAACAGTCCAAGAAGATACAGGGTGTCCCAAAAAGATTGAAATGTGCTTTATTTTTTTTACCTGTTGGATATATGTGGGCAAAGTAAATTGGAAAAGTGTTCAATATAAGGTAGAAATTAAGGTTATGTTGATCAAATAGACCCGCCACTAACTTTTAAAAAGTAACACTTTTTAAATTTTTATACATTCCCTGGGTCCTATAAAGTTATGTTCAGAAAACCTTTTTCTATGCTCTGAAAAGTAAAACAGTAAAAATTCCCTTCTCCTACGACCAAAACACACCAAGTTATATTACTTTGAATTTCATGAAATTTAGGAGCTTCCCAGCACGCGGCGTTTTTCTAATTTTGGTTCTGTATTGGCTACTTCATCAACTTAATCTTAATTCCGACCTTATTTTAAACACTTTTGTAGTTTACATTGCCTACCTATCTCCAACAGGTAGAAAATTAATCTTTTTTGGGCATCCTGTATGATTGATCGAATGATAGTGAAATGCAACGGAATATCCACTGATGAGCATAACCCAGATGTAGCTATAGCTCTGTGGTACGAAGATACAAAAAATAAGAAAAAGAATCATAGTACGTATACACGTTAATGTTACATAAAAGTTAATTTCTCAATATTTTGAAGAAATTTATATATATTAAAATCTTTGAATTTTAAAGTGTTTTTCTACTGTGTTACAAACATTTTATCTTCTTTATCGTGAGTTAGCCAGTTGATTCTTCTAAGTGATGGTAAACAATATGCTCTACCATCCATGATGCTATGAAGATTATTGTTTTCACAGGGATAACACTTCGATGAGATTTTTTTAATTAGGAAATAGGAATAATCAGAGCCATGATTAATATAATACCAGATGAAAGGAGCCCATGGTTGCACATAGATATTTCGTTTATTATGATCCAGGTTCGTTGGAGATCGCAATACAAGGCCGGCTAACAATCGCCGGTGGCTAGAGAGGAGGCAAAAGGAATTACATGTTTTTAGTACACGGAGCAGGAGCTGAGTCTGCGTCAAGAACTGTTATAACTTACTCAGCACGTGTGAAGTATTGGTGAAACAATAGCAATAAAATTAGCCAAAAATATATATTCTGGTGATACAATAGACCGAGGAGACACATGTGGTTTTTATCCGTTAGTATGAAGCGAATGGGATTACGTCAGAGAGGAATTATGAATTTTTAGCGCCAATCCGATTAAAACCGCATAATGGAATCCGGTGAATGTTTGAGAGAAACCGCCCTAAAAGGTTACTTTATAAAAGGGAAGATGTGAGCTAAAATTATCCCAAACGGGCGCCGGTGTACTATATATGGCAAGTAAAAGGCCATGTGAATAATAAGAAGAAGAAATAACTTTTATATGCCGTGAGAATTGACATCAGATGATGATCAGTTAAAATATAGATGTAGAGTGCATCTGTGAACAAAGATTTCTAATTGTTGATAGGCACAAAGCTTTTTCTTTTCTTTTTTTTTCTTTTTTTTTTAAATAGCTGAAAATTTGGTCAGAGGATATTAACGAGATAAATAAAATGAGAGCTTACATTTTAGGCAACAGAACTGGGAATAAATAATTTGTGACCAGACAATTAAATTTCATATTAAACACACTCTAAAATTGGAAGGAGTGAGAAGTTGACTCTTTGGAAGAGTGAGAGGCATTTTCACTCTCTTTGGAGTGAATTTTATAAATATGCACTCTTTAAAGAGTGGAATTTTCCACTCTCTAGAAAGGAGTGAAATATCTCACTCCGTTGTCGAGAGTGACTGTTTCACTCCGTTGACAAGAGTGAATAGTTCACTCCGTTGAGAGTGAAGAAAAACAGTTTTTTCCAACAAAACCACAAGATGGCGCCAGCTCTCAGATCCCCCGTTATCGAAACGAAACGCCTAAAATGAAATCCTTTATATATAGTAGCACGATTTTAAAAAACTGAAAAAGGCATTGAAATAATAAATGAATCGATAGAATTATGGACAGGAAATATATTTTATGCTTTACAAATTGCAGGATTTGCCAGTGCTAAGAACAGGACAGGGAAAACAAATATTTGAAGTAAATTTATGCTTAGCTGCAACACAATTTTGCTTCTATTTTATAAACAGAAATTTAATATCTCTGAATGCTAATTATTTTCCTCTTTATTTAAATAACCTATTCTACATATTTTATATCATTTCTAACCTCTTTATGAATATAAACAAAATATAATTATACAGATTAAATTTTCTGTTATTTTTAGCACGTTTGAAATTAAAATGTAAAACATTCTTATGTTGAAAATGTTATGTATGAAATGAAAAATGTTGCATTTAATCACTGATTTTATACCATTTATTATAGCTAGAAAAAAAAAAGAGTATAAATGTGTCGGTAATAGTCTTAGGAAAAATTTAACAGCTATAATTTAAGAAAAAAAAATACGTTTTTTACCCTGACTGAAATTTCCCACCTAAAAATTAGTTTTGAAAAGTAAATTTGGGGGCACCTTTGTATTTCAGTGGGTAAGCTTCGGCTTCACGGGCCTATTTAATAAACCGGCCTTGGGCCTCGGACAATCTTAATCGGGCTCTAATTATGGAAACATTATTAGCAAGAAAAAAATGAATGAATAAATAAATAACTGCTTTGTTGTAACGGAATTTTTGTGATAGCGGAAATGTACAGACGGGTGTTCGACATTTTTTAGCGATTTCGGCGTTGTTGTTTTTAACGTTTAAAATATGAATATTGCTTTCTGAAATAATCTGTATGATAATCTTGTTTCTTGATTCTAATTCTGCGTAATGCTTTCGATGGTAGAAGGTTTTTTGTAAAATTTACAGGGTTATTGCTTCCCATGCCTCTTTAAAAACTTTCCAGATTCGATCAATCGTGGTGATTTTGCCCTTTGAAAGAGCTCTTTTCAGCAGACCACATAATAAGTTGTTGTCAGATTTTTTTCCTCTAAAATAATTCCACTTTTTTAAATCATTTATCAAATTTGTCTAAAAAATGTGCGAACAGTCTCTGTATTATATGATACAAAAAGAAAGTTTCAGTTTTCTTATTTACACAGTTGAGAAACACCGTAAATATTTGTGATTTCTACACAAATTTAATAAGTGCGCTCGAATATCACAAAAGAAACAAAGCTAAAATAATTTAATAAGAGCTTTTTTTTATCGTTGGCGACTGTAGCATGCTGTAGGTACCAGCTCTCGTCCGAGTGCAGAAGTCAAGCAGCAACGAGCTCGGTTAGTATTTGGGAGGGTGACCGCCTGCGAACAAGTGTGTGTTTGTAAAATGAGTTTCTCTTTTTTATTCAAGAATTTTAGTCACTCCTAAGCGAGTGACTATTCACTCCTATCAGGGGTGAAAAAACTCACTCCTTTTGCAAGAGTGGATAGTCACTCTTCTGAAAGAGTGAGTATCCACTCCTGTTCAGAGTGAATATTCACTTCTCAGGAGTGAGTATTCACTCTTTCAGAGAATCAAGAATTTCACTTTTTCCTAGAGTGAATAGTCACTCTAAAGAGGTTGGGCAAATTTTGACTCTGCGATAGAGTGAATATCCACTCCTCCGGAGTGAATAGTCACTCTTTCTTATTTAGAGTGCAGGAAGCTTGTACTTATGGGGGGAGGGGGTCGATTTAACATATAAATTGCATTCTAATATATGAAGTTAAATATCCTTCATTGATGCCAATTTTCTTAATTTATAAAGAGTTGGTCAAAGCTGTGGACTGCATAGCACAGCAATTTACAGTGTCATCGCGCCGTCATAAAGTGGATGTTTTGAGGGTCAAATAGTCGATGCAAACTTACTTTGAGAAATGAATAGAAAGGTGGGGAGATAAAAACAGAGGGTTTGCCACTAATAGATAAGTTGCAGTAGGGGTAAGAGAAGGTCTCGCATCCATTTGTAACGACAAAATCAGCCTTGCATTTCGCCCCAAAATTTTCGGTTTGTGGGCCGAAATGCAAGGCCGATTTTGTCGTTGCAAATGGATACGAAACCCTCCCCTCTCTACTGCACTCCACCGGATAAAAACTGGCTCCGTAGGCTGTCCCATTAAAGCGGGTCCACATAATTCTGAATTTAACAATTTATTTTCAGAAATAATTGATTGTGTCAACATTCGATTTTTATTGGGAATCTAAGTAGTTTTAATTGCATCCTATGTTTCATGTTTCAAAAGAGAAATGCTTGAAATTATTCTAAATTACTAAAATGAACTTTGATGTTTTACTAAAAATTAATTTTGCTATGATAGTTGGTATTTTGGTTTGTCAGAATATTTTAAAATTTGTACTTACATTTAAAATACACAGTCAACCAAAAGTCCTTGTTGTCACATTTTAAAATTCAATTAAAAAACCAAGCAGATGGCCAGTACCTTAAAACTGCAAAAAAAACATGGTAAAAAAAAAAAAAAAAGATAAGCAGCTACAGGCCATTTATTTTGTGCAATCTACTACCATATTTCAAAGTGTGGAATGGGGTTAACTACCGTTTGGGTTTGGATGTAGTTCGAGCTACATTGTATTTGTCTGCAACTGCATATTTTTGAGTTTTATGCTTTTTTGATGTTTTTGAGTTTTATGAGTTTTTGCAGATTTGAAGATATGGCGACATCTATCTGCAATTTTTTATACTTTAAAAAATTATTTTTAAACAAAACTTTCGATCATGAGAAGCATTTTCGTCCAAACAGCACTCTGGTATGCCATTTACTTCATTCCCTATTGCACTTAAATATGCATCAAGGACTTTCTTCCACCCTATACTCTTTTTAGGTAGCTTTCAATACAAAAAAGTATAAAGCTACCTATTGCAGCCGTTCGGAGGAAAGAAGTTCCGGAAAATTTCGATATATTTTCACCGATCATGACCCCCAGACCCCAAAACCACCCTCCGTCCAAATGTTGATTTATATATATAGATATATCCATATATATATATATATATATATATATATATATATATATATATATATATATATATCTGACCTATGTCATACGATAACGCCCGTAATTATGAATCGATTTTGATGAAACTAGTTGTGTGTATTAAGGTCACTAATGTCTCGACCGAGTTCGTTGGCCAGCTTGGTCCGCCATCTTGTTTCAAGATGGCGGCCATTTAAAGATGTAAAATAACTTAAAATCTAAAATAAATATACAAAAAATTTAAAAATTCAAATTTATATTTTAATTACGTGTTAGGCCTTGATACAAGGATTCCAGAGCTTTTTTTGGTTTACCTCTATCTTAAAAAATGGCTGAGATAGAGCAGTTTGAAATTCTAGGGTGGCTGACATTTTGAAACAAAACAGCACATTAACGCGATTACTCGCAAATTATTTTCTTTCATTGTTGTAATAATTTTCCCAATCATACGCATAAAACTATATATTCATATCCGTTAACGCCAAAATTGGCGACATTGGCGACAAAATTGGGCGCCATTTGGCGAAATATCGCCAAATTTGGCGATCAAAATAAGTCTTCATAAATGAAGCCAATTTGGCTATTACTCAATAATTTGGCGAATTTCTTATTCAAATTCAGTATTAACGAATCTTTTGTAAACGTTTCTTTGCATTTTAGCTTGCTGTTTTCGTGTAACATTAGCTAAAATTTTAAAACGAAGATATAGGAAAGCTATCTTTTCCTCCCGGTACAGGCCGGAAGGACTTTTTTAAACTAAAAAAGAAAATTATCCACAATTATTCATCAGAACAATATGATGTATATTATTACGATTTTAGTAGAAATACGAAATTTTTAAATTAAAAAAAAAGAGATAGAAATTACATTAAAATATCTCTTTAGTTTCCCTTAAACCTCTCAAGCGTAAATACAATTTTCGTAGGATTAATTTAATGTTTGTTTAACTGGTAAAAACATCGATACGAAGCTTAGAGTATAACTTCTAAAGTCCAATCTAAAATTGATTATTTAAAACATATTTGACGGTAATGTTAAAATATATTATGTTAATAACATTTAATATCAGAATCAACTACACGAAGCTTTAATATAAAAAATTATTAAATTATTAAAATACTCTTATCTCTTCAACTATGTGAATCTAATTTCCTTGCTCCCTTCCTTTCTATTATTGAACTCAGATTTTTCGCTCTTATAAATTTAATTGTATCCCATTTCTTTTTTCATTGCAGACATCCTCTTAGCCACTTTGTAAAGGATAAATTAATTTCATATGTTAAAAATTCAGCTTCACTACTATTAATAGCAGAAACAATAGAAAAGTAAAACAATAATAAAGAATAGATATTAATGCAATAATAAAGTATAAATAGATGTACAATAGAGATTTATTTTTATATTTGATTAAAAAATTAAATAAAATAAATTTCATATATTACAAATGATTCTGGTACTTTAATGTATTTACTTCAAACTTTTAACTTCCTGACAAAATTCTTGGACAATAAAGATGCTTTTAAACTTTTTAAAATAAACTGTACACAATAAAGATTCCATCTGTAATTTAGTAGTCAGTTATTTCTTTTTAAATGTTTTTTTTTTTTTGTTAAATAAAGATATAAGAAGTAATTAAATTGAATTTTTTTCTAAATTATATGCTTGCAATATGAGTTTAAACAAAATATTGTATTATTAATAATTATTATTAAGTTCGAGTTTAGTGTTTCTTTCTTTCTTTTTTTTTTCTTTTAAAATTCAAAACATTAATCTTGCACTCCTATAAATAGGACGATATTCAAAGTCTTCCATAAATTATGACTTAATAATGTATACTTATTAGAATCGTTTGTTCACAACAATGATCTATATAGGTTCCCAACGGGGGCGGTACCGCCCCCCAGTGGGCGCTGGAGCCTTCCAGAGGGGCGGTAGCGGGTACAGAAGCAAATGGGGGCGTGTAGACAGTCAAGGGGGCCGGTCATGGCGTACCTACCTATTTAACACTAGAACCGCGATGACGGGTCATTTTGACCCGTACCAAATGAATAGACATTGATTCGAACTAGAAATATTTTCACAAAATATGTTAAATATATACTGCCCAAAAATAATTTAAATAAATAAGTTAAATAATTTTAAATAAAATTTCTGGTGTCGAATATTATTTTTATAAAACTTGAGTAAAATTTCCCGCGGTTCTAGTGTTAAGAAATTACTATAATCAAACTAGCTGACTCCCTCATGCGTTGCCAGTGCCCATAAAAAAAAAAAAACTTATATATACCTTTAAATGAAAATCTATACAAACGAACATAGGGCTGGCATCCCCAAATCGTATTTTTTTTACGAATGTCAAAATTCACCGTGGACACGAATAAACGCTAAACCTCGCGGACAAAATTCTATCATAGACATTGAATTACCTAATTGAATTACCATTGAATTACCTAAAACATTAAAACCGTAATTATTTCATGAATGTAAAAAAAAAAAAATCGCTGCATGAAGGCGAAAAATCGGCATAAATCGCATTAAAAATCGTGAAAAATTCAAAAATCTTGAAGTGCAAAATTTGCCTTATTAGGTTGGCTAAAAGTTTGAAACCGAATTCCTTTTTTTATTATCCTCTATTTCGAAAAATATCAGAAAGATGACACATGCCGGAACAAAGATTTCCAAACAAATCTGTGATTTGAATTTGCTGAAATTCCTTTATTCTGGGTGCAAGTGATAGAAGTCATTATCGCCATTATTTTTATCACTAACTATACATCTGCTGAAAAATTAATTTATTTAAACGTAACGTAAACCGTGGCAAATTTTGTATTTCAAAATGTCTGAATCTAAGAAGTAATGTCGGCAGTATAGTATTGAGTATTAGAAATAGGGATTTATGCACTTCTACAAACCAATCATTACCTATGCGTTTAATGTGCCTTTTTTTTTTTTTTTTTTTTTTTTTTTTTTTTTTGTCTACACGAGAATTTGAATAAAATGTTTGCTAATAAAAAGGAAAGATATATCCTTTTTCAAGGACTGGAAAATAAATTTTTAAAATAGCGAACATTTGAGTCATTTTCTAAATAAGAAGATGACGGACTACTAGCCTCATATAATATTTCATTTTTAATCTCAAAATCGAGAAAACCACACACAAATGGCGAGGAATTAATTATGCCGGCAGTCAAAGAGGTAATAAAAATTGTTCTTACTCATTAGACATCGCCAGTTATCATCAGAAAAATTCTTCTGAGTAATAATTCGGTTCAAAGAAGAATAGATGAATTAACTAAAGACGTTGAAATATCATTATGCTTTTACTTATAGACCTGCAAATTTTCCATTCAATTCGATGAATCAACTCTACCAAATAACGAAGAACTACTCTTATCATATGTTCGATTCATAGAAGAAATAATTTGTCAAGAGTTATTATTTTGCTAAAAATTTGGAAAGTCATACAAAGGGAAAATCGATATTTAATACCATGAACAAAGTTTTTTCAAGATAAAGAAATTCCAATTCGTAATATTTTGTCAGCCACTGCTGATAGTGCTCCAGCAATGAAGGGGAGTCATAAAGGTTTCATACTGCATTTAAAACAAGCAGTACCGAATGTATTCGTTGTACATTGTGTTATTCATCGTCAGCATTTGGTTGCAAAAAATCTTAATGAACACCTTTATATGTCGCTTCATTACGTTATTAGAGCAGTCAATCAGATAAAAGCAATTCATTGCACGACAAATTATTTGACCAACTTTGTAGTGAAAATGAAGACTATTACAATCACTTTTTACTGAACACAGAAGTTCATTGGCTCTCAGAAAGTTATCTGCCTGAATCGTTTTTCTATCTATTTGACTCAGTACTGGACTCGTTTGAAAACAGAGACGAAAAATTGTGTGAAAACCTGAATTACATTAAAAATGACATCCCTTATTTGTCATATCTGGTTAGAATATTTAATAAAGTCAATTTACAATTGCAAAGTGTTGCGTAGAATTTGATTAAAACAAAAAAAAAGGTCATAGCTGCTTTTGTGGGAAAACTTCTTCTGTTCAAACGAAATCTAGGTAGAGGTGAATACAGCCACTTTACCACATTATCAACAGTCTGTAAAACAGGATGTTTTATTTTCTTACTGCCAACACTTGGACGTTTTTCATGCTGATTTTACGCAGCAGTTCAAGGATATTTTAAACATGTAATGTATATACCGAATTTTAGATACTTTACATCCTTTCGCAAATGCAGATAGAGTTGAATCATCAAATTTGAAAGAGGGACTCGCAGAATTCACAACTAACGAAGAACTAAAACAAAAATTTAGAAATGGATTAAAAAGTCAATACTATATCTCTACTATGGATTATAGGCAAGAGTACACAAATTTTAAATAGCTTCTCCTTCATCGTATTTGGCTAAGCATGGGTTCAGTGCAGTAGATAATTTACTGTCTAAATAAAGGAGCAGATTGCACATCGCTGAACATGGCAGTTTGCGACTGATGTTGAAGAAATTGAAACCCGACATTAACAAATTCTTAAAACTCAACCATCATACTAAATTTTATTTCGTATTGATTTTGTGTTTATTTTTTTAATTTGTAATGAATTTTTTTTACTACATTTGATGGTCGTTTTAACTAAATTCTACTTTATAATTTTTAATAGACAGATAGACAGGTAAAATAGGTATACATAATATGCAACAATATTGTATAATTAACTATTATACAAGAGGGGGGTGGGCGTTGGAATTTTTTTTACTTGAAAAGGGGGCGGTGGTATAGAAAAGGTTGGGAACCTATGATCTATAATAACACTAGTCAAATAAATTTCAACTTTTTTTCTGTATCTGGCTTGTAAATGAGAGCATTTAACTAATTTTAGGGTGCTCAATTCGGTGGAATAATCGGATTCTTTCAATCATGCTACATTTATTAGATACACAGCATTTACGTAAAGTCAACAGTAAAATATTTGACAAAAATTGACCGTTTGAAATATAAACATAATATTCATCAGTGAAATTGTTTTCTTGATTTTTTAACAGAAAATTATGAACTAATACGAGCACGAAACTGTTGCACAATTACCAATAATATTAATATTAACAATGTCATTTTTCCAAAATAAGAGGATGTCTAAAATTTTGTAGAACCCTTACGCGTGATAGAAAATTTCTGATAGCATATTCGGATATATGCAAAAATACATTAAAAAATGTTTATTACAAATCAGATACAAAATGTCTGTTGACTAGTGTAATTAGCCAATCGTTAAAAGAGACAGTTTTACTTTTTATTATTTTTTTCTTTATTACTTCATTTCTAACAAACCTAAAAAAACACAATCTGAAAGAATAAAAAGAATGCTTTAGTGAATGTGATAATTAGTTAGATATTATCAATTAGAATGTGATTTGGATGTTTATTTTATTTCAAGAATTTTTATTCGTTACATACTTAAAATTATTTAATAAGAATGCTTTGTGATGCTATTTCGAAGCCGTCAAACGCGTAAAGCACTAAGAAAAAGCTTTTAGAAGGACGTATTGCTATACTGAAGATGATTGAAGATTACATTCAACAGTCTCTGTTTTGGACGTCAACATTTTCCCGACTGTCCACAGCTTCCGTAACTTCGATTCAGAAATTATAGCATTGTGATAGAGTTTCACATGGAAAATTACGTTTCGGATAATGAACTGCAATTGTTGCCACAACTGATACCTTAAAATATCTTTCCTCTCATGAAAATAGAATTCGTATCATCTGTCTATATGTGCTTGTCTTTGGTAGATGTATCAGAATTTTAAGGAGAATGCTACACAGTCAACATTCAGTTTTATTTGAATTGACACGGAAGAAAACCTAACTTAAAACAAACAAAACGGTTTTAAGTTATTTGGATGTGTATTTATTACAAGAATTTTTATTCGTTAGATAGTTAGTATAACAAAACGCTTTTACTAATTGATTTTATTTTGAAGCCATCAAATACAGAAAACACAAAGAAAAAGCTTCTTAACCATAGTACGGCGCCTAGAATACATAGTGTCGAAAACGGTTTTACCGTTTTTAATTCAAAATTTTCGAATTTAAACCGGAAATTCTAAACAAGAATTTTTACTTTAAGAAGTCACGAAATATCTGCCATTAAGTAACCTAAAGAACATTATAGGGAATTTCTGGTACAAATGCGAAATTTCGGACTTTAAAAAAAGCCAAACTGGTAATGCTTTAAAAAGTGCTAAAAAATTGTAGCCGATAAACTTGCAACGATGCGGTAAAATAATAGGGCGATCGCAGCGACATCTGCTTTAAAAATAGATTTATCTCTAGCAAAAGTAACCATTTCATAATTGACAACATGAACATAATTTCTGTTAATAAAATCTTCTTGTAACTGTATATTTCAGATGTAACTGATTTTGAAGTTAGTTTTTTATCATATCAGGGAATTAATCTTTTCCACTCTTCTAGCAGAGATTCATCCTTTGGATTGACACGGGAATCATCATCACTAAATAGGGAAAGTTTCTATTTTGCTGTCTTGTATCGAGTACTACAACCAGGCACAAAAGAATGTGTATCATGTTTTTTGGCCATGATCAATATCATTCATATTGTCAAAACTTATGAAAATCGCTATCCAAGTCAAAGGAAATCGGGTATAATTTAACTATTTAAAATATTTACCACTAGCTGAAATGTTTTCTCAGTTCGATTCTTATACAATGTTTGCATTGAAAAGAGCTAGCAGACAGTGTCGTAGCCAAAGAGGGGGGGGAAGGGGGTTCAAATGCTCTGGAAACCAGTAATATTATAAAGTTTTCTTCGCTTTCAATATCGCAGAAAATTATCCGATTAGATAAGGCAAAAATATTTTTATAAAATTAGTGGTATCCAAACCATCTAGACCTCCACCCTGTCTACGTTAGAAGATGTCGCTGCGATCGACCCGTTATCTTTTCAGCATCGTTCTAAATTTATCGGATTCAATTCTTGAGTACTATTTTGTAGCCGTTTTCCACACTAAGTATTCTAGGCGCTGTTATCATAGATTCAAATAAATTTCTGTATAAGGTTTCGGGTCATTGGTACGCGTAGAAGCTATTATCAATAACTATGCATAATTGTTCATTTATCGTGCATCTGAAACTTTCCACATAAAGATGATATGATATAAAGATCTTAAAGATATAAAAACTAAGTACAACATTTAGTTTCCAAATGAACATTAAATATATCATCAAAAGCACAAGCTTCAGGATTTTTTGCATGAAAACAAGCTTTTTCTTATTTATCGAAAAATTTTAATAAAAATATATTAGTGTATTTCTAATAAAAGTAACAGAGTAATAATATTTGTTGCTGATTTTGATTAAAGGACAGAAAGTGATAAAATGTAATTTTGATCTATTTGCTTAGAAAAAAAAAAGAGTTCATTTTGAGATTTTATTTTCCTTTGGAGTGTTTCGGGACACAATACTATTGTTTTTCACTTTTCTTTTAGCTTTAAAAACACTTTAGAGCTTATAGCTTAAAAGGATACAAACTTCGTATACTTTAGAGTTTTTAGATTTAAATTATATAAACTTCGTATAAATACAATAACTAGAACAAAAGATTTAACACTTTTTATGTCATTCTGTCTGTGGTTGCCACGTCTTCTTCTAGTACATTTATCTCAAAATGTATTTTTTAAAGATTGCTCATATTTAAATTGATGTATCTAAATTTATTTGAAAGATAAATTATAACACTTTGTTCTTTTTCTTTTAATATATATTCATTTAATTGTATTAGAATTTGTTTGTTTTGAACGAAAATTTTGAAAAATATGTCTCGTAGTAAAAAAGTACCGTTTAAAACAGATTTTTTTCTTCTTTTGTAAAAAAGTACGCAAAAAGAGTCATTTAAATTTTAAACGTGGCTAATATTTGAATTTTCTAAGTTTTAAAAATAAAATAAAATAAATTTTTTTAAGGATTTACGTTTGAAAAGATATATGTAAAGAAATATATTTTTTCAGGAAAAAAAATGAGTAAAAAATATAAATTAATTAAACAGTAAAATTTTGTGGACCGAACCAGCAAAGAATACTAAGCAAATAACAATAAAAGTTTCACAGTTTGAAAGAAGCAAAAAAAAAGAAAGAAAAAAAAGAAAAATGGTATGCTAGTGCATTATAACGATAACTGACACTGAAATTTTGGAGCTTGTTTAGGGATTTTCTCCCGTTTTGACTTAAAAATGTGATTTAAAATTATTTATATCAGACAAAGAAAGAGCACAAACTGAAAGTAAATTTTAGTTTTGTGTTTAAATATAAAATGAAAAAATTTTAATAACTACAGATTTCAGCTTTAACAATATGTGTAACAGATTATGTGTGATAATTTATACTTACGATTACTTAAAAAAGCAAGTGGAACTTGAAATGTGTAAATGTCAAATAGACTTTATTAATGTTACGAGCTTGCGGAGCAAATGTTTCTGCAGACAGCCTCCATAGTATGCCCCTTAAAATAGTGCAATACGCCACTGCTATTTATAAAAACGCTTTAAAGTAAATAATTTCGAAATCTTAAAAAAAAAAAAAAAAAAAAAAAAAAAAAAAAAAAAATCTCTTCCACGAAACAACCCGCAGCAACAGTGGCAAATTCAGGAGGTGGCCCATGTGTTCGTGTGGGATTTTTCCTGGAGCCACCCCCCCCCCCCACACACACACACACCCCAGAAGATATTGTATTTGGTAATGGTGTAAGGCTTCTAGTAAACAAGATAAAGTATAAAAAAATGTAGGATGACCCCAAAAACTGACCATTTTCGAAAAACTATTTTAATTCTCACCACCCACAGTAACAGAGGGGCTAGAAATGTTTTGAGTTTTGGTGGTCTCTGCTTTTAGGGATTTAACCGGGAGAGCTAAAAATGAGTTTCCTCAGCTCATGCTTTATTTTTAATAAGATTGTCGGAAATTTGCATAAGCTGGTGTGTAAGAATTTTCCTGCCACTTTAAATTATAGTATAATTTACACTATAACATGAAATCTGATATATGGAAAATTATGATAATAGCACAATAGGCTTAAACATATATGTACTAATTATGGACGTGAATAGTAAAAATTTATTGTACAAAAACGTATAAAATATATATTATATAAAAAATTGTCGGATATTTGCATAAGCTTATCCGTAATAATTTTCCTACCACTTTAATTTATTGTATAATTTACACTAAAGGATAAAATCCGATATATGGAAAATTATGATAATGGTATATATAGAATAGGCTAAAATATATAAGTATTAGTTATTATGAACGCGAATAGTATAAATTTACTGTATAAAAACTGACAATAGCTCTCTCTCTCTCGCTCTCTCTCTCTCTCTCTATATATATATATATATATATATATGTGTGTGTGTGTGTGTGTGTGTGTGTATGTGTGTGTGTGTGTGTGTGTAATAATAAAAAAAATTCGCCATTTTACCTTAATTTATTTATTCCAAATTCTTACAATATCTACCTTTTTAGGTATAAAAGGTACACTTTGTGTGGTTATCAATACGAAAAAGCTAAAAACAACGTTGATGCACACAAATTATAAAACTTTAAAACACATACGGCCGTTTCAAGGATACATCGATCCCCTTCATCAGTGTAAGGTGAAAAAAAAATGTTAAAAGGGTTCAAAAGACCCACGCTCGGCTATAGCCCCGAGTACTGGCTGTAATCTGACCAAAATGGCAAAGCAAGTGTAACCAGAAGAGCAGAAGTGACGCAGCTGACAGGAAATCACCGAAAAACAGGCATCACCGCGCAGGCTCTCTCCAAACGGGAGAAAGAAAAGGGGTGCTAGACATGTCGTTCACCAATAAATCTGTATATTTATAAATCTGTATATTTATAAATCTGTATATTTATATCTGTATATTTATCTGTATATTTATCTGTATATTTGATCTTGATTTTTACGAAGCACATTATATTTATAAATATACAGATTCATTGGTGAACGACATGCCTAGCACCCCTTTTCTTTCTCCCGTTTGGAGAGAGCCTGCGCGGTGATGCCTATTTTTCCGTGATTTCCTGTCAGCTGCGTCACTTCTGCTCTTCTGGTTACACTTGCTTTGCCATTTTGGTCAGATTACAGCCAGTACTCGGGGCTATAGCCGAACGTGGGTCTTTTAAACCCTTTTAACATATTTTTTTTCACCTTACACTAATGAAGGGGATCGATGTATCCTTGAAACGGCCGTATGTGTTTTAAAGTTTTATAATTTGCGTGCTTCAACGTTGTTTTTAGATTTTTCGTATCTACCTTTTTCCCTGTCTTTTAATCATATCTTAAATATAATTTATATTTTAATTCCATACTTTTATTCAACCTGTTCTTTTCATTCTTATTCTAAAAACCTTAATCTCTTAAAAGCGACACTTCTTTGTAAAAAAAACCCTAATTTATTCCTTTATTTGAGACATTAAATTTCTATTTCTTTAAAATGTTTCTTAATATCATTTTTATTTTTATTAAAATTATCATTCGATATCCCATGATTCATTGCATATAATTGCCGCGTCTAACTATTCACCTCAAAATTATGCCAAGTATAATAAAGAGTCCCACAGCCTTGCAACCCGCTCATTGGTTAATTTACTCCTGCATTGGCGAAAGATTCCTACTCCTCGCTGGGTTTAAAACGCGTTACGCAGCTTTGGAGATCAGAATTTTTACGCTTTTTGACTTGCTAACTAAATCCCGTCACTTGGAGGAGAATTGTCTTTATAGTGGTGTATCTCTAATAATATGTATCATCTTTATGCTTTTTTTCTACGATGTAACACAGCTCGATCTGAGCTCTAAAATGGACGATTAGTGGAATTGTCTATTCTTTGTGAAGTGTCAATAAATTCGTTGTTGAAAATGCAGCTTCCTTTTATTTTGATGGGAAAATTCCAGTGTATTCATAAACATCGCCTTCCATCTTGATGACTTCGACTGCAAAATAACTGAATCTACCAATGCATCACTTGCCAGAATTAATATTTCAGTGTTTTATCGATATATATATATATATATTGTGTGTATACAATGTAAAACTAGTCGTTGGGGGGCACCGTAATACTTACCCATCATGGATATGCATAATATAAAATATGAAAATAAAACATGTGTAAACTATTTATAAAATGCATTGCAATTCAAAGAAAATCGTGGCTTGATTCTGTCATAAACTTTAAATGCTCTATTACTGAATTGCGTAAAAGAAACATCCTTATAACTCCAAAATTGATAATCATATTAACTAACGGTTTACTGCGTCGGATTAAGCGTCTCATTTCCAATTAAAATATATCTTTGAATTGAACTTTGAATGAAATACAGGGTCATGAAATATTGAAGAGTGTGGTAAATAGAATTACGAATACCTTGGCAACTAATTATCCGTTCAACTTCATTCTTTATGCAAAATTTATGTTTTTTTATTGTCTTTTACATTCATTCCTTATAATAAACAATTTGGAAAGCCTTTATATACCTTTTATCAGAACGAATATTTCAAGAGTCCGAAAAAAATAGTTCCGGATAATCGAGGTTACTGAAATTCAATAAGCTTCTTCCCATTTCATAAACCAAAACCAATTACAACGTTGTAACGCACAAATAAAAAATTGGCATAAAAAACCGCATACGGCCGTTTCAAGGAGCATCAATCCTCTTCCTCAGTGCGAAAAAAAAAAAAAAAAAAAAAAGATAAACTTGGGTTCAAAGAACCTTTCGGTTATAGCCCCGAGTACTGGCTTGAATGAAAATGCTAAAGCAAGAGTATATATACACTGCTCAAAACAATTAAAGGATATTGCAGTTTTAGATGGATTTTGTATCTGGGAAACTTTTTAGCTGATTAATACATGGTCGACAGACATAGTAAGTTATATGAGAATAAATTACACATGTTTGGCAGAAAAAAATGCATTTTATTGCGCATTTGTGTACAAAAGGAAAAAAACACAATTTGTGCATATGAGAAAAAAAGAATAAGAAAAGGTATTTTCTTCAAAGAAAATCATTTTCAGTAGGGAGTATGGTTTCCACGGGCGGCCAGCAACGTTGAACACCTTTGAGGCATGGACTCAATGAGGCTATTAATGACGAGTTTGGGTATTCTGTCCCACTCTTCCAGAAGAGCTCTTTCCAGCTCTTGGAGAGTTTGTGGGGGTTGTTGGCGGCCAGAAACTCGTCTTCCTAGAGCGTCCCAAACGTGCTCGATTGGATTCATGTCTGGAGAACACGCTGGCCATTCCATTCGAACGATTCCTTCCTCGAAAAGGAAATCCTCCACCAGGTTTGCACGATGTGGCCTGCAGTTATCGTCCATTAAAATGAAGTTATCTCCGATTGCTGCAGCGTAAGGGACTACAATAGGTCTGAGGATCTCATCCCTATATCGGCGACCAGTCAGAGCTCCATCTCGAATGATGTAGAGGTCAGTGCGCCCGTCAATGGAGATGCCACCATACACCCAACACTCCTCCACCGCCAAATCTGACACTTTCGTGCACGAACGCAGGATTATTCCTACTGCCACGGTCCCTCCAGATGAAAATACGCCTATTATGCGGATGCACAGAAAAACGGGACTCGTCGGAAAACAGAATATTGCTCCATTCATTTCTCCTCCAGTTGACATGCTCGGTTGCCCACTCCCTGCGGTCGCGACGATGCCTTGATGTTAATCTATAACACATACCATCGGTCGGCGAGCATACAGACCTACAGCATGGAGCCGGTTTCGGACAGTCTGAGTTGAAATCGTGGTGCCTGTAGCCGAGCGAAGGTGTTGTTGGAGAAGAGTAGCGTTCATGTTTCGGTGTCTCCGAGCTGTTAACGCTAAATACCGATCTTCATTGGGCGTTGTTGCCCGTCTACGACCTTGCCCTGGTCTTCGGCCTGCACATCCACTCTCCAAAAAACGGTTCCAGATCCTGGAAATGACACTTTGTGACACTCCAATGGCTTGCGCTACTTCGGCTTGAGTTTGGCCCCCTTCTAACCTACCAACAATTCTCCAAGCTTCTGAATCTGTCAAATGACTTCGCTGAGACATCGTACTCATCGAAACAAAGCAATCACTGAATGCCGATCATCCTTGTCTTCATTCTCTTTTATCCAGTTGAAAGTCAAATTTCATTCGCTGCCGCTGAAGCGACGTTTTTAACGTCGAACTCAAAATTTGCATACTCCACAGTTTGAAAACCAGAAAAATTTGCATTTGTGATTCTCTTCTATTTTCGGCAAAAAAAATTTCGTTTATATCTTTATTTTATATAAAACTTCAAATATCCTTTAATTGTTTTGAGCAGTGTATATACCAAAGAAGTGACGTAGTTGACCGGAAATAACTGAAAAAAGGAGTCACTGCGCAGGATCCTTCCACACGTGCGAGAGAAAAGGGGTGCTGGTCATGTCATTCACCAAGGATGAACCATGTGTGTGAATAAGGTAAGCTTCGTGAAAGTCGAGATCTATAATTGAATTACATTTTTGGATAATTTTAGCTTCTGAATAATTAAACCTGTGGTTGGAATCCCAACAATGTTTAGCTGATGTAGATTTCTCACACTCCTGCTTTTTAACATAATTTTGGTGTTCTTTCTTAAGAAAGATCCATCTACCTCTGAACTTAGGAACATAAAATCTGCGGTAAATTCATCCCCCAATATTGCTGATTCCAGCAAATATACTCTCATTCCTTCTGTGGCAAACTGTGCTCGGTTATATGCTTTACCTAAGGTTCACAAACCTGATATTCCATTTCGCCCTATTGTTTCCAATATCGGTACTGCGTCATACAAGCTAGCTAAATATTTGGTTTTCATATTTTCCCCCCTCATGGTTAACAATATTTATACGTCTAAAAATTCGGTTCAATTTGCAAATATAATTCGTACCTTTAATCCAACAGGTTATACTATGGTTTCTTTTGATGTTAAATCTCTTTTTAGAAATGTTCCAGTACAAGGTGCTTTAGATTGTTTAAGAAACAGATTGAATGAGTTTCACTTTTTTTTAATATGAAACTGATAACTTGATTGCTTTAACCAGCATTTGTTTATCGCAAAATACTTTTGTTTTTCAGGGTAAGTTTTATAAAAAGTCGGAAGGTTTAGCTATGGGTAACCCTTTAAGCCCAGTCTTAAGTGATTTATATATGCATTATTTTGAAGTTAAATTATTTAAATTAATACAATTCCCATTTTATACACGTTACGTAGATGATTCCTTTGCTTTACTTGATTTATCTAAATACAATATTAATGCTGTACTTGATACATTTAATTCAATTGATCCATGTATCCAGTTTACTTTCGAAGTTGAAGCTCAACAACATCTAGCTTTTCTAGATGTCCTAGTAATTCGTAATGATTGTGAATTTTTGACAATAGTTTACCGTAAACCTTTTGCAGTAAGTTTACCCCCTCATTGTAGGTCCAATCATCCCCCACATCAAAAATTAACAGCTTTCAATACACTTATTTTCCGTGCACGTAAAATTTGTTCAAATCCCGAGTTGTTTAATAATGAAATTAACTATATTAAAGCAGTCGCCATCGATCGTTGGTTTAACTTGAATATAATTAACCATATTTTATCTAAACCTCCGAAAAACACTGATTCTGTTCCAGCTAATAAAGAATTTAAAAATGTTATTGTCTTACCTTACTTTCATAAAATCAGTGCACAAATTTTTCGTATTCTAAATAGGTTTAGTTTCAAAGTTGTTTTCTCTCCAACCAATAAAGTTTATTTTTCCAACCTTAAAGATCCAATTGATGAACATAATACCTGGGGCATTTACAGAATTTTTTGTGAATGTGGCCTCTCTTACATTGGGCAGACGAAGCGTGCTCTTAGAATTAGGCTGAAAGAACACCAAAATTATGTTAAAAAGTAGGAGTGTGAGAAATCTACAATAGCTAAACATTGTTGGGATTCCAACCACAGCTTTAATTATTCAGAAGCTAAAATTATCCAAAAATGTAATTCAATTATAGATCTCGACTTTCACGAAGCTTACCTTATTCACAAACATGGTTCATCCTTGGTGAATGACATGACCAGCACCCCTTTTCTCTCGCACGTGTGGAGGGATCCTGCGCAGTGACTCCTTTTTTCAGTTATTTCCGGTCAACTACGTCACTTCTTTGGTATATATATGCTCTTGCTTTAGCATTTTCATTCAAGCCAGTACTCGGGGCTATAACAGAGGTGTTCTTTGAACCCAATTTTATCTTCTTTTTTTTTTTCGCACTGAGGAAGAGGATCGATGCATCCTTGAAACGGCCGTATGCGTTTTTTTATGACAATTTTTTATTTGTGCATTACAACGTTGTAATTGGTTTTGGTTTATGAATTAAAATTCGCACAAAGTATTCGATTTATGCTTAAGCTTCTTCCCATTGTTACATACTAAGTACATACCAAATTTCAAGTCTCTATCTAAATTTCTTCGGGAGATAGAGCGTGTACAGACACACAAACAGACAGACGGCAAATTTTTTTTCTAAAAATGTTTTTCGGAATCTCCAGTGTCTGAAACGTGTAAATCCGTCAAAAAAAAATTTTCGATTTTCAAAACGATTACTAGACTTACCCTATACTCGTATGATGGGTAATAATTGGGATCTTATTATATACATGTGTGTATGTACTATGTACAAATTTTCTAACTTTAAGTCTCTGAATGATCTTAAGCTAAATTCTTTGTGTTTAGAATAACAATCTATTTATTCTCCAACATACCAAATAATATTTTGAATGTTATAAAATATGCTGTGTTGCACTATTCCTGCCATAGAATTCGACGTTAACTCTCTTTAGATTTTATGAAACTTTTCTTATTTGTTAGACGTACGTAAAATGTATCTGATACTTTAACTGGCACAACAGAAGTATTTTTCCAAAAACAGTTTTTATGTTTCGAATTTCAACTTCAATTACTATATTCTTTTTTTCCTGTTTTATTTCCTTTACCTTTTCGGAGTTCTATTTACGTAAGACGACAGAAAATAACTTGAAAGTTCAAAGATTACTTTTGCGTTAAAAGTTTTTACTTCAAATGGAATTTTATTTCCTTAGCTTTTAGAGGAAAACGTTGCAACGATTGCTGAAAAGTAATATGTTCTAAAATTGTTTTCTTTGTAAGAAAATGATTATTCTATATGTGACGAAGAAGTAATTTGTTATGCCGTTTTTTTTAACTAGAAATGTTACTTTAGACAAATTAAAATTAAATCCTAAAAATCATGCTCTTGTGCTGCATTTTGTTAGCGATGGAATTTTGATTTAACCCTTTTTATCCTGACGGTACTTATAAGTACCACTTTAACCCCTTCGCGACGAGCGTCTTTTACAGAATTTTTAATCTGTTACCACCGGTTTTTCAAATGAAAAATTTTCACCTAATTGAATCGCAAAAATGCTATGATTAGATAAGGAAAACTTTACAAAAAAAATAACTGGTGGGAATAATCGAGGATTCTGAGCATCTAAAAAGTAGCTGGGAAATTAATTCAGGATATAAAGGGTTAAGTCGAAGAATAATGGAAACTAAGAAATTGAAGAAAGCTACTATATCGACTTCAGTAAAATACACAGAAGGTTTTGATACATAACAGGTTTAACTCTCTACTGCGTAATTAGTTTCTCATAATAGTATTTTTTTATGTGAATAGATTCTTTAAAATTAAAGGGTATTGAATTATGACTGAAAAACTGAGACAGATTTAAATTTTTGAGTTGAACACTAGTTCATGCAATATTGCTGCTTGTGTATAAGTTATAGTATTCTATAGGAGAGGTATCTTTTTGTGAAATGGCAATAAGCAGTAAAAAATTCAGTGTTTCAAACAGCAAAACGTTTTGCTGAAGACAGTAAAAACTGAAAATAGAGCATCGTTGAAGCTGTTCTGAGACATGATTTATACAAGAGTCACAAAGTGAGAGTGCACAGCAACGTCACTTTCATCACTTTCAGCATCACTTTCCTTAGACTTCAATCACATGCGCGTTGAAAAGTGAATATCTACAGAGTAGTGTCACTTGTGACCCTACTAAGGTTGGCTGAGACGTCACAAGCAACACACTGAGACGTCTCAAGCAACTTAACTCGCGTCTTAGGAAAAGAAGAAGGTTTGAAACGTGTTTTTTTCTTTGTTTCAAACTATTTTTTCTCCTAAGACACGCGTCATGTCACTCGTGTCGCCTTAGTGTGCGAACTACAGTGCGAACTAGTGTGCGAAGTTTGACTACAGTAACATACGCCAGCCACCACAAAGAGATTGTGTAACAACGTAATTTATGGCTCGTCACAAAATTTTGCATATGACTTGGAGGTGACTCATGTTTCATTTCTCGTAGGGACTATGTGATTCGCATGTGATGATCCTTTTGGTACAGTGCTATAAAGATTTCTTGATGGATTACAGTTTTTGAAGTTTTCTTATTGCATAGCCTGTGATTTAAGCCTAGGTTTAGAATGAGTAGCCTTCGATTTCAACAGCATTTGAAATTGCACTATTTCAATTTAAAATGGCTGAAAGGGTACAAAAAGCATTTTTATGCGAAAGATATCAATTATGTATTAAAATAATAAAGTTTTGAAATTTATCAAAAGCTCAATGTTTAAAAACCAGCCACTGTACTAATCTGTCCATTAGAAAGTTTCAAAGGAATTAGTTCAGCCAGTTTTCCATTTCACGAAAGAAAATACTGTTTTTCGTTATGAAAGGAAGGTGATAATCTTGCTAAGCATGGGCAATCATTGAAAAACTGTGATAACGCTTCCTTAGTTGTGCATATGTAATTATATTACAACAAATGTTACATTACATTACTGTGACAAACAAATGTTTATTGCTGAGAAAGACTTGGAAAAAAAAACATGCTTGAAAATTTGTGAAGATATCATAAAAAATCAATAAATTGATTTACAGTTTTCGAACAATGGAAAAGGATAGATAAGCCGTATATTTTCGATCAGTGATTCTGACAGGCAGACAAACCGAATTCATGAACACTTTTCAACTATGTTGGAATGTGTTAAAAAACAAGATATCTGACTGTACCGCTGAGGCCGGTATATTTACGAAAAAAGTGCATTACTGATGTCCACTTACTGATGAGCACTATTAATTGCTTACTCAAACGTATGGTGTGCATTGCATTTATAGTTCATTTACAGGGACACACAAAAGAAATTCGGTTACCGTATATGAGCGATGTTTGCTGGAAATGCGTTTTCAACTTTCGTTTGCTATTTAAGTTTAACTAAAATTTTGCATAATGCGTGGTGTGTATAAATTATGTTGATCATATACAGGGCTACACAAAGAAATTTGTAAGTGTTACTAAATATGGGAGAGAATTGCTTAAGAGTAGTTTTAATTGTGTTATAAATTTTCCTCCTGAACTATATTTCGTATATTAATAGAAATTTGTAGAATATAAATAAATTCATTTACAGGGATACGAAAAGAACAATATACAATGCTGTTTATGGTTGGTAATTGCTGGACGTGGTTTTAAGTTGTCTTATGCGTTTTTTTTTTACCTGAATTAAATTTTAGCTTAATATGTGGTGCGTACAAAAGTCTTTAGATGATATACAGGGTTGTACAAAAGAATTCGAATGCATTTTCATCTATTGTAGAAAATTGCTAAAAGTGAATTTTCTAACTGAACTCGATTTTAAAATGCTATATAGCATATATGAAAATATATAGATCATATAGGCTGCACAAAATAATTCAATTACTTTTTTGACTATGGGAAGTACTATTTGCTAAAACTGGATTTTTAAATGTGTTATATGTTTTCTAAACTTTTTACTTATATATCTTCATTCACATTATTTAACGGGTAAGTTTCGTTACAGTTTTCTGGAAGTAATGGAAAGTGTTTCATAATCTATGCTTGACGCATGATTTTTTGTTTTTGTTTATCTTTGTAGTGTAAAGTTTCGTTAGAGTTTTCTGTATGGGATGGAAAGTGTTTCATAATCTATGCTTGACACATGATTTTTCATTCTTGTTTATCTTTGTAATGTGTCTTTATTATCATATTGTTCAAGATATGATTTAATTATGAGCGTGTTAGGTAATTCAGAACAGATGAAGGGATATGTGTAATGTTACATATATTTTATATTATTATTATTAATATTACTACTAGAGTGTCTGAAAATCCAAAAATATAGTACAAATATTTTAACACACATAATTTTATATTTAAATTCCGAGTTTAAATTGGATCTTATCTAAAACAAAACATTACGATTAATTAATTATTGCATTATAAAAAAAAGGGAGAAATAAATTCAACATTTTCTGAAAACTTGATTTGAAAAATACAAATATTTTTAATAGCTGAAGATAGATAAGGTTATTAATTCTAATGAAGCATCTTAACGATTGACAAACATGCTTAAGTAATTGTTTCCTTAGTTAAAGCTAATTATCTGACATTACTTACATTATTAATTAGAATATCTTCCAATTATTTCTTTCAAACAAAACTTTTGAAGTTTATGACTACATACAGGGTTAAGAACTGAAATTTTATAAAACAATAAATGCACTTAAAATTTATCTCCTTAAACACAAGTGTTAATTAAACAAATTTGTAATAATTAATCATTTGTAATAAGTGATAAATTCGTAGTAAGTTTTCAATAAGCATCTTAATTTTCTAAGAAACGAAAACAAATTTTTAGTTATTAAAGTAATTTGCAGCGTTTAAGTTATCTTGTCGTTAATTTAATGTTCAACTTTTGTTAATGAAATATTTGGCAATTGTTGCGCAAATATTGAAATCATATTTCTCCATGAAATGCACAAATTTTAATTTGAATATAAATTATTTCAATTACCCATTTAATCTGAAAAATTAATTACGCGAAAATAAAGGAAGTAAAAGTGATAGTTAAAATAACGATCATTCATTTGATATAGTTTAATCCGCGTCCCTACCATATTTAAAATGCTACAAACTCGAGCAGTTTGCAACCAGTTTTCTTGAGTATGATATTCTATACTCTGTTTTGTTTTTCTTTCTTTCTTTGGAGACCTTTGTACATATTTATTTTTGTCAAACAATCCAATGTATACTATATGCGTATTATATATCTATACGAGTATATATATATAGAGAGAGAGAGATGGATATATATAGATAATCTAAAAAATTAATTATGTGGAAATAAAGGAACTAGAGCTGATAATTAAAATGACGATCATTCATTTGATAGTTTAATCCATGTTCCTACCATGTTTAAAATGCCACAAAATCGAGCAGTTTTCAACCAATTTTCTTGATTATTATATTCTATACTCTGTTTTCTCTTTCTTTCTTTCTTTGGAAACCTTTGTACATGTTTATTTTTGTCAAACAATCCAATATATACTATATGCATATTATATCTATACGAGTATATATATATACATATATATATATATATATATATATATATATAGAGAGAGAGAGAGATGGATGTATATAGATAAGCAAAAAATAATAATTATGTCGAAATAAAGGAAGTAAAAATGATAATTAAAATAACGATCATTCATTTGATAGTTTAATCCCCGTCCCTACCATGTTTAAAATACCACAAAATCGAGCAATTTGCAACCAATTTTCTTGATTATGATATTCTATACTCTGTTTTTTTTCTTTGGAAGTCTTTGTACATATTTATTTTTGTCAAACAATCCAATATATAATATATATATATATATATATATATATATATATATATATATATATATACGTATTATATAGAGAGAGAGAGAACGAGAGATAGATTGATGTATATATATTAACAGTTTTGTATAAAAACAGATTCGAAGAATTCCAATGGATTGACTCTCAATATTGGCGGACAATTATTTGCATACGTATGAAATGAAACAAAGTTTTTATAGAGATATTAGATGTTATAAATACATAAATGATTTATTGTAAGTACAATTTAGCGGCACTGATGCTAATATAAATTTGTTTTTATCCAGATATATTAAAGTTAATGACTTCATCCAATAATCTAACTAACGTTAATTATCTAGACGTTAACATGATAATTTAAAAAAAGTAAATTGATTACTAAAATCTATGATAAAAGAAATAATTTCAATTTGAAAACAAAATAACATTGCATTTTAATTCTAACATTCATGTTTCAATTTTTAGAAATATATTTTTTAATGTCATTTAAACATATTGAAAAGCTCAGTTCAGATACATCGGATAAAGTAATTGGCATAAGTCATATGAAAAATCATGCTTTACAAGAGGCAGGCTCGGGACTGGCCCATCGGCCCGAGGGCCGGTGCGTCCTCGCCTAAGAAAAGCTTCGCCCCCCAGGTCGATCAAACATTTTTTCCCCGGCTGTACACATTAAATTCTTATTAATGTACTAAATTTCGAGGATAGGTTTATGGTTTGTCATCAGTTAATAAACAAAAGAGGGATTTTTATTAATACAATGAAATTGAATATACGAGGGGTTTTCGGAAAGTAAAGATACAATGCCGCATACTTATTCAAAAAACTTTTAATTGATAAAATGTCCATTACAAATTATTTACTGATATATTCTTTATTTTTCGACATAGTTGCCGTTATTGTCAAAGCATTTGTTAAGTCTGGGTACAAGCTTTTGTATCCCACAGTCATATTTTTGTATATTTTCACGTCCCTCGAGCTATGATAAAACAAGTGCGGGTCAGAGAAACCTGACGTAAGGCCTAGGACCCGGATCCCTTTTGGGAATCCGGTTCGTTCCTAAGTGTGAATGTGATGGTTTCCCAAGAGGATGGGATCTACCGCAAGTCGCAGCGACCTGTGTTGTCAATCACTTGGGAAAATGGGGGTGATCAGCAGGTGGCGGCGCCCTCCACCGACCTTAGAGCATACAGGAACTCCACTGGTAGTGCTCGGTAAAAGTTCTCTAGAATTTGGGAACGGCGGTTGACGCGCCTGGCGGCGCAGCTTAGTTTTATCTCACAGTCGTAGAAGTTTACCGCCTTTTGTCGAAACCACATTTCAACTTCGATTTTGATCTCATCATCGTCGTGGAAATTTTGTACTGAAAGATGTTTTTCAGGTAAAGGAATAAATGTTAGTCGCTGGGTGCATATATGGCCTACCTGTTCTGTGTTCTTATCTGTTGTTCTTCTGTTGTTCCTACCTCCAGAGAAAGCAAAACTCTATTTCGCTACATTTTGTAGATTCATAATGTTCCCGTAGACGGAAACAATTTCTTTGGGAATATCCGCTGGACACTCACCTTTTGCATGAAGAAAACGTATGACAGAACGTACAGTCGTGGAAAAAAACTGAACACCCCCCACTAATTCTGCAACAAATTATAGTAGAAGGAAGTGACTGGTACCAAACGATTGGAAATAAAGTCTACTTTTACATGATGTATATAAAATTTGCTTATGGGGCCATCTACATATAAAAACACACACAAACTTTGTTTTTTTTCAATAGCAAGACCCAAATTTGACAACATATTTGAAATCTGCAGTTCAAACTATGCCTAGATACCAAATTTCATGAAATTCCTACGATTAGTTTCTGAGAAATTAATTACTTTATAATGAGCATATTTAAGGGCTGTATCCAAACTGAAGTTCGGTACTCGATTGTTGAAATGCTGCAAAATGTCACTTCTTTTAATGTATTATGTTTTACCGATATGACCATTTTACTCACTTAATAAGTTTCGGTTATTGTTATATGCGGTAAAATAATGTTTACAAGTGTTGAATTATCCGATTTTAAAAAACCGTAAGATTATTTGTAATTAAAATAGTCTTAGAATATGTAAATGTTATTGAAATTTTACAGGTGTTTTTATAATGCTTTTTCTCAGATTTTGCATCTATTTAACTCGTCTTTTTTTAAATTTATTGGCAGAAACGTGAATAATATTGACAAATACGAAATTTAGAATTGAAAAAAAATAGTATAAAGCAGCGTAAGGAATCAAAGTTAAGGAAAAAAAACGCAGATAAATTGCTTTTTAGTCTGAAAATAAATCCCGACATTGCTTTTTATTTTAGTAGCGAGTGGGGGGGGGGGGGGGCGTGCCTTGTTTTGAGATATGTTCGCAGGATTTATATTCCGATTTATTTGAAGACCTAAAACTAAATCCATGTTATAAAGACATCTGAATAACTTTACATCCGTTTACATCCGTTATTCTCCTTCGGAATAGGGTTAATAATTCTATGATTAAACCTATTCTGGTAGTTCATTTGAAATTTTACAATTAACTCATTACTGCCTCTTGGCCAGAAAACTTGCCATTTGCCATTTATTATTATTATTATTATTATTATTATTATTATTATTAAATTTTTTTGCACACTGATAGCGATTGGGAAAGGATCTTTTGCCTATCAGAAAACCATAAAAATAACTTGTAATTTTTTTTCAATTAGCCTGGTTAATCGAATAGATCTAAATACGAAAGTTATAGAAGAAAAAGTTTAATTATTTTAAGTTCGTTATTAATGGAATAAAAACTGAACATCCATACATATTTGTAAAGATTACAATTTTTGATTGATATACAAAAGTTAATAAAAGTTTAAATTAGCATTTTTAAGTAACTAACTAATACTTTCGCGGGAATATTTTATCTAACAACCATTTAGTGTAATATTGCAAACAATTTAACAAGATTTGAGTAAATTGAATTAATAAGTATAAATATCTCAGTGATTATAATGTTTATATATTAAAGATTAAAATAATGTAAATTGTTTTTGACCAAAATTTTGAAGATACCTAATGCAAGAATTATATAATTTTTTTATTATAAATTCATCATCGGAATCTATTTAAAAAGAACAGAAAACATTTGACGAGTCCTACTATTTTGTGGAATACATTGAAATGAATAATTACGTGTATACACCACGAACTTAGCTTTGCTCTCAGAAATTTTATGTTAATTTGATCTTCACAGTTTTTTTAATATTTATATGAACAAGTATATATTTTTATGGATTTGATATGTTCTAAATCCGTGTTTCAAAATTAAAGATATAAAGCAAATAGAAAGATTTGTAATCATATAGTATTTTTCACCCAACATTATTAAATTACTATGTTTTCTGTCTTTTTTTCCAAATGCAAACATGATCTACAAGGACAATCTGACCCACATACTAAAACCTAAAATCAACAGTGGAAGCAACTAGCAACCAAAATTTTAAAGTACTGATATTTATCTAAATAACAAAAATATGATTACTTCAAATAAGAAAATCATAGAACTTTAACAAAAAAGTAGAAGAACATCGTGGGCTGGTTAGTACACAAAAAATTAAAAGGCAAAATCCTCACCCCTACTAATAAGCCACATTTTGTAATTAAATAACAAAAAGGGGAGGAGGAATTTGCTAATATAAAGTATAGCCATTATTTTTATCAAGAACTTCTTCCAATCTGCGTAGCATTCATTCAATGAGGCTGTTAACAATATCAGTATCTCTTTTAATAGTTTGCGAAGCATGAGAAACAGATTTCCATAGCTAATCAGTCGTTCTAATTCCCTGCAGACGAACTTCATCATTCCACAGAGCACGAACATTTTCCATTGGGTTCAATTTGGCTGCATTGCTTCGCCATTCTAACTTCATTATGCAGTTCTCTTCGCACCAAGTTTTAACTACACCACTTCTGTGGATTGCACTATTATCCTGAAAATTCCAAACAAAATTATGAATTATGAACTACACTTAATAAATAACATTAAAATTTATATTTACAACAAAAAATGTTAATGAAATAAATATCTAAAAATATTTTAGCGTAAATTTTGCGAAAAGTTTTTTTATCAATCAAAACGTGAACAAGTTGTAAATGGTTTATTTTTATTTTTAGTAAAATATATTATAATTCTGTGAAAGATTACAACCTGATAACAGCAAAAGTTCTGAAAATATACAAAACTAGGAAATATGTTGTTTTAAAATTTCTTATTAATATATACAGGGTGTTTCAGTTAAACGTTTCAGAACTTCTAAGAGGGGTAGGGTATATGCTGACAATTCGAAATCATATAGCAATGTGGGGTCGGAAATGCTTTCCTGAAGCGGTGTTGTACACAGAAGCACCATAAAGAAAAGAGACCGTAAGTGAAAAATCGTTTTAATAATACATGAAAAGAAGCAAAAGGTACATGGATTAAAGTAAGTGTTCGAAGTTGCTTCCACGGGCTACAATGCACGCCTCACATCTCCGACGCATGGACATCCGAACATTCTGGAATACTACAGGCGAATTTCGAATTTCTCCGGCAGCTACTGCGATTCTTGAAACAAGCTCCTCAGCATTGTCAACAGGGGTGTCATAAACTAGCGATTTCATATGACCCCAGAAATAAAAAATCAAGACATGATAGGTCGGGTGACCAAGCAGGCCAAAGCACGGGACCACCACGTCCGATCCACTGTTGACCAAATGTGACATCCAGGTAGTTACGAACAGCTCCGCTATAATGGGCAGGGGCTCCATCGTGTTGGAACCACATTGTCTGTTGCGTCGATGCAGAAATCTGTTTATCTCTCAAAAGTTGTGGCAGAAAGAGCAAGTAGTTATCTCCGGTTAGACGACACGGTAACAGGTAAGGTCCGATGAGGTGATCTCCCATAATACCGGCCCATACATTGACCGAAAATTGAATCTGTGCTGCACGACATCGTATTGCAAGCGGGTTCTCGACCGCCCAGATATGGTCGTTATGCGAGTTGAAAATTCCTTCCCTTGTGAAGGATGCCTCATCGGAAAACAACACTTTAGCAGGAAAAGTGGGATTTGTAGCACATTTTCCAAGGTACCACTGTGCGAAAGCAATACGATGTGCATAATCCTCCGGTTGCTGTGCCTGGACACGCTGCACGTGACACGGATGCATGTCTTGTTCTCGGAGAATCCTCCAGACGCTGCAAGGGGGAAACCCGACTACGTTTGCTAGAACTTTCGTGTACTCGTTCTTGGATACCTCTGCACATGCTGCAGCACATTCTGTTCGACGTCTGGAGTCCGTGCTGTTCTTGCCCTGACCCTGTTAGCTCTTTCAAATGAACCTGTCTCAGCTAACCTCTGGTGCAGTCTTGCAAATAAATTATGACTGGGAATACGCCTCCTCGGATATCGTTCCGCGTACAAACGCTGTGCGGCTGGCCCGCTACAATTTGCAGACCCGTACACCAAATGCATATCGGCTAATTCTGCGTTCGTGTAATCATCCGTCCTACTAACTTGGCGTTCTTGTGCGAAATAAAGATTCCCTGCCCGAAAGCTCGGAACTTTCTCACAACGCCATCTACCGCGTCAGGAAAGCAATTCTGACTGCCCATTTGTATATGATTTTGGTTCGTAAGGATGTACCCTACCCCTCTTAGAAGTTCTGAAACGTTTAACTGAAACACCCTGTATATAAGTATGTATATGTATATATATATATATATATATATATATATATATAGAGAGAGAGAGAGAGAGAGAGAGAGATAGATAGATAGATAGATAGATAGATAGATAGATTTTGTCTTAATTATTTTTGAAAACACAGCGGTTATTTTTTAATAAATTTACATGCATTTTTTTAATACTGATTCATCTGCTAAAATCGTTAAACATAAAACAAAAGAAAATTAATTTCATTACTGAATTTATATTGAAAATTTTCACTCAGTTCTGTAAAGATGGGCCAAAGGCGTGTTTTATCGCTGTCGATATGATATGTGTGCCAAAGCTGACAAGTTAAAGGATTTATATCTGCACACCTGTCATAAAAACAATTTTTATTGCAATTAAAAATAACTAGTTATTCTATAAAACCAAAATTAATTCTAATGCTATGGCATAGCATATAGAGAAAGTTGCTTTTTAAACTATTTTCCTAATTCATTTAATGAACGAATCAATAAACATTCTAGAGCAAGCAGTGATAATTCGGATTTGAATATTGAAGCGTGGAAGGGGGGGGGGTGTTTTGGGAAAATAAACCAGTAAAAAATTATGATCTAAAACGCGCAAAACTATAAAATAAATAATTTTTAATATATTTCTATTATTCATATTAATAAATAATAGTATATAGTATGCTCTGAAAACCATATTGTTTAATAATACAATTTACCAAATAAAAATATATACCGGTTGGAAGAGAAAAAATCCATCCAGAGAGTAGTTTTCTAAAACATCAGGTATCATTGCGTGTTCTACTATGTCACAATAAGATATTCCGTCTAGATGATCTCAATGCATAGCAGAGATACAATGCCCTGCGCCGACATGCAGTCCTACATTGAAATTGCAATTCTTCCGCTGCGTTTAATATTATTTGTATACCGTGGCTTAAACCTAAATCCCAATGAACGGTACACTCGAAACGAAGAACTGGAGACTGACTAAAGGCAGCTTTCATCTTTAAATAAAACTGAGCTCCATTCATTTATGCCTCAGTTAATATATGTTTGGGCAAAGTGAAGGCGTTGAAGTCGCTGGTTTTCAGTTAATTCTGGTTTTTTAGCCGCCAACCGAATTCGAAAACATGCTTCTTTGAGCATGTTGTGAATGGTACGAGATGATACATAATAAAAAGAAAGTATGCCGTATATATATATATATATATATATATATATATATATATATATATATATATATATATATATATATATATATATATATATATATATATATATATATATATATATATATTCATAATATATTCTATCGTCTCTTAGTTATATATGCTCACTTGAAGTTGCAAATCATCTTTAATTTGATTAGAAGACATATAGGGATCTGTTATAAATATTAACCTCATCCGAGAAATTTATTTACAGAAAAACCACTCTTTCATTTCCTCAAGCAAAGGGGAAAGAAGGAAAGACCTTCAACATTTCTTTCAACGCATAATGAATTGCAGAGTGATATTTATGACCACTCAACTTCGAATAAATGTTCCGGAACTCTTCTAAATTGATAAACTGTTATTATACGAAATAGATTTACGAAGACTTTAGAACAATAATTATAGCAGCAAATGAAACTTTATTATTCCAATTGCGTTCTTACGCTGAAACCCTGCAATGTGTATTTTCCACTGACGTATGCGTAATTTCCAATGATGTAATGATAAACTCTGAACTTTTTATTTTGACTTTAACTTTTTCAGTCCTCCACCAAAATGTAAACGCGTAAACAACTAGAGCGAATAAGCTCTAAAATGTAAACTAAAATAATGTAAACTTAATTGTTAAATGTCAGTTTTTGTAATGTCCATGTGCTCTAAACAACTGAATATATATTTAATCAAGATCAAGAAAATGTGAATTTATTTAGCCTCACACTAATATATAAACTTAGTTTTTCAGCATAAACGAGTTGTGTTCAGTGCGTCCGATTACTTAATTCCTTGGATTTAACCCCTGGATTAACTACAATTGGATTACTCATCGAAGTAAGATGCAGAAAGGTAAGAGAATTTATCTTATCCTTTTTAATCTTCTTGAGACACCATCCGCGCTTGATCGACCTCCTCCTTCAGGATCTACTGTATAGCCATTGCAACAACTTCTCGAGCTTGGCTGTCTGATAAGATCCTAGGCCGACCACTACTACAAAGACGGTTTATCAAATTTGTATTGCTAAACATAAAAATAAATTACCAGTAATGTAAATTAAATTTAAATTTACATAAATTGAATGTAAATGTAATTTTTTTCGCAATAAACTACCAATATAAAGCTTACCTGTTAATCCATGTTGAAACAGTTTGAAGAGACACATGAAAATGCCTAGCTATATAACGAAAACTTCTTCCAGCTTGCCACATGCCAATCATTTGGCCTTTCGTTGCTTCAGTTAATTGTGGGCCCATTTTGTTTCAGCAAATACTCTACGCATATACATTTATAAGAAACTTCACTTCAGACATATATACTGCAGAAAAAAACAATATAGCTTTATTAGACTGGAAAAGAAGCTATAAATCCATTTACAGATAACAAAAATGATTAAGTTTTTTCTAAGGTAGAACTGATCATATTTTTCAAAAATGAGCTTTATTAATTTAAAAATAAAAGCGAAACTATTTTCCATAAATGACGTAAACATACATGTCACGCAAATACGTTTTACGTAATTTTAATGAAAAATTTTAAAGCAAACATTGAAAAAGTAAAAGAAATATATATATATATATATATATATATATATATATATATATATATTTATTTATATACTAATAAAGGCTGGGATTCTGGTGCCTCGCTATCTTATATCTTACTACAATCACAGGTCGTTGTCAGGTTTGTTGTGCTCGCGCGATCATTCACTTACGCTTCAGTTTAAGCTAGCTTTCAAATTAACGTAAGATCGCGAAGCACTGAAATACGGTTTACGCATTGTTTATATTGTAAGACAGACTTAATCTCTAAGTTTATCAAGTCACTGTAATCCCAGCCTATGAGTATAATATTTTCTCAAACAGGGGTGAGAGCGCTCCGACCCGAATATCGATTCTTACCACTAAATTTTAATAGTATTCTCCAACGTAATGAATTTCAGAAATTTTGTCCTTGAATAAGGTAACAAATACTATTAAAATTTAGTGGTGATTTCGAGTCGGAGCGCTCCCATCCCTGTTCAAACTATGCTTTAATGCACATCATAGACGGCCCCTTAAAGCAGTATCGTGCCGTTTTTTAAGCATAATTTGAAAACTACTTGCAAGAAAAATTTGAAATTTTGAAAACACATAAAGCAGGACATAATTAATATAAATCAATCAAAAAAATTGTAGGTTGCAATTCATAATTTTTTCGAATATTAATTTCATAATCATAATTCATATTATAAAATTTTAAAAATTACAAATTTAACGTAGTTTTTGAGTTTGGGTTTTTGAGTTTTGTAACCAAACAAAACATTAGCACATTAGGATTATAATTTCAGGAGATATTAATAAAAATATGAAAATGTAATTTAACATTAGAAGCTCTAAAATTTGAATGTTTATAACTCGAAAACTTATCATCGAAATGACTTAAAATTTTGTATCTAGGCATAGTTTGAACCGAAGATTTAAAATATGATGTCAAAAGTGGGTGTTGCCATTAAAAAAAATAAAGTTTAGGCTGGTTTTAATATGTAGATGGCCCCTTAAACAAATTTTAGATACATAATTTAAAAGTAGACTTTATTTCCAATCGTTTGGTACCAGTCACTTTCTTCTACTATAATTTGTTGCAGAATTAGTGGGGGTGTTCAGTTTTTTTTTCCATGACTGTATCTCACATTTGGCAGGATTTTGAATTGACGCAGCCATTATAAACACGTGCTACACGAAACAGACTGACCGTACAAATAACGAATGACTGCGAGGAAAAGGTCAAATATACTAAAAATATCAACGTTTGACACACAATAACATCGTGTAATAAACAGACGCACGTTTCATGAGTATCCTGGACTCATTTCCTCAGTGTAAATAAACTTAAACCCTATTGTATCCCCCCAAAGACATGAAAATGAATCTAAAAACCCAAATGAAAAACAACAACACACCGAGAAACTCCTCCAATCTGATTAAGTCGGTTGGTTGGTTGTAGAGGATTCACTATGACAAAGTAACTCAACCCAGAAAGGTGAGATGTACGGTACACTTGAAAAATCATTAACCAGGGAGTTACCAAATTTATGAATATAAACTGCCTCAAAGAAGTCTAAATCTAATGGAGTGTTACATTTCTTAATAATAGTGGCTGAGTCGAAGTTAAAATTATGTCCCTCACTCCAACAGTGACAGGCAATAGAGGACTTTTGTAATTCTTTTTTCTTAATGTAATTTCTGTGTTCATTGAGTCTGAAACGGAGTTGTCGTTTAGTCTGTCCTATATAGGACAAACCACATTGACATTGGATATTGTAAATGCCCCAAAAGTTTTGATGTGAAATTTTATCCTTTAACTGTGAAAAATTTAGTTTATTAACTGGCTTAAAAACAACCTTAAAATCATATTGCCTTAAAATATTAGCTATTTTATAGCTAATGCTATTGTGAAATGGTAAAATAATGAGGTTAGAAAAAGATTCTGGGACATCAGAAGGAACAAGATTACTATTTTTATTTAGACAACGAAAAATTAAACGGTTGATATAAGTCAAACTAAAACCACGATTAATAGCAACAGATCTAATATAATTCAATTCTGTACCAAGGGAAACATTATCAAAACAAATGGAAATTGCTCTATTAATAAAGAAATGAAAAGCCGAGGCTTTCTGAGAAGGGGGGGTGACACGAATTAAAATGAGGGGGGAGTGAGACTGCAAAAGGTTTCCGGTATACACAGGTATCCAGTGACGGATCTAAGGGGGGGTTAGCCGGGGCAGCTGCCCCGGGTGCAAGACTTGGAAGGGCGCAAAAATGAGAAATCACAATAGATTAAGAATGAAGAAAATTAAAAATTCACATGAAAAGATATTCAATTTTATTTTGTTCAACGGCGGTTTGCTTTCATTGCATAAGGATCAGAAATGAAAAATAAATTAATTTGTATTACATTATATAAAATATCACATCGCCACCAGTATTTTTAAGAAATTTTTATTTATTTAATATTTAAAGATTTTGTGTCAGCTCTTTTCCGAAACCGTCTTATGTTACTAATTAAAAACAACATAAATGTCCAAAAACATATACGCACCATTTTATAAAATACTTTACTGAAGGTACTTTGCTTTCATATACAAAACTGTATTTCTACATAGATAACCGAGCGCTTTCGAGAAAACTTTTGCTCATTTTCAGGGTTACAAATCAAAACGAAAGTACAACAAATGACAAATGGCGATAAACTAGTAAGAACATCGTTCACTGCTGAAAAATGGAACAAACAATTAAAACAAACCGACAGGGGTGGGAGGCACTGGGAGGGTTGTGATAATCATATTTAGTCTTGAACAATTCCTAAGAGTCTATACCATAATTTCTTCCCAAATACTTATTTTATAAGGAGTTTCTTTATACGAATCGATGTGTATTTATTTGGTAATGATTCTCATCAATGACCCATTACCGCATTTCTATTTTAAGACTTTAAAACAAACCTGCACATGTTGACTTGGAGACCTTTTATCAGCGCACAAGGGCGGGCGATCGCCACATCGCCACTCCTTTGAATCCACCATTGTTATACATAGATAAAGTTACTGTTTCTAACTGATGTATTTATACAGGTTGTCCCACAAGGTACGCAGCGTCTAATATGTACAGATTCGGATAGAGCACATCAATATGAGTATTTTGAATGGTAACAAGTGGGGTCCCCGAATATAGCGTGATAGTCTAATTACAGGATGAACGTTATCATAGCTGCCAAATTTACGCTTTTTTCCTACCACTAAAATTTTATAGTAAATTTTACCTTATTAAATCTCCGAAATCACGGGATTCATTAAGGCAAAAATTTCTATAAATTTTTAGTGGTATCAAAAAAGCGTAAAAGTTGGCAGCTATGACGTTATTGACGAATCCGATAGTGGGTATTCCAAATGACGATGTGTACAACATGAAAGATTCCCCAGATGATTATGCAAATTTGTGGTAACCACTAAAAATTTATAGAAATTTTTGCCTTATCCTGTGATTTCGGAGATTTAATAAGGTAAAATTTACTATAAAATTTTAGTGGTAGGAAAAAAGCGTAAAAGTTTGCAGCTATGATAACGTTCATCCTGTAATTAGACTATCACGCTATATTCGGGGACCCCACTTGTTACCATTCAAAATACTCATATTGACGTGCTCTACCCGAATCTGTACATATTAGACGCTGCGTACCTTGTGGGACACCCTGTATTTATTTTATATGTATATTGTTTGTATAAATAAGAATATTGTGTAAAATTTTGAGAAATTTTGTAACATATAAAATGAAAAAAGAAACACCCGTATACAGAGATAGACAAATCCAAGAGACTTGAATTCGAAAGGCTCACTTTACATAGTCCTCGTTCATTAAAGGAATTAAAGAAAATGCAAAATAAAAAATTAAAAAAGGTATTTTTTAAATTAAAAGCGATGAATGAGTTGAAATGTTTAAAAAAAAAACATTAATGTAAGAAGAATAAATTGCAATTTTTAGAAATTTTTTAACTGTCAAGTTTAAATACATACTTTAAAACGCTACTCCTCTTTTATTTTTTGTCATTTTTTTACATGTTTGTAAATAATATAGTCAATGAATTTAAAAACCAGCTTTTAATAAATGGATTTAGTTTTTGGAAAGAAAAAAAAAGTTGTTACAGAAAAAAAAAGAAAAGAAAAATCATATTATAATAATTTTAAAGTATTAAATTAATTTTCAATCCTGTCCTTAAAGAGGCATATTTCTCTTCAATGTTCAAGAAATTCAATTTTTCTAGGAACATGTGAATAAAGCAACAGCATTTCTGCTTAGTTTGAAATGAATTGCATGAAAAAATTCCTATAACAATTCCTTTGTAAGCAATGTATAAAAGAATATTTTAAAATTGTATTCTTGAAAATGATAAAAATGTGCTTTTTTTTTTAAATTGCGCGCAAAATGTATTTTTACATGCAATCTTCACCGATTTATAGATGTTATTTTTATTCTAACACCGAACCTATGTATGTGTTTATTTTAGCAAAATTTATACTTAAAAAATAAAGTTGAAAGTAATGCAGGATTTATTATCAATGCAAAAGTAAATGCAAAGCAATGCAATATTTTTGTATATGTTAAACACTAAGCATATTTAAATATAGTCTAAAGATATGAATATAATAATGCTTTAAAATATCATGCAAAAATATCGATAAGTTCTTAAGTAATCTTCCGCACAATTCTTAAAAAAGTGTATTTTGAGATAAATCATTTTAAAGTAAGTTTTATTAAAAGTTGAAATATCCATTGTTCTAATATGATTTTATGAGATTATTTTTGAGTCAAAAAGCTATATTTATTTTTAAAATATGTTTTTAAAAAATATATTAAGAAATTCCACAGCTATCTCTCATGAAAATATTGAGTTGACCGGCGATTTTCTATGAAAAAAATAGAAACCTCGTCTTTTTCTTGTAGTATTATAAGCGTAGATATGTTTCCTAGGTTCACTCACTAATAAATATGTCCCGATATAAAGATTTAATATACAATTTACTAAAAATGTTATAAAAACATATACGACATAAATGAATATATTTTTGTTCAATACTTACAAACACTTTTTGCAAGAAAAAATGCATAGTAAAAATACAGATTTTGAATATTGAGTATTAATATTACTTCCTTAAGCAATTGTTTACGCAAATTTTATTCTGATGTTCTTGGGTGCAGGGGGGGGGGCGCAATTCTACAAGCTTGCCCCGGCTAAAATTTAGTCTAGATCCGTCTCTGCAGGTATCAAATGTATTAGGCTGACGTGTGACTAACACATCAAGAAAGGACAATTTATTTTCAACTTCAACTTCATATGTAAACTGAATAACAGGATCTATTGAGTTTAGAATAGTTAAGACGTTATCAATGGATGAAATAGACAGGTCCAAGAGTGCAAAAGATGGGTCCAAAGAGCGCAAATTCTTCTTGCAGCTGTGGTGTACAGGCAAAACATTTAAGAAGTTAAAATTAAACGAATTGATCAAGCTCTTAACACCCAAATTTTCATACTATTTTTTTGGCAGCAAATGCTGCAGTTTTTGAGTTGCAGAGTGAAGTCGAAGTACCAGCTTGCAGGTATTTTGTTTTTATGACGGTGTTCATGTAGAATGCAAAAAACAGTTGTTTTAAATAGATCCAAACTTCTGCTGTCTAATTTACTCTAACCTGCTTGGTTCTTTTTTATCACATGCGATACTAAATTCTCCAATAATTTTCAAAATTTTAAAGGAATCGGCATCGGTTCTGCAATTTATTGCCATCATTTTAAAAGCGATAGCATGCAGATATGTAGAAGTGAAGTAATATTTCAAAGAATACTAACAGTTTGTTTTTATGATGAGGAAGTATAGTGGTCTACGTATGGTGGCCTCAGAACTAAAGAGGTTAAATCTCCTGTCACTCAATATTTGTTTCTAGACGACAGCAATATTTTCTGATGTCATTATTTCTAATCATCGATAGTGACGAAGATCCTCTTCTAAAAATTGTCATCCCATACGAAATTTTTTTGTCCATTCTTTCACTGCAAAGTAGGAAAGAAACGAATCACAATAAAAATATATAAGCGTTGTTTTCTGTCTTTTGGATTAAGACATTCTTCAGTTCAAAAATTAATCACGAAACTATCTTTAAACATTATCTTTAAACATTATCTTTAAACATTTTAAAGCAAAGTAGCACATCACTTCATTCAGTAACTAGTCAAGTTTCGACTTGATGCAGCTCCCAACCTATTTGGTTTATGGCATTTAATGCCTCTCAAGATTCCCTGCAATTTTAATCTTTGTCGGAATAGGAAAATCTTTTGGTTCGGTACTTGTATCCCGCTACCAACTTCCCATCGAGATGACACTTCACACCACAAATTTTATGTGCAGGTAATTGTGGCATATGCACGGCACCAACAGCAATGCACCGTTCTCAAAAGATCACCCTCCAAATTACTGACTAAGCCCGATGTTAATTAACTTCGGTGTTCTGGTAACCGCTGCTTTTTAGGTAAATAGTAAAAACTAGTATGCTGTGGCCATTACAAAACTTTCTTCTATATAAATCATATCGTCTGCAACCAAAATTAAATTACAATCTATTTCGTTCTTGAGTTACAGCTATCGCGGAAACCATGAAAAACAGAGCATAGAAGCAAAGCCTGTTCGGCAGTTATGCACCCATACCTAATCAGCGTCTATTTATGTCAACGTCTAACAGAATATAAAATTTGATGAAACTCCGTGCATTAGTTCTTGAGATATAGCTATCGGGATAATCGCGAAAAATTCAGCATAGCAATGCCGCTTGTTAGGCCATTTACACCAAAACCTAATCAGCGCCTGTTTATGTTAAGGTCTAACAGAATATGAAATTTAACGAAATTCCGTTCTTGAGATATAGCTATCAAATAAATCGTGAAACTTCAGAATAGCATTGCCACCTATAGGGCGATTTACGCCAAACCCTAATCAGCACCAATTTATGTTACGGTCTAACATAATCTGCAGTTTGATTAAATTCCGTGCATGAGATAGAGCACCCAAAATTTGTGCCACATACAGTCAGACACACAGACAAACTTTTGAAACAGACATTTTCTAAAAACAGTCAAATCGTGTGCAGGACCTCCTAAAATGTATAAATCCGTCGAAAACTGGAAATCAAAATTGTTTACCAATCCAATACTTTCTTCTTCTAAAGATAGAAGAAAGTAAAAAGATCGCAAACGATTTCAATAAAGAAACATTTGAATTTATTCATTTAATGTAGCTGTTATATGTCTGCAAGATAAATTTATTGCCGAACGATTTGTTTTTTATGTGTTGACGGAAACTTTTGAATCTTACTATGTAATTCAAATGCCGAGTGCTTAAGCCGATCTTTAAGAACATATTCCATCATTGGATACTCATTTCTTGATATCTTTCTCAATGAATTATGACATTTCTTGATGAATAGATCTCATATATAAGATCCACAGTAACCTGACAGAAGTGCATAGTCGCGAACAGTTAATTAACAAATTCATTATAATTAACTTTATCTATTTATATGAAATTTAATAAATAATACGTCCTTCTTTATTTAAAAAATGTATATGTGCTTTAGAGTTTAAAATAATAGTTTGATAAGTAAATTAAAATTATTGTTCTTAATTTACCTTTATAAATCAATAAGTATTTATGTTTAATCACTCGTAAAATTTATAGAAACTAGTTAAATGAAATTAATTTCCTTAACTCAGCAGAATTTAAAACATTAATTAACAAAGCCACATGATGCCTAAAACTCCTATGAAACTTGCAGATAGAAATTATTCATTCCTAAAAATAACTGCTTAGTTTAAGCAGAAGCATACATAAGAATTCTCAACCTACTAATTCTATTCGAGGTATATGGGTTCAAATTTATTCATTTTTCCAAGAATTCATTAAAACTAACTACGCCGTTAGTGTAGTTCAACATATTAAACAGGTAATTATCATAGTACAATTACTTACTTGTGGAAATTAATTAGGTTCAACAATTCTATTTAGCTGAATGAATTGCTTAGTCAACATTTAACGTATTTTGTAAATGCTAAATCAGCTTGGACATGCAGTGAGAATATAATTACTCAAAATGAAATAATCGATCCTTGGAACGTTACGTCTGAATGATTATGTAATATTTGAAGCATCCTGTTACAGACATTTAATCGATTCAACTTCATAGTAATTCACACATGAATAATATCTTTAATTAATAATAGTTCAAATAACATCTTATTTTTAAATTCTATATTTATACAAAAGGATAAAATTATAAAAATAAAAGTGTTGAACTAAAAAACATATATAGGTTAGAGTAAAATCGCACGGGTTTGAAAAAACGTATATATAACTTTAAATTACTTTAGAAAGATATTAAATTAATTCCTTAAATATGGTGCTGTGGGATTGTATGAGGAACTATAAGCTCACTTTGTCTATGTAATGTTATATTTAGTTCTGTTGTACATGTTCTTCTAATATAATTATTTATATGCTAATAAATGGAGGAATTTATTAATAACTAAACAGTAACATCTGACAAAAAATCACCAAAATTCGTGTAATGGTATGTCCTTATCCGAAATTTTGTTTGTGATTGAGGAGTTTTGGCTGAGAAGATCTAGTACGAAGTAAAACAAGATGTTAATTTGGCTGATTTTAAAAAATATTTGGATAAAAAATGTAAGGTATTCTGAGCCCCCTCGCGAGTAATACATTGAGCGAAATGTAACACCATTTCGTGAGCATGCACAGCGAAGCATGCAGTTTCGATTGATAAAAAATTAAAAGTAGTACCAAAAGTTGCCACCAGAGGGAAAATTGGCTAATTTTGTAAGAAGGATTAATTTGTGGCCTCTGTCGACAACTTCCTATGCGAACTCTTTACTTATTCAATATGAAGTCTTTATGAACTGCAAGCACTTGCATCAACATAAGAAAAGAATTTTGTTAAATCAAAACCTTCAAATTGTAACAGCTTCTGTGTTTTTACATTGCATTTAAACATTTTTCTTTTCAAAAGTTTTTATAATTTGCTGTTTAACCCCTTGGCTACGGCCGCGTACATGGTTGAATCAACTGGAAGCTGCACCCCTTCGTCTTTGCCTTTGGGACCTGGGCTCCGGTATTTGGTACATCAGGAGTATTTGTCTCAACTACACATAGTTAAAATCATTGAAACTAACATTGGTTTCAACAGCGACATAGTCATGAGGTTAATTTTGCTGAAAATGTCGTTTATCGCATAAAGCTCTTGTAATATCAGACCGATGGTTAAATTGAAGCATATTTTTAATTAACAATAAACGATGTCATTTATTGTGAAGAAATTTTGGTTTGCAATTGCACTTGGTAATTACGCATGCGTTTAACACAAATGTTGCTCTTTCAACGCCCAAAGTCCCTTCGTGGCGACTTTTGGTACTAATTTGTTTCTTTAGAAATTCGAACCCATGCTTCACTGTGCACATACACCAATTGGTGTTCTACACTGGTTTCCAAAAATTAAGGAAAAATCACAAAAATAACGATAACTCGTTCAAAAAGGAAGCAATCCGTATAAAATTTGCATGTATTGTTAAATAAAAGATGCTAAATAAAAATATCAAATGCAAATTAGTGGCGCTGCAATCGCATTGCGTCATCTGTGAGAATCATAAAAATGCACGTTAGAGAGTAAGGCTGCAGTTGTCGTTGTAATAGTTATATTATAAATCTGGGATAGCCAATTCATTACAATGACCTCGAGGAATAATTTGCTCGCAAAATTGCGATTTAGAGCTATTGGGAAATTGGAGGCAAGACAAAGTCTTACAGAGGTGGCTAGATGGATAAATGTTAGTCCTTCTGTGGTTCATAGGCTTTGGCAACAATTTCTAACCACTAGTTCGGACTCAAGAAGGTTCAGCCAAGTACAGCCAAAGGTTTCGACAAGCGCCGATGACCGATATTTACGGTTATGTGTACGAAGGAATAGAACCACAACCCCATCTCATCTTAGATCCTCCCTTGCTGTTGCCGCCGGAAGGTTGGTATCAATGTCTAGTGTGCGTAGAAGGCTTAACGGAGGAGAGCTTTACGCGAGGCGAACAGCAATTTGTGTGCCGCTACCTCATGTCACCGGAGGGAACATTTGATGTGGGTACGTCAACATGTCCACTGGACGACTGATCAATGGAGGCGTGTTCTCTTCACAGATGAATCCCGGTTCAGCCTCCAAAGCGATAATAGGCGTTATTTGATTTGGAGAGAACAGGGAACACGTTATCATCCATCAAACATTCATGAAAGAGATTGGTACGGAGGAGGCAGTGTCTGCGTTTGGGGTGGTATCTCTTTGAGTGGACGCACAGACCTCCATGTCTTTCCATGTGTGAATGCGTACGTCTATAGAGATGACATCCTTGATGCTTATGTGTGTCCTTATGTCGGTGCAATAGGTAATGATTTCCTGTTACAGGACGACAACACTAGACCGGACAGGGCTCGCATCGTTGAAGATTATCTTTAGCACCAGACAATTCAGCGCATGGAATGGCCAGCTCGATCACCAGACTTGAATACCATCGAGCATGTTTGGAATGTTTTAGGAAGACGTGTTGCTGCTCTCAACCCCCCTCCTCAGACCCTTGCCACGCTCACAACTGCTTTGCAAGAGCAATGGCTCACACTTCCCAGTGAACTCATCGACCGCCTAATTGACAGTATGACACATTACTGTATGTGCTGTATTGCTACTAGAGGTGATCATACAGCATATTAAAGGTACTTTTCCTATACCAAACTGACAAATTGATTTTGCTAACTTTATAATTATGCTATTTTTTGAAACACCATAATTGTCTGGTAATTTCTTTTCATGTTATCTTATACCTTACTATGTGGTGTATATTGTGGCTGACTTTCATTAAAATCTACATGTAATATTTTGAGTCATCGCTATTTTTGTGATTTTTCCTTAATTTTTGGAAACCAGTGTATTTCGCATAATAGATTAAACACTAGAGGGCTTAGAATACCTCATGTTATTTTATGGACACCCTATATTTTTGTTGTTATTTGTTTACATTTTAATGAAATTTATTGACTTTGAAGAGGCATGATTTATTCAGATGTACACATCTTAAAATTCTCTAATACAAATATATAACACTGCATACATTACTTTTTCATTGCTCGTTGTCTTTTCACCGTTGTTAGTTTTGGGTCATCTTCAAAGACCCATACTTTACTTTCTTGACGTGTTGGAACGTCAAAAAAGGTATGTACGTCTCATCATAAGTTATCATTTTAAAAATAATGTGGTGCCCACCATCATTAATTAATTTTGGGGTTTATTTACTGATTCTGATACCCTCCGCTTTTTGCTGTTATGGTATAGTTATTTTTCTTGTCTATAGCCGGATAATAAAATGGATACATTGCGACGCAAGAACTACAAGTACGTTGCCGAGGAAGCTAATTTAAAGAAACACAAAAATCAGGAGATTAGTTTTAACAGCAGAAGTCTGTTTATTTTTAAGCATGACAACCAAAATATGCAAGTACGAAAAGTTGATAGTTAACGAGATGGGATGGCCCCTTTAGATATAGGAGTTGTTCGTAGAAGCAAGAGATACAATCCAAGTGTGTCAAAGAATCTCTTCATTTTAACACCAACATTTTCTTGGCTCAGAACATCATGGAAATCCAAGTCGCTAATTTTAAAAGACCGTTGCATTGAGGTGAATGAATATTTTTTTGAATTAGAAGGTTTATTATCAAACGTTATTCATCATTTCCATAAAATAAAATTATAGTATGGAAACCCTGTAAGTAATCAAAAATATATCTATCGAAAGAGTCACTAACAACTACAGTTGATAGAAATTTGACATTTTTATTATCCATTTAAATTTCTGAGAGACGCAGATAATAATTACCTAAAATTTATGACTGCATCCTATTTCTTCCAGACCATTAAATATGAATACAAATCATTAACTAAAAAATAAGATGAGTTATCTCTTTTATTATACAGGGTGGTTATAAAATAAGTTTCCCTATTTGGAGCTGTCTGTAGCTTGAAGGAATAACCCGAATGGAACCAAAATCGGTACACATACTATTCAAGAAGGGGAAGAAGAATAGTACAACAAAAAATAGTTACAATAATCGGCAACAGATGGCGCTACGGGTCCTGTCGGTGCAAACGCCGTTGTAATCATTAGTAAAATCAAAACGCGGTCATTTCTGCCATTAACGTTGTACGTCATTGTTCTCAGTTTACCAGATAGCGCTTTAATTTTAAAACTATTTTACGTTAACAGCTCAAACAGTGCAGCTTCTTTACGTGAATTTAAGCGTAAGAAAGGAAAGTGTAAAGGAAAAGGGCTTTTGACACCGTGTGCAATGAGAAGAATGGTAAAAAAATTCGAGGAGATGTTATAATCGTTTACTGTAAAATGTGGAAGAGAGAGGAAACCAGTACCTCTCCGCACGCAAGAAAAAATTGTCACTGCGATTGTGGAGTCATCAGGGACTCCGGAAGTCGGTCCTAGTGCACGTGGAGTTGCCCGAAATTTGGATATTCCATATGCTACTGTTCAAAAAGTCCTAAGAAAGGTAAACCAATTTTATCCTTATAAAATTAGTTGTCATCAACAATTGTCACCAGGTGACGCACAGCAGAGACTGGATTTTGCATTAACGTTTTTAGCACGAATGGAGATGGATGATGCCTCCCCATGGAAGATTTTATGCGGCGATGAAGCCCATTTTCATATGAATGGGACAGTCAATACGCAGAACTGCAGAATATAGGCTTCGGAGCCACGAACTGTTATTCACGAAATACCCCTCCACTCTCCAAAAATCACTGTGAGGTGTGCTTTACTGCAAGTTTCATTCTTGGTCCTTATTTTTTTTAGGAGTTACGGCCAACAGGCCCTGTAACGTGTTCGGTTACTGCACAAAGATACCTGCGCATGTTACAAACTTTCGTAGCTCCTCAACTGCAGCAAAGTGCCTGTCTGAAACAATTTTTATGCAAGATGGAGCCCCGCCCCATATTGGGCGAGCAGTACAACAGTTCTTACGACAACAATTCACAGATGATAGAGTAATAAGCCGGTATTTTCGTATGAAGTGGCCTTCTCGATCCCTTGATCTGACGCCATGTGATTTTTGGCTTTGGGGGTACTTAAAATCTATTGTGTACCGTGGAGGTGTCGCAAACCTCAATGACTTAAATGATCGCATATCACAACATGTGCGAAACATCACTCCTGATGCGTTACATTCCGCAGTTGAGCACGTCGTCCACCGCCTGGATTGTGTGTTGCAGCACAATGGTCATGTGGAACCTGAACTTGATCGGCACTGCCATGCGAAATCTTAACCCCATTCACTGTGACATTTTCCAATAAATTAGGTATGCCATCTGGTTTTGTGACTTAATTCTTTGTTCTTGTATTGCACATTACATTTCACACACAAAAGCGCCATCTGTCGGTGATTATTGCAATTATTTTTTGTTGTTGTTCCATTCTTCTTCCCCCTTCCCAAATAGTATGTGTAAAATTTTGGTTTCATTCAGGTTATTCCTTCAAGCGACAGACAGCTCCAAATAGGGATACTTATTTTATAACCACCCGGTACTTAAATCTATTTTAAGAAAATGTATAAACTTGTCTGATTTAGCGATTGCACCAGGTCAAGAAAGAGCAAAATAAAAATCGATCAAATGTTTACAATTGCAACAGTGATATGAAATGAAAGTTATTATATCTAATAAATCAAATCATAATTGATTTAGTGACAGCAAATGTATAAAAATATTGTAAATAGACGTTAGTGAAAATTTTTCTTTGTTCCACATTTGTATATAATATATCCGCCATAGATGTAAATAAGCAAACCTGATAATAACTAGAAAGAGATTTATGACCTTTTATTAATGAAAAGCATTCATGAATTTAGAATGGCGTAACTAAATGAATTGCATGAAGTTAATTTAAAAACAATAATTTTCTATCTATGTTTAAAATAAAAGCAGTATCTACTTTAGTATTAATTTATATTGTAAAAATTTATTTAGAATAAAAACTGATTTTCGATAAAATTAAATTAAAGTATATGATTCCACCATAGCTGTTCTATTAAATTATGGGGTACCCAATAACAAATTAATTTTTTCATATGCAGTTCTTCATGAATAATTTTATGTATAACTGAGGTTCCAATTATGATCCATCTGTATCATTTAGTAGACACGGCGATTATCGTCTATTAACATTTTTCATCCATCAAACAGATTTTCTGGAACTATAGCTGACAAAAGTCTTCCTGTGTGTTATTCATCCAGGAGAAAATTCCGATATTTTCTAAATTTTGTAAACCATCTAAATACAGTGGCACGAGATAGAGCTTCATCCCCATATTCTAATTATAGACGTTGAAAGCATTCTTCTTTATTTATCTTCACTTTAAAATCTTAGATGATTAAGGTGGATGTTCTATCACGCGTTTTTTGTTCAAGAAATTCTACTGTAATCCTTGCTGAATGAGAACATGCATTGTCATGGTGAAGCATGAGTCTCCTAACATTCAACTCTTGAAGAATTTCTGGAAGACACTTATTAGTGGCGTACCAGTCAGTTGTAACAACTGACTGGCACATTGCCATAAATAAATAGTGAAATATAACATTAATTCAAAACATCATGTTTGGTTGTTCTGTCCCTCTAGTTTTATAGCTTTGACTATACCTGTAAGAATGACTTTTATTAAAGAGACCCACTTTAATAAAAGTAGATCTCTTAGTGATTCGACTACACAATATGGTAACACTAAGAAATAATTGAGAGAGATCTTCATCTGCTTTTAACATCTACCTTCGAATAAATCGCCATCACTTAAACAAAAAACACGGTCTTGTGTTACAGTTCAGAATGCCACGTATACATGTGATATTCTGAGTTGTAACACTTGACCATCCTTTTTTTTTAAGTTATGGCTATTTACTCAAAGGAAGAATATCTATAGTAGTTGAAGTTCTTATCCAATTGTTTTTAAATGACCTACATTGCACTCGAAGTATTAAGAGATTCCCTGTTTGTTAAATTGGAATTAAAAAGGAGAATTACGAGATGTCAGCATCCCACTAATAAAAAATGTCGCGATTCAAGTCGTAGAGGCAACTATGTTTAAAGTAGGTTTTTACAGAGTCTAAAAAAGCAGGTAGTTTCAGTTCAATACATTTATTCCAGTAAGTAGCATCTTACAACTTTGACCGAAAGGCTCATGCAGGGGTCGGAAGTAGCGAAACTACTGTAGTCGCTACTTTTTACAGTAGTTTGTAGTGAAGCGCGCTACATTTTGAACAATGTAGTGTAGCGGGTTACGCGATACAAAAATCAATAGTTTGTAGAGAGAACCGAAGCTACTTTTAACGCTACTTCAGGAGAAAAAAAAGTGCCATTCTGCAAATCACGTGGTCGAAACTCGCTTCTTTCGTGCAGAATTTGTTCTACTTAAAAATTTCCGAATCGCAGTGCCAAATCTCAGCTGCAGTGTATAGCAACGCATCGCATGAAGTCAGAGTTTTTTTCTATTGAGACTTGCTGCTAAAACCAAGCACTAACCCACCAAAGGAATTAATTTTCTTATTGGCAACACTCGTCTATTTACTTGTTAAGATGTCTTCCTGTTTTAACGCTGGATTTCTTATTATTCGGAATTGCTCCATTTACAGATTTATTTATCGTTTGCATTTAGGATTGTTTTTATGTAATTTTCTAGATTATAATATATCTCTTAATTTTGCTACGAAATTTGTTAAGTGTGTATAAACTAACGTTTTCGAGACGAACACAAAACATTTCCTTGTATGGTATCTTTCTTAATTTTTTAATGCCCTCGGTCATGTCGCATTTATTTAATTGTATCCCGGCAGACGCGATATAAGGATTATTACACTTTATTATTTAATCTGTGTCTTCAATTTCTAGTGTAAATTGAACAATTTGACAAAATTTGAAAGTAGCGAAGTAGTGACTACTTTTGAAAAGTAGTTTGTAGTCGCTACTTTTTAAAACAAGTAGTTGTAGCTGTAGTTAACTACATTTTCGACAAAGTAGCTGTAGTTGTAGTTCGCTACAATAAAAAAGTAGTTTTTCCGACCCTTGGGCTCATGGTATAAAAACACTCTTAAATTCAACATGTTAAAGAGGTCGATAACAATTCCAATAAATTATGAAACTAAAGCTAGATGCTAAAGCAGTTACAAACTTTTAACTAACTTAAACTTCTATCCATAATCAACACAAAAATTTCAGAGCTTAGACATGACTGTGTCGATATTAAAGACAGGAGAAAAACAGAAAAAGTTGTTTCTCTGAGGGCATGCATGTGCTTTTATCAGCGAGTGCGTAAGAACACACTTCAGCCAATAAGCTTGCGCGACAGGACCGTTTAATGGCGTATTTAAAAATTATGTAATAACGTGTTCAATTTAGCGCGAACCACCCTGGAACGCTTCTTGTAAATTTAAAAAGAAGACATAAAATAAAAGAATATTCTAAAATAGAATAAATTTTGATATGGAAAAGCTAAAATATCAGGAGTAAAATAATTAAATTTTGAGCTAGGCAAAATAAAGAAAAAGTATTTTAAGGTGGAATAAGTAAATAAAATGAGAAAAATATCGAAATTTAAAATTTTAGATGTATACAGGGTGCCCCAAAAACATTGACCTCAGCTTTTACTCCTTAAATATTGACCAAAGACATATGTTGTAAATTACAAAGTTACGTAAAAAAGGATACAGAATTTTATGAAATCCATTAAAATTTCCAGGGGATTAAATTTAATGAAAAACAAAATTTAAATTTTTATACACCCCCGTACAAAAAAATTTCGGATGAGTAAAATGTGTCCCGTACACAAAAAGGTCATGTACAAAATTTCAGCATTTCATCATAAATAGTCACAGCGATATGAAAACACATAAATGCTGACTTAAATCACTTTTTGATGCCTGGATTTGAGTTGTCAATGGGAAAAAATCATATCGGATGATCGCGTTTCAGGGGTCATACACAAATTACAAAAGAAAACAATGATTGCATAAGTAAATAATAATTGTGCTATTACTGGTACAAAAGTATCTAAACTGTGTCGAACGGGAATATTACAAAGCTTGTTCAAGATGTTTACATTATGTTTTTTTTTATATTTCTGTTAAACATTTCTAAGCTGTTTTAATATGTTCATTGACTATGTCATTTCCGAGTTTGACTCTGTAATTCATCATGTAAATTTTTATAGTATTTTCCAGGAAGCACAGTTTTGTAAATTTGTAAATAAAACTAAAGATAAGATAAAAGCCATGTTTTATTTGCTTATGATGCATTTCTGCGTCGCGTCATCTGCACTCTAGCTGTAAACATTTACAGCTAGACTTACATTTTAATTTATGATTAACCCCTCCATCAACATTGTTTAAACATATCTCTGCGAATTTTATGATAAAATGCTGGCATTTTGTACATGACTTTATTAGTGTTTGGGACACATTTTGTTTTTGTACGGGTGCGTATAAAAATTTTAATTTTGTATTTCTTCAAATTTAATCCCCTGAAAATTTTAATCGATTTCATAAAATTATGTATACCATTTTTTTACGTAACTTTGTAATTTATAAAAAATGTCTATGATCAATATTTACGGAATAAAAGCGGAGGTCAATGTTTTTGGAACAACTTGTATACATAATCAGGGTTTCTATAGGTCAATGAATTTGAATACCAACATTTCTGTAAAGCAATTAATGCCTATATTTAATCACAGAGTTCCATGATTAAATAGGCAAAAACTACTATTCGGAAATATTGGTAATCAAATTCTCTGACTGTTAACAACCTTGAATAATGAAAACTAAAAGTCAAATGATATGTGATCTCTTTCAAAAGAAAAACTTTTTTGTGTTCATGGATCATTATTTCAATTCGCTTTTATCTTGAAAAAGAAATCTGAAGAATATCAAACACAATTTTTTTATTTTCTTTTCTAATGCCTTTCCAAATTCTTCCAGATAAAAATTATCGAAGAAAAAAGAAAAACTTTTCTCTCTGAATTCAGATGGAACCTGATTCAATTTTTGACTTCCAAAGTTTAATGAAGTAAAACTGCTGAGTTCTTTCTTCATTCAGGGGCATTTTTTAACATTTTCTAATTTTATCTCATTTAAAGTTACTCCCAAAGAGTCCAATTAATTTACAAAAAATTGAAATGTCAAGAAATCATTTTAAAATATGCATTAATATGCGGTATTTCTTAAATTCGGTTAAAAATGATTTTTTTTCCTTCAGATCTATTCATGAATATGTATTTAAAACTTAGCTGGGCAATCCTTGCAATAATTTAAAGTTATTTTAATGCAAATACTTTCGCTTAACGACCGAGTACCGCCCTCATGACTTGGTCGTAGAATAAATTGTTCTATAAGAAGATTGTTTATGAATTACTCAGCTGGCTCTTTATCTATATCAATTAATAAAGCACTCAAATAATAGCATTTTGAAATTTATTAAAAACTACATATTTACATAAAATAAAAAGTAGTCTATGTTTTATTATCGGTTATAATCTATTTATGAATACAAGGTAAGTTTCAAAGGAACTAACTCAGCCATATTGTAGACATTGTTTCACAAACATTCAAACACACTTTCACATTTATAATTTTATTAAGATTTTCTGCATGTCAAGTAAAGTTATCTCTTTTTTCTTTCTTTGTCTCATGCAGAATTTTAAAATTAGATAATATTAATTTCTACATATTGCGTCATTGTTCGGTATATACACTGAAAAGACAATTTAATATATACAGCAGTATCGGGAACTTGCAAATGAGCAAAAGAGTAATTCCACACCTATTAGCGAAAATATTAAGTAGGAATGAGTAGCGTAAGTAAGAGACTTTGGAACGACAAAGAAAGAAAAGCCATCATGCATAAAATGAAAAAAGCTATTCATGTGAGTTCGGTCGTGGACAAATTGTTATTCGCGAAACTGGATGGTCCGTTTCAGTGACCACCAAATTTTTAGCTATATTTCATAATACTGTAGAGACTGTATATAAATAAAGTACCGGGTCCACCATAAATTCGTTAAAACTTTGAAAATTCATTAAAAGGATACAAATGATGCTAAAAAATTGCGGTTTGCACGAGAGATTAGAGGGAGGTCGGATTTTTTTTAATAACGAAAAAAGTTGTCGAAAAAATACCGATAGATGGCACTGACATGGATAATATGAAACAGATTTATGCAAATCAGGCAGTCAATAAAATACCTCGATGCGCAAGATTCTCCATTCGAAGCCATCTGTATATTAAGACGTCGGGGGATTCCGGTTTCTCCCCAAGTTTGAAGTGGTGGAGTCCCAAGAGGATGGACTCCACTGTAAATCCGAGCAATCTATGTCCTCAATATGTGGGGGTGTGGGTAAGGGTAGGATGAGCAGGTGGCGGTCCCCCCCCCATGGCCGAAAAAGTCCACCTGTGAGGTATCCCGGGTAAACCAGCCCCTCCTGGTGGATACTCTCAAGGGTTCTAGAGAACCTAGTCTCGGCGGTGAAGTAAGTCCGCCTACTGCGGCTTAGCTTAATTTTACCAGATAAAGAATTTTGGTTAAGCTCTTTTACAAAAACGGGGAATCAGCAACCGGCGCACTGCGAAAATTCAGCATGGCAAAAGGACTCAAGACGAGGAAAGGGCCCGTTTCATGTGATACTGAAGCTTGTCAGACGCTTCGAAGAAACGGGTTGTTTGGAGGATCGTACACGAAGCGGAAGGCACTCCCTTACATCTGCTTCATATTATGCATGCCAGCGCCATCCATCGCTACTTTTTGAGCCACAACATTTTTCTTATTTAAAAAATTCCGATATCTCCCTAATCCCATTCGTAAAAACCGCAATTTTTAGCATCATTTGTTCTTTTTTAATGGTTTTAAAGTTTTAACGAATTTATGGCGCACCCGGTATAAAAGAAAAGCTGCACCGCCAGACGCCAAAGGGGCGCCCGGCGCGTAGGCAACCAAAAAAAACCCAAGTCCTGAGGGACTTTTAGCGCGCACGACCGGATTTGTCTTCTCCGTATGCGCTTTGGCCGGCCAGAGGACCGCCACCTGAGGACCCTCCAACCTTAAACCCACGTGTCGACGACGTAAATCGCTGCGATACGCGGTGAAACCCAATAGGAGAATTACCACGAGACACTTCGGGACTGGTCGGCGTCCCCCAACAGCTTCGGGACTGGACACCCAGAAGGAAACCAGGCCCTAGGCCTTAAGTCGGGTTTTTCCGACCTGTACTTGCTTTACCAGAACTCGAGGGATGTGGAAACCTCCAAAGGTAGTCACAGTTCCCTCTCGTAGTGCACCTGAAAGAGATTGGGTTAGTGCAAACATGAAATAAAACTTCAAAAACAACAACAATAATAAACTTTAAGCATGCACAACAACGACAACAATAACAATTGCATGGCTAGAGTAATATCACATATAAAGTGCCGAATTACGAGACGAGTCTCAAGCCTGCGAACTTCATGCACCATTACCTCCTGCTCGGCCGCGGACAGTTGGGATTGCGTTCGAACGCGGTCTGTAACCGCGAAGAGCTCGGTGATTTCGACCAGCTCTTCGGCGACCCAGGTTCCGGTCTAATGTATGCATTAGCAGTCGGTGAATGATCAACCGAACCCCCTTTCTGGCGTAGCCGTCCAGGCATAGATCGCGTGGCGCACGCGTCCGGAAGTCGCGAGGGAAGAACTTTTCCCACAGAGACCGGTAAAGCACGTGACTTTTGCTACACACCCCAACCCTACAAAAACATGTAGAGTCGTGGTGGAAGAAGCAAGCCTGGTGGTCACCGAAGGTGCCGTGTCCCGTGAAGACCTGATTAATGTAGAAATCGCCCGAGTGCCGACGCATGGGAAGGATTCATACGCCTTGCGGCCGGTCCCAGATTTATCCCATCTCTCTTGCCACTTGGACAAGGCAAGGCCAAAAAGATGTGTTTTGGCTTGGCGGAGCGTCACTGGAATCACCACGCCGACAAACTGCCGTGTGGTGGCTTCTTTTGCCAACTTGTCCGCCCTTTCATTAAAGATGTGACCAACATGGCCCCCGACCCAATGCATATGAATCTCGACTTCAGTCTTTTTAATTAAGTCCCTAATCTCGGCAATGGCCCTGTGCTGAGGCACAAGTCCGTAAAGCGCTTGGAGCGCCGATCTCGAGTCAGAGAAGACGTCGAGTTCCCCGAGACCTCTTAGATGGGCATGGGTGATTGCTTCCTTGATCGCGTGGACCTCGGCTGATAAAACTTCCGCACCATCCGAGAGATGGAACTGGCTTTCCGCTACTATCTGGTTCTCTGACACGGCAAGGAACGCACACCCGATGGTGTCGTTCTCCTGCTTGGATCCGTCCGTGTAGTACGAACACGTGGTTCGCGGAGTCAAATCCGCGGTCCAACGGACCCGCCAAAGATCCTCAAGTCTGGCAGTGGGCCTCCAGAGGTCGACCGACTCGGAGTCTAGTCCGGTACCGTCAACGCTCTTCTTTTATCGGACGAGGGCCGTGTAGTCCCTGTCCAGCTCCGCACGCAAGTCGAGGGGGACGACCCCTGAAAAGACTTGCAGAGCATCCGTCGAAGCCGTTGCGTAACCTTGTGTTACGCAGAGGAGAAGGTTTCTCTGCATGCTGAGCAACCTGCTTGCTATCACTACCTTGCTTGAGTATGGCGCACCCGGTATATGAAATACGTTAAAACCAATGTGGATTAAATAAATTGGCGCAAGATATCAGTAAACAATGAAGGAAGTCAACATTACCTCAGTCACATCAAGTCTCAGAATAGGAAGGTATCTTTGAAACAGATCATCACAGATTTTATAGCAAGTTCCATTATAAACATATACACAAAGACTATTCGTCGAAATATAGCGAAAGCTAAATGTAAACATCTACGATTGCATAGCATCGCATCCCTCCTTTGACTAGAAAGCACAAAATTTTGAAGCTACAGTTTTCTAAACGTTATCGATATTGGACCGTTGATGAGAAAAGCGTGTTATTTCGACAGATGGAATCAAGATTCTAATTTTGATATGCTCATATAAGAGATGGGCTAGTCAGAAACCTCACAAAACGAATGACACCTCGTATCGGATGAGAATTCTACAAACAGGTGGTGGTGTGCAACAGCCTCTGGTGTGTATACATGGACGTATTATGTCTTCTCATAATGCTAGGCAACTAACCGGGTACCTTCGTACTTTTTCGACTTTTTTTTTTTTGGAGGACACTTTTAGTTTTGGAATTGGTTCCGAAATTGAAATGGTCCTCAGAAAAATAAAATGCAACCAAAATGAAAAAGTACGAAGAGACCCGGTTAGACATTGACTTCAGATATCCTATACAAAAAGAAAAAAATCATTTAAAAATACTGAAATGCAACGAGCGATTTGAAAAGAATACTGCCATTGGTTTAATATTAGCTTGAGAGTGTCTTCGCTTTACTAATGTGTGGCCTTAGTGGGTGCAGTGTATGTTAAGATAGTGGGCACGAAGGAAGAACTATGGAGGGGAAAGTTCAATAAGCACCGGATGCGGAAAACTCAAAAGAATACTTTTGTAAGTATAGAGGGCGCTGTAATTCGTGTGTATCCATTCTTCTAACCACGAACAAAGAACTATAAAGTAAAAAATTCAATGAGCACGAGTCGCGAACAACACAAATGATACTTTTGTAAATATAAAGAGTGCTGTAATTCGTGTACTATCCACACAAGATTAATTCCCCAGCAGCAATAATAATCTAGCGTAGCGCATAGCGAAATAATAAAAAGCAATAGAATCTTCTATATTTGCACAAACAAAGGCATTAAAGGAACTTTACTTTTACTGCACCAAAAAAATTTATAAAATATACTAAAAACACAATATGCACAAGAAAAAGAAAGAAAAAAAAAGAAAGGAAAAGGAAAAAAAAGGATTAAACGAAGCCATGTACGCTAATTGCGCCTGGTGCATTCAAAATCCGTCGTGGGTGCAAAGTCCTCCAAGTTCCCTATGAATTATACCTCTGGGGGTGCCTAGTCGCAGGTGAAGGTATCGTCACCTGATCAGGGTTCTAAACTACAAGACCAATTCCTTTCTCTTTTTTACTTTCTTCTATCTTTACAAGAAGAAAGTATTGGATTCATAAAAATTTTCCGGTTTTCGACGGATTTATACGTTTTAGGAGGTCCTGAACTCGATTTGAATGTTTTTAGAAAATGTCTGTCTGTGACTCTGTCTGTCAGTATGTGACAAAAATTTTGTGGGCGCTTTATCTCAAGAACTAATGCACGAAATTTTATAAAACTTTATATTCAGTTAGTCCTTGATATAAATTGGTGCTGATTAGTTTTTGGTGAAAATCGCCTAACAGGTAGCGCTGCTATGCTGCATTTTTCGCGATTTCCGCAATAGCTCTATCTCAAGAACTAATGCACTCATTTTCATCAAACTTCAGATTCAGTTAGACCTTGACATAAATAAACGCTGATTACGGTTTGGTGTAAATAACCCAACAGGTGGCGCTGCTATGCTACTTTTTTCATTATTAATATGATAACTATATCTCAAGAACTAATGCACGGAATTTAATAAACCTTTAGATTCAGTTAGACCTTGATGTAGATTGGTGCTGATTCTTTTTTAGTGTATGCGAAACCTGTGTGAGGTAAAAGAAAGTCTTGGGATTGAAACATCCGACTAGTTTTTAATTTTATTTTTTTTTTTTAATCTGCCAATTCAACGAGATTGGGTAGAAGCCGTGAACCGTCCACCAGAAGAAACTGTAGCAAACTACTAGAGAACACTACAGACAATATGTAATACATAGTGGAAACACGAATATTTAAACTGAATTTTGTTAATTTGTCATAGTCTAGATTAGCAGCCATAGTCAGTGTGAATACGGCCTGAAAGCAGGGCCTGTTTATCCAATAGGCACATGAAGCACATTCTTCCCCTCTAAAATTTTAAAGGGGCCCCAAAATGACTGTGAAGAGGGCCCTCCAATTCCCATTTTCATTTTTTTACATTGTATTTTTAATTTTTTTTTGGAAAAGAAAGTTTGTATAATCCAAGAGAAAATCCACGTACTACTTCACGAAACTTATTTAAAAGGAGAAATATGTATGTCATCAATAATATTTTAATTAATCATATAGCATCCAGATGTGCCTGTTAGAAACAACCTTGGTTATTGAGCATACAACTATATAATAAAATATATTTGACTAAATATATCTGTAGTGTACACAGGGAACATAAAAAAGCTGTTTAATGCAATATATGTGACCTCGGGGAAACTACTTCCGAGAATAATATTAGTATCACTGGCGAGTTTTCATGAATGAAAAATATTCAGAAAACTTTTGCCAAATGAAAGGGGCCCCCAAAATGATACCGTGCTTCCCCTAGATTCAGAGGTTAATCGGGCCCTGCCTGAAAGAAAGCCTTTTTTTCTCCCCTTACCTTATTTGACAATGTACCCAGAAACCCATAATTAATAACAATCTAGAACCGGCCAACACAGTAACAAAGTGACTCTCACAAAATAGCGTTGCAGCCAGTGACACCCAAAGAGCTAGTCAGGTAGATCTCCGCTATGAGGAGATTAGGCGAATTTCGCCCCGCGGCCAGGTACACAATCTCGTTAAGTTGGACATAATGCCCGGCAGGTAGGGGCCTGGTCTGCGGTTTAATAATAATAATAATATCCAATCTTCTAACCACAAAGGAAGAACTATAAAGGAGAAAGTTCAATGAGCACGAGTTGCGGACAAGGCAAATGTTACTTTTGTAAATATAGAGAGCGCTGTAATTCGTGTGTATCCATTCTTCTAACAGGATTGGATGTTCATTGGATTGCATGTTCGAATTTGAAAATATTTTATTATATTCGTATATTTTTTATTATAAAGATTTTAGAATATAAATTTAGGATAATGTCAAGTAAATACTTTGTTCTTGGATGTAAAAGAGGTTCTATAGGTTGTGACAAAGTAAAAATTGAGTTTAGACTTTGTACCTTGGGGGATGGTGGCGACAAGATGAGGGAAGATAAGCAGAAATTTCTGAAGGAGGTAGGAATAATTTAGATGATAGATCATTTATTGTTACTACAGAGTCGAAAATAACAGATAGAACCAAAGATTTTTTTTTAAATTTAAATATTTTTAAATGTGTATTCTGAGTAGGGGGGAGGGTGTAACTTAGATTATTTATTATCACCAAAAAGCAACAAATAGGACAGATTTTTTTTTCTTTTAAGTTTTACAGATTTTAAATATCAATAGCATTCATTTAAGTTATGAAAATAATAGGAGAAAGAACTCATTTAAATAAGTAATTTATTATTCTAAAAAAAGTTTATAAGTACATATAAGTTTTTAATAACCTTACAGTTTTCTAATTTTATTCCAAATTGTCAGGTAAGTTCGTTACCTTTTTATCTGTAGGAGAAGCTTGTAAGGAGGGGTAAGCATTTATGGATGAAAAATTACAAGTTTTTTGGCTATTCATGACTAAGATTATATTAAAATCACTCCTCACTACTTTAAAAAAAATAGTTCCTGGATAATGACCTATTATTTACTCAAGTTTTCTTTCCTAAATAATTATTAAACTATTTTTTTTAATTGTGCATTTATTAATTGCATAGATGTCATAAGTTATGAGTTATTAAATTATTCAAAGGTTGTCAATATCTACGCGAGATGAAAATTTAATCCATATAAATATAAATAATACTTTTAAGTTCTAAAAATTATACGTCTCAGCCAGTCTGAAGAAAGGAGTCAACATATAGAAGCAACTTAAAAGTCAACATATAAAAGTAATATGGATATCAACATATAAAAGTAATATAGAAGTCAACATATTCTACTAAATAGTGCTTGGAAAACACCATTCCACTCTACTCTATTAATGATTTTGGTACTTTCTAATCATGATAAGAAGTATTTAATAGCCTGATTGTATATGCTTTACACAATGAAGGTTTACCAGATGTGTTAAATAATTTCGAAAATTAAGTAGTTGTAAGATAAAACGATCTAGCACGCGTTTCCATTGCAGCTGCAGGTATAAAGCTAGAGATTTGGGAGAGAGGGCATTAGATAGGGGAAAGTGGTGTACCTCAGACCTATTTTGACTTTTTAATTTTTAGTTTTAAAACAAATCGCCAAAATTAAAAAAAGAAAAGATTTTATAAAACTTTATGTTGTTACAAACAACATATATTTGTCTTAATTTTTTATATAAATAATTTCCATGAAAATTTTTGAATTAAAAATAAAATGAAAATAAGACCAAGGTACACCACTAGTGGTGTACCTTGGTCCTATTATTAACAAGTGGAAAAAAACTTGTTTTTTAGTGGAAAAATCCATATTTATTAATCAAGAAGCTACATATATTTTTTTTTTCCATGAAAAGCAATAAAAAGATTGATACATTTCATTTATTAGGTTTAAAAAATAAGATAAGTCTAAATAGACATAAAACCTCAGAGCAATTACACTTATTATAAATACAAAAGACATTAAAACTTATTTATATTTGTAATAACACTTAATTTTAGCCAAGATTGTTATTAGATAAGTCAATTCCAAATGTTAACTTCTCGAGCTACCTTTCAGATCCACCAGGCAATATTGGATGTGGCAGCTTGAACTGATATCATTTTTGTCAACTTCATAAACAGTAGGATCTTCTCTTTTGAACTTCTGAGAATTTGGAACTCTTTTTAGATATTGTACTTATTATTAGGTATATTATTATTAGTATTAGGTATATACATTATCAGTAATTTAAATAATTTCAGCAATAAAGTATTTAATACTTTTTTTTTTACCAGCAAACTTCACTAGCACAAAAGCACCAATCTGAATATTAACATTATCTGAATCTTCCAGTTCACCAAAGTCTTCCTCTGAAAAACCAGATTCCTCAAATAAATCATCTATATCCTCGTCTTCAGATTCTGTTGAATAATAATAAGGCCTCTTTTTAGCTGGCTTAGTAGGAAGTTGTACTGTTTTACTTTGTTTTATTTTTTCTCCTTTTTTTACAACTAGGTTGAAAACAAAACTTGTAATCATTAAACCATAACTATTTAAAATAAACCCTGTTACTATTAAAAACATATTTTAAATTTTTAGATGTACCTGTAAAACTGATTTTGTATCAATATAGTTAAAATTATGGGGTTAACATAAACCAAATACATATCATATAAAATTTATCACAAAGTGGTCCTATCTTGTTAATAGACTTTAAATAAAATACTAATTTGAAAGAAAACATTTTACTTGAATTTGAAAAAGATTTTTGAACATATGCATTTTATTATCTGAAATGATATTTAGGTGGTGTACCTTGGACCAGTCCAAGGTACACCACTTTTATTAGGTTCAAGGTACACCACTTGACACTTAAAAACAAAACTGCCAATAATGATGTAAAGGTTAGACCTAACTTTGTTTAAAGCACTTGGTGTAGTAGCTAGAACATTGCTTTATAATGCATAACCCTCATTTAAAAATAATTAGATATGTTTTAGTATAAAAATAACATAGAAATATCTAAGAAAAACTTACTTTTGAAAGGTGAATTTCTTTTTTCGAAAATTGTACAATTAGTTGAGCTTCTAAACAAATGCCAAGAACTTAAATGAGACCTCTTGTGGCAAATATTTAAACTACAAATGTTGTTATTTAATTATCTAAACAAGTAAAGCTAGAATTAGCATAGGTCCGAGGTACACACATGTCCAAGGTACACCACTCTCCCCTACAAAGAACTTGGAATAAATAGAAGGAAGATATCAAGCCAGCATACAGAAAATTCTATATATAAAACGTCCTATTCACCTTAATAAGTTAAAATACGCAACGTAAATACATTGATTTCATAATTTAATCGTTACTAAAATAGGTGCAAATAAAATATCAAAGTTTTATCAGATCTTCTAATGATGGCTAGTGTTTAGCTGAAAGCGCTCAGGATATTTTTGACATCTGTGTTTTTTAAATGGTTTTAAACAAACAAATTTAAAATCTACAAAATTCAGAAATGCTTTTATCTATACAGGGTGGTTCAGAACTATACGTCAAAAATGTAAAGGCAGGTAGAGGGGACCTAAATAAGCAGATTTCGTATAGGAATGTGGGTGCGGAAATGCAGCGTTGAGGCAGTAGAGGGCGCTGTTGAGTTCGGTGGATGAAAGCATTTCTCTGGCTTGAATCGTCATTTCCCGCATGGATTTCGAGCAACAAGCATCGTTACACCAATGCGGAGCTTGTTGAATTTCATGAATGAGGCTGCGCAAGGAAATGGAGCGGCTGCTCAAAGGATGTGCACGTTCAATGGCTCTCGAGCTTGTCGAAGGACTATCCTCTAATGTGCGTAACACATCTTCGTCTACTGAGAGAATTCTGCGATATCTTTCAGTGCCCGTGTCACGCCTGGAAGCATAAAACGATCCACTCTCGCGCAACTCTTGATGAAAACGCTCAAATGTTCGGCAATCCGGCAGATTCCTACCCGGAAATCATTCCATGTACATCCTTTGAGAAGCCGCTCCATTTTCTTGCGCCACCCCATACATGAAATGCATGTCGACAAGTTCTGCATTGGTGTAACGATGCATGTTGCTCGAAATCCGTGAGGGAAATGACGATTCAAGCCAGAGAAACGCTTTCATCCGAATAATAGTTAAAGCCAATGAACTTAATTACAAATTTGGCTTAAACTATTATTCGGAAATAGTGATAACCGCTACTCATAAATTTAGTTTAATGTTATAAAGAGTGACTATTAAGTTAATTTTAATGTTTGGAATCACTCGCGTTAAAATCGGAAAAATAGTTGCTGAGAAATGGAAGCGGAGCATAGTTAGAGAAAAAAACCTTGAAGGAGGTCCCAGTGGGGAGGGAATGTTACTCTACTGCCTCAGCACTGCCAGCGTAATACTGCCTCAACACTGCATTTCCGCACCCGCATTCCTATACGAAATCTGCTTATTTAGGTCCCCCTCTACCTGCCTTTACATTTTTGACATATAGTTCTGAACCACCCTGTATTTTATACACCGAAAAGCTGGTGAGGGTAAAGCACTGCAGTGTAAAAATAACACAAGTTATCTATGAAACATTAAGCTCTGAATATGTTATACAGTCGTAACTCCTATTGGCATTGCAACTATTAATATTGATGAAGAACACTGGATTCAGCCTTGAAATTATCAACGAATCTTAACACATTTCGTTATTCATTTGCTATGTAGCGTCGTTAAATTAAAAGACTTGCTGGTGCAACATTAATTTTAATAACACTACTTTACAGTACACAGAAATATTACAAAAATATACGAAGCTACATACATTTGTTTCAGTTCATGTTTTTAGAGTTTTTGATTGTCAGGACACCCGTGTTATGCAGGGCGAAACTTCACTTCACGGCAAATCGTGCCGAACGCATCTCTCGCAAGAGAGAAATTCTGCAAACTCTTCTAGTCAAAGCTTGCAGCGAATTACTCAATATAGCCTCTCAATGTTTTGAGTATATATCGTAGAAGAATTTCAGGTAGTTCACTGAGTTCCTAAGAAAGGTTACGCGGCTGAGAGGCATTTCAAGTAGGTTGAGAAATGTGAAACTCCTGGTCTCAAGTACTACGAATTTATTGTGCAATAAAGGTATGTATATAGTCAGATCACAAGATGCGAGATAAAATTTATATCTACTTGGCAATGGTTTATAGTCTCTTGAGAATATTTACGCATGTACATTTGGAAACAGTCATCTTATATAAAACTTATTCTCATCCAATTAGTGAGTCAGACCTAAAACTTTACAGCCAGATGGAAAATGTGTACTTTTTGATTATTGACGAGTTTTCCAGATTTTTTTGTTGTTGTTGTTGTTGTTGTATGAATGTGATTGAAAACCACTTCAAAGAGTCTAAACCCATCTCCAAAGAGCCATTAGGCTGATTTGTCTACCTTATTGGTGACTAGTTGACCCGTCCGGCGTTGCCTAGATAGGATGATAATAGTAATATTAAATGGGGCATGATAATAAAACGGGATAATAATAACCTTAAATATACCTAAAATATGTATTGAATGATTTTATATTTTAAACGAAAATCTTTCCAAATGAACCTAGTGTTGAAAGCCACTGCCTTCGGCTTTCGGCAGCGTACACACTCAAATTTGTATAATTTTATATTTTTAAATTAAAATATATTTAAACAAACCTAGAGTTAGGGGCCCCCACTGACTTCGGCAGCGTACACCGGCCGTACTACGCACACTCCGATCTATTTTGATTGTATATTTTTAAGCGAAAATCTGTCCAAACTTACCTGATGTTGGATGGCCCACAGCCTTCGGCAGGGTACACCGGGCGTGCTACGTGCACTGCCCTGTTTTTTCAAAAGAACTTCGAATTTATATAATTTTATATTTTTTAACGAAAACCTATTCAAACGAACTAAGGGTCCCTGTTACAGTGTTTGCTGATTTAATTTCTAACATTTAGATATATTAAACTTGCAATTCCGACAAAATTTTCCTGAGAAAACATAAATATTATAAAACGCCTCCCCCCACCACCTTCCTCTTTTAAAGGTTGAAATGATACCTTCCAATGTTAAAAATGAAGAGGTTTCCCCGTACATGCGCAAAAACGAAGGCCCTTCCGAAAATGTTCAAAAGCACAATTAAAATTAAAACAGGAAAAAATATCTTTCTTCTGAGGAAAAAAAAAATCTTACAAATTCGTGAAACGACTTTCAGAATTTTTTTTAATAGTAAGTATTAATATTTTTGCAAACCAAAGATATAATTTGAACCGGAAATGTATTGGGAATAAGTGTTTTTTTTACGATTTCGTTCATCTGTCTGTCCGTCACAGAGCCGGTCCTCAGAAACTGTATAACTTACAGACTTGAAATTTTGTGTACACTATTAAAAATCTTCAGCTTTTGCTGCAGACACACTCCATCGCTTTTAGAGAAAACGGTTACTTTATTATATTATGGAGTCTTTTCATTGGTCAAAATAGAGATATTCTATAAAAGCGGTGGAGTGACTATGCAGCAAAAGCTGCAGATTTTTTACAGTGTACTTACAGCTGAATACCTACTGTCACACTGAAAATCATAAAATTTTGAAAAAATCGTATTATTTTAATATAGAGAGATAAAAAAAAAATCTAACAGAACATATTAAATTTAAATAATTTTCGTTATAGCAGTTGCCAACAATTAAAAATCCACAGTAAAATTCTTTCTAAAATAATTAATTTTCTATTGAAAGATTTCCACGTGAAAAATGAAAATAAAATAAAAAGTTTCACCAATTGAAAAAAAGATTAATATGACGTCACATTGGTAATAAAACGGAAATTTTGAAACATTCCTCAATAATACAAGGAGTATGAGTATGTGTAACTACAGTAAGTAGGTTAATATAAAATTAATCTGACGTCATACTGGAAGTTTAACGGACTCTTTCAAATGTTTGAGAATAATAAAAAGAGAGTATCAATATGAGTAATAGAGAAAGCAAGTACATATGACATTAGCTAGTGATTATAACGTCATATGAGTTTGAGGAATGTATCGAATCATGATAAAAACCTGATTATGGAAATATTGGCATATTTTAACATTTGAAGGTCTCTATACAACATGTTTAATTTTGAAATTGATTTTTTTTTTTTTGTTTAATATCGCATTTAGTCCACATGACACATATTATTATGACCCCTAATAAGCGTTTTTTGTTTTTGTTTTATTCCATTTTGATTAGGAAGGCGGATGCGAACTTGTAAATGTGCAGACGGAAAAAATAAACACGAAATCATCGTTTGGATTTTGTTTCAAAGGATAGTATATATCTATACATATATATATATCTATACTAATAAAATAAAGTTTCGCTCTGTGTGTGTGTGTGTCTGTTGGCGATGGCTAGGAAAATTTAGCGCACCTAGAAGTCTGTAAATTAAGATTTAGGTAGTCCAAACCCTCTCTTGGTGCACCTGACCCTCAGAATTTTAATATTTTGATAATTAGCCTAGATATTAATTAGATTCTCATTAGCCATCGCTTCTAAAATGACATCTTTTAAATCAAAATGGCGGAAGAAACTAACCAGTACATTGGATTTGGAAGCGGAAATGAACGAATTCGAAATTATTTTACTAATTAGCGAATTTTAAGAAAACTAATTAAGATATCAATTTGAAAATTTCTGAGCTTATGTAAAAAAAAAAAAAAAAAAAAAAAAAAAAAAAAAATCTGCATCCGTCTATACGATTTTTGAAAAATTCGGCCGGTAATTTTTCTTAATTTATGCAAAAAACTGCTAAAAATCTCCTGGCGCCAGTGAAAAAAATCCCAGAAAGTTTCAGACAGGGATCTGCTTTCACTAAAAACTGAACTACAAAGAGATCTGTTTCTCTGGCCGATCCCTCCATTTAGTTTGCGAAAATGAAAGGAAATAATTGCCAATTTTTATACTAATGAACAAAATTTAGATAACTAATTAAGATATAGATCTGAAATTGAGGATTGGAAGTGTTGTCATCTGCCGGCTATTTTAGCGTAACGTCTTCGTTATGTTCTATTTATCCGAAAAATGTAATTATTTTTTTAATTATCGCGTTAATGTAGGTGAAGGGGGTTTTCTTGAACAAATTATTCGTTATATTTGCGGGTATGGGGAGAGAGGGGGTTAACACCTTGCACTGAGATTGTTATCTCGGGCCCGGGCAACGCCGAGCGGATATATATATATATATATATATATATATATATATATTAACAAAGACATCGTTAGAAAAGAAAGGTACCATCAATAAGAAAGTATTTTTTTTTTTTTTTTCTTATTTCGATTAAGTAAGCGGTTCGGATTTGAAAAAATACGAAAAAAAACATAACTACCCCCCCCCCCCCTTCTCTGCCTCAAGACCTTTGGAAATACCGTTTTGGGTCAGACAACGGCGACAGCGGCCCATTTTACGATTTCATTTTGGCTTTTAATTAATATCTCAACTAATTATTAAAAAATATAAAAATCTGATTCTCAGGTGTATTCGGACCGGCCTTCGTCTATCCTCATTCAAATTTCAGACCTCTACGTTCGGTAGAATTTCCTAGCCATAACGGACACATACACACACACACACGGGCAAACATTATTCTTATTAATATAGAATCTATACTAATAAAATAGATGAAAAATCCTAGCCTTAGGACCTAAGGCTAGGATTTCTAGGATTTCTAGGATTTCTAGGCAACCTGTGGCCCGCGGGCCAAAAGTGGCCCGCGATCGGATTACTGGTGGCCCGCGGATCAATTTCGCCGATCGGACGCGAAAAAATCACGAATTTCGCAGATCGGGTGCGTAGAAATCGCGATATTTGCCAAATTTCGCCCATCGGGTGCGTAAAAATCGCAAATTTTGCCCGATCGAGTGCATATAAATCGCGAATTTTACCGATCGGATGCGTATAAATCGCGAATTTTGCCGATTAGGTGCGTATAAATCGTAAATTTCGTCGATCGTATGCGTAAAAATCACAAATTTTGCCGATCGCCTGCGTAAAAATCGTGAATTTTGTCGATAGGGTGCGTATAAAGCGCGAATTTTGCCGATCAGGTGCGTATAAATCGTAAATTTCGTCAATCGTATGCGTAAAAATCGCGAATTTTGCCGATCGGGCCCGTAAAAATCGCGAATTTTGCCGATCGGGCCCGTAAAAATCGCGAATTTTGCCGATCGGGTGCATATAAATTGCGAATTTTGCTGATCGGGTGCGTATAAATTGTAAATTTCGCCGATTGTCTGCGTAAAAATCGTAAATTTTGCAGATTAGGCCGATCGGGTGTGTAAAAATCATGAATTTTGCCGATAGGGTACATATAAATCGCGAATTTTGCCGATCGTGTGCATATAAATCGCGAATTTTACCGATCGGGTTCGGGTAAATTGTAAATTTTGCCGATCGTCTGTGTAAAAATCGTGAATTTTGCCGATCAGATGCGTAAAAATCGCAAATTTCGCCGATCAGATGCGTAAAAATCGCAAATTTTGTCGATCAGGCACGTAAAAATCGCGCATTTTGCCGATAGGGCGCGTTAAAATCTCAAATTTCGCCAATCGGGCGCGTAAAAATTGCAAATTTCACCAATTGGGTGCGAAAAATCGCAAATTTCGTCGATGGGATGCGAAAAAGATTGTAAATTTTGCCGATTGGACGCGTAAAAATCGCAAATTTTGCCGATCGGGTGCGTATAAATCGCAAATTTCGCCGAACGTGTGTGTAATAATCATGAATTTCGTCAATCAATAGGAAAAAACTATGAATATTGTCAATCACGCACGTAAAAAAATGCAAGTTTTTCCATCCTTTCCAACTGAATTGGGTTATGCTGACTAAGGAGGTGGTTGAGTATAGGGAGCTAACCCTCTTTTTAAAATTAGCATTTTTATGAACTTTTAGGCCGACCCCAACCCCCCCCCCCCCCTTGCCCGAAACAAAATTTTATCCACCCTATGGATGTTGCCCCTCCTCTTATAAAGGTTGTGCACCCCTTTTTCTATCCACATTTTATGACTGAATATGTTAAGAAGTACAATTTAGAATAATATATGTTTCTCTTCCTCTCCACCTTCATTCATGAAAGGAGAATTTTTTTTTCACCACTGGCAAACTTTAAAGCTAAATTTACTCCTTCAAATAAAGTCAGAGTATTTTCACTCTTTGAAAATAATCTTAGCTATATCTCTTGTATAAATACAAACGTAAACTGTTGATATATCATTCCCAACAGAACTGAATACGTTGACTGGAAGGAAGGAACCTAGGGGCTAAATCTACCCTTCCGAAATTTGTTTTTTTAAATCTGACCGCCCCCCCCCCCCCGGTCACACCTCCTCGAAACAAAAATTTTCTGATGGTGGCCCTCGACAACCCAGTCATTTTTGTAAGTGGCCCTTCGCTTAAAAAGGTTGTGCACCCCTACCTTAGGTGCATTCGGATTCCCCCCCCCCCCCTTCCATCTATCCTCAATCAAATTTTCAGACCTCTATATGCGGTAGATTTTCTTAGTTATATCGGACACACAGACATACACACGGACGAACATCTTTCTTTTATTAGTACTAGGGAATCGAACCCGGTCTTCCCGGGTTACAGAGCATAGCTGAAAACCATTTTTCTTTAACTCTACTGTAGATTTTTTTTTCTATTTAATATATTAAAAGCGATACTTTCGTATTAGCCACATGCCAGGATTTGATAGCCGAAGGAATCGTCAAAAGTTTCACTACTTACTGCAAAGTTTTTGATTTAATTTTTTCAACTGTTTAAGCTCATAGTTCGATTACATGTCTGTTAAATTTGTGTTTCATTTATATTATATTAGTTTTTGTTTATTAATTTATTAATGAAATTTTAATTTCGTTCTGGAATATTAGCCGGAAACAAATGCTGAACTATTTATATTGTTTTGAGTGGAAACGGATTAATCTTCCGTAATCAGGCTGCACACGATAGAGAAAAGTTTTAAAAGTAATTTATGCTTGAAAATTATTTTAAAAACCATAAACAATCAGTAAACTAAGATGTAGTTTTCAAGCAAATTATGTTTGAAATTACATTTTTCCCCTATTCGGCGGTGTAAAAATTGAAATTGTTGGATTACACATATGTTAAATTTGTGTTTTATTTTATTTTATTTAGTTATTTATTGGTGAAAATTTAATTTAGTTGTGGAAAATTAGCCGGAGACCAAGCCTGGGATATTTATATTCTTTTAAGTGCAAATGGGTTATTTTTCTCCCGTAATGAAACCTGCACGCGATAGGGATAGATTTTAAAAAATCATACTCGAAAATTATTTTATAAGTCATAATAAATGAGGAAATTGCGATACAATTTTTAGAAAAAATGCATTTAAAAGTACTTTTTTTTTTCTTATACCACGCTGTAAAAATTAAAAATGTGCCATGTTTTGAAGTTTTAAAAAAAAAGTAGCGGATATTGCAAAACCGAAATTTAATCGCCAGGTGTTGCCAATCTAAAGAAATATGCTTGAAAATTATTTTAAAAGCCATAATAAATCAGTCAATTAAAATACAGTTTTCAAACAATTTGCATTTGAAAGTAAAATTTTTTTCTTACATAACGGTATAAAAATTAAAAATATGCTATGTTTATAAATTAAAAAAAAAAATTGCAGTAGTAAAAATCGCAAGATCGAAATTTCATCGTCAACTGTTGCCATTCGCAAAATGACGTCAGCGTTACGCACGGACCAGTGGTGTAGTCGAAGGGGGACGCAGGGGGGCGGCGTCCCCTCACTTTTTTATTTTATATCAAGCGTCCCTCCACTTTTTATTTTCAAGGGGACGGTAGGGACGTGGGAGGACGCACTTATTAATTTTTTAAAGGGACAAGCACGCTAATCAATTAACATTTTTAAGAAATAAAGCACTGATTTTTAATACTTTTCAACAAAGCTTAAATGTGTTTATCACTTTGGATCGTTTGCCATGTCTGTCTATGTGTCTGTTCTCGCTCTAACTTCTGTAACTTTGTTTGAATTGTGACAAATTTATGCATATTTGTGAGTTTCTTTGCGTTATTATCACTACTAAAAATTATATAACTTAATTGTATAGCTTCAATCTAGAGATATGCATGGACTGACATTTTCAGAGGCAAAATAAAGTTTTGAACTTTTCAATTAGGGACAAGCTATTTAAAACATTGCAAGTAAAGAAACTTTGATTAAATTAAATTAAACTTTTCAATTTTTTCAATCACTTTTCTCTATAGTTCAAAATGAAACGTAACATTCAGTATCAAGTTTTCTATCGGTGACACAGACCCTACGTTCGGAGCTATAAGCGTCCCCCCACTTTTTTCCCCAGGACTACACTACTGACGGACACCTTTGTCCTTTATAATATAGATAAATAGATAGATAGATATTAGACAGCTTTTTGAAAGAAAAATTAAAAGCCTCTCCGACATGTGAAACTTTTAATGTATTTATTGGATGTATTTTTCAGTAAAACTTCCCAACTGTCCGCAATCGTTTTCTGTTTTTCATTGTTAATGGGAGGAATTTACAACACGCTCCGCTTAGCGAGAATACTAGCTTCTTTTTTTTTTTTTTTTTTTTTTTCAATTTAATTATGAAGCTTAAACTTAAACTTTTCGTATTCTAATTTAGCCTTATATATTTCCCAATGTCACCTTTTTGCATAAACTATCTTATTACATGTCGAGGCAAACTTTTGTTAGAGAGAGTAATAATTTCTTTGGAAGATAAGAAAAACATAAATATATATATATTCACTGCTGCGAATTGATAGTGGTACAACTTGGAGGTTAGGGGTGATTTAATTTTTGTAGTTTTAGAAACAATTTATTACAAACCTTTAATTTAAGCTTCCCCAATGCCAGTAAACGCGAAAGCCGTAGGATGTGTTGTACCTGTATTATTATAGAACAAATACAGATAGGCCAGTACTTTTGCGAAATTAAAATTAGCTTGATAATCATAGGAAAGAAAATTACCAAAATTATAAATATGCCGATATACAAAATAAAAATAAATACGTGGCTGTATATTTTGATGCAATAAAAACAAATATGAAAGTTTTTGAGCTTTGACACAATCAATAATTAAGTAGTGGTATTATACAAATATGAGGACGTGAGTTTCAAAACTCACCTTATCCAAAATTTAAAAAATCGTGTTTTCTCTATCAGTCTATTCTTTTGGCAAATCTGCACTGAAAAAACACTACAATCTGCAAAAAACAAGTTTTAGATTAAATTTCTGGCATTGTAAAATATTGATTTACAATGAAAACCAATGAAAGCAGTTAGAGATTTTTCGCGATTTCCCAAAATTTGATTTTCTGGATAAGGCGAGTTTTGAAACTCACGTTCTCATATATATAATTGGCATTTATTTTCTTTTACGATTTTGCAAAAGAAAACAGAACAAAACATATATATATATATATATATATTTACATTGCATTGGTATTGTGTCCTCAAAGTCATTTTTGTAGCCCCCCCCCCCCTTCCCCCCCATAGGGGCATAGAGCTTATGGGGTCCAGTAAGGCGATTCCCCGGAGCTCAAAATTTTTAGGGACGCCAGAAAATTGTTGCCTATAGTGGTCCCTGAGGAAGTCGCGCAATTTTTTTAATTACCCGGTATGCTTAAAATTCACGCTATGATGCAGCTTGAGCCTTGAAACAACCACATTGTTGGGAGTAATTTCATTCGTAGGAAAATCCTTTATCATTTGCTCTAAAGTCGACAGATGGTAGCATCTAAACATATCAAGAGCTCGGTTTTGCAAGTTTATTCGGTATTTCTCCATTCCCCGTCGACCACTTTTCATAAGAAAAAACTATTGCCAAATTATAGGATTTAAGACCAAAAATGCATGATCGTGGCGACGTCAGAAGCGTTACATGCGTTTGTTATGTCATCAAGTGACTTTTAATTCGACATTTACCTGTATTTTTCATTGTTTTACTGATTTATTAGTTATTTCGTTAATTAAAATAACAATTGCGTCTTCAAACGGCGGTACCATGATATTAAAAGAGAAAAATAATTGAAAAAATGTTGCGCTGCATAGTTACGTACATTTGTAAATCAGTTTCAACTGACGTCACAAACATTTATTCACCAGCCGAGAGAATAATTAAATAATGTAAATGAATAAATATCGAATTTTTTTTCATTATTGCAAAATTGTACTGCTTAAGCTTACGAAGTTGACCCATTGGTGAGTGGGGATTTTCCAAATTTCTTGCATTTATTTTATTTTTATTTTATTTTTTTTGAGATTCTAATGCAATATTTTTTCATTTGTTTATTTGGCGTTACAGTTTGGCGATAGTTTTTTCTTATGAAAAGTGGTCGACGGGATAATGGAGAATTCTATTCATCCTCATGGCATTCTAGCTGGCATTTTTCCACACTTATGTGTCAACTATTATTTTAGTTAACAAAGCGAGTTTTTTTAAATAATTCGATTTAAGCAACTTAAATCTCTTCCTCGTGTTCCCCTTCTCGAGAATCATGTAACCCTGCTTATATTCCAAATGATCTGCCTACAATAAATCAAGTCCTGCATGATTGTCCTCCAAAACGTTTGGTGCTGCCATCTACCATCATTTTTTAGAAGTGAACAACCAATTTCTTTTTATTTATTTTTTTTTTTGAAAATTTATTAAATTTTAGCTTTTAACCCATTTTTGGGTGTGTTGTAAATGTATAAACGCATTTTTTTTTTAATTTGTAGACTTCTAAAAAACAGGAAGCTATATATGCTTATTTCTATTTATTATTTAATGATAGCAAATGTAGCATAATAGGCGGATGATGCTATTATGATGAAGAGAAAGAAAATTACCTACTTTTAATTAATGAAGAAATTGAACGCTTATATAAAACAATGATAATTTTAACTGTTGCATTTCTGTAATTTTCTATAATCAGTGGCGCAGCCAGAATTCGGTTCTAGGGTGGGTTTTGAGTTTATAATAAAGATTTTCGCCGGTTATATGAATCATCGGTTAATGGAATCAGTCTTTTAAATGAATGAAATCATAATGCTTTTCTCCGCAATTACGTTGGTTATGATTCATTTAAACAGCATTTACAAACTATAATAGATATACTATAATACAAACTATATATTATACAAGTTACAATATACAATATTATATCTTATATTAAATATATAAGATATACTATAATACAAACTATAATAGAGTTACAAACTATAAAATGCACCAATGAAATAACACAAAACTAGGTTAGATTTATAAAGTGTTTAAAAATGATGAGGGGTAAACTTAAAGATGGAAGAGCACAGTACAGCAAATAATTTTTACGTAGAAAATAACAGTGTTGGAATCCATTTGTTCAATCAACAAGAACGAAAAATCAGGCGGAGGGTGGGGGGGGGGGGGGGGGGGGGGGGGGGGTATGAAGACGGTTATAAAATTCAACTATGTCCATCATAATAACAAGAACGAAAATTCATGCGTCAAGCATAGATTATGTAACACTTTCCAACGCTTCGAAAATAATTTTACAAATCATTACCATTTAATAAGCTGAAACATAACATCTAAGTAAACAATTTGGAAAACGCATAACATATTTAAAAACGTAATTTCAGGAATTTCCAACATATATTTCCAACATATATTTCCAACATATACAATATTCGGAAAATTATCCGAATACTTTTATTCAGCCCTGTATATGATCTATAGATTTGTATATGTTACTATACATAGGATGTTAAATTTTAGTTTAGTTAGGAAACGCGTAACACAGTTTAAAATTCTCCATCTGGAGTTTCTGTCAATAAACGGAAATGTGTTCGCGAACTTTTGTGCTGCCCTATATATGATCTACAGAATTTATACACACCAAGTAATAGACAAAAAGTGAGTGATTATTCATCTTAGTGATATATATAAATTAAAATGTGTTTAAAATAGTGAAATATTATTTAATTAAACCGCAAACGATTTTTCTCCATAGACGTAATGTAACGGAATTCTTTTGACTGTCCCTGTAAAGTAACTATAAGTGCTATGCACATCCTATTCCATATTAAGCTTCTTGTAATGCACCTTAGTGATATATATCAATTACAATGTGTTTGAAATTGTGTAACATCATTAAAATAAACCGCAAATGATTTTTCCCTATAGACCGTAATGTAACGGAATTCTTTTGAGTGTCCCTGTAAAAAAACTATAAGTGCTACACACTTCAGTTGAAATAGCGAACATGCTATAGATAAGGACAATAACATATAACAATTACAGGGCAATCCGAGCATATTTACGGGAGTTAGAGCACGGCCAGACGGCCATACGACCAGACAAACCGAAGTCATAAACTTTTCAACTAGGTTGGAAAGTGTTAAAAATACACAAGGTTTCATTGCAAAGAATCACGAATTCTTATTCCTAACTTTAATAATAATGAAGCAATTTTAACAAAATTTTCAATAGACTTACTTCCTTGCTTTTTGCCAAATGTAACAAGTCATTTAGAACTTTTAGAGCTAGAGTCTTGAAATTTTATATGGATGTTACTTAAAAGACGTAAATTCTCCCCAGAATTTATTTTTTCATTACGAAATTTAAAAGAATGCAAGAGTAAGAATCATTCTAAAATTGCGATTTATGTGACACAATTGGTATGAAAATATGGAATTTGGCATGATGATTACTTTTATGTAGTCATTGCTTATAACATTTTTAAAAACATTTAAAAATTTAAAAGGACGAAATGAGCTGAAAACTTTCTAAAAGCGTTCTAAATTATGATTTAGTTGAAACTGTTAGTGTTAGAAAGTTGAAATTTAGTATAGAGATTACTTTTAAGATGGAAATGCTTATTGTCATAAAGAATTTATTATAAATGGGAAATTTAAAGGTGTGAAACAGCTGAAAGCATTCTAAATTATGATTTATTTAGAACCTCACGTCATAATGGGCCTTTCGAAGACGATCTTTTTTCTATTCTAAAAGTAACTAAACGTCTGTATTTCGACTAAATCCATTAAAAGCATCTTGGAAGATCAAAATTACAGCGCCTACAAAAATTTGGAAACGCTCTGATGAATAAAAGTATTTAAAAAAATCTCAGAATTTTTCGATGACAATGCAAAAAGAAATTTGGGTATTTTGGCGTGGGTTTGCTCAGCGTCGGCTCATGTTTTCAGTATTAAATGTGACTAAGTCTGTGACTTAGTCTTTTTTGACGTAACTCTGTGTTTCTGTGACTCTGTTCTCTTCGACTTTAGTCAAAGACAGACTTTTTTCATGGAATTTTAAAGAGGGGTGAAATACAGTTATATTGACAATCGAATAAAATTTCAGAGAGTTCGGACAATAACTTTTTTGTGTTGTTATTTTAAAGGACACATCGCAAAAAAAAAAAAAAAAAAAAAGAAGAAGAAGAAAAAAAAAAAAGACGCGAGAAGAAAGCATTTCTTTTACAGCTAGATATCAATATTTTTCCACGCTCTCTAAAACCATTATATTTATAACCATGGCTTTACAAATTTGATAAAATCTGGTAGCCAGTAAAAAATATAAACGGCTCCCCTCCGAAGTCACTAATTTTCAAAAGCACAAAAGTTTTTTATCAATTAATTGAGAAAAATAATAAGCCTATTGTCGGATTATTAGTTACATAGTTTAGAATAGTTACATCATTTAAAAAGATGGTATAAACAAAGTTTTCTAATGAAATTTATCAAAATTATTTATCTATGAAAAAAAATGTAAAGGCTGCATTAACCGGTATGTTCTCGGAAATGCTGATTGCCGAAGGTTTCAAATGTCTGGATAAGTGAGTGCTGCAAAATCTATATCTGATGAGGGGGGCATGGATGAAACAGTGAAGCAGTAAAACAATTTCTGCCTGTTTTCGTGTCGAAGTCAGTCAAATAATTATTTTTTATTAATTTAAAATTTGCATTTGTTAAACTTATTTTTACCTAATTAAAAATGCCGAAAATGAGAAAAAATGCCATTTATGGTCATTTCTTAGGTCAATTTTTGTACAAAAAATTATAATAATAATAAAAAAAAATCAGGTTAAATAACTTGGTGGCTAGATAGAAAAACTAGGTCGCCAGTGGCAACTTGGCGACTGCATTTGTCAAGACCTGTTTATAACTGATGAAAAATTTATAGAATTCAGACAACTGGAATTATTTTTTTTTAAACTATGAAACGAGAGACCCTTACGAGGAAAAGAAACAAACAAAACACCCAACCAAACAAGAAGGTGTCTTTAAAAAATGCTTTTCTGTCTAATAATCAATATTTTTTTGTGAAAATTTCATTTAAAAATATAAAATTGATATAAGATAGATAATCATACAAATTTGAGGTAATTATCATGAGCCCAGGCACCGCCGGACGGGTCAGCTAGTATAATTTTAATGACATGCAGATAGCATTCGTTAAAATACAATAAGTGTAAATCAATGCATAACTAATTTATTGCTGATCAATTTAAATTAATGCATGGTTAGCGTAAAATTGTGTGTAATTATAGATAGTATTTTTCTAAAAAAATGCATTTAGCGCACATTTAACGCCTTTTTTTTTTTTCAAAATCCATACTCACAGGCAGGGCTTAAATTCTAGGAAAAAAGAGTACCGGGGCTCTAATTTTCAGCAGTAACAACAACCATCAACCCAAACCCCCTTTCATTAGAAGGAGGTATGCATTATGCTTGTTATCCCACCTGCATATTTATATTTCATACATTATTTGTAAAATTCAAAGCAATTTTGTCTTTTGTAAAAAAAATAATAATACATTTTGACTTTTAATAATGAAATTTAATAAATGAGTAAAGCAGAAAATAAGCAAAAAAAAAAAGTGCCCAGAAATAGAGAAAAAAAAATGACAGAAGAAAATTTGTTAGGGAGAAACACATTCTATTTTTTTTTTTTTTTTAACGCAAACCACGAAACCACATTACCATATCAGCATCTTTATAACAACAGAAAACTAGCTGTCCAAATTTAACATCTGCAGGAATTTTAGCATGCAGATGTATTGAGAAATAGACATTGCATTTTATCTTTCTTTATTTATTCTGTGATCCAAAACGTATGCATTAGGAAGCACGCAGATGCCAAACTGAAAATGATTTCATTTCTCATATTAAAACCGCACACACATACGAAAGAAATTTAGACATGTACATTAATTGAAAAAGAATCACTTCAAGCTGCGATAAAAGATTCTGCCAAGGCGTAAAGGAAAAAAAAACTTAATTTTAACTTTAGTAGTGTTGATTCATATAAGCGGCAAATTACAGTAATTTTTTTAGCTCTAGGGGGGGTTTTAACCCCCAAACCCCCCCCCCTTGGCTGCGCCACTGTCTATAATTACAATTAACGATCATTAATATTCATTTTATTAGCAATTTAGTCTATTCGATGGAACAGTATACATTTGTATGCAGAAATAAGCTCATTACAAGCAGATACTGCCAAATGTATTGAGATTTAACACAGTCACAGTATGGTTCAAAGAATTTGGGGGTGATTAAGGAGACCAAATGCTTGGTGGCATGCCCTTTTGGTAAATAGCTTATATAGAAGTACATTTTTCTCAGAAACTATTGGAGTGATTTCAATATATATAGTTTAGCTACTGCTAAAACAATTGATATAAGTTGATAGTTCAGGAAGAATTAAAGATAAATATGCAATAGTTACATGATTTCGTAAACAAAAAATCTGGTTTTGTTTTTTTAATTGACCTTACTAAAGAGAAATTGATTTTCCAGAAAAATAAAATGATCAAAATATATCTAATTATATCCAAAACAAAATTCAAAATGCTTGAACAGTTTCCAGGAGAAAGGTACGTCAATAATTCCATAAGATTTCACAACTTGTTGCGCTCTTATAAATGTATTTTCTAGGAAATGTGCCTTGGTCAACCTTACCAAGGGCAGTTTCAGTACAGATATCAGTCGTGGAAAGCTGACGAAGGCCAAATTGGAACTGTAAATATTAATTAACTATAACAGCAAATAAATACTATAAACATTATAAAACTTTAAACTAAAATTTAAAAAATTGTCAGAAGATAACGTGCAAGGCAATTTTCAAACGGATCAACATACAGAACCATACAGAAAAGTTACGAATAAAGAATATTAAAAATTTGAACATAATCTTATACAAACTTTTTTTTTTTTTTTTAATGGAGAACTGAAGCAATTTTTCCATTTTTTATTAAGAGGGAGACAGCACCCCTGAACTTTTCAACCCTCTTCCCCTCTGTTTAAAATAATTTACTTGTAAGACACATGACCATAAAAGAAAAACAGAACTGAAAATTGTGTTGCACAGTAGAGGGAGGCTTGACAAAAAATCCTTAGTTCCTTTTTCTCTGGATGTTTTTATTTTAAGTCACTTGAGAAAAATATATATTCTTTTTTTTTTTTTTTTTTTAAATCATCATTGAAACAGAAGATGTAATTAAATTTGAGAAATCCAGTGAGGGGCAAAGACACCTGCGATAAGACCCTGCACCTACGATAGTAATCTAAAATCCCTAAAATCTGATCCAAAACTTGCAGATTTGAGAAATTGCACTATATATTAATTGTTAAATGCAATGCTATAAAATGTTAGTTAAAGTAACATTTATTGTTGTTTCTTTGTTAGAACTAATATCATTCTCACTGATATTTCCAACTAACACAAATTTTCGAAATTGGTTGGAATTTTACTCCCCCCCCCCCCCCCCCCCCCAAGGCAGTAAACGTTAGAAAGTGTTTTTTATCTGTTAACTGTTAAAATATTTGTCAAACAAAAGGCTTCATATTGCACCCTTATTCTTAAAGTGACAAAACGGGGAAAATATGTCTTTTGATAGTGAAATACAAGTGAATCAGAAAAAAAAATTCCAACTTAACCACATCTATTTATCCTTCTAAAAATCCAATTTTGAACAAATTTATAATTTTTCAATTATTGTGTTGCAAAACTTTATTGGCTACAAATTTTCACATAATCTATTGTAAACTATCTCATAAGAAATTAAATAATGTACTTTGGAGCCTCCATTCATAAATTATATTAATTCATTTTATTCACAAAACAACTTTCTTTTAGACTTGAAAACATTTTTCATCTTTCCGGAAAAACATAACTGTCACTTTATGAATGAGTAAGCAATATGTGTGTAAGAAAGATAAATTTATGATTTGGTTTTACATTTTGAAAGAACATAGTAGCAGATGATTTCTTTTTAATTTCGCTTGTGTAATCTGTATTTGTGATAGTCATCATATATATTATAGTGTGTAATGTTCTACCTCACAACAATGTAGAGCATTTTCGGTCGTAGAAGAATGTAACTTTTACTGTTTTACTTGTTAGAGCATAGAAAAAATGTTTCTAAATATAACTTATAAGACTCAGGGACTGTATTAAGTTTTAAAAGCGTTAACTTTTAGAAAATTATGGGAAGGACTATTTCATCAACATAATCTTAAATTCTACCTTATTTTGAACAATTTTGCAATTTACACTGCACACTATTTCCAACAGGTAAAAAATTAAAGCATGCTTGTGTCTTTTTTTAAACACCCTGTATTCACATTTAACATGATCCTCTCACGCAATCTACATTGTAAAATAAAAAATAAAACTAGTTTTACTAACTACACAACTGTTATCTAAAAAAAGAAAGAACGTTAATTTATCCAGTCTTTAAAAGTAATTGACTTACTATGCATTATCATAACATTCTTAAGAAAAAGTTTAGTTTAGGTAGAGCACAATTTTTAATTTGAAATGAGACATCAAATTGAATTCAAATGCAGATTTATACACATTTCAACTCAAAGTCTACGATTTGTAAATATAAATGTACACAAATACAAATAAAAATAGGTATGTTCATATTATTTAATATTTGAATTTAATGAGGCAAGCATCTTTTAGATTTAGATTCAGGGGTGCAGTGGAGGGTATATGGAGGTATATGCCGTATACTTTCTGGATTTTTTAATACCCTCTTTTTCTCAATTAAGCTATAACGTATACTCTAGTCATGAACGTTCCTGATTCTAGCATATACACTCTGTTTGTTTTTTACAACTACAACACTGCTTCGATTTACTTTATTTCAAATTCATTAAACATTACAGTATGACAGGGCTTTCTTATTCACAACATGTGTGATTGTGCATTTAACACTATTATCACATCATTTAAAAATACAAGTCCATCATTGCATACGATCTTTAACTTTATAACATAGTAGATTAATTTAGAAACTAGCTGAAGTTCATTATGTTCAGCCATGAACTTTTGCAACTGTTTGAATCTATTTTCACTCATTGGCAAAAGTTTTGCAACAGAGTGTACCATATATAGAATTTTGAGATCTTCACTCACTTATTTCAAGCTTGCTCTTGACAAAGTGTTAGCAAGATATATTTGATTACTTTGGACATATTTTATGGCAAATTTATATTTGTGTAATTTAAGTAACATGTGTCAATTTTAAGCTTGCTTCATAATTTTCTAACAAAACAACACATCAATTTTAAAGTTTGACAGACAGATCATTCATTTGCCAGGCATTTTTGTCACTGAAAACCTTTTATCAACATTTTATAGTTTTATTCTTCTTCTTCTAAAACGTTCAGAAAATGCTCATATCAAAAGCATTTAAACTAAATGTATATATTAGATTATATATTAGACTAGCTGACACGGCCGGTGTTGACCGAGCCCTTGTAATAAACTTAAATCTCTTAAAAAACGGAACTCTGGCCACGGTATACGATGGCTTCGGAACCGTATACCCGGCATGCTCGTACGCTCTAGAAAATCTTTTATTTCCTCCTACCACCGCCAGGGGAGCATTCTATTCTAAACAAACCTCTTTCCGAATGAACTTCTGAGACAGGTCCCCGCTGCCTACATTACTATATAGTAGGCGCACTACAAAATTGAGCTGGTTTCGAGAAGATTGGAACATTATTAGCCCAGTTATTGCAATAAGGCACAGTTAGAGAAAATAATCTTGAGTGAGGTGCTGAGGGGAGGGGATGTTCGAGTGTCCTTCAGAAAATGACTAATTAGGTGGCCCACTATGCATGCATAAAAATTCGTTCGTTTTGTTAAGCTAGGAACTTAATTACAAAGTTGGCTTAAACTCTTATTTGTAAATAGTGGTAACCGCTACTCATAAATTTAATTTAATGTTATAAAGGGTGACTATTAAGTTAAATATGTTTGGAATCACTTGCGTTGAAATCGGAAACATAGTTGCTGATATATAGAAACGGGGCATAGTTAGAGAAAAACCTTGAAGGAGGTGCCGGGAGGGGGAGGGTTGTTCAAGTACCCTTCAGCAAATGACTAATTAAGAGGAGCACTATGCATCTTTCGAAATTCGTTCGTTTGCTTAAGCTAGAACTTAATTACAAATTTGGCTTACCCAATTATTCGGAAATAGTGGTAACCGCTACTCATAAATTTAGTTTAATGTTATAAAGAGTGACTATTAAGTTAATTATAATGTTTGGAATCACTTGCGTTGAAATTGGAAAGATAGTTGCTGAGATATGGAAATGGAGCATAGTTAGAGAAAAATCCTTGAAGGAGGTCCCGGGGTGAAGGGGATGTTCAAGTGCCCTTCAGCAAATGACTAATTGGGAGGACCACTATGCATCTTTCAAAATTCGTTCGTTTGCTTAAGCTTTGAACTTAATTACAAATTTGGCTTAAACTATTATTCGTAAATAGTGGTAACCGTTACTCATAAATTTAGTTTAATGTTATAAAGAGTGACTATTAATTTAATTATAATGTTTGAAATCACTTGCATTGAAATCGGAAAGATAGTTGCTGAGATATGGAAACGGAGCAGAGTTAGAGAAAAAACCTTGAAGGACGGGCCGGGAGGGGGGCGGTGGTTGTTCAAGTGGCCTTCAGCAAATAACTAATAAGGAGGATCACAATACATCTTTAATGATTGATTCATTTGGTTAAGCTAGGAACTTAATTTGAAATTTGGCTTACACTATTATTCGAAAATTCTGGTAACTGCTTTCTAGAAATACACCTTGAAGCTTAAATGTAATTAGACCCTTGCCCCTCTTCATTCCTGCAAATATAAAAAAGAATCTGTTAAATAAAGTTTTCTGTATTAACAATCTCCATCATAATAATAAATGTCATGTAAAAAAAAAAAAAAAAAAAAAAAAAACTTAAACCCGACTAATTGTCATGAAGAAAAATGTGTCTGGAAAATATTTCAATCTGTGGGACGCATGTGTAATTTGTCATGTGCAGGTTTCAATCTGTGGGACGCATGTGTAATTTGTCATGTGCAGGTGGCGTGACATTCGCATGGCTCCTCTACGCTGATAACTTCAATCCATGTTGACACTATTTAGTTAGAAATCCTTATTTGTGCATCGCTACTCTGGTTTATTTAATTACTTCTGTGAAGAATCGATGCAACCAACCAGTGAACCAACCAACCAAAGAGATTAAAAGCATATTTTTAATGAGAGTTCTTTGTGCATTTTAATTAATATTTCAGAAAGTAATTAAAATATTAAAATTCTGACACTCAGGCATACCAGGAGAGAGTTTTGACTACCTAAATCTAAATTTACAGACTTCTAGGTGCGCTAAATTTTCCTAGCCATCGCAGACAGACACACACACAGACACACAGAGCGAAACTTTCTTTTATTAGTATAGATAATGTATTAGATTTTTAAAAAATGAAATCAAACTACAACTCTTCACAGAAAAATGTAATTTAATTAATATAAATCACACATTTTAGAAAACATAACCAAACCAAATAACTTTAAAATATGTATAGCAATTAAAATAAATATTAACAAACAAACAACACGTATATTAGAAGATGTGACAAATTTGAATATAATAGCATACAGAAAAATAACTGCCTTAATTTCACAAAACTTCAGATTTACCTGTGTATAAATTCCTTTTTATGGACATACGAATAAAGATCAAATAATTTAATACCTCACATATAGAAAAAAATCTATTGGCAATACATTCCTCTTGCACACATGTATTAGCAACATTAAATGAATAAATTTGGAAGTTCTATTATTAAAAACATTTATGTTCTTTTATGACCATTTACTAATATTCACAGTGACCAATGATTAGACTGTCAAGCTCATAGTTGAGGGCCAATAGTTTGATGCATTTTGAGTACAACTATCATACAGGGATGGTTATGATTCTAATAAAAATCCTGAGTTATTGATTCAATAGATAGATAGATACCAATTCATATCACAACTAACAAATGTAATTACGTTAGAATAGCATAATTTCTGCCAGTGTTTGAAAAGTTTAAGTGTAAAAAAAATCAATAATAAACTTATTTTAATTCTTCTAAAAGTTTAATTTTTAAGTAAAATGTAAAAATGATCTTGCTAAATATAGGTCATTCAAACTCTCACCAGCAAAGAAGTTTATAAAATAAGCATTGAAATTATCCATAAAAATAAAAGCTCACAAAAACTTTTTAATTAAATCTTTAAATGTAGGCAAATCTGGATTTGAGGGCTCGCTGTACTAGTAATAGATTTCATGTAATTTATACACTTTTACAAAAGATATTTTAAAGTAGCAGAAAAAGGTAAATGAAATGCATTTTACTTTCCAATAACAAAAAGAGGGAAATCAAAATTTTAATTTACACGGCTTCTTAAAGGAAAATGCAAGTTTCCTTTCTTTAGCTTTCAATAAAATATAATTATTTAGTTTCCAATAAACTTGTTCTACTATTTTCTTTCCAAGTGATATGCTATACGCTATAATAAATATCATCAATTATAAAATGATATTTCATTATAGCGTTCTGAATAAGTTTCAAATATGCAAAACTGGAAAGATTATATAAAAAATTTTAAAATCCACAATGTATCAGAATTACAATCATCCCTGTTCTGATTACTTTTTCAGAGGCAAAGAGTTGCTCATTAAACAATTTTGCAAAATTGGCCTGTAAGCAAAAAGGTTCTTTTTGGCAAGCATAGAAAAGCACACTTAGCGCATGCAAGTACACTTGGACATGTGCATGTAAGTATATTTCTACACACATGCAAGTATGGTGCAAATTAAATAATTTGGTCCAGAGCCGATTGGTATATTTTAACAAACAACATTTGAAACACAATTCCATTGTAGTAACACTCATACAGTTGTAATCACAATGTTGCCAGCATCGTTATCTGCATTACTGATGCACACGTTTGTGCTTTATAATATGTGTGTCTGTATATATATGTATATATAATAAAAACAGTAATAAAGACAATGAATTGTCATGGAGATTTTTCATCATAGCTTTAGAACAGCTACAGCTGCATGCATATATTTTAATACATAACTTTTTCATAGTTATACAGAAAAATTTGCTTAGTAACAAATCATCACATTTTTCCCCTAATGATACGTGCGTCAGAATATTTTTAATAATATTTTTAATTATATTGCTAATAAACACAATTATTTTATTTACATTTTAATAAGACATAAAAGTATAAAACAGATAAACCATAGAACTTTTTCTTTATGATTTTAAACATATTCAATCTTTATAAATAATAAGTAAAAACTCTTTCAAAAGACTTTATAATATTTCACAATTAATTATATAATTCATAAGGTTAGTGTAATCACCGAAGGTGTATAAAAAAATAAATAAAAATATTAATGTTATAAACACCTTTTATAAAAGTTAATATTTAGTAAGCTAGATTTTTTTTTTTTCATAACAAAACAACAATGGTAAAAAAAAAAAAAAAAAAAAAAAAAAAAAAAAAAAAAAAAGAATACATTTTTAATAATACTGTTATCACAATTTACACATGAAAACACTTTTAAAATTAAGCACAAATATAAAGAAATATGACAAAAAATAATTTTCCATTGCTTCTAAGAACTTTATGCAGAAAAGAAATAGAACAGTAGCACACATATTTATTGCAGAAATAAATCTCAATAGCTTTGCACCGAGAAAGAGAAGTTCCACAGGAAACCTTGAGATAATTATTTGCTGTAATTATCATACCCTTTTTCTATTGTGCTTATTTTTTAAAAGTGATATTTCATTCATAAGTTTATTTTAAAAGCAGGAAATTACACAAACGGTATTATGCAAAAGCTAACCAACTTATTAACATTTCAACATTGAAATGTGCAACTCATGCAACTTCTCCACAAGAGTGTGAGTTAGCAACTAGAAAACTTCAAGACATACATATATTTTTTTCCCCATTTTCTCACACATGCAAGTTGGTAGTTTTACACTTATTCCTGCTTCCATTAGAATCTTACAATTATACACTTGTAAGAAATCACATTTTTCATCAATAATTCTCTTCCTCACTTATTCAACCGAGAAAGATCTTTGGATTATAAGGAAAATTTTGTGGAAATTGATGCTAATGAGGAATTTCAAGAGCAAGGCAGTAATATGTGACACAGAGAGTGCAACAGCACTTTAGTACTCTGAGAATTCATAATTATAAAACAATATATTTAGTAACAGTGGCAAATCCAGAATCCAGAAAGAAATTAATAAGGCTAATTTACACAAGAAAGGAAAGTTCATTCATAATTATATTCCTAAAGGAAAACATGAGGAAAACATTTTAGTTGTTTCAAAATGAGTCTAGATTCACCACTGAAAAGTAGTACTGCCAAATCTCAGTATAGGGTCACTACATTTAGAGAGCCATGTATAATAATTTTTCCATTAAATTCAAAGTAGAGTGATATCTTGGCGAACAAAGACAATTCATTCTGGGATCACATTTGTTAAATGAAAACTTTGTTAACATAAATGTGATTTTTTTGTCCAATTAAAATGTAATGGAGCTGTGCCAGTTAGGGTGTGCACCCAATAAAACATTTGTTAGCAGAAGTGCTTATTAGCTGAGGTATCACTGTGCATAATTTTATCAACTCTATATTATCACTTTTGTATTGCTCCCTACAATAACCCTATACCGAATTTTGCCTGTATTTCCAAAAATCCTCAATATCCATGTTTAGTTTAAAATAAGATAATAAATGTTAAAATATTTTAAACCACACACATCATCAACCATTTCCTTTATCCTTAGCATTGAACCAGATTAAATCTGAAATTCAATACATTCAAGCCTAAAGGCTCAATGTTACACAAAGAAAATGTAATTAATACAAAATATTGTGATGTACACAATATTCATATATTTTTAATAATATAACGAAAAATATAATGTAATTTTTAGCTCAATTGACACTCATGTGACATAAAAAAAAATTATAAATTGAAGGATAATTAATGTTGTAGAAGGATTAATGTTGTAGTTAGAGGCAAAAAGCAAAAAAATAAAAATGTGCTTATAATGGGATAAAGACTGGAGAAGGAAAAATATTAATTAATATTAAGAAAAAATTTGTGAAAAATAAAAACAAACAGGAAAATTACACAGGCATTAAGCAACATTTAAAGAAACTACACCTAAGTTTTCTCGTATTAAAGTTCATAATTAGACAAGCATGTTTCTAAATATCTACAAAGACATCTACAAAAACTTTTAAGGATCAGACTATCCCAAAACAGGATTGAAATTAAGCAACTATGTCACATTACAGTATCTTGGAACTAAATCACTTTTTTTTCTACAAAAACATATTTTTAGCAGAGACCTGCTAAAAGTAAGAAATCCATAAGATTACATCATCTGACAACATTCTGGCAGCATGACAAATATCAAGTGATAGATAATTGCTGCCTTTCAATTTAATAAAATCTTTCTAGCAAAAATATGCTAGAAAATCACAAAATATTACCATCTAACAAAAGTTAGCCAGAGTTCAAATCAACAACAAATTACCCTACATGCACAATTATGAATATACAATACTGGTATTTGTGATCTGAACATATATATATTTTACTCACAAGAATACAAACAGGTATAATTCTACTTTATTATTTTAACACAATCATAAGAAATCATACGAATTGTAATTTTTCCAACTGATTGGAAAGTGTTCAAACCGCTCAGTTGAAAAAATTACAACTGGTAGGTATAATTATACCTCCATAAGGTATAAAAATTAACAAATACTTACCTAAATAAAATATACAAGCTAAATCATCCAAATACATTACGCTTGACAACATTTTAATTAATTGAATGTCAAACTACAATTACAACTCATAAGAATAAAAACAATTATAAATAATAAACTTTTCATTTAAAAAATTAAAAATTCCTAATTAATTTTTAAACTTTTAATCATCTATGATGATTATAGCATTATAACAATTGAAATTAAAATTTTCCAGCTCATACTAAACATATATTTTATATAAAACATGAAATCACCTTTTTCTTTTCAAGTATAAATATTTATGCACCTGACGAAATTAAATTGTAACAATTAGCAGTTAAGATAAACTTTGAAGTATGACACTAGTTTTCATGCATAATAGGAATATAAAAGATATATTATAGATAAGAAAATATTCATAAATAAAATATAATTATAAATGAGACAATATTTATAAAGAAAAATCTAATAAAACATTAAGCTAAAAATAAAAACCGTGTTTTATCTCATAAAAACATGTATAAAGAATATTTCATAATTTTTGCTAATGCAACACAGATTATCAATGCATCAAATATACCACTATTTTAAACAAGTTTAAAGATATATTAACAGCAGAGAATAAACATTATTAAAGGAATTTAACAAACCAAAACAAAGAATTATTATTAGTGATGGGCATAACGATTATTTTGATTATTCAAATGAATCATTCGGGTATGCGCAGAAGCATATCTGTCAAACTTCCAATTTTTTTTTAATTCAATTACTTACCAGAAATTTTGAAAAAAAAAAAAAAAAGAAGTTTCTGATTTTAATTAGAATTAGATTAAGAGGCCGGATAAAAATGAAAAATGTGTTTTGTTTACTTCATTTACGAAACACATTTTTCACTTTTATCTGGCATCTAATTCTAATTAAAATCAGATTTTTTTTTTTTTTTTTTTTGAAAATTTCTAGTAGTAATTGAATAAAAATTTTTTGAAGTTTGACAGATATGCTTCTGCGAATGCCCAAATGATTCATTCGAATAATCAAAATAATCATTTTTCCCATCACTAATTATTATCACAGTTATTTTTCTCTAAACATACTTAGTTCAGAAATTATATAGAGCATTTACACATATATATTTTTTAATATTAAAATATTAAATAAATTATTATATTAAGGCACGGAAATTTTAATTAAAAGCACATGTATGAATGTAGCCGTTGAATCACAATAATTTTTAACACTGAATGGAGAAATTTGGTACCAGTGAAGTTATAATAAAATAGTCTCTTTTTTTTTTCAGTTGTCACATATCATCTGTGATATAAAAACAGCATTTTTATTACTATCTGGTAGCAAATAGTGTATCACATGCAAAATAAAATGTTACAAAAGTGTACTTTTTTTTTTAGCGGTACAGATAGAAGGATCATCCTACAGATGTTAATCATGGTATATTTTAAAGAAAATATGCTCTCTAATTCTAAACTGTAGTAAAACTTTTGTATAACATGCAGAGCTGCCAATAGTTATAACATTTTGTAATTGTTAGGACTTCTTTTTTATAAAATTAAAAGCACATTCCCATTTGAAGTAAAAATCCTTTTACATATCTGACAAAATTTGACAGTTGTAAATCACTTAAATTGTGTCAAAAAGTTTCATGAGAAGTAACTGTCATATATCAAAAACATAATTTGATGAAACATAAAAATAAATTAGTTGAGCTAAATTTTCTAGTTTCTTAAAAATTCTATTAACAGTGTCTTAACTTACTCTAATTAATCACATGTGATACAGCCTACAATTTTTATCACAATTTATTTTTATTTTTTTTAGTTTAGCTTTGTAAACGCTAATTTAAAAAGCTTTTCTGATGAAACGTGAAATGAGTTCTATGGCAGGCTATGGATAGTCAAAGAACATTTTGTGTTGATTGTAGATGAATTAAAAAGTAAAATAAACCATTCAAGGCATAGAATACTAAATTTAAATTATGTTGCATACTTGCATACTTTTCATTTTACTTATAATAATTCTGAATCATGAATACAGAATTTTACAACATTGGTATTAGATATAAACTGTAAACTAGTATACTGTGGCTATTACAAAACTTTCTACTACACAAAATATACTAAATATCTAAAACATGCAATTTTATTTAAAATAAGAAAAGATATTTTATTTAAAAGAAAGGCATAATGAAATTTTAATTAAAATGACCTTGAATATAAATTTTGATGCATTTCTACCCAGAAGAGCTGAAATACAGCTATAATGTTCATCATAAAAAATGCATAATAGAAATATTTCTTTGTTGAATAAGCAAAACCAAAATTAAATGCGAATAACTTTTCATAAGAAGCATCTTATATATTACATTTGGTGCTATTGTATCCAATAAATATAAAAATATACTTATTATGCAAATCATGAAAACACTACATAACAGTGCAAGCTGCCAATATACATCAAAATCTAATCAGTACCAATTTATATCAATCAAGATCTAACTAAATATGAAGTTTCATGGGGTTCTGTACATTGGTTTTTGATATACAGTGCCCACAATATTAGTTTTATAAACATACAAGCAGATATTGATCTAAAATAGTCAAATCATATTCCAAACATTCCAAAAATGTGTAAATCCATCAATCCGAAAAGTAAAAAAATTCATGAAACAACAACTTTTTCTTATGGATGTATATAGAAGAAAATAAAAGGGTATTATTCATTTATTTTTCTATCTCAGGAGTACCTTTTATTAGATCATTATCCATTTTTATAAGATTCTAAAGTAATGTATTTAAAAAAATCCACACAATTTTTCCAGATAACAAAGCAAAAGAATTAAAGACAAATATCTAATCACAGAACAATGTAAAAACATTAGAGTGAAATATTTAGCTTAAGAAAATGCAAAAATATTAATATCAAGTATCAATTTTATTAAATCAGTTTATCAAAACCTCTTAAAGCCAAGCATGTTATTCATAGCTTCATTTAAGAAAATCACTTTTGCCAAATTGCTATGTAAAAAAGTTAACATGGACTTTCAGCTATCACATTAACAACATCCACTGAACAAAGAGAATAAAATTCGCTACGTAAATTGTCTGTAAGTTGTTACAAAAAAAAAAAAAAAAAAAAAAAAAAAAAGCTGCATGCACAGTTTTACTATGTATGGTCGGTTATAGGTCAAATAATTAATGTTTATAAATAAAATGTTTAAACACCTTCTTTGTAAAATGTATTTAAAGAAATTTAAAATAGATAATTAATTTTCATTTCAAAATGAAAACATGTCTCCCTCATGAAAATAATATTAAATTTTCTACAAACAAATTTACTTACAAAAACTGAACCACATACATCTTTATAGTATATGGGGATAATTTTAAGAGGGTCCTAAAATAATTACAAACACTTAAAAATCTTTATTAGAGTTTTATCGTTACAAATAGTAACGATAAATATCATAAAAATCTTTATTGTTACATAATTAAAGTAACAGGAGATTTCCTGATGAAAAGAAAAAATATTTTAAAATATAGAATTTAATTTTAAAAAATTGAGATAGCATAAAAATATTTACTAAAATTACAATTCTTTATTAAACATTTTTGAAAGATAGCAATTAAAGCTATTTTAAAACAGTTATTTTTGTACTTTGATACATCAGATTTTGCTTTATTTAGAAAGGTTTCTTTAAACTTCATTCAAGAAAACTTATTTTTGCTAGTAAAAAAGCAGTTTATTTTTAAAGCAGCATAGATAGGTGTAAATTAATCTAAACAGGTGTAAATTAATCTGCCTTTCTATTAACTAAACAAAATTGGTATAAAAAAATAAAGGCAAAATATCCTTAATAATACCATAAAAATATGAAATTTGCAAGATCTTTCAAAAGAACATTGTCTTTCTTCATCCGGTATTAAAAAAATCCCTGACGGCTCGGCCTACAGGCACAGGTAGATTTCGAAGACGCAGACTGTGGGGTGCCTGTTTGTTGGGAATTGCGGAAGAAATTATCTTTTTGCCATGATGCGGCAGTTGGAAACGCCTACTTCGAAACCTAACTTGTTTGCAGGCGGAGTCAGCAGGGATTTTTTTTTTTTTGCTATAAGAGTTGGTCATATAAAAAACTTGTCAGTATTCTTAGATAATATTAAGAGGATTTATAGTAAGTTTAAGTGGATTTGAAATCTTGGGAATTGACGAAGTTATGAATTTTTTTCTTCTAAAACCCCCCTCCCCCCCCCCCCCCCCCCCCCCCCTTGGGCCATTTTTAATGATATCAAAAATCTGTCATACATAAATTTTCGGCCCTTTTCCTAGAAGTAATACTAAATTCAAACGGATTCAATATGTATCATAATTAAGAAATTATGGGTTTTTTTCTGTTTTCACAAAAAGCCCCCCCATCCCCCCCCCCCCTTGGTTCGATTTTGTCCATTAACAAACTTGACCGAGATTTTATGCCCCTTGATTTTATGTATCAGTTTCGAAAAAATGCGGTAGTTGAAACTGCCTACTTAGAAAAATAACTTGTTTGCAGGCAGAGAGATCTGTGCAGAATTATTGCAGTTATCGTGTCCATAAAAAAAGTGACATAGATAGATAGATAGATAAATAGATAAAGTTTTGAAATGGGGGTGGTTTTGGGTTCTGGGAGTCATGATCGGCGTAGATCTGCAAAAATTTTTCAAAAATTCCAAGGTAGTATTTCTTACGAAATCTACCTAAAAATATGCGACCATTTTGAAAGCAGGAGCAAGTCTTGCTCCTATTTACAAAGCAGTAGTATGTCTTCTTTGTGCCTGATGAAGAAAGGCAACGTTCTTTCCAAAGGCCTTACCCATTTCTTATTTTTATGGTGTTAAGAATTTTTTTGCCTTTATTTGTGTATCACATCAGTTTTTCAACATTTTTTCAGAAAAAATACTTGACAATTTCCTTTTTAATCTTCTTTACACACTACTAGCTGTTAAAATCATTTAGAGAGTTATATATATGTGTTATACATTTATACATGTTATTTTTTTCTATTTTTAATTTTATATCAATAGAGCTGTGTAAACAAACATTTTTTTTTTATAATCCTCCAGCATGTGTGGCACTTCATCTTTCCAGGATTAACTTGTAGGGTGCCTATAAAAATAAGAACATGATTAAAGATACACACAGATCAAAATTCTGTGGTGAATAATTTGGTAACTAATGATATAGATATGCTAGGGAAAATAAACTGCTTACCATAAAATAAATGAAAATCTAAATAAGATTTCAAAAATATGTTGAATTACATTTTCAAATTTACATTGAGGAACATTTTTACAAAATTTTGTAACTGTGGAATGATTGCTATTTATTTATGTCTTCAATTAAAAAAATAACTCTTCAAAAACCATGAATAAATGAGAGAATGAAATGGATATTTTAAATAAATTCTGAATCATACATTAAAGTGAGGGGTGTAATGAATAATGATTTTGCCATATAGCTGAATACTGAATATTCTGCCAAATTTTAGACAAAATACCAAATATTCGGCAGTTGAATACTAACTTTTTTTTAAAGTCTATATTAAATTTTTTTAAATTGTGAAATAGGAAATAAGTAAAATAAAAATCAATCTTATACTAGATGGAACCCGTCAAAATTTGACGGCAAACAACTTCATAGTACCATAAAAATAAAATTCATAGCTGCTTTAAAATGTTTGAAACTTTTGCAGAATAATTCAAATAAACAAAAAACCCACCTTAAATTAAAGCTAGATTGAAGAACAGCAATTAGCTAACTGGCACATGCACTCACAGAATTTCTTTCATCTGACACATTTAGCGCTATTCTGCCAGTAAATGGAAAACCATGGCACAACAGCGATAAATCATACACAATTGTCATTATACGAGGTCAGTTAATGAAAAATGCATTTATATACACTACACACTTTTCCATCTACTGATCCAATAACCATTTTGTCATTATAGTGCATCTAAATACAGTTTGTGATATAGTAAAAAATTAGCATTCGTCACTCAGTGAGTAATACTGAAAATTTGGCGATTGACTTGATTGCCAAACTTAATAGTCACACTTACCAATTGCAACGATTGAATGGAAAATGAGATTTTTTTTTTTCTGCTGTTGCTTGACAAATTTCATAGTGGGGAGCATAATATGATTAAGCGGTCACAGACCTTTCCACCAATATATCACATGAGGGGTGTGTGCAAAATTTTGAAAAGTACCCCTCTTGGGGGCTAAGTGGCGGGATGGACCCCGGAGATGCATAACATGAATAAGCGGTCAAAGACATTTCCAATGATATGTAACATGAGGGGAGGGGTGTGTGTAAAATTTAGAAAGTACCACTTGGCGGGGGGGGCAAAGTGGGGAGATGGACATCGGAGATGCATAAGATGATTAGGCGGTCACAGACCTTTCCAATGATATATATAACATGAGGGTTGTGTGCAAAATTTAGAAGGGGGGGGGGGACAAAGTGGGGAGATGGACATCGCAGGTGCATAATATGATTAAGCGGTCACAGACCTTTCCAACAATATATGACATAAGGGGTGTCAACAAAATTTAGAAAAGTGCACCCCCTTTGGGACGGGGAAGGGAAGTGGCGGGATGGACCCCGGAGATGCATAACATGAATAAGCAGTCAAAGACTTTTCCAGCGATATATCACATGAGGGGTGTGTGCAAAATTTAGAAAAGTGTGGGGTCAAAGTGGGGGGAGGGACACGGGAGATGCATAATATAATTAAGTGGTCACAGACCTTTCCAATGATATATAACACGAGGGTTGTGTACAAAATTTAGAAGGGGGGAATAAAGTGGGGAGATGGACATCGGAGATGCATAATATGATTAAGTGGTCACAGACCTTTCCAATGATATATAACATGAGGGTTGTGTGCAAAATTTAGAAAGTACCCCTTAGGGGGAGGGGTTGGACCCCAGAGATGCATAACATGAAAAAACGGTCACAGACCTTTCAATTTGCACCTTTTTTCTCGAAGGCATTTGACAATATTAAATTTTTTTTACCCGAGACAATTTGACGAAATTCTTAATTTTTTGCGTAATTCGTCAAATGTTCATGGAAAATATCATGAAATTCACTAATCAACAGATGATAAAATTCAACAATCGATAGCAGTAAAATTGGTCAAACGATAACGGAAAAATCACGAAATTTGTAAAAAAATTGTCCTGCACGCTGATCAAAAGGGTTTTGAAGTATAGGACAAAATTAGCACTCGCCAATCGGCGAGTAATACTGAAAATTTGACAATGGACTTATTACCACCACTAGTCAAACATAATAGTCACACTCGGCAATTGCGATGATTGAATGGAAAAATATTTTTTTCCCCGCTGTCGCTCGACAAATTTCGAAACCATTTGGCGAATTTCACGATTTTTTCCCCGAAATTGGCGGATTGCGATTTTTTTTCTCGAAGCCATTCGACGATATTCGAAAAATTTTTCCCCCGAAACCAATTGATGAATTTTACGATTTTTCTGTTATCGATTGACGAATTTCGCGATTTATCGACTATCGATTAACGAATTTCACGATTTTTTCCATGAACGAACAAATTGCGCACTTTCTTTCCGCTAATGTTTGACAAATTTCGCACTTTAATTCTGCTGCCGTTCGACGATTTTTGCAATTCTGTTCTGCGATTGTTAGACAAATTTCACTATTTTTCTCCTGAGATGATTTGACAAATTTTGATAATTGCATTGTTTAAATTTATATAATTCTACAAATATGATGCAGTTTTAAAATATCGAGTAATGATTAAAATACTATCAAGGAATATACTCATATACGTAATTAAGTTTTTTATACCAAGTTTGAAAATTCATCTTTTTTTTGACATTTTAAAAAAATAACAGAAAAAATATTACAAATTTGCCCATTTGCTCGGCAGTCAGATGATTAAGTAAATATTAATGATTAGCGGAACTGGTTCTATCTATGAAGTATATTATTTCACCCAAAAAGCCCCAACAAAAAAAAATAATTACAAAGAATAAGTAATAGTCTTTAAATATACAAAAAACAATCTGATTAATGGCCAGGTTTTTTTTATATACAAAAGAAAAACCGAAATAACCTCATTCATTTCACCTGAAATCAAAAGTAGTTTTTTTTTTTTTTCGCATTCTTGGGCAAAGCACAAAATCAATAAAATCACCAATTTGTGACAAATTATGAGTTTCATGTGAATCGCCCAAGAACGGACATGCAATCTGGTATAAAATGAATGTAATAAATCAAAACATTCAAGATTTGCATACATACAAACAATACAATGTAAATATTTCTTAAATATTAACCTGGTAGCAGAAACAGTGCAGCACAGCAGCAGGCGCTGCAGATTATTTTAGACATTGCAGATTAATTTCGCAGCTTAAAAAGAAATGCTGGGCTTATAAAAGTTGTTAAAATTTAATGTGTCTCTAGATTTATTGTATATATTTATTATATTGCAAATCAAAACATTCAAGATTAATGAAAACATTCAGTGAAGTGACAATTACGTGAATTATTTGCTGTACTATAGAAACAGAAGGAAAAAGGCGATTTCCATCTAGATTGATTTGGATTTGGCGAAACGCTAGAATCGAAATCGACACCTAGATATTTATGCTTAACATTAAATGAGCCTAAATTCAGTTTTGACACCTAGGTATTTATACAAATTATAAAATAAATACCTTCACAGGGTTCATACAGACTCAGAAAGAAAAAATCTAAGGAGCTTAGAAAAATTCTAAGGAGTGCAAGAATTTTAAAGGACTTTCCTTATTTTTTTATGTATGCCATGTTCTCGTGTAACACACACACCCTAACTTTTAATACTTCATTTAGAAAGAAAACAGAATTTATTTTATTAAAATCTAATAGCTAGTGGAAAAATTATAAAATATTCACAATGCCATTGCTTATTGGTTTCGTAAATTTGAATACAAAATTGCCAGAGAACCATTTTATGCAGTGACCAATGACCATATATACAGAGGCCAGTCAAATTCTAAATACTCATATGTATTACACACACCTAGATTTTAAAAGTAAATTTTGGAGAAAAAAAAAATACAGTAACTTTTTTTTTCTTAAAATGGCAGAAAATACTTGAACTTTACTTTTGCAAACATGAGAAGATTTTTATTTTACTTCCTTTAAAAATTAATTTCTTCCAAGCTATGCTTTAAGCAGTTTTATCCACTGCAAAATATATGTTTCTATTTTCTTGTATACTTCAATTAAATCATTGTTCAATGCTAAATTATACTTCATGATGTTTTAAGGAGTGTTTTGTTTATTTAAGGAGTTCTAAGTACTCCTTGGAAATATTTTCATTTCTAAGGAGTTTCTAAGTATCTAAGAAGTCTGTATGAACCCTGCCTTCAAAACACAGATCAGCGTGCATTAAACCATGTAGATAGCGATATATGTTTCGTCAATCCAAATCTGTTTCTGGAGAGTAACAGCCCTCAGCTTATTGGTTGAGTGCTGACGCCTGTGTATTGAACACAATTTTAAGGGAGTTCTGTTTCTGGATAGTAACCGGCCCTCAGCTCATTGGCTGAATGCTGACGCATGCGTGTAGAACCCAATTCTGCACGAGTTAACAGAAAACACATTTTGCTTTAAATATATGGATTATTTGTATGCTTAAGAATCTAACCACTAGATATATTGTGCTGTCCTCTAAAAAACACCCAGTGTGAAATGTTTCCTAAAAAAAACCACCCTAGTACTTCATCAAATATTTTACTGAAGTCAGTTTTTGGTTTTGCCCTGTTTCTATACACCATTTACAACAGCAAAAACATTTGATAATACCTAAGGAGTGTTTATTTACTTTTATAAGAATTTAATCTAATAATGCAGAATTAAGGCAAAACATGAGCTTCATTTGCACACATTTGCTTGTTATAATACATTATGTTAGAAATGATGTATATCAATTTTGAAATGTTTTAATGTTAAACCATTAATGTGTGAATAAAATGTTACATTTATAGCTGATTATGTCATGTAAGGCTCGGCTGGCAACCTTTGAAAATGGAGCTAAAAAAAAAACCATGCTGGAATTAAAAAATTCATAAATAAATGATAAGAAATTTTCTTAAAAAGACATTTATTCTTAAGGAACATAATTAAATTATGCAAATTTTAATGCATATTGAAGGAACTTCTAGGGATTTTTTTTTTTAGTATGTCATAAAAAAAATGCATGTTTGCAAAAATAAAACCCATCAATCTTTTTTTTTACACACAGATACCCTTCACTTGTATTTTACACATTATTTTGATGTTTTCAAACTTTTATTTATTTAATTTCATTCACTCTTTTAATTTTTTAAGCCAAAATATTTTACTTAAGGTAGAATAACCAATATAGATGCATAGCTGCTAACTAGTATGATTTCTCTTCTAAACATACAGATTAACTGTAAGATTGTACAGTCTTGTGCAAAACACAGTAAATGAATTGTAAAATATCATTTTATTTTTCGCATAAAAGGTAAAACTTGAAATCTGATGCATTCCCCCTTTCTTATTGAAACGAGCATAATTTAAAATATACCATAGAAAAAAAGTGTAATACAATTCAGGAAGGAAGTGGCTGCAATTTAATCAGCAAATCTACTTTCAAAAACAAGCATGCACCCTTTCTATGTCATTGATGAACTTCATTATCTTTGCTTTATCATCTGAGAAGGTAAAGCCAAGGTTGTCAAAACTCATTTTAACCAGAATTGTGGTCAAAACTGGTTTTAACCATCTAAAAATGGTCAAAACTGCTTCAACCACTCAAAATTGAAACTCTATTAAACAACCTTTGGGTCATTCCATCTCAAATCAACCAGTGACTCAACCTGACCATTTTAGATTTTGATGAAACTTACAGGAATCATTCTCCCTGATGATATAAATGAGAATATACTTTTATTATTTTTTTTATCTCGGTAAATTTTCATACAATTAATTTTTTTAATTTCGAAAAATCATCACTTTTTGGCTTGTATAAATGTTTTCAATTTTGAATTTCTCAAGTTCTATCAGGCGTTTGACCCCTCATTAAAAAGAGAATTTCATAAGGCTAAATTTGATATGCAAGTGGACTATGCTTGGATAAAAAAAAAAGTAAAATTAATTTAATTTAAAAACTTTAAATTAAAAATTTTTTTAAATAGTGTTTTTTAAAAATTTAGAAAAAAATATGTTTTTTGTAAGATTGTAAACTTTAAATTCTGAAATTTTTAGAGTGGGATCTCAATAGTATCAGCAGTTATGTTAAAAAAACTAATGTTAAACACCAGTTGAGGCTGGTATTTAAAGTTGGCACCTCGCCAACTTTGTGATTGTGATAAAGATAGTATTGTTTTATTCATTTTAAACATTATTTTTTTATAACTGCTGATCCCATTGAGATCCCACTCTAAAACTTTCAAAATTTAAAGAGATTATAATACTACAAAAAACATATTTTCAAAATTTTTAAAAAACACTATTTTAAAAATTTTTTAATTTAAAATTTTTAAATTAAAATAAATTAAATTTTCTTTAAAATGAGGGGTCAAACAACTCTCTATGCCTGATAGAACTTGAGAAATTTAAAATTAAAAACATTTATACAAGCCAAAAAATGATGATTTTTCGAAATTAAAAAAATTAATTGTATGAAAATTTACTGAGATAAAAAAATAATAAAAGTATATTCTCATTTGTATCATCAGGGAGAATGATTTCTGAAGGTTTCATTAAAATCTGAAATGGTCAGGTTGAATATTGAAAATTTTTGGTTGATTTGATGTGGAATGACCCCTTTTGAAATTTTTGGGTTTCATAATTCACCTGGTGAATTGTTGTGCAAAATCTTCAGCAATAAAGATAATTTTCAAAGTTTGATCTGAGCTAGCCTTAATACAGCAAAAGTTGTTACTTAATAAGTAACACATGTTGTATTAAATTTATTTTAACAAAATAAACTTTAATCTCTTTTTCCAAATCAAAATGTGTCTTAACTACTGATGATGAAAACATATTTTGACCAGGAAAGTTAAAACTGTTATTTTCCATGTTTGAACCAATACAACCCTGGGTAAAGCAAGGACTAATAATATTAGGTAAAACGCAAAATTGGGAAATTTCATTAGGTCAGTGGTAGCAGCTTTATAAGTGGCCACTATCTTTAAACTAGTGGCCACTTTTTTATGTAAAAGTGTTAAACAGTAAACTTTTATTAAAATTTTTATTAGTATTAATCTAAAATTAAATAGCCCAAATAAATATGTTAATATAAACATATTGCAGCCAGCAAAAGTAGAATCCTTGATAGAATCCTTGCAAGAAAATTTTACTCTCTCCTTGTAGGAATATGGCCATAAAGTGGCCGCTGACAGATGTAATTAGATATTAAAGGCAATGGAAATTTATTTGGTGCCAAATATGGGCTGAATGTTCAGATATGATAGTATGAATTTGATACTTGCTTTCCCTAAGGTTACTACATCAATGGTAGTAAAATGTGAAAGCATTAAAATCTGCACATGCAAAAATGTTGAAGAAATGTGGTTAGTAAAATAAGATTTCATGTGCCAAAGTTGGCGGATGTTCTGGAAACAGCACTAATCCATTCTCTTTATTACCTAATAACTCAATATTTTTTAATATCAATTAGATATTAAATTTTTTTTTCTAGATTGACACTGGTCAGTTTGATAAAACACAAACTACAGCTCGTACAAGATGTAAGGAAAGAATAAAGATGAGTGTTTCAGTTATTACACAAAAATAAATAGATGAAGGGTTAAAATCACACAAATCTCCAAGCACTTAAAAGCATTGTAATCACTCTTCACTGCATAAAAGATATTCAAAAACAAGCATCGAGAATGAAAGTACTACTAGTAGTGAAGATGGCAGTCAGGAAAGTAATAAACCTTCTTTATGCAGCTCAGATTTATCAGATTGGCATTATACAGAAGCCGCCGCAATTTTGAACACCGCAAGTGATATTACCGGTAATGAAGACAATGATTTATTCTGTTCAGTAACAGAAGCTGAGAAGTTACAATGTGGCCAGTAGTTGATTGTTAAATAAGATAATTTAAAGTTTCATGGTGTTATTACTGAAGATGTAAATGATGATAGTCGAATAAAGTGCTTAGATCCAACAAAAATTAAAAGAGTACTCAAATTGGAACCTGATGACATTCAGAACAAAAGAAACCAAAATGTGGCTATTACTGATGCTTCTCCATTAATAAACTCTCGAAGATTTTACAAATGCTATTTAATAATTTTCTTCTTAAATTTACTGAAGATGTATGCAAAGAAATGTGAAAAGTCTGGAGCAAATTTACAAATAAATATGTGTTTTATTTTGCATTTAAAATTCTTTCAATTTACAAAAATAATCAAATATTAAATATTTTTTTGCAGAATTGTGGTTTAACAATAAATAATAATGAAAAAAAAATATTTTTTTTAAGAGGTTTTTTTTAGAATAATATAGAAGAATTTATAGAAGCACAGTATATTTTATAATATTTGAAACACCTTGATGCTTATTAATAAAACAAGACTTTTAACAAATCTGGAGGCATGGCAGTGCCTCCGCCAAGTCAAGAAAACACAGCCATAAGCATCCTTTTCTGGAAGCAACTCAGGGCACTTTTGACCCACCCATATCTTTGCACTGGAGTATTCCAAAAACCTGAAACTTTGTTTATCTAGAGTATGTTGCACACAAGACCAAAATTTAAAATTTCATATTTCTGTCTTTTCTAGTTCAGACGATATGTGAACTAAAAGTTTCAATTTTTAATCACTCACCCATGCGTCATCATAAAAATAAGGTAGATCCCGTAGCCCTAGAAACTTGAAATTTGGAATAAAAGTAGTGTTTAGGATACAAAGAAAGAAAAAATTATAAAATCTGAAAAGTTTGAAAAAAAATATTTTGAAAATTCCAAAAATTCCAACAAATCTGAAAATTTAAAATAATACGATCTTATAGTCTTATAAACTTAAAATTTGGTTTGAGGGTAGTGTTTATGATACAAAAAACGAAATAATTAAAAACACAATAAAAATAAAAAATTTAATTAAAAAATCGGAAATTTGAAAATAATTAGATTTTGTAGTGCTAGAAACTTGAAATTTAGATTAAAGGTAGTATTTAAAATACAAAAAAAGCAAAAAATCAAAAATCCAAAAAATTCTAAAAATTCTAAAAAAATTGAAAAAATTAAAATAATTTGGTCGTTTAACTTTAGAAACTTAAAATTTGGCATAAAGATATTGTTTAAAATTCAGAGAGAGAATAAGGAAAAAGTAAAAACACAATAAAAATCGAAAATAAAATTTAAAAAAAATTTTAATCGAAAATAATTTGATTTTTATCGCTAGAAACTTGGAATTTGGAATAAAGGTATAGTATTTTGCAAACAAAATAAGGAAAAATTTTTTTAATCTGGAAAATTTGAAAAAAAAAAATCAAAAATTCGAAAAAAAAAAAAAAAAAAAAAAAAAAAAAAAATTTGAAAAAAAAAAAATTTTAAAAAGTTTGATTTGTTTGAATTTTCTGTAATTTTTCTTTTTATACTAAACAGTACTTTTATGCCAAATATCAAGTATCTAGGGCTGCGAGTAATACCTCAGATCGTTAGCACCTTTCCTGGAAGCGACTTGGGGTACTTTTGATACACCTCCCCAGTCCATATCTTTGTGCTAGAGTCGCACAGAAACCTGAAACATTTTCTAGTTCATAAACTATATGAATTTAGAGTAATCAGATGTATCAATCAACTTACACACGTCAACAAAACGTATACATATAAACAAAATAAATATACTTAGCAAAGAACAAACACGCTAAATTTCTCAGGTAAGATCTTATGTCTTTAAGCTAAGCATTTAGATGTGTGGTTATTGAATGTAGTATAATTAAACAAAAAGAAACAATTTTTAGTTATCTGGAGGCAAGGCAGTGGCTCCGCCAAGTCTTGAAAGCACAGCCGTAAGCATACTTTTCTGGAAGCAACTCAGGGCACTTTTGACCCCCCTCCCAACCCCATCATATCTTTGCACTGAAGTTTCCCAAAAACCTGAAACTTCATTTATTAGAGTATGTGGCACATAGGACCAAAATTTAAAATTTCATGTTTCTGTCTTTTCTAGTTCAGACGATATATGAATTCAAAGTTTCGATTTCTTGTCACTCACCGTCATCAAAATGATAAGGTACATCCCGTAGCCCTAGAAACTTGAAATAATTTGGAATAAAGGTAGTGTTTAGGATACAAAAAAGGAAAAATTTAAAAATCCAGAAAATTCAGAAAAAAAAAATCCAATATTCCAAAAATTCTAACAAAATTGAAAATAATTTGATCTCCTAGTCTTAGAAACTTAAAATTTGGTGTGAAGGTAGAGTTTAGAATTCAGAAAAAAAAAAAACATCAAACACACAATAAAAATTGAAAATTAAATAAAAAATTAAAACAGGTATTCAATTATTAATGTCTGTATATTTAATATTTATTCTTCATATTACAAATTTTACACTCAGACATTATCTAAATTGAATGTAGTATTGAAAATAATTAGATTTTATAGTGCTTTAAGCAATATAAAATGAAGAGGAAAAAAAGAGGCAATCAAATGCGAGTAAAAGGAATTATTCAATCCCCAGTTAGATATATAGCGAAGAGACGGATGCGCTAGCCGGAGTGAAAGCGCTTTTGTGTAATGATGAATTTGAAAATAATTCGATTTTGTTGCGCCAGAAACTTGGAATTCGGAATAAAGAGAGGATACAAAATAAGAAAAAATTAAATAATCCGGAAAATTCGAAATTAGTTTCAGTTTTATGTGAAACACTTAAACATTTTTAATAATGAAGGACTGTTTTTATGGAACTTTTAACCCTGTTTTTTTAGGTAATGTCTGAGTGTAAAATTGATAATATGAAGAATAAATATTAAAATCGAAAATTTGAAAATAATTCGATTTTGTTGCGCCAGAAACTTGGAATTCGGAATAAAGAGAGGATACAAAATAAGATTTAGGATACAAAATAAGAAAAAATTAAATAATCCGGAAAATTCGAAATTAGTTTCAGTTTTATGTGAAACACTTAAACATTTTTAATAATGAAGGACTGTTTTTATGGAACTTTTAACCCTGTTTTTTTAGGTAATGTCTGAGTGTAAAACTGATAATATGAAGAATAAATATTAAAATCGAAAATTTGAAAATAATGAAATTTTGTTGCGCCAGAAACTTGGAATTCTGAATAAAAAGAGGATACAAAATAACATTTAGGATACAAAATAAGAAAAAATTAAATAATCCGGAAAATTCGAAAAAGTCGAAAAAATTGAAAAAATGAAAATATTTTGATCTTTCTTTGCCTTAGAAACTTAAAATTCGGCTTAAAGGTAATGTTTAGGATTCAGACTAAGGTAAAATTAAAAACACAATAAAATTTGGAAATTTTAAAAATAAATTGAAAATTTTGAAAATTATTCGATTTTATCGTGCTTAAAACTTAAAATTTGGAATAAAAGTAATATTTAGGATACTAAAGAAGAAAAAATTTAAAAATCTGGAAAATTTGAAAAAAAAAAAAAAAAAAAACAGAAAATTCAAAAATTTAAAAAATTTAAAGAGAGAGAGAAATTGAAAAAAAAATTTGATGTCTTAGTCTTAGAAATATAAAATTTGGTGTAAAGGTAGTGTTTAGGATTCAGAAAGAGAAAAAATTAAAAACACAACAAAAATCGATAATAAAATTTAAAAGACAAAAATTTGAAAATAATTTGATTTTGTAGAGCTAGAAACTTGAAATTTAGAATAAAAGTAGTATTTAGAATAGAAAATAAGAAAAAAAATTTTAAAAATCTGAAAAATTTTTAAAAAAAATTTTAAAATTTAATCTTGCAGCCTTAGAAACTTAAAATTCGCCATTATAGTGTTTAGGATACAGAAAAAGGAAAAATTAAATTTGAAAATAAAATAAAAAAATAAAAAATGATCAAAAATTTGAAAATAATTCGATTTTATAGTGCTAGAAATTTGAAATTTGCAATAAAGGTAGTATTTAGGATACAAAATAAGAAAAAATAAAAAATCCAGAAAATTTGAAAAAAATCAAAAATTGAAAATAATTTGATCTTGTAGTCTTAGAAACTTAAAATTTGGTGTAAAGGAAGTATTTACGATTCAGTAAAAGAAACAATTCAAAAATTCATAAAATTCGAAAATAAAATTAAAAAAATCAAAATATCTATAAAAAATCGAAAATTCGAAAACAATTAGAGTTTGTAGTGCTAGAAACATGAGTTTTAAGAAAATTGTCCTATTAACTAGTACACCGCCCCTAATTGTTTTATGTTATTTTTCCCGGTTTATGCTTTTCTTTTTTGTCATTTACGAATATTATTATAGAATAGTTCGACTATAGATTGGCTATGTTATGGACGGTTTCTTTACAGACAGGTTCGTTTTCTTTCACAGGTTATAGTCTATTTAATTTGCATATGAAATATAGATTGTTAAATGATGTTTGCCCCACAAAAATTTTCACAGCTCCCCATCCCCTCCTGACATTACTGGCTGGTTATGGCTTGATAGTCCTTTCTAAATAAAATCATGGCGACTCTTAGATTCTCTTGATTTATCTCTAAATTGAACCTAAATGATAAGAAGACGGATCAAAAAATTATTATATTGACATGAAAATCAGGAAACTTAGAAGTAAAATCAAAAAATCGAAAGTTTGAAAATATTTCGAATTTGTAGTCCTAGAAGCTCGACATTTGGCAGAAAGGTAGGGTTTAGGATACAAAATAAGGAAAAATTTAAAAATCCAAAACATAAAAAAATCGAATATAGTTTGATTTATTAGAAATTTCCAGAAATTTTAATTGTGTCTTTCTTTTTATCCTAAACAGTACTAATAATAAAGATTGTTTGGATCAAATGAAGCAAAATCGAATGAATTCGGCTTGACAACATTGGATAGGAAATCGGCTGGATAGGAATCTCATCACAATTTTTTTCTAAAACACGCTTATTTTGAGATAGTACTAAAGATGCTTTTCATTTTTTCTCTTGCTTTCTCGGGATGCTCAGCCATCATGCGTGGGTCAATGCTAGTTGCATTTCTTATTAATGAATAATTAACTGGACATTTTTGCATTAAATGTTTTATCATTGTTGTAACGCACTTTAGACAATCTTGTCTAAGTGACAATATATCATTTTCTGTTATTTCTGTTTTCCTTTTCTTTTCTTTTATTAGTTGCTCTGCAGCAAAACCTAAATATATTTTACCCTTATCGTTGTGCATATTTGGATCACTAAAATTAAATTTGCATAATGCATCAACTTTCTGTATCTGATTTTCAGGATTTCTGATTCTGATTTTATTTGATCCTTAAAATGCTGAATACAATCATTTACAAGTTTCAACAAGTCAGTGGCAAAAAATGGAATGATTGGTTTATCACTCTGATATAGCTTCAAAAATGGTAAAAGTATTTTTGATAGCGATAGAAAAAAAATTCAATTTTATCAAAAATGTTTTATCTTTAGTTGCTTCCTTAATGATACAAAATGATTTAGATGTAATTTTTAGCAAAATACCCATATCAATCTTCTTTACATAGGTTATGATATCATTCCCTATTTCTATGGCCCTTTCGGCTGCTGGGACATTTTCGAACCACCTGTAACTATCAGAATTTTACAGGGAATTTTTTCATTGATGAGATATTTATAAAATCATCACGTCTTGCTGGAGGATCTTTAAAAATCCAATACAAACTTGACAGAACTGAAGTTATGTCCCACCCGATGGATGAAATTTCATGTTTGAAGGAATTGTTTAGGATATGGAGACCACATGAACCTAAATTCAAAGGTTGTATGCCATATTCCTTGGATAAGTCTTCCTGTAAACTGTTGTAGAATTTCCAATTAACATAAGGCCCATCCATAGATATTTGTAGAAGTTTTGATAAATCCAATTTTACAACACATTCATACAAAGCTGAGAGAATGTCTTCACTTGTTGAATGCCCAATAAATGCTGATGTTAAATATTTTATCCTGACTCTACATTCCTCCTGGTGCCAATATCGTACATGAATATCAAGCTGCTTTTTTTGATTAGTTTGATTTAGAGTCACATCAAAGAGCAGAGTAAAAAACTCTGCATTTTTGCAGTTGTCTACCAAAAGCGTTTGAAAATGAGGGCCAAGACCAAAATGGCATATATATGCACATTTTTTTTTCTCCACATGAAAAATTGCTAGCGATGCTACTGTCTGAGAACATTCTGGAAAGTAATTGTGCAATATCTTCACAGGGCTTATATGAATAATGACTTTTAATGCACTTTAAGGCCCACAATATTTCAGCATCTAGTACATCATTTTTAGAAACAAATGTGTGAATTCTATTTTTTTCAGAATTTTTTGAAGTACTAGCATCTATTTTTTCTGATGTATTGGCATCTAAATTGTTTGAAGTAGATGCTGTTTTTGAGAAGAAATCTTTCATTTTTTTAGATTCAAGGTTTTTAGAATGTTTGCCACGTGTAAGAAATATAAAAATACATCAGAAATAATCTACAAATACATCACACATGTAAGCATACAATCAATTAAGATGTAATTATTTTTATGTCTGAAGTATAAATAAAAACCTAGAATAAATTTATTTTAAAATATAGAAAACTAGCTGACCCGCCCGGCGATACCTGGTCCCGTGTAATAACCTTAAATCTATTGCCCCGGGTGGTGAAACACGGAACTAAAATCATTAAGTTTTGTCGAAATTGAGTCGAATGAGTCAAACCGTATTGTGATCGGATATAGCTGCAAAATCTATTACTTCCACCTTCCACTGACAGGGGGCACAATCTCTTCTATACGAACATAACTGAAATTTTTAAGACTATTGATATCGAGGCGAACGAGCCAAACCGCGTTGTGATCGCACCCATAGAGCCAGAGATAGCTCCAAAATCCATTAGTTCCATCTTCCACCACCAGGGGCGCAATCTCTTCTATACGAACATAACTGAAATCTTTAAGGCTATCGATGTCGAGGCGAATGAGCCAAACCGCGTTGTGATCGGACCCATAGAACCTGAAATAGCTCCAAAATCCATTAGTTCCCCCTTCTACCACCAGGGGGCGCAATATCTTCTATACGAACATAACTGAAATCTTTAAGGCTATCGTTGTCGAGGCGAATGAGCCAAACCGCGTCGTGATCGGACCCATAGAATTCGAGATAGCTCCAAAATCCATTAGTTCCACCTTCCACCACCAGGGGGCGCAATCTCTTCTATATGAACATAACTGAAATCTTTAAGGATATTGATGTCGAGGCGAATGAGCCATACCCCTGTCGTGATCGGACCCATAGATCCAGAGATACGAAAGCGCTCCTGGCCGCGAGGGCATAGGCGCCGACTAGGAAGGGGAAGGGGGGGGGGGACGTCGCCGCTTTGTCTGGTTAAGGTTAGGGCGTTTGTTAAAGTATTACCGATAGTAATAAAGACAAAAAGAAAGCAGACAATTTAGAAAAATGATTATCATTGAAATTTTTCAGACAAAAATTAAGGGAAAAAAAATCAAAGAAAAATTTAAGGACTTTCAAGCACTTTTTGCAAATTTTGAATAAAAATAAGTACTTTCAAGGACCAAAAAATCTTTAAAAAAATTTAAGGACTTTTAAGCACTTTCAAGGACCGTACGAACCCTGAACTACTGATTTTTTGTATCGCGCTACTCGCTACACTATATTGTTCAAAATGTAGCTTGCTACACTACAAACTACTGTAAAAAGTAACAACTACAGTAGTTTTACTACTAGTAGCGTGCTACTTCCGACCCCTGAGATCGTGTAAAGCCAAGTTTAGCTATCTTATTAACTCTGAAATTTTCATTCACAAATCACTCCTAGTCTCTTCATCTTTAGTTAATTATTATACGAGAATGTGATGTATATAATTAGTCTTAATCAAATAATACCATCCCATCCCATAACATATTAAGGTGTAATAAATTCCCTGTGCGTATGTAATTAGCCTTAATCAAATTATCTCATCCCATAACTAGTAAGGTGCAATAACTTCCCAGTGCTGCGTAATTACCAAGTCACAAAATAATAATTAACTAAAGATGTAGAGACTAGGAGTGATTTGAGAATGAAAATTTCAGAGTTAATAAGATAGCTAAACTTGGGTTTACACAGTCTCAGAACTTTTTACAGTAAAAGAGTCATGAGACTTGGCTGCATTTTTTACATGTGATGTTTTTAATGGGATCTAAATTGCTAATAGCATAGTTTTATCTGTATATACACATAATTCATACCATTATTTTAGCTAAACTGAAAACTTGTTACTATCACAGTTAATTGTACTTTCTGTAATTTATTTTTCATTTTAAAAAGCTTATTTCAAAACAAAAATTTAAGAATTTGTATTTTATCGTTTTATACTGAAACATATCAAATTGATTTTCTGTAAGCCAGGATAGTATGTTAATTTTATTAAAATATAAAGAATGTTCTTCATTCCTACTATCCAGTCACACTTTTATCCTTTCTTGCATTCAATGTTGATGAGGTCCTCATAATGCTTACTCTTTAATAGAGTCAATGTAAATTTGTTGCAAAGAGTTTGTGTGTAAAAAATTCCCTTGCAATTTAAATCATAAAATGTAGTATATATATACATTATGCATTTTATTAATTAAATTTAAAATGCTTCTTTAAATGCACAATGCAAACATGCAGTAAGTATTTTTATTATTTATATAAATGCCATTATTTGCACTTATTTCGAACTAAACGACTTAACAATATAAATTAAACTTATATACAATTTAAAATTGAATTAGTGTTAAGATTTTTTTTAATATACTACATTATTAGTCTGTAATATTTTGAATTAAATATATTTAAGGCAGTTCTTGAACTTGAAACAATTAATACCTCTGAACAGTGTGAATCTTCTTGGCACATTACCAAAGTCATTTTCATATGTGCATGAAATTTGCAGACAGTAATATTCAAATGGTTTAGAATTGATTAGTATTTTTCATTTTATTATAAATGCATTACATCTGTGACGAAGAAAAATATTTTAAGTGCCGTTATAATATTATTATCTTAATGGATGGAAGAATAGATCATATAGTAAACTTTTAAATATTGCAGTTGTGATTTAAATAAGCAATTAACCCTGCACAATATGTGCATCTGTTCTTTTGGTCAAAAATTCTTTGAAGAGAAACAATCATAATAATAAAATGAATTAAACGGTCTTACTTGAGTGAAATAATAGATGCAGACTATAAATGATGAATACTTCGTAAGATTTCATGGATCCACAAAATCTTTATTGTAATTCTTGAGGAAGGAGGAAGGATGAGATGAAAGCTGCACATCAAGTCTTTAAAAAGTACTGGATCAAATTTCGTAAAATTAGAAGAATCTTTGAAATATTCCTTCTGGACGAATCCATTAAGGGATGTAGGATTAATGAAGAATAATTAAAGTACCAATTGATTTTTACTTTTAAAATATTAAATTTAAGATTTACAACAGCATTTTTATAGAATAATTAAAAACTGAAAACGCGAAATTGATCTCCAAAGAATCAGCGCCACGGCGATTCTAGGATACGAGCGCCGGCACAGGCCAGCAGGCCTCCAGATCAGACGACGTTTAGCATAAAATTACAGCATCATTTTTATTAAAATTCTGTTGGAAAAATGCGCAACATTAGTATATATACACAGAAAAGGGGTGCACAAATGTGACAGCAAGATTAATTTAAACTAATTTGTTGATTAGGAATTACGTGAAAATTAAAATAACAAATCAGAAAATCATTAACATTTAATAATTAAAAGAACCATTCTAATTTGTATTTGAAAGACACGCCCCTTTTGCATGCAGCGCCAAAACAAAACAGCTCCCGAAAACACAGGGACAAGAGCGACGGTGACGCATGCGCACAACACACGAGCGGGGAAGAGCCGCCGAATGACGATGACGTCACAGCTCAGCGCCGATTGAAGCGAACTCATAGCACGAAGGAGGAATGAAGTAACGCTGTGAAAACCACTTGCGTGGTGCGGAATTGCCGATAAAATTGCTTTTAAAGAACGGCAAATTTAAACTGGAAAGGCTATAAAATAGAAATACGTTGAGCTGAAATAAAAAGAATTAAGACTGTGATATATCTTTATCACAACATCTTTAATCAATTGTTCTCCAACAATTATGTTTTAAAATCTGCCTAAATCTCCATTATTTTAAAGATTCTTAGTATGTAAAGAAAACAGAGAAATGCTATTCAATTTCTTAGTATATAAATAAGATAAACTGCAAATTTTGTGCAGTTAAAATGACTGCATAAATGTGAAAGAAACCATCAAGTTTGGATTTGAGAAAAACATAGCAAAGAAAAATAAATTAATTTAATCCTGAATGTGAATCTATTTGGCTAAATATCTAAAGTATTTGGCCAAATATCCAAAGTATTCAGCCAAATATACAAAGTATTTGAATCACAGATATTCGGCCAACCGAATATTCAGCAAAAGAGCCAAATATTAATTACATCAGATGAAACAGCACCGAAAAACTGACGAGGAAGCACAATTAAATAATAAAAGCTTGGCTGAAAATTTCCAGCCCGAAACACATCCTGTGTGTCCTTTTGTTTTTATGGTGAGTCATACAAAGTTTTATTATTTAATTCATTATATCGTAAAATAAAGTTTTTGTTTTAGTAATCACAAAAATTTTACAGTTCTTAAATGTCTTCACTACACCTTAATATACTTCATATAATAAGATGTATCGGGCAACAATTAAAATACATTGAAAACATAACTTATTTTCCGGTATGTATGAACTTATGAGATGCTCCTATAAAACACAAGATTGAAGAACACAAAAAAAGCTTTATTTATGATTTGAGGGTTTGAAGACTCATATTAGCCAATGAAAAGAATTGTTGTATACAGAGTAGTATGAAACTGAAAAATATCTGTTAACACTAAAGTATGGGAAGACCTAACTTGTCAGTGGACGTTATACTAGAGAGAAGTGTACATCTGCAATAAAAAATAGTTCCTTACTGAATTTGACAGAAAAACCCTTTAAATCTGATTTTTTTTTTTCCTTTGGAAAACGATTGACTGATTAAAAAAAATTGATTTAGCTTAATGTATAGTCATTTTTACGACAAATACCTGTACTACTCAAGGGACATGTATTTCTTCATGCAAAAAGTTTCTGGAGAAATTTTGGTGGTTGAAACAAATCAGCGTGTAACCCTACGACCCCCTAGTGTTGAGAGTAGTTGATATGTTATAGAAAATTTCTCCGGTCATTTCTGGAGACTGTAGATTTTTTATGTCCAATCAAATTATTCATTTTTTAAACTATTAAAAATAGAATAAAAATTTCGATGGATTTGAAATCTTTTGAAAAATGTCACCTCAAGTACATACCAAGCATATGGATAAAATATATTAAAATAACAAGAATTATCTTTTCTGTAAAATAAAACGACTGAAAGAAGTTCTTTATTACGAACATATTAGATTATAGAGATGGATTAAAATAATTTCTTCAGTGTGGTCCAAAATGTGAATATGATTGTACTTATTTTAGAACAGAGAAAAAAAAAATGTTTTCCATTCTATTTCGATAGACTTTTTTAAAAAGTGATACTATAATTTTTGGAATGAAATTTGTACTAAAACTGAAATTGGGATGAAATTTCATTTAATTATTTTTCAAATTTGCTTTTACTTTAAACATGAACATACTTGAGTTCTGTTAAGTTATGATACAGTAAAGCATCGTTTATACGACGTTTTAGTGTGGCCCCAATTCATTCCTATTCGTTGTACTGTAAAAATATATCTTTTATACGACGAATCCTTTATACGTCGGGTTTTTCGATTTTGTACTTTTTTAATTTTTGTTTATTTTTCTTGTGTATTTTAAGAACGAACAGAATTTACCAGCTATGAATGACACCAAAGCACATGTTTAAATATACCCCTCATGAGACATGATAACAACGTGGGCTGGTGTAGGAGTCGGAAAAACCAGTTTACACGTAACGGATTACACTGGAAGGGGTCATTCTTTTTGCGGGGATGGTCAGCTTTCCCGACCTGTTTTATTGTTACACAGCATATTCTTTGCTTATCAGTTCACTAACAGTACAGATTGTTTTTTTTTTCATTCTTCACTTTTCGTACTGTATCGGCCACAGCTCTTTTCAAACTTGTCTCGAAACCGCAAGTACATTTCGGTAAAAGAAAAAATTGAAATTTTGAAAGAATTCGATAGTAAAAATTTACCGGGAAGGTCAAAAGTTGACGCTAAAATGATGGGTATTCCAGTTTCTACCTTAAAGATGCCAAAAAATTGAGGAAAATGCAAAAACCTGTGGATCTTTGGCATAAAAGAAATTGCGAGTGCAAGAGGGTAAATTTCCTGAAATGGAAAAAGTTTTGCTCCAGTTTTTCAATCAGTGTTGTGCGTCGAACATTCCAGTAAGTGGTCCAATGTTGATGGAAAAAGGCGAAAAAAATCGCGATAAAATTGAATCTGGCAGACAGTGGCTTTACAGCAGGATGGTTGCAGAAATTCAAAGCGCGCCACGGGATCACGTGTCAAGTTGTAAGTGGTGAATCAAGAGATGTTCCAGTTGATTATGTTGCAGAATGGCTCGAAATTCTGCTAGGCATAATTAGTGAATACCAACCTAAAGACATTTTTAATGCCGACGAGACAGGTCTTTTTTATCATCTGATGGCGAATCAGACTTTAGCTTATAAAGGCGAAAAATGTAAAGGAGAGGAAAAAAGTAAAGATCGCCTTAATGTGCTTCTTTGTGCTAACTGTGATGGAAGTGAAAATATCACTCCCTTGGTGTTAGGAAAATCAAAAAAAACCTAGATGTCTAAAGAACATCAAAACGCTACTGCTGGATTATGATGCCAATAACAATGCGTGGATTACGACTGAAATTTTTACTAGATGGCTGAAAAAACTTGATAATGTTATGAAGAGTCAAAAACGAAAAATTTTGCTATTCACCGACCGATGTCCATCACACCCACCGGATACTGATTTTTTGGAAAATATAAAAGTTTACTTCTTTCCTGCAAACTGCATGTCACCTTCAGCCATGTCATTTGGGCCTGATTGAGAATCTAAAAATGCATTATAGAAAGCAGTTAGTTCAACTCGCTATTCGAAGTATTAACAAGCCTAATCCCAAGAAAATAAGTGTTCTCAATGCAATGAATATGATTTCGTTGGCTTGGTCTCAGGTAACAAAGACAACAATAAAAAACTGTTTCATAAAAGTGGGATTTGCACATCAAAATTCCATGAGACAACTATTGATGAATATATGGATTGCGATGACGATGTAATAACGTCAGCGACTTGCAGTGTTGATGAGCTTATTCAGAACTCCCAATCTGAATCGCATAGTGATAGCGGAGATGACGAGGAATACCAAGTTCTTTCCCAATCATTTCAAGATGCCGTGAATTGCATTGTAACATTAAGAACTTATTTTGTTTGCCACAATACCAGCAAAAAAACTTTTCAGGCCCTTGACTCATTGCACAAATCATTAATTACAACTCAGCGTCAGTCATCACATCAAACAACCATAGACAATTTTTTTTTTTTTTTGTAATAAGCGTCAGTCATCACGTCAAACAACCATAGACAATTTTTTTTTTTTTTTGTAATACTACGTAAAATGATCAAAAGAAAAATAAAGGTATGTACATTTAAATTGCTTACTGTATATATTTTTTTTTTGGTTATTTGTTTGTTTTGGTTTGTGTTTAATTTATAAATTTATGTAAATCGACACGTTAAACATTAAAATTATGTGAAAGCTAAATTAATTCTAGAAAATCGACTATACGACGTTTTATGGTAGTCCTTTCAGCGTCGTATAAACGATGCTCCACTGTACTTTAATAAGAATTTGGGCTACATTAAAATCTAAACAAACACTGAACACGATTTTTTAAATTTAAAAATAAGGAGAGAAGAACGATTTTTATGCATGTTCTATGTATTTTACAATCAATTTAATGAACCTAATGTATTCCAAAATTAAAACAACTGAAACAACAATAACAAAAAAACGTAAATGTGCTAGTTCGAGTTGAAAATAATTTAGAGAAAAACAGATAAAACTTGACATATTAGTGAACAGTTTAAAAAGATTTATCAGATTTTATCTGTTCACGTCTTGATTAGTTTTTTGTTTTTTGTTTTTTGTTTATCAATATTTTTGAATGAGCATAAAGCATATATTAACTTTTTTTCCTTCCTTTCCTCTCCTAAACTAATAGCAAACTATTTTCCTTAAATTTGTTATTCCTAAATATTTTTCTGCACTAAATGATTAATAATTTTATAAATTAAAGCCTCTAGGGTATTTTCCAAAATAAAAGGGTACAAAGGCACACTCGAAAAACAGCAGGACAAACTCTGAAAATGGCTCAATGCCTGGGCTAGAGCATTGTTTAGCAGATGGTAAACGCTTAACTCATCTTAGGAGTAATTAGTTTGTAGTTTTCCTGATAAAAACATAACTGATTTAGTGTTGACTCTAGGAAAAAAGGGCCGCCGGGCGGAATTTTTTCAAAAAGGAACACTATTCTAAAAAAAGGGCACATTTTTCAAAAAGGGAACACTATTCTAAAAAGAGGACACGTTTTTCCAAAAAGGACACACTTGTTACCTTGTTCACAAAAAATATTTTGAACTGGTTTGTTTAGAGTCACCTAATAGAATTTGCGATATTTTCCCGCGATCAATTGAATTTCGCGACCCCCCCCCCTCCTCCCTCTATCAATTGACGAATTTAAAGATTTTTTTTTCGGCAATTTATCGACGAATTTCGCATTTTTTTGCAACTGACTGAAGAATTTCGCTATTTTTTCTCATGATTGAATGCTGAATTTAACGTTTTTTTCCCTCTACCAATTGACGAATTTCACAATACTGTCGAACCCCGTTAAAATGCGAACAAAAGACCGACCAAAATTTGCGTATTAATCGAAGTTCGCAAATTTTCGTCCAGTGGTCCATCTAATAAGAACCTATACATATAAAACATATCTTTATGACAATTTTTAGCGTTTTAAGTCATAAAATGATATTTTCTTTGTTTTTATCATTATATAACTGATTATCTAAATTGGTTTATAATGGCTATTCTAAGCTTTAAAAATATCAAAGAGCCAATAATTATTGTCCTACATAATTATTGGTTCTACATTTAAAAAAATTCAGCTTCAAATGTAAAGCTTGGAGAAGTTTTTTTTTTTTGTTTTTTTTTTTTTTTGGGGGGGGGGGGGGGGGGGGGCTAAAAAGTCATTGCCTAAGACAAAAGTTTTTTATCAGCAAAAAGACACAGCCAATAAAATCTAGGAAAAGTGAACTTGTGTATGTGTCATGAAATATATCACAATATATATCCATTGATATCACCGAACCCTGCAATCTCGTACCTAAAATTGTTTTTAATTTGTAAATTCCTTATTTTAATTTTAATATATTTTTCATATAAATTATAAAACGTCGCAATCAAATTTAATTAATTTCATTTTTGTGGAATGTAAAAGATGCGACATTTAGTTTGAAATTGATTTTGTCATAAGAAGTATAAAGCAATGTTATTTTCATAGTTCACCAATACTCACAATCCCCATGGCAGTGTACGTGACGCTGCGACGGGCGTCGTAGACTTTTTAGGGCACCTGCTTCCTAAAAACATACAGCGATGCCGCGTAAGTTATGCGAAAAAACGGCACACTTCGTCGAAGGATCGTGAAAAAAATGGCGAATTCACGGTGAAACGACGAAGAATCGCAGAAAACTGCGAAATTCATTTAAAGATCACGAAAAAATATTAATTTCGTTGACAGATTCAGAAAAGAACGCCAATTTAGTCAAAAGGGCGTGAAAAAACGTGAATTTCGTCAAAAGGCTGTCAAAAAAACATGAGTTTCGTTGAAGGATCGCGGAAAAATGCGAATTTTGCCGAAGGGCTACGGAGAAAACGCCAACTTCGTCAGAGGATCGTGGAAAAAACTTAATTTCGTCGAAGGATCACGAATAACGGTCAATTACGTCGTTGGATCGTGAAAAAAAACAGAATTCTGCCGACAGATCGCAAAAAAACGGCAAATTTTGTCAAAGGATCACCAAAAGACGGTAAATTTCTTCGAACGATATCTAAAAAACGGAAAATTTCGTCGAAGGATCTCGAAAAAACTGTAAATTTCGTCAAAAATCACGAAAAAACAGCAAATTTCGTCGAAGGATCGCGGAAAAAAACGCGAATTTTGTCCAAAGGCAAAAGAAAAAACACGAAATTCATCAAAGGATCTGGGAAAAATGGCTAATTTCATTGACAGATTGCGATAAAAACGCAAATTTTGTCAAAGGACTGCAGAAAAACTTGATTTTCGTCAAAAGACTGTAAAAAAACATGAGTTTCGTTAAAGGATCGTGGAAAAAATGCAAATTTCATCAAAGGGCCACAGAGAAAATGGAAATTTCGTCAAATGGCCGCAGAAAAAATGACAATTTCATCAAAGAATCGTGGAAAAAACTGCTAATTTCGTCAAAGGATCACAGAAAAAGTACGAATTTCGTTGAAGGGCTACGGGGGAAAAAAAAAAAAAAAAACGTGAATTTCGCCAAAGGATCGCGGGGGAAAAAAGAAACGCTAATTTCGTCAAAGGTTCATGAAAAAAAACGTGAATTTTGTGAAATAATCCCGGAAAAGATGCAGCATTCCTTTAAAAAACAGCAGACACACAAAGTTCTATGCTTATTAATATAGACATAGTTTTTAATCTGAAACAATATACTGAACTAACTTTTGAAAAATCGGGTTAATCCTAACCCAATTTGCAAGCATCTACACTCAGCCTGAAATTGACTCAAATCAAAAGCAGAGTTGATCCGACCTGCAACAAGAATAATTATTGCCGAGAGGGAATTTTTTCCCCTCCCTCCTCTACTGTAACCTTTCAGAATATGTGCTGTGAATTTCAGAATTTTTTTTTTACTCAGAAAGTCTGATAAATGCTAATGCCTTAATTAATTAGAACTACAACTACAACAGCAGCAAGAATAGATTTATATGATATATTGCGTATTGCAGACTATTTTTGAAAACATTATTAGCGTTGCAGACACTTGAAAATTGTTCTCTCACTGGGCTCACAATTATCAAAAATATAGACTTGTGTTCTGTTATATTACTAATATTCTCAATGACATTTCATATCAAAAGAAAATATTTTATAAAGAAAAAAAAAGAAATACAGCAAATGTCTCAGCGATCAATATTTTTAACGACAAAGAAAGCTACATGAAAGCATCTAAAATATACAGCACATTAAAATACACAGTAATCATGTTGGTGATAAAAATATAAATTAGAGAAACTGCTATGAATCAATTTTTAATCATCCAGTTAACCTTATTGATCAAAGCATCTGGTCTGATATTTTAATCAGATTAAAATATCATACCAGATGCTTTGATCAATAAGGTTAACTGGATGAATTATGCCCTCCAGATTTGACCGGGATAGCTCAGTGGTAGAGCGTGGCGGCTTCAGCCAAGCGATCCCAGGCTCGAATCCTGGCCCGGACATTTTTCGTCCAGTTGGAAATTTACAACTTGTACAATTTTTCATAGTTTACAACTGCTTGGAACTAACATTAAAATATTTTTTTTAATTACACTCTGATCTTAAAATTATGTTTTTCCGTAATGCTTTTCTATAGGGCCGCGATATCCACGTTAACACATCTTGCCGGGATGGCTTCCTTATGAGGCTACTTCACTCACGTATTCAATATTTAATTTTTTTTTCTTTCTTTTGTTTGTATTGGCTAGCTGAGATGGATATCTTGGTCGTTTTTTACTTTTTTAATTTCGTTTACAGGTCTTTTAACTACCGGCTTCGAAAGTGAAAGTATCCTCATAAAAATAAAACCCAGCAAACAAATTTGAAAAAATAAAAAACGACCTTTGTAGAGCTGTCCAATGCAAAATAATGATTTAAGAATATGGAAATGCAAATGAGATATTAAAAAATATATATAGGAATAACGAATAGGTGTGTTTGAGTGAGTGAAGAAGCCCCTAAAAAAGCCGTGATGATTCAAAACGCTACTAATTTTTTTCCTAAGAGAAACGATTCAAATTCTATTTTTTAGGTAGCTTTCAATACAAAAAAGTATAAAGCTACCTATTGCAGCCGTTCGGAGGAAAGCAGTTCCGGAAAATTTCGATATATTTTCACCGATCATGACCCCCAGACCCCAAAACCACCCTCCGTTCAAATGTTGATTTATATATATATATATATATATATCTCTGACCTATGTCATACGATAACGCTCGTATTTATAAATCAATTTTGATGAAACTAATTGTGTGTATTAAGCTCACCAATGTCTCGACCGAGCTCGTTGGACAGCTTGGTCCGCCATTTTGTTTCAAGATGGCGGCCAATTAAAAATTTAAAACTAAAATAAATATACAAAAAAGTTAAAAATTCAAATTTATTTTTTAATTCAGTGTTAGGCCTTGAAACGAGGATTCCAGAGCATTTTTTGTTTTACCTCTATCTTAAAAAACGGCTGAGCTAGAGCAGTTTGAAATTGTAGGGTGGCTGACATTTTGAAACAAGACAGCACATTACAAAAATTTTCATTGTTGTAATAATTTTCCCAATCAAACGCATAAAACTATATATTCATATCCGTTAGCGCCAAATTCTCGCCAAACTTGGCGACATTTGGCGAAATATCGCCAAATTTGGCGACCAAAATAAGTCTTCATAAATGAAGCCAATTTGGCTATTGCTCAATAATTTGGCGAATTTCTTATTCAAATTCAGTATTAACGAATCTTTTGTAAACGTTTTATTTGCATTTTAAGTTGCTGTTTTCGTGTAACATTAGCTAAAATTTTAAAACGAAGATATAGGAAAGCTACCTTTTCCTCCCGGTACAGGCCGGAAGGACTTTTTACATATAGAAAGGACTCAATGAATGTATCAACAAATTTGCGTTGTTCAAGTACAGAAAAAATATATATTGAGTTGCGAGCAAGTGAAAAAGAATCATACAAACCTCCCCCCCCTCCCCCCTTAACGATAGAAAAAAAAATCCATCTCCTATGCAAATTGACCAATTTCTTTCAAGTTTTTAGCAAGTTGAAATAATAGTTGATTAGGCTGTCTAACAAATTTTTATTAAAATATAATAAGTTATTTGAAAATTACAGCACCTATCAAAAATGTCCTCTATAGAGAAAAAATAGAAAGGTAATAGTGGTTTGTTTTTGTTTATTCAACTCCTTGAAATCTAAGTCGAATGTTTACACAATCAGATCATCAACTTTGGATGGATATGCTGTGCTATGCCGAAAGAAACCAATAAATCTTTTTAACGGATTGGTGATAATGTTTTTTTTCTTTTCTTTTCTTTGTGTGTGTGTGTGTGTGTGTGTGTGTTCGTAACGGATTTCATCGGAACAGTAAAGGAATTTTAACTCAGTCTCACATGGGCAGTGTTCACATTTCTTTTTAAAAGGATCAGGGCAGATTTGTTTTTTGGCAGGCGTTTTTTGTTGAATGAAAGAGCACTTTCGTTACACTTCCTATTTTATTTCTCAGTACAGCATATACATCGGTGTTGGAAACAGTGGAAGGGACGTTTGCATTTGCAGCCTGTATGTTTGGCACTTTCACGACAGTTTTTAAATTGTTTCATCTCTTTCTTCATCTAATTTTTTCATGCGATTTCCAGTGTTTTATCGCGTTTTCCCACATTAGTAAAAGGAATCCAGTTTCAAACTTTTAGTTCAATATAGCAAATTTTTTCTTCTTTTCAATAAAATTTAATCTGAATTTCCACAGCGATTTTTGATTTTTTTTTGCGATTTTTTTTAATGTCATTTTTACGATTTTTTCGCGTTTTACAGAGATTTTTTGGAAACCTTAACAGAAACCCGGTTTTAATCTATTAGCCCAGTATGATAAATTTTTAGAGTTTTGTAAATTTTAGCATTTTTTCAATCTTTTATTCCTATATATTAAATTTTGTTCTACTCAACAAATTTTATTCGAAACTCCTTCAGCTATTTTTTAATTTTGGGGGCTTTTATTTAAGCGATTTTTAGGGGGGGTTTTGAGATTCGCTGCGATTTTATGACATTCGTACAAGATTTTAATCTCGCCTAATACAGCAAATTTTGTCCTCTTTGCATTAAAGTTTATTCGTATTCATATAGCGATTTACAATGCGATTTTTTTTCGCTTTTCGTGCATTTTTTTTATATTTGTAAAAAAGAAAAAGAAAAAAAAGAAACCTGGTTTCAATTTTTTAGTATAACATTTTATTCCTCTGCGATTTTTTTGCGTGTTTATGAATTTCTTGTGCTTTTTTTCTGCAATTAGGAGTCTTTTTACATTCTGCAGAGATATTTTAAAATAAAGGTGTAAGATATTTAACAAAATAAGGAACACGCTTTTCGATTCCTAATCATGCCTGCAAAATATATTCCTTTAAGAATTAGAAAAAAAAAAAGAGAGTGTGAATGTGTCAAAGTTTCGCGTTGTTCGAAAAAATATATTATTCAGCAACTAACAGAAATAATGATTAAAAGAAAAAGAACAGAAGGTAAAATCCTTCCTTTTTTTTTTACTATTAAAAAAAAATAATTGGTATCTTCGATGTTAATTGGCCAATTTCGTTCAAATTTTCAGCCAGCCGAAATAATAATAAATTAGGCTGTGTAAAAGATATTTACTAGAGTATGATAAGTTATAAGAAAATTATAGCCCCATAAAAAAACCCACTGGGAAAAAAAGTTGACTACGACGTCGGTTTGTTTTTTTAACTCAGAGAACCGGACGCTGAGAGAATTAAATAAGCTTTCCATTTGATGTTTAAAAAAAAAAGCAAGCTAATTTTACATACTTCCAACAACGATCGCTTGCACTTAAAACAAGGGCACGGCTTTGCAAAAATTATTATTTTTTCAAAAGGTGGGGAGGGGAGCTCCCCGTCAAACGTGCATGACCATACAACTGGAGAAATTTTCGATAATAAATATATATTTTTAAAATTGTAATGAGAATTGCATTATAAATATAGAAAAAATATGGGAAAATAAGAAATACAAAATTATTATTTGGATAAAATCTAAATTTTTCTATTTTAAGTCATTCATCATTGTGTGTTTCGACTACTGTAGTGGAAAAGGGGCAACCCCGCGCCCCTTTTCCACTGCAGTTCACTGTAACGCGATTTTCACACATAATTGTGAACTATCCACTGTCACTTTTACTCATCATGACAAAGCAGAGTCAGGTCTAAAGGAACAGCATCGACTTTCAACTGTAGTGTTTCACAAGATCATTTGACTAAAAATCACTTTTCCTAGAGCGAACTGTACCCAAAACCTGAAGAGTTGAAGTAAATTTGCCGGAAAAAAAATCCGAATCCGATCCAATTCCCGATTAGTTCACATCCCATGCTTGAAATTCTCGTTAACACATCGGTAAGAGTGGGACCGAGCGGAAAAATATGTACTTGCTTTCATGCAAATGCTGATAGAAGAAAAGTAAATGGTGGATTTTGATTATAAAAAAAAAAGCAATTGTGCGTTGTGAAACTCTCTTAAAGACCGCCGGGCACATCGGAGGGGTCAAAAAGGGACGCCGGGCGCATCAGAAGGGTTAAAAAGGGACGCCGGGCGCATAAAAGGAATAAAAAGGGACGCCGGGCGCATCAAAGAAATAAAAAGGGACGCCGGGCGCTGCGCCCTGCTAAAACGGCTTAGAGTCAACACTATGATTGTTTACTGTAAAAAATATATATTCTACTACCTTCGAAACGAAGAATCGAAAATATTGCTTTTGTAATATCAGCTTTTTAAAATTGAGAAGAATAGTTTTAAGATATTTTTAGAACTTCTCTTGTAATTCAAAACATGAAATGTGATTATGTGAATAATAATATGATAACAGAATAATGATTTTGGATGCCACAGAAAAGGTATTGCTGCCTAAAATATTTAAACTTTATTAAATACTACTATTTTATGTCACAACAGATTTGACGTAATTTTAAAAATGTATTTTTGAACATGAAATAAATGCATATAAAAAAATATATATCGGCGCTATTAAGGTAGTTCTCAAATGACATGCTCGACAACACAAAACTTTCCGACTCATTTTTAAATGCTAAGGCATAAAATTGGCATGCTTGACTGTGGAAGCAATTTAGAATCAAAATGAGTTTTCCATTTTATAAATAAATTACTTGAGTTAAAAGCTATTCGTGTCATGTGATGTCCAGTTTTTCTCCTTTATCGTGCTGCTACATTGAGAATTCGATTCAAAAAGCCAACTTTGACAGTATTTTCTGAAAGATCTTGTGCCTTTACCAAAAAAATGGAAAACATCTTTCAATTACAAAGTTTCTTAATAAGAGCACCTGCTAATTTGATACATTTATTTGCGAACAAAAATAAATTAAAAAAATTGTCATAAAGTAACCAGTTTCGATTTGAGAACAGCCTTAAATTACAACATTAAAAAAAAAATGCTCCTCCAAAATATTTAAATATTCATCTCTTCTCCCCCCCCCCCCCCCCCCCCCACACACACACTTAAAAATGGTGTATATTATTCTAGTTGAAATAACGTATATTCATGTTAGGCTATACATAACCGATTAAGTTGTATATTTAAAATTTTAAAAGAATGCAAAAAAAAAAAAAAAAAAAAATCTGCAGTATATATATGTTAAAGTTAAATCCCAAAAGTGATTTCCTACATGCCAAATCAACGCTATATCCCCCGATATGAGAATCCTACTAAGGTCAAAAACTGAGTAAAGAGCCTGGCTAGCCTTTCTCTCTATTGGCAGGATAAGTTTGTTGCAACTTTAGTATTTACTGAAATACTAGTGGAAGAATTATCTGCAAAAAGCCTTCATTCTCACACATACATAAACATCAACAAACAAATAGATTTATAGTCTAAATTTATTGATGTTTTCTTTATCATGGATTAAAAAATTACTTGTTAAACAATTTCAATAAATCCACTGACAAAAATAATTTAATTTTCTTCTATCAGCTTATCAACTGATTATGACTGAACCTATCATTTGGCTCAAATGCTGATTCTAATGATTGATTATCTAATAATACTTTCAGGGCTTGTAGTTTGTACCAGTAAATGAAAACACAAAAAACAAAATATGAATTATTTAATTTAATTCACTAAAATTGTCTGCTAATTCTGAAGATTTTTTGCAAATGGCAGAGGTGACTGTGGGTTCATGAAAAAATACCTGAAATTTTAGTAAGAGTAGTGCTGATTTTAGAACAAAAAGACTGCCAGAGGGAGGGAGGCATTTAACAAAAAAGGACACTGTTCTAAAAAAGGACACTTTTGCATCCTCTTCAAAACATATTTTAAACTGGCTTGTTTAGTCTTCTTTTATCAGTAGTACTCACACACAAAAACATACTGGTTTGATCCCATCTTTAAATGATAGTGTTTAGTCAAATCTTCCATTTTTACTTTCTTCTATCTATAATAGAAGAAAGTATTGTAATTGAAATTTTTTTCGACTTCCAGTTTTCGACAGATTTACAAGTTTTAGGGGTCAGAGATTTGGAAAAACATGTTTTTATGAAATGTCTGTCCTCATTGTATCATCGAAAAAATATATGAAGTTATGCTTCAAATTGAACTAATTTTTTTTTCTATGTTTTTGGCTATAGCCAACAACTCTCACTTGAATTTGGGGATATTCCGACGAAAGGGGGGAGAGGCACTGCAATAGCGATTTTTGTTCCAATTTCACTATTGTATCATTGAAAAGTCTATGAAGTTATGACGATAATTGAACCAAATTTTTTGTATATCTTTTTGACAATGGCCTGCAGGTCCCAGTTGAATTTGGAGATATTGCGCCTGGAAGGGTGCCGTAATAGCCATTTAAAGATTTCAAATTTTAAAAAATGCACAAAAAAATTAGAAATCCTAAAAATATTTTGCGTTAAATGTTTGGCTTTGATCCAAGGATTCCAGAGCATTTTTTATTTTACCTCTATCTTAAAAAATGGCTGAGATATAGAAGTTTGAAATTTTAGGGTGGCTGACATTTTGAAACAATACAGCACGATTCCTCTATAAATGGGTTTAACTTATGAGTTTTAGTGACCATGGTTTCGGCAAATTTCCTTTCATTGTTGTAACCATCGTTTCAACTCTTACACGATTAACACTATATATTTATATTCGTCAATGCCAAATTCTTGTGGAGATTGGCAACAAATGGCGAATTATCACCAAATTCGGCGATAAAAATACGTTGTCATATAGGAAGTCAACTTGGCTATGTCTGTCTAATTTGGCGATATTCTTATTCAAATTCGACATTGACGAGAAGTGGGAATGACTCTTCTGTAATCTGTTTCCATGCATTTTAGCTTTGTGTTTTTCAGTAAAATTAGCTAAAATCTTAAAACCAAGCAATAGGGAGACTATCTTTTCCTGCCTGCACAGGCCAGAAGGACTTTTCATAGTTTAGTACAATACATCGGCTGATCGAATACATGTAACCCGATGATTCACAAGCAGCTGACGTACAACAGAATGACAAAAAATATTCATTTTTTTGGCGGTGTGATAGCGATTTTTGAGGTATTAACAGGTATGAGATAGAAGAAAGTTTTGGGATTGGCAAATCCGACTAGTTAAGATTTGTGATACTACTGGATTTTTATCCAAAATGCAAAATGAAGTTTATTTGTTGGCCTTCCTCTATCTTATAAGAAAATTTCACATGAGAAAGCATGGGAGCAAGGGTAATTGATTGATAAACAATATTGTCCTAAATACTATAATGAATAAATCAGGGTCCATAATCAATTTTGGAAATATAAAAGTAGGAGTTTTACAGGAAAAATATTTATTTTTTAAGATTATTTTTGAAATCTAAAAAAAAAAATTAACCAATCAATGTATAACAAGAAAGAAAACAGAAAAACTGACGAATTTTGCAATTTTTACAGCGATTGATTGACGAATTTCATAATATTTTCCCACAACCGACTGGCGAATTTCCTGGTATCCCCCCCCCCCCCCCCCCCCCCCCCCGATCAACTGACGATTACGTGATGTTTTTTTTCCTGCAACCAACTGACGAATTTCGCAATAATTTCATGTGACCAACTGGCAAATTTCAGGAGGGGGGGGGGGGTCAATCATCAAATGTTATGATTTTTTTCCTTATGATCAACTGACGAATTATGCGATTTTTTTTCCACAACCCATAGACGAATTTCACAATAACTTCTTGTGACTGGTGAATTTCGCGGGGCTTTTTCCTACAATCGATTAATAAATGAAACAATTTTTTTCGATGATCGACTGACGAATTTTGTGTTTTTTATCATGTTAACAACAGAAAAATTTCTTGATTTTCTTTTGCTTATGTTCAACAATTTTTACAAAACTTTTTTTCTGTGATCGACTGACAAAATTAGAGATATTTTCCTGCTACTGATTGACGAATTTTTCAGTTTTTTTTCTAAGCAGCAGCTTACTTTCAAAATCTGGGGAGTGAGGAAGGGGACTTCATGCAAACGACTGAGGAATTTCTCAATTTTCCACAGAACCGAATTCTGAATTTTGCGATTTTGTTCATGCGACCAATTGACAAATTTTGTAATATTTTCCCATGATGGATTGGCAAATATTTTGATATTCTCCCCACGACTAAAAGACAAAAATTCATGATTTTTTACTGCGACTGACTTATGAATTCCACAACTTTTATTCCCCATAACTGATTAAAGTAACTAAAGGTCTCTATCAGAAAAAGCAGTATTCAAAATGAAAAATATACTGGAACACAATCACCCTTGAATGGCGTTTGCATATTTGTCTACATTATCTGACTCGGACTATATAGCTGTTTTACTTAATCCCTACAACAAACAATCTTTGCAAGACAATATCAGTCACTTTTGATCCAGAGTCAACGGAATATAAGTTTAATCAAAGATTTATGTAATCCACTAATTATACTCTGTTTGGCAAACCCCATCATTCCACTAATTATACTCTGTTTGGCAAACCCCATCATTCCACTAATTATACTCTGTTTGGCAAACCCCATCATAACAGTGCACTTTAACATGAGCCAGCAAACACCATGCTGCCTTCAGGAGATAAACAATATAATATAAAATAGTGTGAATAACATTAGGCTGCCAAAATTACATGATATTATAACAATGAACATTGTCAATCAATCATACCCTATCGTTCATTTGATTTTAAATACATATAACAACTGGTACATTTTAATGGCAATTAATATGTTAAGTACAAGTTTATCATTTAAGAGAAGACGCTGTAAGACAATGCAATAAATAATATTTTTTAACGATTTTTGCACTTTTGGTACTTTTTAAAACATTTAATAAATAAGAAAAATAACATGCAAATAACAGCATCAAAATAGATTATGTCATTACTAAGTTAACTGCTAAATATTTTAAAACTTAAAATTCTGTAGTATTAAAAAACAGATAGTAAAAACAGACCTTTTTTTTTAGATAAAAGAATGCACAGATAGGTTATAAAACTTTAGTTATTCATACAGACAATATTACTTACATACTTATTTACATCAAAGGATGGATCAAGGGATGATTCATCGGGCATGTGTTTTGATGATCATATACTTGTTTACTAGTAGGAAACATTTGTAAACAGAGCCAACACATATGAGTTTTACACTTCCAACAAATCATATGATTGCATCCACCATTTTTTTCTATGGGAGAAGAACAAGATGGACACCTTTTATGATTATTAGGATCTTCTTTCATCCAAGCCTGTAACAGAAAAAAAAAAGAGCAAGAAATGTTATTTTTAACACATGCTTGTAATACGGTAATATCTTGGTATTTATAAATACACAAATCAAATCAAGTTTGTTTTTAATATGGTTTAACTTTGAAATTTACTAATCTCTAATAATCTAATTAATTAATCTTCTAATTTCAAAATTTACTAATCAGAATTTAAAAATCTTAACAGATTTTTAAATTCTGATCTTATAACCCCCCCCCCCTCCTTAAAAATAATAATAATAATAAAAATAAAAAATAAAATAAAAAATAAATAAAAAGTTTCATTACCAAAAAACCTTTATATTATATTAGTTAAGCTCTTGCATATTTTTTGCACTTGCTACTTTTGAAGGAAACCTCAAGGAAAAAAAATGTTTCACATAGGAAATGAGATGCTGTGAATAAATGAAATACAATAAATCTCAATAATGAACACTCTCAAATAGCAGACACCTCTATTTAAAAGACAATTTGTTTTTAATTTCGAGCACCAATATATCTGTAGGTTTTTAACTCTAAAAGCAGACAAATTCCACAGTCTCTAAGTATGTACTATTCAGAGGTTTTACTGTATTATTTCACACAAATCTAACTGCATATGATCTGAAAATTTCTAATTTTCAAACTGCACTCAGGATTTAGCTTTTTTTCTGTGATTCAAATATAAACTGAATCACTATCCTTCTCCTCTGCAACTTTTTTCACTTCGCAAGTCTAAGAGCAAATGTAGGTAGTTATTATAATAGATAATGCTACATCAGTTATGTAATCTATCTATTCAAAATTAATCATTTCAGCTGCTGCATTTATTTATATAAGTTCTAAAATCAAATTTTCAGTACATAAAATAGTTATAAAAGTTTAAATTTAGAGTAGTCTGCTTTGCAGGATTTAAAAAAAAAAAATGGTAGGAACACTGGAAAAGAAATCAGAATAAATGAAATATTTATTTGATAATAGCAAAAACAAAAATATACAACAAGCAAAGTAATAAATATGTCCTTTTATTACTTTGCATAGTATCATGTATTCTACTTATTATAAAAATATCTTTTTTTTTCTTTCAAAATTTCAGCAATACAATGAATTAGAAAAGATTCTAAAATGTCTTGCTCTTTAAAAAAAATACCAGATTAGGTTTATTAAATGTTTGTGTAGAAACCTTTAAAAACCTCTCCCCCCCCCCCCCCCAAAAAAAAAAAATATATATATATATATTTCCTCTTTTATTTATGAAATACCCTTGAAAACTAAATGAAAGATTTTTCCACCTTTATTCAAATGATTGATTATTTATTGTTACATTAAAGAAAAAATTGAGCAGAATTTAAAAAAATAAATAAATAAAGATTTCAAATTTTGTGTGCTGGTAGTGGGGAGGGGGGGGGAGGGGATTTTAAGAAAGATTTAGATGATGGTTATTTTATTTTATTTTACTAGGGGGCTCTACCCCCTGCTCGCTACGCTCACCAACCCCCATTCTGATTTCACAACCTCTTAAAACCTGGTAATGTATCCTGTTTTAAAAAGATGATGATGATGATATCACGAACGGCGACTATCTTCTGTAATCAGGTTATAATGCTTTTTCATTTAACTGATTATAATGCTTTTTCATTTAATTCATCTTTTTTTATTTGAGATAAAACATAATCCTTTGCACTTATTTAGAAATTGGCAACAATATAAAAAAATGACTTTTCCAATAAAAGATTTTTTACTCGATTTTTAAGGATTTTTTGAGTTTTTATTGTCCGACCGTGATAATTTTTTGAATTTCTGAAATCTTGTTATATTTCGCGTCTGGTGGTATGATTTTCGAATACGTAGGATGGCTAGAAAAAAAGTAATCGCTCCTCAAAAAAGTCCCTAGTAAAAAAGCGATGAGAAGAACCCGGAATATCTACGCAGATTTTCATTGGTCCATTTCCAAACTGTTACTTTTTTTTTTTATATATAGAAGGATTTCTTTTTTTCTTTTTATTTCTTTTTTTTTCAGAAATCTTCGTGAAATGTTGATTTTCAGTCCTGTATTACTTCTAAATTAATGATAAAAAGTTTTTTTAATGATTTTTTTTTATTTTCCCATCCTAAATTTAACTGTTTTTGTTTTTGAATAAAAAAAAGAAGAGCTTATAATTAGGATTTTATGGTAATTAAATATATAAAAATAGGTGAGAAGGCAAACTAGTAAGAAAAATTCTGATGAAGCTGTTAAAATGTTGAATAAAGTAACAATATAAGGTGAGAAGCTGTAATTCTACAGAACATTTTCAAACCTGTTAAACTGAAGATAATTTTGAAAGATGGGAGAATAACAATATTTCACTTCATTTGACAATATTTCACTTTCCCTGTCTGGACTTTGCACACTTAATATTGAAATTATTCAACAACTAAAAAAAATCAAATGTTTAAAGAATTTTATCTTTTTAAATTAAAAGAAATTTTTTAGTTTAATAATAATCAAAATAAATATTATGTATATAAATATTTTTAATAATAAAAAATATTTTAAATAATCACAAGAAAAATAATACATAGGAAAAATTATTTTTATTAATGAATAACTCAAAAGATGTTGTCGGGTATGTTTTGAACATAAAATATAATGAACATATTTACAGTATGGAACCATTTATCTGGAAACCAGTTAACCGGAATAGTATTTTCAATCCACCAACTGTGGAATATATATATATATATATATATATATTATACTTTAATCTAATATGTTTTATGCTACGGCAATATTTTTGCTTCGTAGAACTTAATCAACAACGTGGACAAATAAACAAAACAGAATTGCTGCCAATCTGTAGAAACAACATAGAAAATACACTGTTTATTCACCTACATGGAGATATGAAGAAAAGAGCGGTAACTGTGCCCAAAAAGTTGCGTTGCAGTTTGACATGCATTGCATTTCTTATTTATCTCAGAAGAGGGCACCAGACCAAATGAAGAAAAGGCAAAGTAACAACAATAAACGAAAAAAGAAAAACTACTAGTTTCGTAACAAATTTGCTGAGCTTATAAATTCCCCGAATAAACTTTTGAGTATTTTATGTTCTTTTCATATTTCTATGAATGTGAATAAACAGTGAAAAAATGTTTTGCTAAATTACTTCTTCAAATTGCCAACAGTTCTGTTTAGTTTATTTTCAACATTGTCATGTGCTTATGCTTACTATGGGGATTATTTGTTGTATCGTTATATTACATATTTAAAAAACATTGATTAATCAGGATTTGAAGCATTTAAATAAGGACAGAATTTGATTTTTATATGGAATTATTTAATTTATTGAAAGGGATTCCTTTACAATTGCCGTCTTTTTATATTATATTGATTAATCTTTGATTCACAAACGAAGCCAGAGCCAAATATATTATACAAGGCTGAATAATGGGTGTTGTGTTGATGAGCAACCGGTTATCCAGAAAAACCAGTTATCCAGAATACATCTGAACATAGCCATTCCGGATAACTGGTTTCATATTGTATAACACATTATATTATAACATATTATATTTATAAACACATTATATTTTGTAATAAAATAATTAAACTCTTATTAACATCAAAATGCTAAAAGTGATTTTATATGACCCTGACCATAATTAAAAAGTTAAAAATACAAGGCTATAATAGTTACCATTTCTTTTATCTATCACTGAAAAGCTTTAATTTTATAGCAATAGTTAGGTTAACTAGGCTCTTTTTTTTTTTCTTAAGAAAACAGTTAAGACAATTATAGTACTAAAAGATAGAGAATAATTTTACCTGAAACAGAACTTTAAATTAGTAAAATTTAATAATAATGATAAAACTATAGGTCTATTTTATATTTACTTGAAGTGCAACATCTGATGTGAAACTTTTATCAAAGTTGCAGGAAACTCCACTGTGGTACAACTCTCCACATCTGAAATAATATTAATAAATTAAATTAAATATAATTTATATTTTATGTTTTATTATGCAACAAGCAGAAAGCTCATTCAACAGTCTTAAGAATAGCTGTAAGAAATCTACTACTACACAAAATTATTATTTTTTTTATGTTACAATAAAGCTTTAAATATGACTTTCTCATTTATATGCCTAAAACATTAACTAAAATTGAACCATTAGTTTAGGAGGCAATGTGAAACTACATTTACATTTATAATAATAAGGAAAGACGTTTGTGTGTGTGTGCGTGCTGTGTTCTAAAAAGACTGCTGCACGCAGAGCTACAAGATTTGGCAAGAAAGTACCTATCTGAAATAATGCACCTCAAAACCAGATTTTGGATTTCTTTAAATTTAATTTTTTATATAATTTTTAAACATTTATTCCCATTTTGAGACTATTTTCTACATTTACTAAAAAGAATTCAATTTCAATCTTTTAGCCCAATCTAATGAATTTTGTCCTCTTTTCTACAGTTAATTTGGAATTCGTAGAGCGATTTTTGAATTTTTTGCCAATTCTTTTATGTGATTTTTAGTTGTTGTTTTTTCCCCCCACATTTTGCAGCAAAAGGAATTTCAGAATATTTTTCAAATTCCATAAGGATGCTGCTTTATTTTAATGGACAGAGGTATGGCCAAATCACAGTTTTGTGGGTGAAAAACAACCAGGATATTGTTTGAATTTCAAAAGGAAAGAAGAACATGGGAAATTTTTGTTTTTCTGGAATGAATACTGCTTAAAACAGTAAGAAAAATTGAAAACAATTGAAAATACATGATATTTAAATATAAATAAAACATCCATTCCCTCATAATTGATGCATCTCAATAAAATAAATAATGTAGATAAAAAATTAGAAATTTCATTTTACTTAGTACAAACGTTGTTTCCACAGACGATGCAGTTATAAATATCAATCTTGTCTTGTGTAATCCTAAAAACCATTGAGCAATCCGGACTAGGGCAAAAGCTAATATCATCTCGATTTCCAACAAATGAATGCAAGAATTTGTCAAATAAAACTCTTTCTAAAGGTTTTCTTCCATTAATAGCCCAAAATACATCAGTCAAAACAATAAGTTCTTCACAGAGCTAAAACAAAGAAAAAATACACAGTAATTAGAAGTCAAATACAATAAAATTAGAGATGAATAATAAGTAATCTAAACTAGATTATATCAGAAGGGAGAATTAACAATCCACGAGAAATTATTACAACAGAAAATTACATTTTCTTTTTATTATTATTTTAAGATGATTCAAAATTCTTATCCTGGAACTGCTGGTTGTTAAAATGGTATTCATACATAAAAATATTCAGGAATAGAATATCAATATGTTTTAATCATACTATAGTCAAAAAATATAAAAGCACATGCAAATTGGCAGCTTTGGCTACAATGTCGGCCAAGCATTGATTTTTCCCAAAGCAACAATTGTTTCTTCTTTTTATAAAAAATAATACAGTTTGTTTCTTGTATTTTGATCAAAGTTTAAATTTACATAAAAAAAATAATTAATTAATTAATAACAATAAGCCCTACTTCCCCCCCTCAAAAAAGTACAAAAAGGTCCTTTTTTAGCCAAGCAATATAAACACAATAGATTCATTTGTACATTCTTAAAGTTCTGTCAGTTACTTTTAAAATATGTAAAAATTTGAAATAAATGTAAATTTATGTAATCAATGTATGAATTAAAGGTTATTATTAATTTTACTTAGTTAAATTTTAAACATTAAATACTTGTCAACAAATTTTCTAAATGCATATGCATATTTACTCAGTTAAATTTTTAACATTAAATACTTGCCAACAAATTTTCTAAATATATATAATATTTATTTATTTTCATAAAATCACCAAATAAGCTAAAAAAGCAAAAAACTAACTCCCTGCCATAAATTAGTAACCTTTATGTTTACTCAGTCTCAGTTGATCTTGAATGAACTATAAGTTTTAAATGCCAAAGTTCAAAAAATCAAGATGAACTGATTTTGTTATGTATTCATATTTTATACACTTTGAACATTGTTAAAATTATCAAATAAAACAGTAAAAGGATCAGATGCCTTACAAAATTCATGAATATTATTATAGAAGTATAAAATATTTTCTTAAAGAAAAAGGGAGAGAACATAATGTATTTCACACTTCTATTATTTTTTTTTTAATTTGCATGAGTATTGTGTCACATATTATACATATCCATAACACATACATCAGCCGTTTCAATTAAAAATTTCCAAACAGTTTAGAATTATTAAAATCCTGATTACATTATGTCAACTTCTGTCCTCCATTCAGACAATAAAAGTGAAATTTTTGTTTAAATATGACCTCATTTTCACTCACTGGAGAATTTAGACTTCCCCTTAGATTAGCATCTCAAACTCAGTATCAGCTGAATTAAAAATTATTGAATTTTATGAGTAAAACATTAATGTTTTTTTAAACATGTCATTTTCTGTCCAAATTTTTTAAAAAGTAATTTTTAGTTGTAATAAGAAAATGACATCAGTAAAGATATAGTAATTCCCATACTTTCCTTTCCTCTGGCCAATTTTTAGAGAAATTTCATTAAAAATTTTTCAACTAAAAACTAGTTGTTGGGGGGCCACCAATAATACTGTAATATTTACCCATAATGGATATGCATAATATAAAATATGAAAATAAAACATGTATAAACTACTTATAAAATGCATTGTAATTCGAATAAAATCCTGGCTTGATGACGTCATAAACTTTAAATGTTCTATTACTGAATTGCGTAAAAGAAACATCCTTATAACTCCAAAAATGATAATCATATTAACTAAGAGTTTACTGCGTCGGATTAAGTGTCTCATTTCCAATTAAAATATATCTTTGAATGGAAATTTGAATGAAATACAGGGTCATGAAAAATCGAAGAGTGTGGAAATATAATTACAAATATCCTGGCAACTAATTATCCAATCGACTTCATTCTTTATGCAAAATTTATGTTTTTTTTTATTGTCTTTTATATTCACTCCTTAAAATAAACAATTTCGAAAAATTTTATATACCTTTTATCAGAACGAATATTTTGAGAGTCCGAAAAAAACAATTCCGGATAATTGAGGTTACTGAAATTCAATAGGCTTCTTCTCATTATTACATACTAAGTACATACCAAATTTCAAGTCTCTATCTCAATTTGTTCAGGAGATAGAGCGTTTACAGACACACAGACAGACAGACAGCAAATTATTTTTTTCTAAAAATATCTTTTTTGGAATCCACAGTGCCTGAAACGTGTAAATCTGTCAAAAAAAAATTTCAATTTTTAAAACGATATATATGTCTATACTATGTATGATGGGTAAGTAATAAAGTATAAAAAAATCCCTGATGGCTCGACCCACAGGTACAGGTAGATTTCGAAGACTCAGACCATGGGGGCACCTGTTTATTGGAAATTGCAGAAGAAAGACCTATTTGCCATGATGTGGCAGTTGGGACTGCCCATTTTGAAATATACCTCTGCCTGTAGGCAGAGCCAACAGGAATTTTTTTTGCTGTAAGAGTTAATCCTATAAAAAACTTGTCAATATAAAAGTTGTAGATAATATGAAGAAAATTTATAATAAATTTAAGCTTATTTGATATCATGTGAATTGACGAAGTTATGAATTTTTATCTTCTGAAACCCCTTTTTCTCCCCACCCCCTGGGGGTATTTTTAATGAAATCAAAAATCTGTCATACATAAATTTTTGGCCCTTTTCCTAGAAATAATAATAACTTTAAACGGATTTGATACGTATCAAAAATAAGAAGTCATGGGGTTTTTCTGTTTTCACAAAAAATCCCCCCCCCCCCCTGGTTCAATTTTGCCCATTAACGAACTTGACCAAGATTTTATGACACTTGATTTTATGTATCAGTTTGGAAGAGATTTGTGCAGAATTAGGGAAGTTATCGTGTCCATAAAAAAAGTGATATAGATAAATAGTAGGGCTGCATTATTTATCAATATATCAGTCAAATATTCATATTTTTTAACTATCGCAATAACAATATCTGAGCTCTGACTCAGCTGATATATGCCAATAACAATAATATTATTTTGTTTTATGATCACCGCGATTTCGAGCCCCGAAAAACAGAGACAAAATCCCAGACCAATATGTCCTTCAATCTTTTTTTCTTCCGATCCATCTATTTATTCACTGCCCTGCTTCATCCAAAACGGAAAACTACCTCCACTGATTATCTCTCTGTCATATCTCAATGTAAGGAATATTCTAATATATCCCAATACATTCAATCTTTAAAAACCACAAATTCTACTGTTCGTTACAGATAAATAATGAATAAAACTTTCACTAGAATAACAATAATTGCGTGTTCCTTGTTTGGCTGCTGTGATTGGTCCAGACATATTGCGATAGCTCTGGGCTTTTGATATGTCATGTCGAAAAAGACGAGTGTTGATTATTATGTAGAATTGGTATGTTTTATTTATAGAGGGCGGTTTCTTGGATTCGGAAAGAATTTATATCTGAGCTTAAAATGAATGTATCAAATTGAGTAGATTCGGTCTTTTTTTGTTACCTCGTTCATAAAAAAGGTACTTTAAATGCATTGAAAATTTTTACACTGAATTTCACTAGATTATCAAAATTTAACTTATTGCTTATTCTAGTGAATTTTATTAGGAAATTAAATTTCTGAACGGATGTCTATCAGTTATTCAGCAAAGAAGACTTTCTTTTTTTCAATGAGAGATACATTAAATAATTTAAACAATTATTAATAATAATTAACGCAAAAAATGAAAAAAAAAATTTCATGGTTGCCATGATTAAATTTTGTAGTAAATCATAAGTTTCTCAAAATACGCAATATTTTTTAAATTCATATTTTTAGTCATCCAAGGTAATCATAGTAAATCACAAGTTTCTCAAAATATGTGATATTTTTCTAATTTTTTAAATTCATATTTTTAGTCATCCAAGGTAATCCTTTGCTAAATTAAAAATCATTAATATTAAGCACGGTAAACGTCTGTGTGTGTGTGTGTGTGTGTCTGTGCACTCCACCTTTGTACCCGCAAAGGCTCCTGGACTAATCGACGCACGGACGGCGGACGCGGACCGAAAAATTCGCAAAAAAGGCACAACGCTCAAGTTTCAATCGGGTCGGGATTCCGACCCGGACCCGGGGAGTTATTAATGAGCGAAAGTGTTTTAATTACCGACCGAAACCGAAGTCGGAAGAGAAGTCAAAACAGCGAAAAGTTCGCCTCCGCCGAGGGTTGCCGATACACGTCCGGTCCGGGAAGGAAAAGGCAGGGGGTTCCCAGGGAGCGATTTAAGCCCCAAACCGCAGCGCAGGTCCGACCCCTATCTCCGGAAGTCGGGGGGCCAGAAATTCGTAAGTCGCACGTACGCAACCGGGACGTCGTGAGGTCTCATAAATTCGAAAAATCGTTTCCGTGCGACGATTAGAACCGTAAAAATCCTTTAAAAATCGATCGATAAAAAATTATTTTTCTTTTCTTTCCGAGCTGCGATTCCCAGATCGGAGACGCACGGCCAGACGATTGTCTGGATCGGCATTTTCTTTGACGGAGGTGAGGTCACATGACGTTCAACTGGGGTTTTACAGAGGGGGGGGGGGGGGGGGGGCATCTCTGATTCTAAGAGGCGCAGAAATTCCAAACTTTGACAGGGCGACGCTAAATGGATTCTGCTTTCAGAATATCTAAAAATTATTGTCATATCTCATTACGAGCCGATATATTATTTTATTGTATAATTAATCATCGTTATTTGTATAATTAAAGCAAAAGAAAGATTTCCATTACAGTGCCAGCTAGATATTACGATTTTAAGAAGTAGGCCGCGTCTAAAAACTGCATTACGAGTATTTTCAGTTTTTGTTTTAGAGTGGCAACCAGATATTATGATAGGAAAAAGCGGGTTTCGCCCGTTATCGATTTTTTTTTTTTTTAGTTTTAAGTTTTTCTACAGCTCACTGTCTTTGAACTAGAACTCAGGTAGTCTACATAAGTTGTTTGAGAAAAAGCAGTGTCATCGCCAAACCCCCCCTCCCCCCCCCCCCCCGCTTTTTTCTTTTAACTGTGGTCCGTTTCTATAATTAAGAAACTATGTTACGGATATCCACCAAACTGATTCCAAACATCATAATTAAAGTAATAAGGACCCCCTATCCAGATATTATGATAGGGAAAAGCGGGCTTCGCCCGTTATAGATTTTTTTTTTAAACTTTTAAGTTTCTCTACAGGTCCCTGTCTTTGAACTAGAACTCAGGTAGTCTAAATCAATTCGAACTCGACATCGATAGAGCTTACCGATTTTATTTCGTTTTTTCACCACTAGGGGGCGCTTTCTTATCTTCGGTTCTACGGGCATGAAAACGACGGGGTATGGCTCATTCGACTCGACATCGAAAGTCTTAACGATTTCAGTTATGATCATATAAACAGATTGCGCCACCTGGTGGTGGAAGGTGGAACTAATGTATACTGCAGCGCGTGCGCAGCACGACTGCTATACGGTGCCGCAGGCAGCGGGGACCCGAGCCGCAGTTCGTTCAGTTAGAGGTTTATACTATTCCCATGTGCAATTTAAGGGATTATCCGGTGCATGCGTAGCACGACCGTCATACGGTGCCGAAGGCAGCGGGGACCAGGGGTCGGAACGACTGCTATACGGTGCCGCAGGCAGCGGGGACCCGAGCCGGAGGTTCGTTCAGTTAGAGGTTTATACTATTCTATGTGCAATTTAAGGGATTATCCGGTGCGTGCGCAGCACGACCGGTATACGGTGCCGAAGGCAGCGGGGACCGAATTCACCCACTTGTGGACAGCCACCCGTGAGGTATAGGAACAATAAGTCCACGAGGGGAAAAATAAACGCTACCCGACACCGATAGCACCCATCCGTTCCAACCCCCACCGCAGGAGGCGCCTGTTTATTAGATTTGAAACAATGAATATAATTACATAACAATAATAAAATATAAAAGGTAAAAAATAACAATTTTTTGCAAATTGAAAGTTAAATATAAAATATTTTCGAAGTACTATAATTTCATGATGTCCTAAATTTATGGTATTTTAGTTCAGAAAGTCAATGGTCAGTTCAGTCAATTTCTTTTAAAATTGTTTCGTAATGAAAGAGAAATTTTTATTGAGAATATTATAATTCTCTTTTAACTTTTGAGAGTTTGAAGGATTGAAAATGATATTACGAAGGTTATATCTGAGAGTTTCGTTCTTATCAAAAGGAAGTGATGGATCATAAGAGGGCAGCATCCGAATATGTAGTGAACTGCATCTCCTTCTGCTTTATCGCATGGACATCTAGGTGAGGCTCTTTTTCTTATTTTATGTAAGTATTGTGGGAAACTGCCATGGTTACTCAGATAATACGGCAGTGTTGGCTGTTTGCAGAGATAATTTTGGATCGACTTTATTTATAATTTTATAGGTATCTCTGCCCTTATTACATGAGTCCCAAATGGCTTGCCAGTCAGAGATGGTTTTCTTTTTAAAATACAATTTTGCTATTGAAATGGGGAACAACAGATCTTTTCTTGATTGATATTGGTCTTGTAAGATGGCTTGCTTTGCTAGGAGATCAGCTCTTTCGTTGCCAGTATCACCCACATGAGATTTAGTCCATGTTATTATAATGGATTTATCAGGAATTTGAAGTAATTGATTGTAAATGTTTTTGATAATGTAGTTTCTAGGAAAAGCAACTTCTAAAACTTCCATAGAAGAGTAACTATCTGTAATAATTAGTAGTTTATTGTAGTCGGAGGTAGAGAAAGGCAGCGGGGACCAGGGTCGGAGGTTCGTTCGGTTAGAGGTTTGTACAATTCAATGTGCTAATTAAGGGATTACCCGGTGCGTGCGTAGCACGACCGGTATACGGTGCCGAAGGCAGCGGGGACCCGGGTCGGCGGTTCGTCCGGTTTGAGTTTTTACAAGATTCGAGATTTTCTACAATTCGAGGCACCGATGTAAATTAGGGGCCCGCTGGCGGGCGAAGCCAGCTAGTCCCTAATATTAAGAGCGGTAAACATCTGTGTGTGTTTCTGTCTGTCTGTGCACTCCCCGCTGTACACGCAAAGGCTCCGGGACTAATCGACGCACCGGCGGCGGACGCGGACCAAAAAATTCAGAAAAATAGCGCGGTGCTCAAGTTTTGATCGGGTCGGGATTCCGACCCGGACCCGGGGAGTTATTGATCAACGAAAGTGTTTTAATTACGGACCGAAACCGAACTTGGAAAAGAAAGGAAAACCACAAATTTTCGTCTCCGGCAAGGGTTGCCGGTCTCTCGGGTCGGGGAATGAAAAGGCAGCGGTTTCGCCGCGGAGCAAATTAAGCGCCCCAAACCACAGCGCGGGTTTTTAAACCGACCGGTATCTTCGGAAGTCGGGGGTTCAGAAATTCGGAAATCGTACAGACAGATTCAGGAGAGCATTTGCTTTCATAAATTCGAAAAATCATTTCAGTACGACGATTAGAACCGAAAAAATCCTTTAAAAATCGATCGATAAGAAATAATTTTTCATTTCTTTCAACACTGCGAATGCCAGATCTCAGACACGTTGCCAGACGATCGTCTGGATCGATTTTCCAGAGTCGAGGTGCATTTTCTCTGACGGAGGTCACGTGGGTTTCAACTGGGTTTTTTCAGAAGGGCGCCCCATCTCCGAATTTAAGGGGCGCAGTAATTCCTAACTTTTACAGGGCGACTCAAAATTGTTTCTGCTTTCAGAATATCTAAAAATTATTCTCATATCTGCATTACGAGCCGATATATTATTTAATTGTATAATTAATCATCATTATTCGTATAATTAAAGCAAAAGAAAGATTTCTATGACAGTGTGAGCTAGATATTATGATTTTAAGAAGTAGGCCGCGCCTAAAAACTGCATTACGAGTATTTTTAGGGAAAAGTGTTAGGAATTATAGTCTGTTCAGGGAAAGGAGATAACGAAAGTAAACAAACGGGTTGCAGAAAAATCGCCAAGGAGCCACACATTTGGCATAAATCCCTAGGTTGGCGAATTTTATTTTTTATTTCGATTTGTTAATTTTTAAACATTTATTTTGATAACTATATGAAAACAACACAAGTTGCTAACTGACTTACATCGAGATTTTAAACAAAAATGTAAAAGTTTAAGACGTCAAAATATAAATTATTCTCTATTTATTTTAAACAGCGTTGAATTCAGATATATTTTTTCCTGGTGGGATTTCTGTGTCTCCAGGACATTATATAGTTTCGTTGGGGGGGGGGGGGGGGGGGGGGGGGGAGGTATTATACTTTTTGACCATTAAAAGTATAAAATCTGAAATATTCCGGGAGGGGACATTTTAATGCCCCGAACGGAATTTCCTCCCGGGGCGAACCTTCTGAATTTAATATTGTTATAAACCATCATCAGGAGTTAATTTTGTTAAATACAAAATAGTACAAAACTATTTATATCTTACATTATTGAAGCCCACTTACCTCATAAATCAATCAGAAGATGAAGTTGAAGTATCGGAACTATTAGAATCTAGATTGATTACAATGGAATCTACTATATTATCTATAGCATTATCTAAATCCCACATTTGTTTTTCCACTTTTTTTTTGTTACATGTTGAATGCATCTTTTCCATTCTTCAGTACCAATTTTGCTGATACTTTGACAGAATATATCTTTTACATGAGGCATTTTGAATGTTTTGTTTTCTTTCGCAACGAAGTTCTTTATTTGTGCCCAAATCAATTCAATAGGATAAATCTCGCAATGATAGGGGGGTAATCGTAAGACAGTTTTATTTTGTGCTTTTGCCATTTCATCGACAGCGTACTTGTCATATTTATTTTTATTTTGCTTCACTAACTGCAACAGTTCCGCTTTTAACATTCCGTCCTCAAAAGGGATATTTTTTCTGATTTTCGGGAATGATAAGGAGCATTGTCCACTACTATCACACAGTTATCTTCCAGTAGAAATAAGATATCACCAAACCACTTTTCAAAACGTTCTGAATTCATGTCTTCGTGATAATCTTTATTTTTATTTGATTCGAATAAGTCAAGCCCTCCATCCACGAAACCAGAATCGTTACCAATATGGGTAATTATCATCCGTTTTCCTTTTTCGGAAGGAGATTTTAATCCGGAAGAAAGACCAGACAAAAATGCTTGTTTTGAAGATTTTACTGAGGTATTTTTCCAAACTTTACTAACTGTATGGCCTGCATTCAACCAAGTTTCATCCATATAATATATTTTGCGCCCTTCTTCTCTGAAAGATTTGATTTGCCTTAAATATTTTCTTCGCCACACAATTATTTGGTTTTTATCAATGAGAGTACTGTCTCGTTCTCTCCGTGAATATCTAAAGTTTAATTCTTTCAGGAGATTATAAAATGTTGTCCTTTTAAAGGTTGCCAAATCAGGGTCATCATTTATAACTTCCAAAACTTTATTTATAGTGGGCAATTCATTCCTCAAAAAGAACTCGTGGATTTTTCTCCTAATAGCATTCCTATCAAAATCATCTATATTTTCTAAAACAAGATTACGTAATTTTATTTTCTTCGGCGAGTTTAACACACCACATTTTTTATACTCTCTTAACACTCGAAAAACAGAAGCTTTACCTACGCCTGTTATACGAGCAGCATTATCTCCTATATGAGAAATCGGAAGTTCAGGATTCGATTCAAGTTCCGTTTTATATACATTTAAAATCATATCTTTCTCCACCTTACTCAAAGCTTTTCTTTTTACTCTCTTCATAGGCGGGCTCAAAGAAGAATTTTCACACTCCATTTGTATATATAAAATACCAAATCAATCGAAAAAAATCTTCAATTTTAAAAGTGAAAGACAAGAAACAAACAGATGTTTGGGAAAAAGCAGAGGCTCAAACAATTGGCGCTTCTGGCACAGCGCCACGTTTAAGCATCGCCAATCCGCACGCGCATTTGTTTACTTTCGTTATCTCGTTTCAGCGAACGGAGTATAAATATGTTAAGCTTCTCCTTGTCTCAAAGACATTAAGTTATCCATACAGAATCAGTACTAAGTTTAAATTACGTTTTCTTAATTTCATTTTTACATATGTTTTTAACATTTAAATATTCTTTAAATATCGTTTACTTACGTTTTTCTTTTGCTTTTGGCCTTTGTTTAATTTAGATATTCCTTTTTATCTTTCATTTATTTACTTTAACTTAAAGCTAAACTTTCGTTTTCACCGGCATATCGGCACTCACTATCATAAACAATATCATATCTAACATCGGCACTTTGCTCATCTGCGATCATTAATCGATTCACCCATTTTTTCTTTCACAAGTAGAGCTTTTGCAGATCGCATCTACTTGCATGCGATTCGATTCAGCGTTCGATTACGCTTTAATCGATATCGCGATGACGTTTCGCCGTATGTTCTGGAAAGTTTGTTTTGAATGTTTAATGAGATCTCGTTACTATAAAAGGGCTGTATTGTTAATGTTTAATCAGTTTTCTAGTTGTAGGAGAATGATTCTCGAACGTGAGTGAAGCTTAGGCTTCCTCATTATAAGGAAATAGTTTTTGTTTATGTAATTGGTATTTATTTTAATAGATTGCCATCATGCTGTGAAACATCGTTTAGTGAGTTATACTTGTGTTTATTTTTGGTTCAGTTACTTCATCTTAAAGTTTGTTTTTCTATTTTTATTATTGATCCAATATGTGTTACAGTGACTCTTCTTATATTTGACTTTTATTTGAATAAACTATTTGAAGTGAAAACCTGCTTCCTCAAATTACTTAATCACCAAAGTCTTACACATCCAGCTCATGCTTTCCAGTGCGTATATCTGCTGTATTAAGTTCTTAAAATGTTCAGCATCATTACTTCAATGTTCCAATTAGATGTTGAACAAAAACAAAAGGTTATGGGCGAGTTGTAAGACCCATAATTGAAAATATGTGCTATGATGGAAAATGGCTCCCCTATTATAAAAAGTAATGAGATTAAAAGAGGGGGGGGGGGGCTGTATTTGTTTTGTGAAATAATGCATATGATATATGAAAAAAAAAATGGAAGCTGATGTGAGATGTTTTTAAAATTTAAAGCAGAGACTTAAATTTTAACATTTTTTTTCTTGATTTATACATCGTTTTTTTTTTTTAGTGACTCTTTTTAACATTTTACCGTTTTCATAAGAAAAAAAAAAAAAAAGAAGAATCAAAATGGCTGTTGTAAATGTTGAAAAGCTGAATCACCGGAATTATGCTAGTTGGTCTTCAGATATGAAATATCTTTTACTTGAAAAGGGTCTTTGGGACATTATTGAAGGGGAGAAGCTCGTTTCTGGTTCAGAAGATGATAAGAACTTTGTTTCTCGTGCAAATCAAGCACTATCGATTATTTATTTAAATATTGATATTGACTTTAAGCGTATTATCGATGGTTGTAAAGAGCCAGTTGGTGCATGGAAAAGACTAAAACAGCATTTTTGTCCTGATACACGAGCTTTCCATATGCAATTGTTTTCAGAGTTAATTGAATGTAAAATAAGATCCAACGAAACGGTGAATTTATATGCTTGTAGATTGCTAAAGATATACAATGACATCAAGTCAATTGATAAAAATTTCAATGAATGGTATCTCAGTTATCAATTACTACGATATCTTCCAGCACATTTTGATTCTACAGTTCAAACAATCCTCCGGTGGAAGGACTCAGAATTTGTTTTTGACAAGATAGTGACCGAAGTTGTGGCAGAGGAGGTGAGATTAAAATTACGGGACTTAGACAGCAATCGAGCCAGTGTTTCCAATGTGCAAACGCCGATTCCTTCAAATTTTAAGTCTAGATAATTTGGATCAAACAAGCCTAGAAACGGAGTCATTTGCTGGAACTGTGGCAAGAAAGGTCATTTACAACGTAGATGTAGACTTCCCCGACGAAACTTTCAGCATCGTTCTCCTGGACACTCTCGATACTCATCGCCTTCTTCGAGGTATTCGTCACCTGATAGCCGAACCCGGAGATCTTTTTCTTCAAACAGCGACGCTTTCTCTGAGTCTTCTTCCTATGGATCTAGGCAGAATGATGGTTCTCATCGTGGCAACTCCTACTCTGGTCGTTCTCATCGTGGCAACTCCTATTCTGGTCGTTCTCGTCATGGCAATTCCAACACCTATTCTGATGGCTCTGGGTCTAGAAAGCATCGACATTTTCAAAGGCATGAGGACTATGATGAACATTTTTCAGATAGTTCACGTAAGTCGGTTCTTTACATTTCCCATTCTAGTGTTTGTAATGTAAATGAGCGGGCGTCCTGGATACTGGACACTGGTGCTACGCACCATTTTTGTTCTGATATTGAAATGTTTTCTAAATATGTTCCTTTATGTCATGAGAAAATGTCGGTGGCAATCAAGGATGTGTCTTTCCCAATTGAGGGCAAAGGGGAGGTAAAGTTGCGTTTTGGGCAACGTATTTTTACTTTAACTAATGCTATGCATTCCAGTAAATTACGTCGTAACTTACTCTCAGGTCCTCAATTGGACATAAATGGTGTTGAGTTTATTGGGGGTTGCGGCGAGGTGAAACTTAGGCGTAATGGGGTTTATCTTTTCAGTGCATATCTTAAAAATAGAATTTATCAGTTATATCCCAAAGTAGTTCCTCCTGATAATAAATCTGTTTCCTTTGAGGCCAGTGCTGTGAATAAATTAGAGTTAATGAAAACTTGGCACCGACGTTTTGGACACATTAGTCCTTCTATGTTAATTCATACCAGTAGGAAACAGGGTGTAAGGGGGCTACCTAACTTGGGAAATATTGACTATTTTTGTGACTCATGTAAATTGGGAAAGTTCCGTGGTGTATCTCATAAATCCATAAAGCAGGTTCGATCATCGCATCCATTAGAATTATTGTTTGCAGACGTTTGGGGACCCTGTGCAGTTACTGGTAGACAGAATGAAAGATATTTTCTTTCAATTATTGATGACTACTCTCGCCGTGTTTCTGTATACCCCATGAGATTTAAATCAGATGCTTTTGAACTTGTTAAAAATCATATTACAAAAGCAGAAAATTTCCTCAATAAGAGGGTTAAATTTTTCAGATCAGATAACGGCAGAGAGTTTCTGAACAATAATTTTGAAGAATATTTTACCAGTAAGGGAATATCTATTGAGGTCACCAACCCATTTACTCCCCAGCAAAATGGTACTGTGGAGAGATATATGCAAACTATCGCGAATGGAGCCCGAACCATTCTTTTAGAAAGCAAAATGGATCCCAGCTTTTGGCCAGAGGCCATGCGTTACTTTGTTTACACCTGGAACCGTACCTGTTCTAAAAATTTTTCTAAGACACCATTTGAGCTTTATGGAGGCAGGAAACCATCAGTCAGACATCTTAAACCTTTTGGTACCATAACTTATGTAGGCATACCCAAACAAAAACGCCATAAACTTGAACCAAAAGCTAAGCGTGGTGTAATGGTGGGTTATGCATTCAGAACACGGGGTTATAGGATCTGGCTACCTGACACAAATCAAATAATTGAAACATCCAATGTAAGTTTTAATGAAAAAGATTTTGGGGATTTTGGACGCAGTGGATTCGTGATGGGCCCGGATGATTACAACCTCTTTCCACTTGGTTCTGAAGGTAATCATGAGCAAACTGTTGAGGTTGAATCCAGAAACTCCTATCTGATTCCCTCCAGTAGCCAAAATGATTCCCAGTCCAGTGAGGGAGAGGATGTTGATTCCGGACCCAAAACACCCTCGTCCGTCATTTCCTCGTTAAGAGAAGTTGACTGGATAAGGAAACCAATCCCACGTAAGACAGGTAACAGAACTGACATTTATTATTTTGAAGCTGGCAAAAACCTACGTCTAAGATCTCATACAGAAGTCAAGAAATACTGTGAAGAAAATAAAATAAAGTACGATTCTTCTTTGTTTGATTTCAGTACTTTAAATAAATATTCTGGTCCAGTAACAAATAAAACCATTGCTGATCCTATTTCTGATAATGAAGACGATGATGAATCTGACTCCATGGTTTCAAATGTTTCATACCCCATAGCATGACTAGACGTGGACAGCATCCCCCGAACATATAAGCAGGCCTGTAAGTCCGAACAGCGTGCTGCCTGGCATAAAGCGATGCAAACCGAGATTCAGGTAATGCGAGAAAGGGGGGTTTGGCATCTAGCTGATTTGCCGAGCGGCGTTTCCCCAGTAGGTTGTAGATGGGTTTACACGGTGAAAAGGGATGAAGTAGGAAGGATTGCCCGATACAAAGCCCGGCTTGTTGCCCAGGGATTCAAACAGGTGAAAGGAGAGTCGTATGACGAAACCTTTAGCCCTGTGGTCAACTTTGCGGTAATCCGGTACTTCTTCTCCCTTCTCGTTTCGTGTTGCGGGTGGACTCACATTCAGTGTGACGTCACTAGCGTCTATCTTTATGCACCTCTACGGGAGAATGTTTTCATGTCACAACCTCCCGGTTTCGTAGTTCCTGGATTGGAGCATAAATACTGCAAGCTAGACCGCGCGTTGTACGGTTTACATCAGAGTGGCCGTGAATGGTTTTTGGAAATTCATCAGGTCTTAATTAAAATTGGTTTTAAAAAGTTTGAATCATGTAACTGTGTTTATATTTATGGTACTGACATTGTTTTACTACTATATGTGGATGATATCATAATTTTTGGCAGACAATCACATTTTGTTGATAAGGCCATAAAATTGCTGAAAAACCATTTCGACTTAAAATTATTAGGTAGAACCAGGAAACTATTAGGTGTTGAATTCAGTGAGAGTAATAATGATCTTGAAATCTATCAACACCAATATATTGCTGAAGTCTGTGAAAAGTTTAGTAAATTTAAGTTTCCTATTTCTTCTTTACCAATAAGCAAGGGAATGGTTTATTCTAAAACAGATTGTCCTAACACCAGTGCTGAAATAGAACATATGTCTCACTATCCATATCGCAGTTTACTAGGATGTTTGTCTTTCATTGCCAGTCGAACAAGACCTGATATATGCTATGCTGTAAACATATTCTCTCAATTTCAAAGTAACCCTGGAATGCCTCATTGGGATGGTCTGTTGAGACTGCTTGGATACATCAAGTACACTTGTAATTATAGTCTTAAATTATCATGTAAAGCAAATAATATTACAGTATATTCAGATGCAGACTTTGCCGCGAACCGGGACGACCGAACCTCGATCGGCGGCCAAATAGTCATGGTGACAACTCACCAGTCGACTGGCGCACTTTTAAAGAAAAGTGCGTCAGTTTGTCTACAATGGAATCAGAGTTTGTCGCCATGACTGAGGCTGCTAAGAACCTGGTTTGGTTCGACCGGATCCGGCAAGAATGTATAGATTATAATATTTCTCCACCTAGCAATAAATCTGTTATGAAAGTTGATAACCAAGCAGCCATAGAATTTGTTCGCTCACCAATTGAAAATTACCGTTCCAAGCACATCGACATTAAATTATTTTTCATACGTGACCTGGTTTATAATGAGGTATTTTCATTAAATTTTGTACGTAGTAAATTAAACTTTGCCGACGTTTTTACCAAGCCGCAAACCCGCCATGACTTACCTATATTTATTAAATTATTTTTCAATATATAATTTTCATGAGTATATTTTTGTGTAATGTGATACATGTAGAAGCTTTTTATATATATATAAATTGTTAGAACATTGTTTTATTTAAAACATGTTTTTATATCATCATCTGACCTTTTTAACATTCTTATATTGTTAATTTTTCAGTTATAATTTTTCTTTATTTAAAGTTTTTAACTTAATTTTGAATATTTAATGATATATATACAAAATGTAATTTCTATACTGTGATATTTTGAATAGTTATACATCTGTATCCATGTACTGTTATCCATGTGTAATAGGTTTCTCTATCTTTGCAGGCATCTAGGATATCCATCCTCTTTTTGTGAGTTAATGACATGTTATTCGTATTTGCATTTAGCAGCTGCATACGGAGGTGTGACTGGAGAGTGCTTGATCTAAATAGAATGGCTGAATTTAGTATGTGAGGAACGAGCAAGTGTTCCGTGGGTTTTGTCCTATATTTTGGATGCCTGGCGAAGTTTATGGAGAGATAATATATTCAATCAGTTTAATCTGAATCTGAATATTGTAATTTTTGAGGATACATTATGATTATTGTACAATAAAAATGAACTTTTTGTATTTTTGAAATTGTTATGTTGTAATCAAGGTCAAGATGGTGTTGTTGGCTTATTAAACCCTTCAAATGGAAGGTATTGTGTGTATATCACAGCATTGAATATATCACAGCATGGTTTGTAGTTAGTTTTTCATTAATTTAAAGTTTGTTAATATTAAAAGTTTTTGAAATTACCAGCACTTTTCTATTTTGGCAAGTTTTTTTTTTTGTCATAATTATGAATTTTAGAATTCATTTTTGGAGAAGGAAAATTTCTTTAGCGGTTTTTAAGCCGTGTTTAAAAATTTCAGTTAGTTGGGATGCCATGATGGTTTGAATTACTAATATCTAATTACAGTTTAAATATTGAATTTTTGAATTTAAGTTTTGAAAATATGGTTCAGTTAATGCTAAGTGTTTGGTTTTCTTTTTATCTTGAATTCTGTTTTATCAGATGGCTTTAAAATGTTGAGACAACGAGAGGGGGGGCTTCTGTTAGGAATTAAATATGTTAAGCTTCTCCTTGTCTCAAAGACATTAAGTTATCCATACAGAATCAGTACTAAGTTTAAATTACGTTTTCTTAATTTCATTTTTACATATGTTTTTAACATTTAAATATTCTTTAAATATCGTTTACTTACGTTTTTCTTTTGCTTTTGGCCTTTGTTTAATTTAGATATTCCTTTTTATCTTTCATTTATTTACTTTAACTTAAAGCTAAACTTTCGTTTTCACCGGCATATCGGCACTCACTATCATAAACAATATCATATCTAACATCGGCACTTTGCTCATCTGCGATCGTTAATCGATTCACCCATTTTTTCTTTCGCAAGTAGAGCTTTTGCAGATCGCATCTACTTGCGTGCGATTCGATTCAGCGTTCGATTACGCTTTAATCGATATCGCGATGACGTTTCGCCGTATGTTCTGGAAAGTTTGTTTTGAATGTTTAATGAGATCTCGTTACTATAAAAGGGCTGTATTGTTAATGTTTAATCAGTTTTCTAGTTGTAGGAGAATGATTCTCGAACGTGAGTGAAGCTTAGGCTTCCTCATTATAAGGAAATAGTTTTTGTTTATGTAATTGGTATTTATTTTAATAGATTGCCATCATGCTGTGAAACATCGTTTAGTGAGTTATACTTGTGTTTATTTTTGGTTCAGTTACTTCATCTTAAAGTTTGTTTTTCTATTTTTATTATTGATCCAATATGTGTTACAGTGACTCTTCTTATATTTAACTTTTATTTGAATAAACTATTTGAAGTGAAAACCTGCTTCCTCAAATTACTTAATCACCAAAGTCTTACACATCCAGCTCATGCTTTCCAGTGCGTATATCTGCTGTATTAAGTTCTTAAAATGTTCAGCATCATTACCATGTTCCAATTAGATGTTGAACAAAAACAAAAAGCCCCCCCCCCCCCCCCCCCCCGCTTTTTTCTTTTAACTGTGGTCAGTTTCTATAACTAAGAAACTATGTTACGGATTTCCACCTAACTGATTCCAAACATCATAATTAAAGTAATCTAACGTATACTGCAGCGCGTGCGCGACACGACTGCTATACGGTGCCGCAGGCAGCGGGGACCCGAGCCCGAGGTTCGTTCAGTTAGAGGTTTATACTATTCTATGTGCAATTTAAGGGATTATCCGGTGCGTGCGTAGCACGACCGGTATATGGTGCCGAAGGCAGCGCGGACCAGGGTCGGAGATTCGTTCAGTTAGAGGTTTATACTATTCAATGTGCAAATTAAGGGATTATCTGGCGCGTGCGTAGCACGACCGGTATACGATGCCAAAGGCAGCGGGGACCCGAGCCCGAGGTTCGTTCAGTTAGAGGTTTATACTATTCTATGTGCAATTTAAGGGATTATCCGGTGCGTGCGTAGCACGACCGGTATATGGTGCCGAAGGCAGCGGGGACCAAGGTCGGAGGTTCGTTCGGTTAGAGGTTTGTACTGTTGAATGTGCAAATTAAGGGATTATCTGGCGCGTGCGTAGCACGACCGGTATACGATGCCAAAGGCAGCGGGGACCCGGGTATAACTAAGAAACTATGTTACGGATTTCCACCAAACTGATTCCAAACATCATAATTAAAGTAATCTAACGTATACTGCAGTGCGTGCACGACACGACTGCTATACGGTGCCGCAGGCAGCGGGGACCCGAGCCCGAGGTTCGTTCAGTTAGAGGTTTATACTATTCTATGTGCAATTTAAGGGATTATCCGGTGCGTGCGTAGCACGACCGGTATACGGTGCCGAAGGCAGCGGGGACCAGGGTCGGAGATTCGTTCAGTTAGAGGTTTATACTATTCAATGTGCAAATTAAGGGATTATCCCGTGCGTGCGTAGCACGACCGGTATACGGTGCCGAAGGCAGCGGGGACCAAGGTCGGAGGTTCGTTCGGTTAGAGGTTTGTACTGTTGAATGTGCAAATTAAGTGATTATCTGGCGCGTGCGTAGCACGACCAGTATACGATGCCGAAGGCAGCGGGGACCCGGGTATAACTAAGAAACTATGTTACGGATTTCCACCAAACTGATTCCAAACATCATAATTAAAGTAATCCAACGTATACTGCAGCGCGTGCGCGACACGACTGCTATACGGTGCCGCAGGCAACGGGGACCCGAGCCCGAGGTTCGTTCAGTTAGAAGTTTATACTATTCTATGTGCAATTTAAGGGATTATCCGGTACGTGCATAGCACGACCGGTATATGGTGCCGAAGGCAGCGGGGACCAGGGTCGGAGATTCGTTCAGTTAGAGGTTTATACTATTCAATGTGCAAATTAAGGGATTATCCGGTGCGTGCGTAGCACGACCGGTATATGGTGCCGAAGGCAGCGGGGACCAAGGTCGGAGGTTCGTTCGGTTAGAGGTTTGTACTGTTGAATGTGCAAATTAAGGGATTATCTGGCACGTGCGTAGCACACCGGTATACGATGCCGAAGGCAGCGGGGACCCGGTCGGAGGTTCATCCGGTTCGAGGTTTTACAAGATTCGAGATTTTCTACAATTCGAGGCACCGGTGTAAATTAGGGGCCCACCAGCGGGCGGAGCCAGCTAGTAAGAAACAATAATGATCATTGATAAAATTAAGTTTTTCAGGATGAAGGGATTTCTTTATGCCAAGATTAAATGAAGGATATATGACGAAAGGATCATGATGTATCGGTCGTTTGGCCCGGACCCATTTCGTGTACAGAATAAACAAAATCAGACTCAGTCCCTCCAAACTGTAATTGAACCAACTAAAACAAAGTTTGGTATTATTAAACAAATAATTAAATTCTATGAAATGAAAATTGTATACCTTTTTATGTATTTCATTTTATTAATTGTGCTTTTTAATTATATATTAATCATATCATAGTGGTGAAAATGAGATTTAATATATATATATATATATATAAAACTTTAAGTAAAATTTAACCATTGAAACATAAGAAACTGACCTATATATATATATATATACACACATATATCTCCTCCTTCCTCCCCTTAAATTAGTATCGCGATATATCAATATTAATTTGTTGATATATTGCGATATTAAATTTCTGATATCGTCCAGCCCTAATAGATAGATAGATAAATTTTTGAACTAGGAGTGGTTTGGGTTCTAGGAGTCATGATCAGTGTAGATCTGCAAAAAAATTTTCAGGAATTCCAACTTAGGGGAGAATGTAATAGGTAGTATTTCTTACGAAATCTACCTAAAATGGAAATATTTTTTTCAAATATCTAGTGTGGGCTCATGTACAAGTGAACAGCTTTCAATTAAAAAAATAATAATAATAAATAAATAAATAGATTGGTTCAGTAGAAAGCCCAGGGCAGATGACATAAAAAGGCTTGTGTTTAAAATATTAAAAATGCTAACTATTGCATTGGTTTTTTTTCTTATAAATTTGACTTTTTTTGTAATATTAAATAAGTTATTATTTCTAAATAAAAATATTTATTTATTCTAAACAGTTTCCATTTGATACACACAATATATTATATTAGCAGACCTGCCTGACATTGCCTTGTGCTAATACAGGGGAGGATGGGGTGCTTCTGGGTAAAATAAACAAAAAATAACCTAAAAATTATGTTGATCATTATAACTGGACCCTGCGCATCCCGTATCATAAATTGTTAATATTGTCATTAAAATAATGGGGCCCTATACACTTCACATCTATAAATCGTTAATATGATGATCATTATAATGGGATCTATAAATCGTTAATTTGGCGATCAGTACTTAAATTGTAAATCTTTACTTTCAAAAAATATTTTTTGAAAAGAGGAAGAAAGGTACTATATTTAGTATAAAGATTGAAATTCAATCACTAAAATGTGAAAAGTATAAAAACAATTTATAAAACATGTGATTTCAAAAGTGCAAATTAAAATTCATCATGAAAAATGTCTTGCACAAAATATATAATGAAAAATCAGGAACAGTTGTCTTATTCATCTAAACTTCCAAAATCGGGTCCAAACTGCCTGATGTAGATTTTATCCAAGTACGACCTTAATGCACATAGACCAATTGTGAGATTCCTTTGATCTCAACACACCATGCGGCTCAAAGAAGATGGGCTGTTAAGCATCAAGATTGAAGAAAAGCAATTTTCACCAAGTCAATCTGGGCACTGACGCATTTTATAATGGAGAAAAAGACACACTTGAAATAACTCAAGATTATTTTACCAGATCTTTACGTACAGGCAAGGTGTACTAATGATCTCGACTGGAATCAATATTGAAGGTCATATGAATTTGTATGTTACAATCTAAAAGGAATGGCAATTTGGCCAAAAGACAAGCACATGAGATAAATAGGCCTTATGATAGTTGTGGCTGCCTATGTTACAGCCATAAAAGATTCCATTATCTACTGTACAATAATGCAAGAAATCATACATCAATTTGTGAACATATACAGTGCAGTCCCTTGATTTAAGTCCAATCGAACATGTCGGGGAGACACTAGGACAAGACATTGTAGCCTAGACCAATGCCTCCATTGCCTTTCTCAGATTTGGAGATTGCACTTCTTGCTGAAAGAAGCAGAATTCTTAAAAGCCTCAGCAACAACCTTATAATGGAGTTTCCATTATATATGTTTTTCTTAATGGTTAACCCTCTTTTCGTGCTCTTTAATATGTATTTAATTTAATTTGTCAGTGCGTTCCATTTCCAGTATTTAAATCTATGTCTTTCTATTGTTAAAGATAACGCTTTTTATTTAACACTTTATTTCTCCTACACTTTATTTCTCGCAGATGTACTTTTGATGTATATAAAAATAAAAAGAAAGAAGAATATTCCTTTCCAAATCTGCACCTCTACATTTCACACTTCAAATGTAACCGTTAAATGTTATCTCTGAGATTTTATAATTAGGAATATCTAAAAACATGCAAATGTGTTCACTTCCTCTTTCTCTGTCAAAAAGACATAATTGTGCAAAATATTTCATGGGTGCGTCTTGTAAATATGTCTACAGTTATTTCATAAATTTTACATTGAGCAGATGTATTGACTAAATATGCTTTGGGATAATTTTTTCTTCCCATGAAACCTATCATTTTAACCCTATGGCACTGTCTTGGGGACACAATTTTTCATTTAAATCCTCTTTGGTTATTTTCTCAAATCTACGTGTCTCTGTATTTCTCTGCATATTTATCGCCAAGTCTGCAAAATGTACAAAGATATTTGGCGAAAACTGCAAGCCAAGGCATGTAACATCTGTCACAAATTTTATATAATTATTCCATCAGTCTGGATCTGTACTCCATCTGAAATGTAATTCTAAAGTATTGCTTTACCGGCTTACTCCCGATGGCTGATTTATGTCGATTTAGCTGTATTTGCCATTAAACATCTATATGCCACTTCAGGAGTTTTTCCTATAAGCCTCTTCTTTTTACCGAGTTTATTTGCAACCACAGTATTCGTAATGTATGCCTCTATGCAACCGATAAGTAAATATCTGAAAGCTAATTACGGCCTGTGATGAAAAACATCATCACAAACCTCTTTGCATCCATGAAAAAATATGTGCAATAATCTTATCTGTTCAAGCAGGACACATTACCAAACAACATAGTAAAAATTTCTCAACACCTTCAAACAATACAACTTTTGTCATTTTACAGGTAGCCAAATCTGTGCCTTGGAGAATCATGTTCTTGACTCATTTTAAAGCAATAAAATTTCCCTACAAGATTTCTTTGAATTTCTTTTTTTTTTTCCTGCATTAAAAACTTTAACGAATTCATGCTTCTTATTTTATGTCTTGCATGGTTTCTTCCAATTTTCTGCTTGCTTCCATAATTATTTTTTGTGCAGTACCATGTTGTTAAATAGAGAGTAACTTTATATCGCTAGTAAAATACGTTATAGATAAATTAGTGTTGGAAAACAGACATTAAATACAAGCAAGGCTTTATGCTCTACAGACTTGGTTCCTAGTCTGAGCAGTCCTTCTCAGTCAGTAAAGTAAAGCCTTTGCTTTGGCACTAGAATTCTGCATAGAGCCGGGTGGGTCTGGATTATAAACCTGACAGCTTAAATCATGACAAGCTAGAATCCCGACAGCCAAAATTCCGACAGAGTCGTAATCTCAACTGTCCAAAATCCCAACACATGAATATCTAAATTCAAACACTCTGTTTGGTTTATTAAATACCATTTTCGACTAAATATTACACAGATACTAGTAGACAGACAGCGGCACTGTCCATGCTAATCTAGGGAGAGAGGGGGTTCAGGATAAAATAAATAAAAAAGGGATAACCTGAAAAACATGGCAATCATTGTAAATGGACTATGTATTTTGTACCCATAAATTGTTAAAACAGTGATAAAAATAATGGGATCCTGTGTGACTCACGTCTCATAAATTATTAAAACAACAATCAGTATAATGGAACCCTGTGAACTTTGTATACATAAACTGTTAAGATGACAATCATTTTAACAGAGTCCTGTGCATCCGGAGCACATAAATCATTAATATGGCAATCCATATTTAAACAATAAATCTCTACTTCCAATAAATATTTTTTGTGAAGGAGGAAATGTACTATATTTTGTATAAAGATTGAAATTCAATCAGTAAAATGCAAAAAGCGTAAAAACAATTTATAAAACATGAAATTTAAAAAAAAAAAAAGACTAAACTAAAATTCATTTTGAAAAATGTCTTGCACAAAATATCTAATCAAAAATCGGCAACAGTTGTCTAATTCATTCATGTAATCTACAGTCACCTAATCTTCTATAATCAGGTCCATAGCCAAGGTTGGTGAAAAACATGAGCAATGTTGGCAACAATTCAGTTTCAAGATCATGAGAATGACAACAATGAAATTAGTTTTGTGCCAAACCATGCTCACTAAAATACAAAAATTGACTGTAATTTAAAAATATTTTTTCATATTGTATTTAAAAAAATAGATTGATTATCTTTCCTTTTGAGTTCAAGTGTCAAGGGTTTTGGGATGTCGGAAATTATTTTGTTGGTTTAAGGGTCAATGGAAAAAAAAATGGTTTTGGTTCGAGCTGACTTGAAACAGAATTTTTGGGTTCCAATAGGATTCAAGACAAGTGTCTAGCCATCAATCCATATGTGTGTCTAGCAGTTACCTTTCAGGACAGAAGAACCAAACGAATAGATATAGTAAGCCAACTGAGTCCACCCTCTCCCAAGATCCCTTTCTAGCACCACCCTTATATAAAACTAACACAAAATAATATTGCATGCAATAATATAGAAATTAAACAAATATATATTTGCATAAACAGTTACCTCCACTTCACATTTGAGTGGTATTACTTCAACATTTTGAAGTAAATGCAAAAAGCATTCGGTACAATAAGCATGTCCACAGCATTGTAGCCGATGCTTGTCTTCTGATACTTCATCATAGCAAACAGGACATATTTCACCTTTTAAATCAAAGCAATTATCCTCTAATTTCTGTTTAATGTTTTCAACAATAGACTCACACTGTAAAATGAAAAAGACAAGAATGTTATCAATAAACAAATGGAAAATTCTGAAAGCAAAATTTCTTTTATTAATCAACATACAGCCAATTGAGTTTAAAAAGCTTTTCTTTCAATACAGATCAACATATGAGTTAATTGGTAATAAATTTTAAAATACATTAGTATGAAATGAAAATTTTAAACATAGTTCATTCAGTTTTATTTTAAACTAGCTGACCCGCACAGCATTGCCCAGGCCTGTGATAATATCCTTAACTATATTTAAAATCAGTATTGAATGATTTTATTTTTTTAAACAAAAATCTTTCCAAAGAAAAGCTAATGTTGGGGTCCCACTGCCTTTGGCAATGCATACTTGCAAATTTAAATTATTTTATATTTTTTAAACAAAAATCCATCCAAACAAACCAAGATTTATGGGCCCCGCTACCTTCAACAGTGTACACCAGCAGTGATGCTGGGGATACATTATAGTGCATTATTTAAGCAAAAAATTGGAGGAGATGCATAAAAAAACTGTGGTGGGTCCTTCAAGATGTATACTTTTTTTCTCTTGAAAGAATGCAAAAGAGGCATATTTTGTTAAATATAATGAATATGTCTTATTTCTAAAAAGAAGACACTTTTGTAAAAAAGAACCCAGTTTTTGCAAAGTATCTGGAGCCCAGGATTTCAAAAACCTAGCGAGATAAATGCACAGGGCATGTTACACATGTTCTGGTTCATTTAATTTTATATTTTCAAACGAACCTAATGTTGTTGGTCCCACTAGGTTTGGCAGTGTACACCCTCGAATTTGTATGATTTTATATTTTTAAAAGAAAATTAGTGGGGTGTACCAAGTACTTGGTGTGTACTCAGTGCTCAGCCAATTTGCAGAGTACTCTGTATCTGGTCACATTCTGATTATGTATTTGGCCAATGCCAAAAAGTTGTAAAAACTTGCTTTCTTTTTGTTTTAAGCATTGTTAAAGACAAAAAGTTTCATAATTAAATTTGTAAAAACTGGTTGAAATACAAATATCATTGTAAAATATACATAATTCATAAAAACTATTAATGGGTACATAAAAATGTACCGACACAAAAGTTTAAAAAAATAATGTGGAATTAATATATAACAAAATTTTAATGATTAGACTAATACAAATGTCATTTTTCAAACAGTAAGTTAAGATTGGAGACTTTAGATAAAGAATATTTCATAGAAATATAAAATACAATAAATGCTACTAAAAAATAATGAAATTTAATGTATTTTAAATTACTGATGCAAAAATACCAAGCATTCTACACTTTCAGCAAATGAAGATTTTTTTATATCTTAGGTGTGTGTACATATATATCTTGATTCTGCAATGATCAACAACAAAGTTCTACAAATTTCATAAAAACATACATTTTGTTCACCAATATCATTTTAAAAAGGAATTTTAATGGTAAAATTTATAAATAATATACCAATATTTGATTTTTTTTTTTTTTTGTGTGAATTAAGAAAAAAAAATTATGATTTAAAATAACAATATTGTAAATGTTGTGAACATGAAAGATGGTAAGGAATTGTAACGCCAATACATATATATATATATTTTTTTTTTTTTTTTTTTTTTTTTTTTTTTGTACACTACAAATAATTTCTAAAATCAAAAGATGAGGTAAAATTATAAAATAGAAATATTTTATATTCAATAAACTTTAAATTTGTAATATAAAAATTATTCTAGCAAGCAATAATCATTTTAAAGATAAAATTGATATTAGAAACAGCACAATAATAGGATATATTGGTTGAAGAATATTATATTGATAATAGGTTGAAGAATCAGTAATTTTCTATGGATCAGTTGTACTTTTTGTGTATCATTCTTTTTTTCATAACTTTTCAAATGATGCTGATGAATTAAACATTGAAAAGTTTTGAATTCTATATAAAATATATTTAAAACAATGAGCTTCATTTATTAGGTGCGTTCGTAATTATATAAATACGTAGCACCTATTGTCGTCGTCTGATCCGTCCGTCTATCTGTCCGTCCGTCCGCATATAACAACGCAAAAACTACCCAACCGAATGGTTTGAAATTTTAGATGTATTATCTTTGCATAATTTTGTCGAGACATTTCAAATTTTATGATAATCGAATCAAAACTTTAGAAAATATCAATAAAAACTTTTATTAAAAAATTTGATTTTTTTTTTAAATCGGTGCTTTCTTATTATAGGAGTTTCCGAGGTTTAATCGTCAAGCGACCGAGATACTTATTTTATGACAGAAATGAATCTGCAGACGATATAAGTCATTTCACAGAATTAAAAATCATCAAGATCTGAATATTTATATAACTAGCTACAGTATGAACGCACCTCAGTTGTCACGTTTGACGTACAATTTCCAACTTGTTAAATTTAGAATTGAAATGAATTTTAAAAAGATATTTGCATGTGCAAAATAAGTTTTTTTAAGCAGTGCAGAGCTTTTGCATCTGTGTGTGTGTGTGTCTGTGTATGTATGCAATTGTATTTGCAACATTTTTCTTATCTTTTGGCCTTTATCTGTTACCTCTAAGCTCACTTTTATGTGTGCTCGAGTGTTTTTATTTTATATACTACTACTCGGCACTTGGTATTCGAATAAGAACTCAGTAACTTGGAAAAAATCCAAATATCTAAATCTGAAAGAGAAAACAAAATGGAAATTTTACTATGTCAGATCAAGTGTATTCGGAAAAGAAAATGAAAAAAGTGTTACAATTTTGGAATTATTTTGCATACTTCAGCCCCGAAAGATTCTGATGTAAAGGAAGAAAAATAAAGACAAAAGTTTCACTATTTCGGAAATAATTCGGATTTTGTAGATTCGAAAGAAAAAAAATTTTAATTTTACATTTTCCAAATTAATTTTATAATTTTGGCTTTATTTCAGGTCTGCAGGACCCAAAAATTGAAAGGAAAAAATAACGGAAATTTCACTATTTCATTATCATTTTGGGTACCATGGATTCAGGGAAAAATGGTAAAATGTGCCACCCCCACTGTTTACAAGTTACTTTAGATGTTATGTACAACTTAACTGTAACCATTATTGTCAATATTTTATTAGTTTTGTAGATTGGCAACCACCTTTTTGGATAGAAGTTTATCTCTGCCGTTTGGCAACCAGTGTGGTTGTTGATTTCTCTGTCGAGTAGCGTGGTTGATGTCTACCAACATGTAATAATGATTTTGTGTTTAATTTAAATATAATTTACTTAATCTGGACCATGCGGTGTATTTTATTACCTATTTAACTTTTAACACATTATCAGCACGAAGTTCTGATGAGCATATTTAATGTTTAAAAGCATGCTAAGCCACTGAACACTCGTTAGGCCTGACGATAGAAGTTGTCCTGAAGTAGATTGATCGCTAATGTTGAAGAAGTTCTGAAGTATTTTAGCGGTAAGGATTTTTAATACGGTTTTTTCGAGTGTGTACAATGGCTTACGAAGATTATAAAGTGCCAAAATTAAACGGCGAAAATTATCACGCATGGTCCATAGGTGCACGTGCTGCACTTGTACAGAAGAGATGTTGGGACGCCGTAGAACCCGGATATGGGATAGAAATGACAGAAAATGAGAGGAAAAGAAATGACGAAGCACTGACTCTCATGTTTTTAATCGTCGATGACACCTTTCTAGATGATATTGGTGATTGCAGTAGAGCCAGAGAAGCATGGAATTCGTTGAAGGAAATGCACACCAAATTCGGACTGCTACATGTGTTGCAATTAATGAAAGATTTTTTTAACACTTCAATGAACTCAGGAGAGACTGTGAAATCCTACCTTGGTAGATTAATGGACATTCATCGCAAGTTATCAAGTGGTGGATATGCATTTACAGATAGGGAAGTAGCCCTAGTTATGCTCATTGGATTACCAAAATCTTATGAATCTCTTATCATAAATCTAGAAAAAGATGAAGAAAATCTCACAACAGCAGTTGTCAAATCAAAGCTCTTGATTGAAGAGAAAAGAATTTCCAGAAATGAATACACTGACATAGAGAACCATGAAGAACAAGCACTACACATAAAAAGTTTTCATTCAACACAGAAGAAGCCGGCTCATGGAAAATACAAGAAGTGGCCACCTAAGAAACAAGATGAAGTTGAAAATAATCAAAGAAAAACCAAGTGTTACAGCTGTGGTGAGTGGTGCCACATATCCAGATACTGCGAAGAAGCTAAGCAAAAAGGTCAGAGTGCTGCAAAAACTGCTATAGATCTTAAAAATTGGGCATTATCAGTAAATCTGAAAAATGAAAACAAATCAAATTTATGGATTTTAGATAGTGGAGCCACGGAACATATGACATCCGATAAAGAAAAATATGCAAACTTCAAGGTTTACACATCGACTGTTGAAGTTGCAAATTCTGAAAGAATCGAAGTAACTGGAATTGGCGATATAAAATTTTTTATACGTGACGAAAATGAAGAGTCCAAAACTGTCACCCTTGGAAATGTTCTGTACGTTCCAAATCTCAGAGGAAACTTGCTTTCAGTTGGAAGGATAGAAGAACGAGGTTTTAAAGTAGAGTTTGCAAATGGAGAAGCCAGAGTAACAGCAAATAATGATGAAACTGTTTTCATAGCTAAGAGAAAGGGAAGGCTTTATGTCGTCAAAGAAAGACAGCCAACTGCCTATGTTGCAAGAACTGCTAGTGAAGAACTATGGCACCGGCGTTTGGGACACCCCAATTATAATGCTTTGAAAGGGTTAAAGATAGATTTAAATTGCAGTGAAGAAGAACCTAACCCAAAGCAAGAAGAACTTTGCTCTGTGTGTATACAAGGAAAGATGAAGAGACTGAAATTTCGCAAAACTGACCACACAAGATCTCAAGACATACTGGAGATAATACACTCTGATGTAGCTGGTAGAATCACTCCATCATCATTGGGCGGTTCAAATTATTTTGTGACATCCACATATGATTACTCGCACTATACATGTGTATACCCAATGAAGACAAAAGACAAAGTCCTAGAAAAATTTGATGAATATAGGCGCATGGCAGAAAAGTTCCATGGCAAGAAAATAAAAGTTCTAAGAAGTGATAATGGGGGCGAATACAAGAGTGAAAGATTTGATAATTATCTTACTAAATTTGGAATAAGAAGACAGCTCTCAGTACCAGAATCCCCACAGCAAAATGAACTTGCTGAAAGATTAAATCAGACGCTAATTAACATCACTAGGTGTCTTCTAATAGAATCTGGAGCTGATCTGAATTTTTAGGCTGCAGCTGTATACACAGCATCTTACATTCTCAACAAGCGACCATCCATGGCAATTAATGGAAGTACTCCAGAAAAATTATGGTCAAGTAAGGAACCAAATTTAAAACACCTAAAAGTATTAGAGCCTGGAGCCATGTACGCTCCTATCAGAAACGAAGCAAATTTGATCCTAAAGCCAAAGAATGTGTATTTGTCGGATATCCTGATGGAATTAAAAGCTACAAAATATGGGATCCAAAGAGCAGAAAATTTTTTATTAGTCGTGATGTAATATTTGAAGAAAATATTTTCCCTTTCAAGACCAAACTTTCTGACACCATCATTAGTAATGAAAATTTTGTTAAACTCCACATTGAAAATGAAGAAATATCAGAAGATTGTACACTTCAACCAGAAACCCAAGAATTGTGTGAATTGCATGTAAACTCAAAACAAATTTTTGATACAAACAACTTAAATGAATCATCAGTTGAGAATCACCACGTAGAATATTTAGATGCACAAGAAAGATGTTTGAATGATTGCAATGAAGAATCTGAAATTCAAAGTACAGAGGAAAATGAAATGGAAGATGAAGAAACTGACTCCAGCAATGGGTCTACAACTGAAGAGCCTAGTATATCTTCTTGTGATCAACAAGTTAGAAGAATGACCAGAGCGACAAAACCTCCAAAACATTTAGATAATTACATCCTGTACAATGCAAAGGAAATAAAAACACAAGATAAAGTTCCAATGACAGTCACAGAAGCTCTGTCATCAGATGAAGCAAAAATGTGGCAAGAAGCAATGAAATCTGAGATTGAAAATCTTCAAAAAGCTCAAACATGGGAACTCACTACCAAACCACCTGGTGTGAAGGTAATATCTTCCAGATGGCTGTTCCGCAAGAAGAAGGATGAGACCGGAAAACAAGTAAAGTTTAAGGCCAGATTAGTGGCAAAGGACTACCTACAAGTATCTGGTGTAGATTTTCAAGATATCTTTTCGCCCGTCATAAAACTTAAATCCATACGAGTATTGATTGCCATAGCCACAGAGAAACAACTTGAGATCCACCAAATGGATATTACAACAGCATACCTCAATGGAGTCCTAGAAGAGGATGTATACATGGCCCAACCAGAAGGTTGCATCAAAAGGGAAAAGAACACCTTATCTGCCACCTGAAAAAAAAGCCTCTATGGTCTTCGACAATCAGGACGTGCTTGGAATACTTGTCTGAATGATTTCCTAATTAAGTATGGACTGAAAAGATCAAATGTAGACCCTTGCATCTATTTTTGCCACCTGAAAAACCTCATAGTTGGAGTGTATGTGGATGATCTCCTGATCATTGGAGACATAGAAGAGATAAACAGATTCAAAGAAAGTATCAAGAAAAGGTTCACTGCCAAAGATCTAGGGCCAGCAAGCCAAATCTTGTCAATGCAGATTCAGAAAGAAGCTGATGGATCCTACACTTTGGACCAAACTGCCTATGCGACTGAAATCTTGGAAACTTTTAAGATGACTGAAGCAAAATATGCAGCCACACCACAAGATCCCAATATGAAATACCATAAAATAGACGATGAACAGTAGCAGAAAATCAAAGAAAGAAGCAAAGAAATACCATACCGACAAGCTATTGGAAGCCTGTTATACCTGACTTGTGGTACTCGTCCAGATATGGCCTACTCTTCAACTCACATGAGCCAGTTCAATGAAAAACATACCGAAGAACACTGGAGAGGTGTGAAGCATATCCTAAGATATCTGAAAGGAACCTGACACAGAAAGTTAAAGTTCCAGAGAACAGGTTGACCACTGCAAGTTTATGCGGATGCTGACTGGGGAGGTGATAGAACTGACCGCAAATCTTACAGTGGGTACATAATGCTACTTGCAGATGCTCCAATCTCCTGGTCGAGTAAGAAGCAGTCAACAACAGCTTTGTCCTCAACCGAAGCAGAATATGTAGCAATGTGTCACACTGCTAAGGAAATTCTTTGGATTAACAGTCTGCTCAAAGAAATATGTGTTGAACTGACATTTTCACCTCAGAAAGTGTTTGTCGACAACCAGGGAGCTATCTTTATAGCTAAAAATCATGTGACTTCTGAAAGGTGCAAACACATAGATATTAAATATTTCTTTTTAAGAGATCTGGTGAAAGATCAAATTATTGTGTTCGAGCATGTGCCATTTGGTGAAAATCTTGCAGACATACTGACAAAACAAGTGTCAAAAAGGATTTTAAGTGATACGAACTATGGAAAGACTTATCTCGACAAATTAAATTTTACTTGATGTTGTTCAGTGGTGTGAAGGGCAGGGTTGTAAAAAAACCAGGTTTTTTTCAAAAAAACCCAAAAACCGGGTTTTTTTGGTTTAAACCTGGTTTTTTTGGTTTAAACCAAGTTTTTTTGGTTTAAATGATTTTATATTTTAGAAAAACGAAGAATATTAATATTTTCAAATATTTGAAGTCAAGCATTAAACAAAAATTATTTTAAGTTATTTTGTTGAAATTATATAATACAATTTTTACTATTTTAATTTAACCATTATAATATTTTTTTTATTATTATAATATTTTAATATACAATAAACAATAAAAAGTGTATCACTTATATATGTATATATATAAATCAATCACTACTACTAACACACTAGTCTTTAATCTACATTTTCTTTTAAAGAAAATTAAACTAAGAAATTTTAACTGACACAAATAACAACTATTTGATAAATATTTGCAAATTGAAGGTAAAGAATCACAAACTAATAAATATATCTAAACATTTTATTGAAGAAAGAAGAAAAAACTTGATATTTCTTGAATAGATATCTTACAGCAGTATTTAATAATAGGAATGAATAATAAATTTTACCCTCAATCATTGTTCATTTGTTTCATTACGAACACTAATTTTGATGCCTTCTCTATGCCTAATATGTTTCGCAATTTTGAATGAACTACACCAAATGTCGAAAAAAATCCTTTCAACACAGGCAGTCGATGCTTTGGCTGTAGTTAGCATGTTCACAAATTCCAAATCATTCTCCGTAATCAAAGATTTACCTGAAACATTATAAAAACTATTCCACCATTCAAAGTCAGACATTGTATCAACAACTTTGGGGTAAAAAAAAAAAAACATTATCATGATTATGAAACGGTTCCAACTTCTCCAAAAATTTTAATGTAAGTGCTAAGAAATCAGAGCCACATTTTTGTTTGATAAATTCAAGACCCTTGTTTTTCTCTTCTTTTGTGACATCAATTCCTAGGTTAGAAATTAATACCAATGGGCTTAAAATAAATGCAACAAAATGTGCATCTACTAATGATTGTTCATATCTCTGTTTATACGCTGATGATATGGCCTTTTTATTGTTTGATGTTGATGCTTCTTTTAGCTTCAATTCTAGCTTTTTCCATGCTAATACACATTCAGCGAGAGAACAGCTATTCCTCTGTACAAAATCAATAGTTTCAGCAATTGGTTTCAAAATTGCAATCATGTCTTCGACATTTCTTTTTAAACCGATATTTAAGATTTTACTGGAGATGTCACTATCAATCTCAGATCTCTGATCCTCACAAACTTTTGTAAAAATTGACCAATTTTTAACATAAGATTCAAGTGAATCACAATAAGAATTCCATCGTACCTCTAGAGGAAGTACCAATGCACTTCCACTTTCTGCATGATACCATGCTTTCGGGAGATGATGGTTGCAAAAATATTTGAAAATACTTGTAGCATGTTTTGTTACATCACTTTTTACCAAATCTTTGGCTAACAGATTTAAAATGTGGGCACTGCACTCATATGTAAGTCCCGAAAAACCAAGCTCTTCATGCAGAATGTTTCTGGCAGAAACCATATTTGCAGTATTGTCTGTGACAAAACTTGATATTTTACATTTGAACTTTTCTTCTGCCGCCTTCACTGAACTCAAGACCAAATTTGCTAAATAATTTCCAGTATGTGATGAAAAATAAATGTTTTTTTAAAAAACCATTTGGTTTTTTTAAAAAAACCATTTGGTTTAAACCAAGGTTTAAACCATGGTTTAAACCAGCGTGGTTTAAACCTAAACAACCCTGATGAAGGGACTAACTTTTATTATTGTGATAAACTTATAGGACATTAGAAGTATAAGTGGTTTGATTTATTTTATCAAGAAGTGTATTAATTTTTATTTATGTGTATACGTATAACCTTTTGTGTAAATTTTGTTTGAAGATAACCAATAATTTATAATAGTGTAGCTGGCAAAGGGGCGTGTTAAAATGTGCCACCCCCACTGTTTACAAGTTACTTTAGATGTTATGTACAACTTAACTGTAACCCTTATTGTCAATATTTTATTAGTTTTGTAGATTGGCAACCATCTTTTTGGATAGAAGTTTATCTCTGCCGTTTGGCAACCAGTGTGGTTGTTGATTTCTCTGTCGAGTAGCGTGGTTGATGTCTGCCAACATGTAATAATGATTTTGTGTTTAATTTAAATATAATTTACTTAATCTGGACCATGCAGTGTATTTTATTACCTATTTAACTTTTAACAAAAAGAATAACAATTTCACATTATTTTCGGTCTTGTGCACATGGGAAAAAAAAGGGGGGAGTAGAAAATTTACAATTTCGGTGTTACTCCTGTTCCCAGACACCTGAAGATTCTGACCGAAAACAAGAAAAAAAGGTTTCTATTATTATGATAATTCAGGTTCTGTGGATCTCAAATATAGAAGAAATTTACAATGTTCGCATTACCTCATGTTCTGCAAACCCCAAACAATCAAGAGAAAGGACTATATACTAAATGTAAAATATCTACTAGTTTTCAATTAAAAACAGTTTTCGGCAGTATATTGGGTATCTTTATCCTAGGTTGCCTGGTATATAGTAAAAAATAAAATAAATAAATCAGTTCATAAATTTAAAATTACATATAATTGGTTTAATTTCACTTCAAACAGTTAAAAAAAGGCTGGATTCGAAGTTGGGGTGTTTTTAAGCGATTCTTTTGCCCAAAAATAGGCCTGATTCCGACTCCAGAGCCCTCAACATCTATAGAAATATTTTAAAAATCGGTTTCAACTATATTCTTTAGTTGATTTCAATTCAATATTGTGGAATATTCCCTACCCTAAATTCATTAAGCATTATATTGGCTAAATGATTTATGATTTACAATCATAAATAATTTATATATAATAAATTTATATATGTGTAATAAAAAAACAGCAAATGAATTTACCAACAATTTTTCTTTTATTCGATTATATAAAATTAATGAAAAGAATATACATTAAAGCAATATTTATCAGTACAGAGATAAAACAAAAATAATTCTGAAAGCTTTACATTACCTCAGCATACATTTTTAACAAGAGTTAAAAATTGTTTTTTAAAAGCAATAAAAATTGACAGGTTTTTCATAAAGTGTGAAGTATGCACTAAATTTTTTTCTAATTCTTTATGATTTGAAATGAAATTATAATTATATTTTGGAAAGTTAAAATAAATTTAGAGAATTCCTATAAACACTCATTTTTAATTTTCAAGACATTTTATTTCATATAAAATGACTTTCAAATAACCTTAGAAATTTTTATTGAATCTGATATGATATAAAGAATAATAATGTTTAGTTTTTATTTCAATTTCAACACTAAAAAGGGATTTTGATTTATAGTAAAACTCAATGTGCAACCAACTGAAAAGAAACTGAATACTAACCTTAGCTATTGATGATGAAGACGCTTGAATAATTAATATTTGCTTGTATTTATTAATTTGTATATCAGCTGCTTCACAATCTTCTTTCAGTTTCTGGAGGTCATATCCATATTCCTTTAATAATGTCTTAAGTACTCCACCTCTGCCAGAACTAGTCTTCAAATTTAACTCCCTGTAATCATTTTTCTCCAAACTGCACAGATATGCATTAATGCGCATTTTTATGATATTACAAGAAGTTTCTTTACCAAATATTGAAAGAATTTTTGAGTGGTCATTTTGCAGAATAAAACAATCCTCAAATTCTGATGAAAGTTTATTAATCCATTCTTTGCCGGATGCAGAAAATAATTTTGCTTTATTAGAATTATCAATAAATTTTATATCATCTCCACTCAAAATCTTTTTAATACATCTTCTGGCGTCAGTTATATCCCGAATATTATTACTTTCAATTTTTACTTGAACTATATCAGGTCCTTTAGGAACAGCATTAATATTTAGTGAGTTACCAGCAATTTGGTCTTTTTTGAAAAACTGTAGAGCTTCTTCAATTTCTTCTTTCACCACAGAAAATATTTGTGATTTGCAACATAAATATGTTTGCAATTGAGGTTTTAATATAAAGCCACCAAGAAAACTACTTATGGTTTTGCGATTTCTTAAAACATTAACAGCAGTTTCCCCATCAAGAGAATTTTTGAAATACACAGTGGCATTCCAACAAAAATCTTTAGAAACAGGTTTCTTTAAAAAAACTGTTACATTCTCTTTGAATGTAAATTCAGTAAACAATTCAATAAGTTTCTGTTTTATGAGGTCCATTTCTCCTGGTGTTGACTCATAAGGTTTTTTCCTTACTACTATACATTTAGTCATTTTTACATAATCTGGTAACACCTCAGAAATCATAGTCTCTAATTTTTTCCTTTCAGTATGAGGGGGCAATCCTGTAATGCGTATATCTCCAGACTTTTTACTTATTGTCACCTGTGCACCAGAACCATCATATAAAAGTGAGGATAACAAAACTGAATTTACTTTGGGTTCAACGGTAACAAATGCCACTCCGGTACATGGTCGCCTCAGAAAACTCATAAAGACTTTATATAAATAATCCCTTTCATTTATAGGAGAATATTTATGAATTTGTTGCAAAGAGAATTCAGCTTCATTATTGTAAGTACCTAATGCAATTTTAGCTGAAGATGGAGTTTGAAATGTTACTCTATAATAATTTTTCCATTCACGGATTTCAGTTATTGGTCCACAAATTGATAATTTTTCTATAACAGGATCAATGCTTTCTTGATTTTTCAAAATAACTTTCAAGTCCCTGAATTCCCCAGGCAATACAACATCTGCAATAATTCCTCCAGCAGAAAGTATCCCAGTGAGTGCCTCATTATCAAGGAGAGATACTTCTTTTTTCTCATTTAACAAATGTTGTTGAGCATCTTTCAATATAGGTGAAATAAAAGAATCTATCTTGGCAATATCCAAATCAAAGCCAAATATTTTAATGCACCCTTTTGGTACATCAATATCAACTTCAATCAAATCAGAATTTGTAAGTTCTTTTATTCTTCTCTGAAGTTCTTTTCGTTTAATACTTTTCTTGCCAATGAAAGACGAAAAAATTATTCTTTCACCAACAGGACTAATACAATGTTCCATACCACGTAATTTTTCCAAAGCATCCAAATTTATTTTAAAACTGTATTTATGAATAGCATCCAAAATCATATTTTTAGTAACTGGGCTAACATTGATGATATATGTTTGTGTTGTTTTGAGTATAGTATCATAAACTACAAAATCAGGTGTTGATTGCCCAAATGCAGAAAGAGATGATGATGGATGGATCAACAATTGATCTGACACATTTAAACACTTATACCCACATCTAGAATGACCTGAAAAAATTGATAAATTTTGAGAAAAACTAAAAAATATCAATCTTTGCAAAGTATCATAAGTTGATTCACAGTTAAATTTCAGCTTAAGTTTGAAATTCAATTCTTTTTGAAGAATTAAAACTATTTCATTTATTAATTCATGTACAATACGCATTGATTTAGCATTAACACAGTTAATGACACACCACTGTGACTTTGAATTTTTAGGCACTTCAGACCATTCTTTATAAACTGTTAAATAGGATATAAAATCACTTTCAGATTCACAAAAGCGTCTTTTTCTTGTATCAGCCTCTTCTTTATTCTCAGAATTACGAAAGAATATTGCATGAGACATTGTAACTAAAGCTGCAGTAACCAAGGTATCATACCCAATATCATTTTCAAATCCTTGGAAAACTAAATGACTTAAACGAGGTTCTAAAGGTAATGCAGCCATATTCTGGCCAAGCTCAGTCAAAGCAAGATTTTCATCAACTGCATGTAAAAGTAAAAGCTGGTGCATTGCTGCAAATAAAAGCTCTTTTGGGGGAGATTGTATAAAATCAAACTGAAGAGGATTATTCACACCTAGTTTTAGTAACTTTAACAGAGCTTGTCCTAAATTAATTCGCAAAATTTCTGGACAAGTATTACTTGCCATGTTATTATAATTCCTCTTGCTATATAGACGGTAACATTTTCCAACTTGTGTTCGTCCAGCTCGACCCCTACGCTGTTCAGCCGAACTTTTGCTGACAAAACCAACTGATAAAACATTCATATTTCGAATAGAATCATACTGTGATTCTTTTACAAACCCACAGTCAATGACATACTTTATACCAGGTATTGTAATAGAAGTTTCAGCACAGTTAGTAGCAAAAATTACTTTTCTAATGCCTTTCGAATTTTTTTCAAATACTTTCTGCTGATCTTCTGAATTCATTTTTCCATGAAGACAATACATTTTCACTTTTTTTTCATTATTACTGCCAATTAATCTTTTGCCAAAGCTTTCAACTGCTTTTTCAGTTTCAAACGGAGTTGTTAGGAATGACAAGACATCACCAGGTTCTTCAGCTAAAATATCAAAAGCTTTATCAATTGTCTTAATGAAATAATCTCCATCAGGTGTTACATCAGAGTTCAGCCAAACATCCTCAACTGGAAAAATTCTGCCAGGTATGCATAAAACTGCATCATCAGTTAAATCGAAATAATCCCGAAAAATTGATGTATCAATTGTTGCAGAAGTTATGATAACATTTAAGTGAGGGTACTTGGGAAGATACTGTTTGATCATGCCAAGTAAAATGTCAGTGTAAATGGTTCTTTCATGGGCTTCATCTACTATTAAACAAGATACACCATCTAAATTCTCACTGATCAAAATTTTAAGCATGGTGTAATCAGTAACATATACAATTCTAGTATCTGCTGATGTTTTATTAACCATACCAACCTGATATCCTACTATACCACCTACACTACTACCTATTTGTGAGCTAACATGCCTTGCAAGAGAAATTGCAGCAATTTTCCTTGGCTGGGTACATATTATTTTACCACTTTGGAAACTTTTTCTGTCTCTCCAGACATATTGTGTTAATTGTGTACTTTTACCAGATCCTGTTTCAGCACGAATTACGATTACTTGATGTTTTCTTAATTTTCTTAAAATTTCATCCTTTTTAGCATAAATTGGAAGAGCTGATGAAATACAATTACACTCATGTGTAAAGTCAGCTAGCAATTCTGTTAACTTTGTATCAACATCTTTTGAATCACAATTTAAAAGTTTTATAGCATTTATAATGATGTTTGAGAAGTTTATAAATGTTTCCATCTGCTCTTTACATTCTTTCAGCTTTTCGGTGACAACCTCAGCAGTACCACTGATTGCAGAAGAACCTTGGCACTTGAGTTCATTCATATTGTTTTCATGTTGCTTTAAAATTTTTTGCTTTTTCTTTTCAATAATTTGCAACTGATCATAAATTTTTTTCTTCATTTGCTCTTTAACATCACACATATCATTGAAGCTTAATTTACTTAAGTTTTCATCATGTTTTATAAGCTTAAGAAACTTAGGTGCAAGTGGATTATTCATTTGATTTTTCTGAAGAATCTTCTTAGCCTTTTGGGCTTTTTTAACACTTTCAAAACTGATCAGAAAACATCCCTCAAATGTTTTATCCCATGTAATAGAAAACTCCTTTGTCTTCCATAAATTTTCAAATGTATTCTTCCAGTACTCTTCATTACCTATAAACTGGCTTACATAAACACATAAAGTAACACTTTTCTCAACATTACTTTCTTTAGCTACCTCTGATTCTGCTATTAAGCCCATGGGAGAATCTATTTTCTCAACACTTTCATGAAAAGATTTATTTTTCTTTTCTTTTTTCTCTTTCTTAGGAAGAAAATTTTTAGCTCCAATCATTTCTTTCTCATAACTGATAGCAAGTTTATTTCCTTTTAAATAAAAACCTTCAAGAGACTCCATTGCTTTCATGCAAACACTGTGATCTTTAAAAATTACTTTAAGTGTAGATATATTTTCATATTTTATTCTACAATTGAAACTCTTTAATTTTTCTACCAGGCAGCTTTTTATTTGCTGAAATTTCATTAGTGGTAAATTTGTCACAATCAAAATATGTTGTATATCATTTTCAGAATCTCTGTCTGGAAGTTGATCCAGTATACCATCGAAATATACAAAATGGTCTGCTGCAGTAGTCAGGGAGCTTCTAGTATTACTTCTACAGATTAGATTAACAAATATATGATGTTGGTAACGCATATCATTTAAAATTTGACTGAAATCTGAATCACTCGATATCAATACAATAGCAGAGTTGCTTTTCCTATACTGATTTTGAAATCTTTGCAAGAGTGCCATAATTTTTTTATCAGCAGCATTTTTATTCAGAGAACTTATATGAACAAGTGTTACCGATGCTTCATCTAGTTCTCTCACAAGAGAATTAGTTAATATTGATACATCACAAGCAGCAGTGAAGGCAACTTCAGAACGGCCTTCATAAAACATGCGACGAACGTAACTAACAAAATCAACAGCTGATTTGTTAGAGGGTAAAGAACAATTTTCGATGTCCCAAAATACAGCAACAAAAGCTTCTTCTACAGTAATAGTTGGATTAAAAAGATTCATCTTCGATTCAGTATCCAAAGTACTAGCCTCAGAAAATTCACTAGTCAAATCACTTTCATCACTTGATTCGCTTGAATCATATTCCAAATCGGATAAAGTCGAAACATTAGTATTATCATCAGTGAGTTGAATCATATCTAAAAGAGCTGTTGAATGTGAAACATTTTCCACTGGCTGGGATGCAGGAATGGAATTACCATCTGAAAAATCAATTAAATCAGCAACAAAATCAGTTGAATTTTGAGAAAGAGAGTACATATCAGCATCATCATCAGAAAAATGTATTAAATCAAAGGTTTTTTCTGGCTCAACACAAGTTTGAAATGTTAATAATGGTAAAACATTTGCAGCTTTAGATTCTTTAGCTTTTATAGATACCTCATACTTTTTTCTACTTCGTTTCCTTGGTTTGCCAGAAGGCTTTTCACTAACCATACCTTGCTTTGATTTATCATTTCTAGAATTAGATATTTTCTTTCTGTATTTTATAACTGGAGTTGAATTTTTGAAAGAATTCTCTTTAGAATTATAGTTTTCAGAAGATGTGTTAGATTTGAAAGACTCTAATTTTACATTTGAGCGCTGCTGTCCAATCATACAATTATTCTTATAATATAAAACATTGTCATGGTTTCTTTCTCTCTTCTCTTGTGGTTGTGTTTGTTTGAAATGTGTTTCTTTCGTATTTCTAGGAGTGTCAGCAAATTGGTTTTGTTTATTAGAAAAATTCTTATTCTCTGATTTGAAGGAAGAATTGTGGGTTGATTCTTTATAAATTTTGGGTTTTGCTCCAGGTTGCTGCTTTAAATTATTCTGAGGTTGGTGAAATTTTGGCTTATGTTGTGCTCCAGGTTGCTGCTTTAAATTATTCTGAGGTTGGTGAAATTTTGGCTTATGTTGTGATTGCACAGAGGCTTGCATAGCATTATCAGGGTTACATTGTGCTGACATAGACATAAATAAAGGTGATACAATTTCAGGAAAATTAGGGTTACTTTTATGACCTAACTTTACATTGTCTGGTAAAACAGGGGGATTTCCAACATGCTGAGTATTTTTATTATATGATTGAACATTTGTAGAATTTTTCCATTTACTGGATTTTTTGTTGTCATCCTTGTTAGAATTTGCTTCAGATTTTGAACTAGCTGTATAATGAAACAAGGGCTTTTCAGAGGCTGAAGTGATAAGGGAAGGAGAACTTTTATAATTCTTTTGTTTATATGTCTCTTTCTGAGATTTTTTCTTTGCTTCTGTATTTTTTTCTCCAGAAGAGCTTTGTTTTCCATGTGTGTCGAAATTCTGTTTTCTTGAAGCCATATCTAAAAAAAAAAAAAAAAAAATAAGAACAAATAAATAAAAATTAGTAGTTTTTTTTTTTTTTTTTTTTTTTTCAGTTACCAAGACATTATTTAGACCAAGTGCAAATATTGGCATTGCTAATTAACATTTAATTTTTTTATACAGTTTTTGAATCCTATAAGTTATATATTTAGAAAAACTTTCTCCTTGCTTTATAACTGTAATCTTTTTAACCCCAGGACACACTTAAATCCATTGTAAAACTTCAACAACACACTAAGTTATGATGCTGAAAAGCCAACATAAATCTAAATATTTTAAAAGTTTGTTCAATAAGATTTATTTTTACAGTATACCATATTAGTTCAAATATTTTTACTGCAATTTAATTGCAATGCATGTTCTTCAGGAGAAATAATTTTTCTTTTAATTATTATATGTAAAGATACACCACTATTTTCATGATTTTCCGGACAACTTTTATAAAGATTACACAAGTACTGAAAATAAGCTTGTAAAATAAATGCAACATTATGAGACTAAATCTAATTACAATGTAAAATTATATAATAGTACATAATAAATATATTAGCAATACTTTGGTTAATTCAATAAAATTTGGATGAAACTTGACTGAAAAGTTTTGTGGCACACCCGTGGTTCTCTCGCTTTGCTGTGGACTAATGTGTCATGACACATTTGAGGTCTCTTCATGGCACACTGGTTGAGAACTACTGCTCTAACATATAAAGCAATAAAAATCTCAATTTTGTATGACTAAAAATTACTGAGTTATGATACACTGAATTGTAGGAATTTTCAGTGCTTCATGACATTAAAAATGTACACACTTTCTTTTGTAAGTGCATTCGTAATTATATAAATACGTAGAACCTATAGTCGTCATCTGGTCCATCCGTCTCTTTACATAGTACAGCACAAAAACTACCGAACCGAATGGTCTGAAATTGAATATATATAATCGTTGCAGAAATTTGTCGAGTCATTTCAAATTATAAGAAAATTGAATCAAAACTTAAAGAGATAAAAACAAAAGATTTCTTCATTCTATTAAATCCTATAACACATAATTAATTCAATGATATCTCATGATAGGAAATGATTCTAGGTTGCCATAGTGATTATGTCATATTCAAGATAGAGTCATTATTTCTGTATTACTGAATTTAAAAACCGAATTTGTATGCTAAAATTGTTTAATTATAGCAATCATATAATCTACTGACAGTTTTTTTGGATGGATGTTTCCGGATAAATAGATATTAAATGGAAAAAGAGTCTAAATATGGATTTCAAGTTCTGAAATTTTCAAAGCTAGGCTTACGTTTCCCATTGGAATTTTCAGTAAATGTCAACAAAAGATAAAATGTTGCCAACTTAAAATGTATTTATTTTATTACAGAAATTAATCATATAATAACAGACGTAATTCATTTCACTGAAACTAGTTATAGTACGAATACGAATGCACCTCATTTGTCACATTTGACATACAATTTCGAACTTGTTTGTTTTTTAATGTCAGAAGACACTTAAATTAGTGCCAGAAAATGCAAAAATTTAAATTTCATAACTTAAAACAAATTATTGCTACAATGTAAACGACTTAGGAAGAACATATGAAGCATTTTCGCTATTGAAACTATGCTTATAAAGCATAAAGCTAATGGTTTAGAAATTAGCTATTAAACAGTGATATAATAGGGATGTATTTCTGTATATTAAAATATCAGTAATCTGTATATGGCAATCTATACAATATTCCTGGTAATAATATGAAATATCAAAGATTCTTTTATTAGACATCTAATATTAGAATCGAATCTATAGTCTTTCTTTTTCCCTATTCAACATTGCTAAAACTTACAATATTTATAGTGATACAATATGAAAGTTAACATAATATATTTTAGTACCATGATAACTCTTAATGGTCTTTTTACTTTTAATATTGCAGTGGTGTGATTTTTTATCCTTAGCTTTAAACTGTAAAAATAGCATAATATTAGATAGAAAATAAATCTGCAATGTATTACAAATAAATCAGTAAAATAAAACAACTATGAATATACTTTAGTTCATCTAAAGTTCAATTCTGGATATCATTTTTTTAGGATAAATTTATAAAAAGAAAAAAAAAAAAAAAGCTGAATTACAGAAAAAAAATTAGGAATCTTTCAAATGTAAAATTACTTCATTTTTTATAGTATTTTAGTAAAAATTGCATAAGATATTTTGTGTTAACATCTATATATTGTACAAAATGAATGAAACAAAAAATGGATAGTAAACATAACTTTTTTGTTCATAATTAATGAAAGATTTACAGGTAGAAAAATTTTAATGTGACATGTGCTTCTTTCCCCTTGCATATTTCTTGAATGTTTGGTAGTTTTCTGTGGTACAGTCATAAATTATTTTCAATATTTAATGTACCATAAAATTCTGAAAATAAGCACCCCCCCCCCCATCCTTTTTGACAACATTAAGATTAAGTATTGACAAAAGTGGGGAGGGGCCTTATAAACACAATTTTCTTGAAAATTTCCTCAATACTAAATCTTAACATTAATGTCTATTAAGGCTGTTCTCAAATCCAAACAAGCTACTTTATGACATATTTTTAATTAATTTTTGTTCGGAAACATAGGAAATTAGCTAGTGTTCTTATTCAGAAACTTTGTAATTGAAAACCCTTTTCCATTTTTTGGTAAAGGCAGAAGATCTTTCAGAAAATACTGTCAAGTCATTCCATCATTTATACCAGTCCATTCCGTGAATCTACATAACACATACTGCCATTCTTAAAAGCAAAAATCGTACACAAAATGCCATTGGTTCACAGGTGATGAAGCCCAAGCTTATAAGTGACCACCATGAACAGTGACTAACAGTGATTTGGCAATCACAGTGCTACATCGTGAACGAATCACATTTACCAGAATGCCAGCATGAATTGGCACTTCTATGTACTTCAGTGTAATCAAAAATTTCATTGTCAAGGGGTAGGTGAAAACGCATTCCAACTTCCAACCAAAGGTTTTTGGTAGGGTGGCTTACAGACATAATTTTTTCAAAAAGCGAAATTTGTTGAAAATTGGAGAGGGGGGCTTACATTTGGGTGGAGGGTTATTTTTGAAATTTTACATTATTTTTATATTTTGTTTTAAAACAGTCACCAATGAAAACCTTTTTTTAAACTGACTCATTTTAGGCATGTCTCATCAAATGTTGGTTTGTCGACATAGATTCGTCACTAACTCCTAGAACCTCTTCATGCATCCTACTTTGAGTAACATTGCTTTAATTCATTCCTTAATTTGCTGTAGTAGAAAGCAGTGGTGTAATCGAGGGGACGGCGTCCCCTCACTTTATTTTATCACGAGCGTCCCCTTACTTTCTAATTTTAAGGGGGATGCTAGAGACACTAAAGGATGCAATTTTTCCGAACTTATTAATTTTTTAAAAGGATGAGCTCATCAATAAATTAAACAATTTTAAGAAATAAGGCGTTGATTTTTAATGCTTTTCAACAAAGTTGAAAACTGTTTACGGTGTCAGATTGCCTTTTTGTCTATATCTGTTTGCAATCTAACATCAGTAAGTTTGCTTGAATTGCGACAAAGATTTAAGTTTGAGGTTCAATCTTGTATTATCACTATTGTCAATTTTGTATATAGTATCAGTATTTCACTTATGAGAGACAAAAGAGTTCTTTCATATGGTTTGTGAGCGGAAATAGTTTGAAATACACATTAATGAAGTTATTACTTTAAATATAACGCAAATGAGATATGGTATCGAAATTTGCTACATATGTTCTCTATTGAAAATAGCATTTACCGTCCGTTTACAGGGATATTAAGAAATATTTCGAAACATTTTAATTTAAATATTTTAATTTTGATTTTATTTTTTTTTATTTTAATTTATTTTTTTAAATTAAATTTTCAATTACTTTTCTCTGCGATTCAAAATGAAAAGCAGATTAAAAATCAAGTTTGTCCTATGGGTGATACAGACCCTAATGTTTGAAAATATGAGCATCCCCCACTTTTTTTCCCAGGACTACAACTCTGGTAGAAAGTATTCTTTCAACCACAGTTGGCGAAGATCTTGCTATGCTTAACATTTGATTGATATCCAGTTATTTTCTCCTATGTATTCTTATAGGAGATCTACAGGACTTGAAATGCAGTTTTTTCTAAGAGAAGAATGTCCCAACTAACATTTGTAAATGGTGGGAAATAAAACTGTTTGGCAAGGCGAGAAAATTATCTTTAAACCTGTGTTTATTTTAACATGCCATTTAAATTAACTGCACTAACACATGGTAAAATATCACTGAAAGTATTTATGTCAACAATTCAGAAAGTTTTAACCAAATGTTATGCACTGTTAATAAATGGGTTTCATTCACAATTTGCGGTTTTAATTTCACAGTCATTGTATTGCCCATTCCATTAGATTCTTGTCCCAAAACTTGAAGAAATTTCTTGGACAGAAGACTCCAGCCTATGAAATTCTCTTGGACAGAATTTCAAAATTTAGGGCATAAATCCTGGCATCCCACCTTGATCTATTGAGTGGTATCACTTTTCCATTCTACTTAAAGTCATGAATTCCACACTAGTATGAATTCGCCATGACCAAAATTTCAAATGTCAACTTTTTATAAAACATGATTTCATTAACTAGCATTTTTCATAAGGATGAAGGATGCACTGGATATTCTGCTTATTCGGCACTGAAACTGGATATTTGGTCTGGCCAAATACTTCAATATCTAGTTGCCGAATAGCGACTCATTTTTTAAATCATATTTTTTAACATTATCAGAAAAAGTTAGTGTAAAATTAATTTGCTTCTTACCAACATTATTCCGTTAAAACAATGTTAGTAAGTACACATAAATATTCATATTTTCACAAAAATGAAATTATAGGATTTATACAGTGATACCTCGGTTTTCATCGATAATCTGTCCAAAAACAATCGCCGAAATCCAAAACCGATGAAAACTGAGTCAATTATATACATATGAATCTATGTAAATCCAATTAATTCGTTCTAAACACTCCAAAATATGTACCAAAAACACATTTTATGAGAATAAGTATAGCGTTTAATATGCAAAACCATAAGAAATGTTCTTGGCGTATGGTATCAAGGCACTATATTTGGGCCTACTTCCATTTTTGGTCTTTTGGCAGTAGAACTAGCTTCAGAATCAGAGGACATAAGGGGTGTAAAAAATGGGTTTAGTATTCTTCGCCTAATAAGAATACGAATACAATTTAGGCAAACTATACTAATAAAATTTAGGTTAAGAATACCAATAAAATTTAGTGGTGACTATTAGCCTATTGGCACCCATTTTTTACACCCTTGCCTATGTCGCTCAAAAAAGCTGTCTAAAGTGGTCTGTTTCTGCCGCCTTTTTAAGATTTGACCCGAATGGGGCAAGAAATTATCATTAAACAAGTTGCTTACAAGAAATTAAATTGAGATTGAACCGATTCAGATTGTTTATGGAATTTAAAGTTTACTTATTTTGTTTGGCAATAATTAATTATCAAATCAATTTAATTCTTTATTTTACCTGTGTGACTCCCGTTGTTGTCATATTTATATCGGTGCAACAGCATTTTTCGGCAGATGTATTCGAAGCTCAGAGAGTAGCATCGCAAAAATTTTATTTTTCTCGGCGCGATTCTCCGGCAACAGTTTCGCATTTTGACGCCGAAATTGTTCTTTAAGTTCATTAAAGTTTTTAATAGTTAAATTTTAAGCCTTTTAAAATTGATGCAGTGATTTTAAATTAAAATGATTTAATATGTTAATAATTAACTGATATGAGCTTGCCAAGAAATCTATTCTTCATATTCTCAAGAATTTTTGGGACACTTTTTGTTAAATGCCGTCAGCTAAATAATATTTCATCATTCTAAAGTTAAGGACTTTCGGTTCTGATTGTACAGTGGCCAACTGGATTTATTTAAACAAAGCCTTCCTGCTCTGCTCTGCTAAAGATTTTTAATAAAAAAATTGGATTAAAAAGGCAAGAATGACTTTGTTTTCTTTACAATGGCTGTATGTCTCCTTTCTAAATTAAGATTGTTTAATAATATTTCTTTAATTAATTTACAGACCAAAAGAATCAATCTATTTAAGATGTGGATTATTTTTCTCACAACAGCAACGTCTTTTTTTTACTCTTCCACTTATTAAATAATTTTTAACAGCACAATATCTACTTGCTTTCTCTATTACTCATACTGATATGCTCTTTGTATGATTCTCAAACATTTGAAAAAGTCCGTTAAACTTTCAATATGATGTTATACGAGGGTTGATTCAGAAATAAGATTCTCATCAAATTTACAAATAGACAACACTGTTTATTCTCATAGAAATTTACATCGTTGATAATAAGAAAGTTTGCTCTATTTCTCTACACAATCGCCATCTTTTTCTACGCAATTTTGTAGACGGTGCTCCAATTTCTGTATTCCAATGTCATAAAACTCCGGCGCCAACCCTTTGAGGAAACATATCACCTCTTCTTTAATGTCATCGTTGCTCCGGAAGCGTTGGCTACCCAAGTGTTCCTTTAACTTGCAGAACAAGTGATAATCATTCGGTGCGAGGTCCGGACTGTAAGGTGGGTGGGGCATGACAGTCCAAACAAATTGTGTCAAAAGTTCCTGTGTTTGACCACTGTGGCAGAATGTACGCGACGCTGCGACACTAAAACATACAGCGATGCCGCGGATGCGCTACAGCGCGTAAATTACATGAAAAAACGGCAAATTCATCGATGGATCGTTAAAAAACCGGCAAATTTCGTCGAAGAATCGCCGAAATTCATTTAAAGGTCGCCAAAAATTACTAGTTTCGTTGCAGATAGCGAAAAAAAAAACGCAAATTTAGTCAAAAGGCCACGTGAAAAAACGTGAATTTCGTCAAAAAAAAATTTCGTTGAAGGATCGTGGAAAAATGCGAATTTTGGCGAAGGGCTACGGAGAAAACGCCAAATTCGTCAAAGGATCGTGGAAAAAACTTAATTTCGTCGAAGGATCACGAAAAAACGGTCAATTTCGTCGAAGAAACTGCAAATTTCATCGTCAGATTGCGAAAAATGGAGAATTCTGCCGACAGATCTCGAAAAAACGGCAAATTTCGTCGAAGGATCGCCAAAAAACGGTAAATTTCGTCGAAAGATCTCGAAAAAACGGAAAATTTTGTCGAAGGATCGCCAAAAAATGATAAATTTCGTAGAAGGATCTTGAAAAAACGTAAAATTTCGTCGAAGGATCTCGAAAAAAGGGTAAATTTCGTAGAAAGATCGCGAAAAAACGGAAAATTTTGTCGAAGGATCTCAAAAAAACGGCAAATTTTGTCGAAGTATTTCGAAAAAATGGCAAATTTCGTCAAAGGATCGCGGAAAAAACGTGAATTTCGTCAAAAGGCCGTCAAAAAAAAAAGTTTTGTTGAAGGATCGCGGGAAAATGCAAATTTTGTCGAAGGGCTACGGAGAAAACGCCAAATTCGTCAAAGGATCGTGGAAATAACTGTTAATTTCGTCGAAGGATCACGAAAAAACGGTCAATTTCATCGAAGAAACTGCAAATTTCGTCGTCGGATCGCGAAAAACGGAGAATTCTGCTGACAAATCTCGAAAAAACGGCAAATTTCGTCGAATAGAATCGCCAAAAAACGATACATTTCGTAGAAGGATCTTGAAAAAACGGAAAATTTCGTCGAAGGATTTCGAAAAAAGGTAAATTTCGTCGAAGGATCTCGAAAAAACAGTAAATTTCGTTGAATGATCTCGAAAAAACAGCAAATTTCGTCGAAGTATTTCGAAAAAGCGGCGAATTTTGTCTAAAGGCCAAAGAAAAAAAGCGAAATTCATCAAAGGATCTGGGAAAATGGCTAATTTCGTTGACAGATTGCAATAAAAACACAAATTTCGTCAAAGGGGCACGGAAAAACTTTACTTTCGTCAGAAGACTGTAAAAAAAAAAAGCATGAGTTTCGTTGAAGGATCGTGGAGAAAATGCGAATTTCATCAAAGGGCCACAGAAAAAAAGCAAATTTTGTCAAATGGCTGTAGAAAAAATGCCAATTTTGTCGAAGAATCGTGGAAAAAACTGCTAATTTCATCAAAGGATTATGGAAAAAGTGCAAATTTCGTCGAAGGGCCACGAAAAAAAAAAAACGTGAATTTCGTCAAAGGATCGTGGGGGGAAAAAGAAATGCTAATTTCGTCAAAGGTTCACGAAAAAAAAAGTGAATTTTGTGAAATAGTCCCGGAAAAGATGCAGCATTCCTTTAGAAAACAGCAGACACACAAAGTTCTATGCTTATAAATATAGGCACAGTTTTTAATCTGAAACAATATACTGAACTAACTTTTGAAAAATCGGGTTAACCCGAACACAATTTGCAAGAATCTATACTCAGCCTGAAATCGACTCGAATCAAAAGCAGAGTTAATACGACCTGCAACAAGAATAATTATTGCCGAGAGGGTATTTTCCCGGGTGAATCACGAGTGCGAAAACAGCCGCGCACAGTGCTGTTGCCGTATTTTGCCTCGCACCTTCCCGTTTGACTGGAGCTCTTTGGGAACCTTATTTCTGGATCGATCCTCATATTAATTTTCTTTTTCTCTAATGACGTCAGATTAAACTGCTTTCTGTACTTACACATACTCATATAGTGTGATTTTTAATAACATGAATTAACCTATATAATTCACAACTAAAGAAAAATGGTGCATCTAGAATTTGCCGAGAATTAAATAAAAATCATGCACTCGTGACATCATAATTCATTTTTATATTTTAACAGAATAATAAGGCTACTATAATTTGTGACTCGTGCTATAGCCAGTATGCACATCAGGACACATTGCCGATATCATTATCTTTTTATGCGTGAAGGTTTGACTATGGTACTCCATTGTGAAATTTGGTAATGTTTAAAGTTCAATATTTGAAAAACGGCATAATCATTAGATTTGAAATTTATATCAAGAAAAATACAATTTTTTACCTTACTAACTCAGTTTGTCTAACAATTTTCTGACAAATACTTTTCGAACTATTAATTTTTTCAGTAACTTCAAATGTTTTATTTTCTGAGATTAATATGTGGCAACAACTAGCAAAAAAGCCAGTCGTCAGCAACGCGTAGCTTTTTATTAAAAAGGAAACAGTACTGTACCTGAAATATTTTCTGTGAACAATAAATGCTATGTACATTAGTATCTTGTAGTAAACCTCAATAATGTATATCAATTTCATTATATTTGAAATGGTGCAACATAATTAAAATATACTGCAAAAAGTTTTTCCCCTGTATGTAAAAGAATACTTTTGTGTGGCATTGTAAATGAAAGGAAAAAGCTTTACACTTAATATTCTAGAGAAAGCATGTCTTAGTGCATCTCAGAGATTGATATCAATTTCATTATGTTTGTAATAGTTAAACATAATTAAAATGAACCACAAACGATTTTAGACATTAAACGATAATGTAATGGAATTCTTTTCAGTTACCCTGTAAACTAATTATAAGTGCTAGATGTAACATGTTCGATAGTAAGCATCTTTTAGTGTATTTCAGTGATGTATATCAATTTCAATATATTTGAAATAGTGTCACATCATTAAAATGCACTGTAAAGAATTTTTCCCCGTATATCATAATGTAACGGCATTATTTTGAGTGCCATTGTAAAAAAAGTATGTGTGCTACACACTTCATTTTCAATACCAAACATGCTATAGTAAACCTCAATAACATATATCAATTGCATGACTATCCGGATATATTTACGCGAGTTAGAGCATGGACAGACAGACAGATGGCAAACAGACAGACAAACCGAATTCATAAAAACTTTTCAACTATGCTGGAAAATGTTAATTACTAAAAAGCATTTGTTTTTAAGCCACTTTAACTTAATAAATGAGTTTAAATCTATTATTAACATTTGAATGACATAAAATTATAATAATTTAAACTTTTTCTTCTTTAACCAAGCATAAAATAGAAATATTACTATTGAAATTAAAAACAAAAGAGGATTTAGCTGGATACTGGATATTCGGTATCGAGCAAAAATTCACATCTGGTGCATCCCTAATTTTTCATTAACAAAATTAGACTTTTGATAAAAATAAATATTACAGTTCGATTCTTCATTAAATTTTGTTTAGGAATCATGTATGTTTCATTATTATTATTACTATGTTGCCAACAAAGTTAAACACAGTTAAAATTACAGAATCCCAAAATGCGCAAGTGTGGAGTGTGCAGGTGCTGAATAAAAATAAAAACTTTTAGTACAAATAGTAAAAAAAATAAGAGGTGCATCACCATGGCATACACAATAATAACAGGCAAGCCCATTTGCCTTTAATGTTTAAAAATCACCAGAGGGCATTGAAACCCTGCACCAAAATTGTAGTTTGACCATGTCGACAATTGGCTTGTTTTATTGAATGTGGCTTGGAGAAAATTTAATTTCATTACTATAATTTGGTTTGTTTTTAGGCTGATTATATAATAAATTGCAAAATAAAATATTTGTTTTCTTTTAAGTTTGCAATGAATTTTGATGATTATTTTTAAAATATTTTTTACGGTATATGTTATTTAACAGTTTACTGTGGAATATGAAAAAATAAATTTAAACAGGAAATAAATCAAATGTTTTTTTTTTTTAATTTTGTTTCAGTTATTTTTTGTATAAATCATTGTTTCTAATTTACACAAGTAAAATTTAAATCTACTTTTGGTAAAAAAAAAAATAATAATAATAATTTAAAAAATTACTATTTGCGAGATTTGTGCCCAGCTAACTTAAAAGTACCCTTATTTTGATAAAATAACTGATTTGATGAATTTAAATACTTTTCCAAACATTGTGCATACATTTTGCAAATATTCTGTAAATATGCTATAGATAACTGCTCTCATACTACCACCGCATCGTTGCCAACATCACTATTCTTTTATGCTAAGAATACTATAAATTACTATTTGCTTGGCGACAGTTTTAGCTCGGTAGTCTGTAATTCTTCATAATCGAATTACATGGCCTCACCCGTCTTCACTAATCAGACAGTAGTATATATAGGCATCGTCAGTAAGTCTAATAATTTTAATTGTATAACGTGCAAACTTTATGTATACATATATTTTATGTAAGCGTAATATTTAAAAATATTAACTGAATTAAAAATCTTTGTTAAAGTTAATAAATAACCAATTCAACAAATCTAAAAAGTTATTAGAATCTAACAGTAATTCATTAACGTAACAGTAAAGCGCTAGAATCCACAGATAAATATCCAATATTTTTCCGTTATATGAACACCATGCCAAAATGCATGCTAATGCACCATTTATTTCAACCTTATACCATGCAGAGGATTTTTATTGCAAACCATGCCAAACATTGTGACTCGTTATTTATTGCATGTGGTTGATGATGAGGAAGCTACAGTAATATTATTTCAAAGTTGTGGAATTATACAGAAAGTTGTTTGCGATAATCCGGCTACAACGAACATTTCACAATAAATTAAATCTAATTTTGTTGACCCTAACACTAGATGTCATAGCCAATCTGAGAGATTGGCTATGACAACCAGACATAATCTGTGAGATTTTGAGGCATTGCAAAATGGCATAATAAAATACAGTGTGGCACTGTTCATTATTATTTACAACCCTATCTCATAGAGTTCATGTGCCGACGTCTTTTTCCAAATAAAATATTTTATACATTAATTATTATAATTTATTTTATATATTATATAATATACTGCAATGCTAAGAGACATTTATAATTTCATGCCTGCAATTAAAATTTAATTTTTTTATTGGGTAGTATTTATTTGTCCTTTTATTTTAAGTACATATTTGTATTGATTTAATAAAATAGTTTGTGAAAGCCTGGCATTTCCAAATGTTATATTTTTTAAATAATCACTTTTGCACCAACAATGTTAATTTTTTTTCAAATGTTTCATTTGGCAGCAACTATTAACGCTTGGCGAAAGTGGTGTTGGTATAACAGAAAAGTATTAAATATCCATATAAATCATCTAAAATTGAAGTGTATAAATAATTGTTAATTCGAAAATATGATCGTTTCTCAAACTTAAACGATGAGAAACAAGTGTGTGCAAGTTACTATCTGGATAGAGTATAGTATAAATATGTAAAGAAAGATCAGCTGATCCAATCAGAATCTTGGGCAGGGTTTGTGCTAAAAACCAGAGACTATACCATTCCATGAAAGGAATTTGCCAACTATTATTATGTATGCCACACATGCATTACAAATTCACTCTCCTTTTTTTTTGCTCCTTGCCGACAGAAATGAATTATGCTGTGATCTTCTTTTAGCCTATAGCAGAATGGATAATTTGATTATTCAAAGAAAATTACAACTCATGTGTAAATTATAATAGATCAAACTAAGCATCAATTTTAAATAATATGCTTTTCATATGTATGTTATTTAAATTTTGGTAAATAAAAAAAAAAAAGGGGTACTTTACGGTTAGCCGGGCGGCTTGGCGAAGGGTTACAGAAAATGGAAGCAATCCCTGTGTGGGATGTGTATATATACAGTAATCCCTTAACATTCGTGAGAATCTGACTTGATTATTCGCGATTTTAAAAAATATATATATCTTTGTTTTTTCAGAATTTACAGTGGTTAAAGATTGTTTCCCCTGTGTTTTCTCAGTATGTATTTACAAATTAATTTTCAGTTGTCTACTGAAAAAGGAGCGAGTGTTGTAGGAAAACAAAATAATAACAGCAGAAGAATACTCGTTGCAATGGGGATAATACAAGTGGTAAGGTAACGGCATCTTCAATCTATTAATTTAAAATGTGCTTGTGCAGGTTCGTGTAGAGATTGAGCTGAAGCTGCTTATGGAGCTCAAACTGCATACATTATCATCTCTTTGCGAATAGACAGAGTCGAAATTACTTTATTTAAAAAAAAAAAAAAAAACTGTGCTTTTTAGCTGTAATTATGTATCCAATCAGTTAATTTGAATTATCTTCATTAAATAAATTTAATAAATATGAGTATACATTCATAGATATATGTTATGCATAACGTACTGTTATTACATATATATCCCTTTTTTTTTTTTTGAAATACTGTGCCCCTTTAATTAAACTTTTATAGAACGTTACTCCTTTTTTAGTGCAGAGAGATAGACTCAACATTCGCGAGGTTTTCCTGGAACGTAACCCTCGCGTATGTTAAGGGATTACACTGTATATATATGTAGGGTAGATGAGCCAGTAATGGGTCGCCTTCTATAGGTGCAGATTCACGGTTGCCAGTCGCCATGTGGCGACTAATGTTTTTGCTTTGGCGACTAACTTTCTATGTCTAAGTCGCCATGTGTTTTACATGGATGTCCCTTTTTCGTCCAAAGGGAGATTTCCACTTTTTTTTATATATAAATATGAAATCCGGGCATTCTCCTCCATAATTCAGCAATATTTAGCTCTTTTTTTTTCTTTTTTCTATTGTCCATAATTAAAAAATATGACTGCCACATTACCACTAATAAATCTGCAATGTCAGCAGAATCGAAAAAAAAAATCCTGTTGATATGAGTCGCTAACTCTGTGCCAATGGCATGCCACAATAAGCCCGTGACACAGTAAAATTTGTGCAGAGAAGAGAATAAATTTGTAGCTCTGGGATTTTATAGATATGTTCTTACAGGTACACATAGATATTGGCATGCGATTCTTCCACGAATTAGCAAAACTCCTCGAATTATCATTATTTATTTATTTTTAGCTTTCCGCAAATCAATTTGCCAATCAGCCATGAAAAGAAATCTAAAATTTCTTCAAATCGGTCACTGAAAATTTTTGAAAATTTCGTCAATTACTCGCCAAATAAAACCATGAATTTCATCAATTACTGATGACATAAAACCGCGAATTTCACCAATCGGTCGCAAAATAAAACCATGAATTTGCCCAATTAGTCTCGGGGGATAAAAAAAAAACCTCGAATTTCATCAATTGGTCGCGAGAAAACCGCGAAGTTCATCAATCAATTGCAAAAAAAAAAAGCGTGAATTTCATCGAGTTGTGATAATAAAACATGAAAATCGGCAATCGGTCACAAAAATTTAATTTTTTTTTTTGTCTCCACAGGTATTAAAAAAATTCTTTAATACATCCTTTAAAAAATCCCCTTGCAACAAAAGTTGCAATGAGGCTTATAGTATTCGATCTTTCTCCATCATCCTTGAAAATGTCAGAAATTGTTAAATTTATTTTATTAAAATCTAAAACCTAAAAGAAAATAAATCTTCTCCATATTTTTTTCATATATATTTTTTTATTTTCATTTTTATAGACATATTTTCTTATGCAAGTTTCCTAAGTTGAGCATTTATATTCAGCTATGAAAAATCCTTTTCTTTTTTTTTTTTTTTTTTTTTTTGGGGGGGGGGGGGGAAGCTTATTTATAGATAAAAAAAACTAGAGAACCGTTTATTCAAAAAATATTCAGATCTTACATTACAATTTTTTTCCTACAAACTGTATGCAATTATGGTGGGAAGATTCAATATTCCATTGTCCAAATTTAATTGTGAAAAAAATATTGTTTTTATGTGTTTGTTTCACAATGTGGCCACTGGATTTTTTGGGTTTAGGAGCCACTGGCTCCTTCCAGATTTTGGGAATCTGCACCTATACCGCCTTCCAGTAATGGGCCACCTTCAAAGTTTTTGGTTTATAAAAAAATAACCAATAAAAATTTAGCTTTTTATATTTTTTTGTCATTAGTCCCCCTTGCATGTTTTATAATCTGGGTTATTGTTGACACTCTTAATCAAACCAATCAGGAAGCAGAGAATAATGTTTAAGGGCACAGGAAAATGAGGGACTCATGGGGCTCAAGCTTTCTCCATTTAAATAAAGACAATTTTTTAAGTTACACAAGTTATTACAAACCTATTTTCAGTCTTAAATGTTTGATATTTCATCTCTACCAAAACAACTAGTACGTTACGTACATTAAAAAATAATAATAATAAATTTATTAGTAGCAATGAAACTAGTAAATCTTCAGGTCAGAGGGCTCAAAATCTCAATCCTGCAATTTTATTTTGAAATAATTTTATTTCGTATTTAAAAAAACATTCAACCCACACTTTCATTTATTTGATATTTTGGCTATAATGTCTTACACTCACGTACTGTTTTTTGGTTTTTTTTATCCCGCTATAAAAAAAATTTGCCAAATTTTGAAGATTTGTTCCTTTAATGGTAACCTGATTATGGTATTAAGTTATTGGTTTGCTGCAGGTTTGGAAATCTCGCCATTCAAAAAGTCGCCAATCATCTGTGCGTGAGTGTAACACTCTGTTCCGATGTTTTTTATATAAATTACTAAAAGTAATATATCAAGCAGTTTTAGGAAGTTTAACTGTTAAGAATAATAGGAAATAAGATTCCATGCACTAGTACTCAAAGACTTCTTTTATTTTTTTAGATTCTTTTTTTAAACTAACCCTTCTAAACCTCCCAATGTCTCAATAATTTGATAAATGTAATTCTTTGAAATTTAGTATTTTAAACCTTCTATCTAAAATAATTAAAATGTTGATCTTGTGATAATGACAATTTAAACAGTGAATTATTCTCACAAATATTTTATTAATTATTAATATCCTAATTGTTAAATTTATTTGAAAATTACTATTTCATTTCATTAATATGCTTTCTTTAAATTCTAGTTTTAAAAACAATTATAATATCATTTATTTGTAACTTTATGTGGGATATCCATTACTGGAACAGAGGGTGTCCATTACTGGAATTTAGGGTGTTTTGATTTATTTCTGTTATTTACTACAATTAAATTTCAATTCACATTAGGGAAATGTGATTATGAGCATGATAAAAAATTGTAGGTAGATTAATATCATATTAAAAAAGTGGAATATAATAATTATAACTATTAATTGAAAAATACTTTTTAAAGAAATTTCTTAAGAGTGTCTATTACTGGCACATCTACCCTATATAGTTATATATTTCACTGGCACCCAGCTAACCGAAAAATACCAAAAAGTTATAAAACATTTTAAACACCTTTACTTTAAAACAGTTTAATAATTTAATAATAAAAATAACCTTTCATAATGATAATGATTTGGAGATGCAGATTCTTAGGGATACTCATGAAAACTATGAAAATTTTTCACGAGTATACTCATTTCACTCTTAATTAACCTAACAACGGAACTGCCTTTTTGATGCAATTTCAAGCATATAGTACTACATTATAAATTATACAACTAAATAAAACTTTAAATAAATAAATAAAGCATTTAATATTTAACAAGACAGTGAATAGTTATGTGAACTTAAATAAAATATACATTTAGACAATTATGGGAATATGGGAAATGTACATAGGCGTAACTAGGGCTATTTTGTGGGGTGGGCACAGGCCCCCAACTTCATAAGTCCTTTGTATGTGTGTATGCGTCCAGTGGCACAGTCCAAGGGGGGGGGGGGGGAGGGGTAAAACGCCTTCCAGAGCTAAAAAAAATATTATAATTGCCGCTTATATGAATCACTAGTTAAGCAAATTAGACGCTTTCATGAATCGAAACTAAAGTTAATATTAAGTTTTTTTAGTTTATTTGAAATTCGCAGCTTTGTTGAATCAAATTATATTCAACAAAGTGATTAAATTAGACCGCGAATATTATATTTAAACTGTGGAAGCGTATATTAGATCTTAGATGCACTGGTTAAGTGAAAACTGTCATTTGTTTTGAAAAAGGGTAGCAATTACATTTTTCAGACATCTTACAGTAAAAGAATGATTATTTCGACCGTCATACGCTTTGAGTATTATACAGTGGATAGTTTTTAAATTGAATTTCAGTCTTTGCTTCATGTTCAAAAGGGTAATAGACATCAATTTCCAGGAAAAAAAAGAAAAAAAAAACATAAAATATATGTTTATAGGTTTTTCTCAGTTTCAGACTTTCTGTTAAGGTCTGCACCGGAGAAATTTCTAAGTTCGAGCGCGACCCGACTTGTAGAAAATTTTTTGCCCCTCAGCCGGGTATAAAAGTTAAAAGTTCGATCCGTATCGTAAAAAATATATGTATGTATATTAAGCCGGCCTGGCACACATAAAAAAAAAAAAAAAAAAAAAAAAAAAAGTTAGACTCGAATCCGGTCTGGGCCACACATAGTTTATTGGCTCGACCCAGTATAAAAGCTAGAATCTCGGCCTGAGCCCGGCCCGACCCGGCCCGGCTCATACAAAAACGTAATTATCCCTTCCCAGCTCGCCTGAATTTCAACAAAAACATATTTTTACACTGGTATGGTTAAAAGTTGTCTTCTACGAGGAGTTCTGACAAAAATATTTATTTTAGTTTTTCTTTTCATGTTGTTTGCATTCTTCGTTTTTTAAAAAAACACTTTGTGCTGAGATATTTATTTTGTTACTGGATCTTGATTTGTATGCAAATGACTAAGTTGTTATTAATAACTTTAATCCATATTACATGGCTTGGAGCCTTAAAAACCTGAAAATTCTTATAGTATAGTAAAAATTTCTAAGACTGAATCGCATAGGAGAACAGAAATATCCGTTATAGGAAAGCTACCTTCTTAGCATATACACTGTTGGTTGTAAATATATTACATTCTTTTCTCACGTATTATTATGTTCATTTTGCATGGATAAATACATTTTTCCGTTTGAAACAGGATTCTGTCATGGGCAGGTTCTTTTTCACACTCTTTATTGTACTTTAATTTTATTGCCTAGAAAATGAACTATTCTTTAAAAAGAAAAAAATTGAAAATTTTAATATAGAACAATGACGATTTAAAAATATATGCATTTTTTTGCAAAAATTGTTGGGCCGATCGAAATTTTACTGATTTTTGCATGGGTCAGGTCAGGGTAGGCATTGCCAATTATTTTCATATGGGCTTGATAAAAACAGGACCTGAAAATTTCAACTCGTCTAGACCTTTAGGAAGAATGAATTCCAGTTTCAGACCTGCCTGGAAAAAAAGGAAGCCAGGCCCAGTCCGATTGCCATGAATGAAAATAGACCGAAGACTGGCCCGTGGGTTGGTCCGGTTTCGGGCCAGGACCGAGCCCAAACAGACCTCTGCATGTGTATCTTGTTTTGTGTTTTTGCTATCAGTTATTTCTAAGACCAAGGTATGTGAGTGATGCAGGTAAAAATCTTTGACAAAGTAAGAATTAAGAAAATGTGCTATAAAGATATAAATGTAAAATGTGTTTTTGATTGAACAGATTATTGTAGTGTTTCATTCGAACAATTTGTTCCTGAGGGGTGGGGGGGGGGGACTATATATTTAAATAGTGTAGTTTATTAGCTAGTAAGGTAGCTCGAAATGTTCTTCAGGCCACACGTTCCCCGGAGGAAAGAAGCACTGATTGCAATTTTATTGACTTTGACTTACAGATACATGCCTATGAGCAAGGTTTTCAAAAGAAAAGCGTTAAATATGAAGCATTTTCATAGAATTTATAAAATTTACTATAATTACACACAAACTTATGCTAATTATGCTTTAACTGAAATTAATAAGTAATAAATTAGTAATACATTGATCTACACTTATTAAATCTTAAATAATGCTGCCTCTATATCATCAAAATTATGACATTGTTTTTCATGTGGACAAAATTACAGTCGTGTTTAAATCAGATAAGAAGTAAAAACTGGAATATCTTTTAGAGTTTTAGCTATAATGTATTTCATTTAAAAAAATGTATATATAAGTAGATCCTTTCGCCCTTACTTACAGGGAGGGGCAGAGAAAGTTAAAAAGTACCCTCTTTTTTCAAAATTGTTATTATAATGTATTTTCTTTTTTTTCCACAGCCGAAGGCAGGTACAACCTATCTTTCATTCTGAATAGGTGTTTCTAACAGAAAACTAAATATAGATAAATATTCATACACGCAAACATTATACACACATACAAACTAGAAATACAATAAACCCAACAAGTGGGAAAAATTAGCCAGAGCCAGGAATCGAACCTAGGACCACAACATACAAGACTCATGCTCTAACCACTGAGCTACCCCGGCCAATACCTGGGTCTGCAATTTCTCACTAATAAATTGCAGACCCAGGTATTGGCCGGGGTAGCTCAGTGGTTAGAGCATTAGTCTTGTATGCTGTGGTCCCAGGTTAGACTCCTGGCTCTGGCTAATTTTTCACACTTGTTGGGTTTATTGTATTTATAGCTTGTATGTGTGTATAATATTTGTGTGTATGTTTAGACTTGAATGCAGGCGTTATTTTTGTGTGATTTAATAGATAAATATTCTCCAACATCATGAAAAAGGTTAAAAACAAATAATATTTAGAAAGCAAACATACTTAACACATAAACAATGTGTTTAAAAAAAAGTAGAACAATCTGTAAAAGGTGGTAGAGCACACTACAATTAAAGATTTTTGTATAGGAAACCAGGTCGCGATCCATTTATTTAGTGAAAAATATAGGATATAGGAAGTCAAGTCGAATCCAAGTATTTTTAGAGAACTTTAATAATAATGAAGATATTTTAACGAAATTTTCAGTATCCTGTATACGAAATTAGATGTCAAATAAAGTGCTGGAAGTGCACAGTAATTCAGTCAACGATACCGCGTTTAATGTCAACTACATCCTAAAATATGGAATACTTAATTTGGCATTGTTTGGACGCGGATTATAATAAATTCTACCTCTTCTCGTGTTATTTTACATCTGACACAAAGCAAAGCAAAGTCTATTGGAAATTTTGCTAAAATTGCTTTATTATTACTAAAGTTAAGAACAAGAATTCGGGATTGTCTTGGAATGAAATCCTATGTATTTCTGATTTAAAAATCGATTCCTGATTTTCTGTACAAAAAATTGTTTGCTGTACTATTCCCTTCCATTTCTTAAGTTTGCCTCCTCATTTTTCAAACACTATATTAATCTAACAGTTTTTTGTTATTCCATTGGTGCATTTTATGTTTTCTAACTCTTATATAGTAAATGTTGCTGAAATGAATTATGGTCAATGTAACTATTGATTCTACTCTTCGAGGGAAAAAAAATGATTATCACTTCATTACCTAAACTGATTCGATTAGCCGGTGATTCAAGTAACCAGCGACCACCATTATCAACAATTCAACCTCTCCTCCCCATAGAGCAGAATTCTGGCTGCACCACTGATGCGTGCAAGGTGCAAGAATATTTTTAAAAAACTGCATTGAGACCAAACTCGTTAATTTAATGAAAATTTTGACTTAAAATTAGAAACAACTTATTATCAAGGTTATTAGTTAGGATCAATGTAGCCAAGTTTTGAAATATATTGTATGGGCCCAATTTTTTTAAGCAAAATAGCACGGCACGTTTTATTATTTGCTTATGTTATTCGTGAATTCTTTTGCATAATAATGTTAATATTTACTATAATATCATAAATATCAATACAAATTAAAAACACAAGAAGCAAAGCTTTTCAGTCATTTATGAGCTTTATAATTATCAGGATTGGGACACTAAAATATAGATAATGTTCACTCACTGATTTATAATCACTGATCAAAAGGGGTATAGTGGATGGCATACGAAGTTACTGCTCAGCCAAGCTTTAAAGACTGGTCACGTGAGTAACAGGTCCAAATATGACCAGTCTATTCTTCATAATAGGGATCGAGGTAATGAAAGGGAGTCTCCCCTAGTTTTGCTTTCGTGGGGGAATGAGTTGATTTCCGATAGTTTCATGTTTACTTGTTACAAGATTATGAAAAGGATTTTTGTTTTTATGTAATAAAGCACATAAAAATAGTAGTTTTCACTTCGATGAAGGGGATATCTTCAATCTGAAGTAACATGTTATGATAATTTAGATTATTTAATTATCGGATATAAACATGTTAAGTAAATAAATACTATTTTTTACTGTATTTTTACACATGACATGGCAATTTATTGTTTTCTTAAATAAATTACTATTTTAAATATCGGTTCCTTACAGTTATAGGGCCAACTTATGTAATTGTAGGAGAAGTGTGTTTTTAAAATGTTCTTTTAGTATTATGATTATTAATATATATTTTTTTAATTTTACCGCAAGAATTCCATTTTTTTTCTTGATTGCTCATGTTCATTTTCCTACATGAAACCATTTAATAATATGGCGAAAATGTATAACAAAATACTCAATTAATAATAAAAGAAAATAGTTCAAAGAGTACAGAGTCATACTAAAGGATGAAAAATATTTTTTACACTCAAATGTTTAAAAAAATGTGCTCGAAAGCAAATTAAGTTTTCTGATACCTTTTACTAAATCTTTTTAATTCATAAATGCGTGAAAGTTTCAGACGTTCTTATTCAGATATCAGGAAATCGAACAGCGCTTTTCGTTTTATTATAAAAGTCCAGCGGAATCCCATTTCAAGAAGAATTTTATATAATGTTTCTGTTCCTTTTGAAAATTGTATGTTTTCTTTCAACTTGGCTAGCAATTTCGGAACAGTAGGCACTCTTTCATCTTTAGTGTAGAAGTCCTGGATAGTTCTTCGAATTACATCCAAGTTAAAATTATCCAAGTTGACATTCTCTATGGTTGTTTTCGCCTTTTTCTTTTTAGGAGAAGCGAAATTATTTGCATTGTTATTAGCTTCTTTTCGAATTCTTCTTATAGCGCTATCCGAAACACCGGCAATTGCACTAGCTCTTTTTGTTGCATGTGCTAATGGAATAGTTAGGCAGCCTTTATCTGCTTCATTATCACAATATTTTACAACATTGTTTAACATATTTTTCACTGCACTGTGAAAATGTTTGCCTTGAGAGCTTTTAGATTCTTTTAAATCCATTTTATAGAAGTAGAAACAAATACAAAATGAATAGCAAACAAAATAGGGAAAGAGAAAAAAAACGCTAATAGTACAAGAACAGCCAGTGAAGAAATGACAAGCGGTCAGGCAAGATAAGGGAAACCTGAATTTTGTCTCCTCTTAATATAATGCTTCCCTCCCTTCGGATGGGTCTATTTTTTTGGCAGCATGCCAAGGTCCGTCTTTCAAGAGTGGTTCAACAGTACTCGCCGTATACATTTTAGAATCTTTTTTTTTTTTTTTTTTTTTTTTTTTTAATGCTCCGTATACATTCTCTTTCTCAAACAAATCTAACAAATCTATAGCATAGTCATTAAAGTTCACGTGATTCTAGCATTTACCTTTTGGTTTACATACGACAGCAATACTGCTGATCAAGTATATAGGAAATTGAACTGTTGAGAGAAATTTAATAATTATATGTGTACTGAAAGAACATTTAGTGCTCTTGATGTCTCTGTTACGGATGTCAATGCTATTTTCCAACGTCAACAAAATGAAATTTTCATAATGAACAGAGGAAAGTATATTCAACTAAGTAAATTATATCCAAGGCACAGGACTAACGCCCAGGACTCGAACCTGGGTACTTTGGTTTGCCGTACCAACGCTCTCCCTACTGAGCTATCCCGACGATATCCTGGGCTGGCATATTTCACTCTTATTTGTTGTCCAACAAATAGAAAATGAAATTTTGTTTCAGAGATTTAAAAATTTAAATAAATACGTAGTGAAATAAAACAAGGGGAATTAGGTGGGTCAGGGGAACAAATTATTGGGCGGGCTGAACGCTAAAGCCCCACGGGCCCATATAAGTCGGCACCACTGCTATTCATTGTGCCATTGAAATTTTTAAGATGACTAGAAGTTCCGAGAGAGACCCAATTTTAGGCATAATGTCTGGGTGTCCCAATACATCTCTTTAATGTCCCGGTTTTAAACACAGCACTTAAACTATCACTTCTCCAAAATTCATTTTTTTTTTTTAATGATTGTTTTGATTCTTACCGAATTCCACTTCTCCAACAGCAAAATGTTGAATTGTGTCTATTACAGAAAACTGTCTTGAGAAAAATTTTGTGGTTCCGATAGAACGAATACCATATAGATATAATTTATACATGTCTGAAAAATGTATACAATTGAAACCTGTCTAAAATGTAGAAGTTTTCCGATCACTGTAATTTTATGTAGGTAAAGTAAACTGAATCTATTTATTTTAAGAATAAATAAACGGAAAAAGTAGAGAAAATTTTTCTTGAAATCATTAATGTAAACTCTAAATTTGTTTAAAAATTCTAAGAAATGTAAGAATGTAAAAAAGAATATTTTGAGGAACGGAAGGAAAAGATTAGTTTTTATTTTGTGGGACGAATACATTTAAATAAGCAAAAGACAATTAATGTTTCCTTTAACTGCAGTAAAAATGATACGTCAGCCTGAGATTCTGACAAGAAAAATTTAAATATGACTTCAATTTGACTCACCTTTAATTTACAGTATTCACATAAATCGTTTATTTTAAATGAAAAGGGAGGATGTATGAGCTCTTAAGGGGATTGGGGTGGGTGGGTGGGGGGGGGGGTACTTCACTTACGCGAAAACATCCAATATTTAGTTTGCATTTTCATATTTTTAAAATGATTTTCTATTTTATTTTTTGCATTGGATAGTTGAGGTCAATCTCTACATAGACCGCATTTTACTTTTTCTTATGTTTTTTTTTTTTTTTTTAAATCTTCGAAACCGGTACTGAAAACGATGCGTTTTTAACACTTTCCAACCTAGTTGAAAAGTGTTTAGGACTTCGGTTTGTCTGCCGTATGGCCGTCTGTCCGTGCTCTAACTCCCGTAAATATGCTCGGATTGCTCTGCAATTTTTATATCTTATTGTCGTTATCTATAGCATGTTCCCTATTTCAACGGAAGGGTGTAGCACATATAGTTTTTTTACAGGCACACTCAAAAGAATTCCGTTACATTGCGGTCTATGGGGAAAAATCATTTGCGGTTTATTTATATAATGTTTCACTGTTTTAAACGCATTGAAATATATATATCTCTAAGGTGCATTACAAGAAGCTTAATATGGAATAGGCTGTGCATAGCACTTATAGTTACTTTACAGGGACAGTCAAAAGAATTCCGTTACATTACGTCTATGGAGAAAAATCGTCTGCGGTTTATTTAAATAATGTTTCACTATTTTAAACGCATTGAAATTTATATATATCACTAAGGTGCATTACAAGAGGCTTCCTACAGAATACTGTGTGTATAGCAGTCATCGTTCATTTACAGGGACACACAAAAGAATTCTCTACTGTCTGTTAACAATAATTTCTAGAAGTTCGTTTTAAGTTACTGAAGGCGATTTTAAATTTAACTCGCTTTTTGTCTATTACGTGGTGTGTATAAATTTTGTAGATCCTATACAGGGAAGCACAAAAGTTCGCGAACACATTTCCGTTTATTGACAGAAACTCCAGAAGGAGAATTTTAAACTGTGTTACGCGTTTCCTAACTGAACTAAAATTTAGCATCCTATGTAGTATACATACAAATCTATAGATCCTATACAGAGCTGAATAAAAGTATTCGGATATTTTTTCGAATATTGTATATGTTGGAAATTCCTGAAATTATGTTTTTAAATATGTTATGCGTTTTCCAAATTGTTTACTTAGATGTTATCTTTCAGCTTATTAAACGGTATGATTTGTAAAATTATTTTGGAAGCGTTGGAAAGTGTTACATAATCTATGCTTGACGCATGATTTTTCGTTTTTGTTTATTTAAAATTCAGTGGATACTCCACTGTTTTATTGCATAAAATCCTCAATTTTTAATATGTGCAAAATATGTTTATAAGAACACAATTTTTAAATTCGATACTGTATAAGTAATAGTCCTTTCAAAAGTTGACATATCACATAAAATAGTGTATAAAATCTTTAAAAAAAAGAAAGAAAAAGAAATCAGAAGTATTTTAAAGTTAAATATATATATATATATATATATATATTCTTAAATTTTAATAGTACATTATAATTTTAAAACTACGATGATTTCTATAGTAGTGGATTGATTTTAAATTTAATTAGCTCCATCAGCATTCAGCAGAAAGAGATTTGATTAAAGAGAACTCACATGGAAAACATTTTTACCTAAAATAATTTTCGCCCAAAATAAATAAAAAAGCTTAAGTTTTACCTTTTTTTCATGGGAAAACAAAAGTATTCTTCAAAATTATTTCTATCACATTTGAAAGGTGCTTATAGAGATGCATCGATTAGTGATTTTGATCCAATAGCGAATATTTGACATCTGTAAACCAGATGCTGAAAATTCGGTAGGCCTAATATTAATGTATTTTAAGATTTAAAAGTATTCAAAAATAAACTTTAAAGTAAATTGTACACCATATTTAACACAAATACTTGTGTTTTGAGGAATGAGTACAGCAATGAGTTATTTTACAAGTAAACTTTACACACACACACACAAAAAAAAGCTTTCAGTTTTTTTTTTTTTTTTTTTTTTTTATTAAGAAGAGGATGATCTTAAAAATTATTAATTAATGAAACGTTAAATTCCATAATTTCTTCTCTAAATTAAAATAAATTTATAAGAGCTCCTTTATTTTAAAATAAATATTAGAATATTGAAAAGAAATTTTTAAGGACATAGAAGGGAAAATTTACTGTTATATAGTGTTATTTGTCAGAAAGAAACAGTAAGTCAGTAAGAAAAAAAAATTCTATTCAATTGGCAACTCGGCAAAAAAAAAAAAAAAAAAAAAAAAAAAAAAAAAACTTATTGCTCCTTTTGATTTATCAATGAAAATTTTAAATGCACCACAGCGAGCGATCATTTTTAGAAGTTGCAAACATACAGGATTTTCCTAAAATTTTGAAAAAAAAAATTAAGGTTAAATTTGACAATTTCAAAAATAAATTTCTGTCTTTACCAAAGTTTTTTTTTTTTAATAATAAATGACATTAATTAAAGAGGTTCGAGCAAGAACCTGTTATGTTACATTTTCTCAAAATACAGTTTATTTTTTCGATGAGGGTGTTATGAGATAATATGTCATATGGTAAAGATAAAATACCAATATTTTAATTAATCTTTAAAATCTGATATATTATTTATTAAAAGTTAATATTTTAATAAAGATAACTTAAATATTATTAATAATTTTTATATTAGATAATTAAATGTTGCTAAGTTTTTCTGAGAGAGCTTAGTACTACTCGTTAACTTACTAAATACAAGGTACAAGAACAAAAATAAAATAAAAATTGCAACTAAAAGCTTTCATTTAAATTGTCTCAGAATTTTATTTTTGTTGCGTAACATCTTATTTCACTAAGCCCTTCTATTTATTCAGAATATCAAAGATTGATAAGGAAAAATTTACTCACAAAAAGTACATTCAGAAACATGAATCAAAGAGCCTCGATCCATGAAGCAGCATGCAGCAATACAAACAAAAATTGCCAAAACTACAGAATTTATTTGAGCACAGATAATTACGCATACAAACATGGAAAAGGGAAATAATCCCACACGCTTACAGCCGCAGGCAAATTGCAAAAAATTCGCCCTATCTTAACCCTCAAAGTAAAGCCCCCTGCGATGATGTTCTCATTTACGACTTTTGCCGTATCTCATCACTCAGACAATTAATTGATCAGTAATTGTCAATTACATCCTGTTTTTTAAATTGGTCATTATTTTGTAAGGAAAAAACCGTTCGGGCACCTGTGCCCCCTACTATCCCCTTCTCTCTCTTATCGGCTCTCACCACAGCAGATGATATTTTTTGACTTAGTTGAAAGAATACGGAACTGGACATCTGGAACTGATTTTTTCCCCATCACCTCGTGACAAAAAAGAAAACCCTCGTTCAGATTTAGAACTTTCAGATAATATTTCACTTTATTCCTTTTGGAACCCTATAGACTCCGGGTCATATAACTGTTGCAAAGAATGTAGAAGACTAATAGGATTTTCTTTGTCTGTTGCTTCTTTAATACCTCACACACACACATTTACATATGCGTGCGCGCCGTTTTCGTTACATTAGTTCTCAAATCAGAAGTATATAGTATAATTTATTGGTATAATCATTCAAATATTTGAAAATTAAAATTTTGACCATATCGCAGTCATAAAATTTTCACGTGAACTTGAAATTCTGGGGTGGGCACTGGAACTACCTGGGGTGGGCACGGCCCACCCGGCCCCCCCACTAGTTACGCCTATGGAAATGTATTTTATAACTCGAATATTTAGGGGATTCCCCTCGACAACATAACCAAGAAATAAACAATAAACATTTTCGGACGATCGAAATCGTTCATTTCTTGGAGGAATGCAAAAGCTCTCAGATGCATAACATACAAAATTTATAATTATAAATAATGAAATACCATATACAGCAGAAAAAAACTTTAACAAAAACATTAATACAATAAAAAACATAAGTCATAGCAAATAACATTAAGTAGCACACATAATTAGTAATCTTACTTTCTCTTTGGCCATCAAGTAATTAAAGACTACAGTGTCTCACAAAAGTGATGGGACACTTGTGCTTTATAAAAAGAAACTGCAATAAAATAAATAAACGAACATGTGCAAAAAATTTTTGGGTGTGTTTCATATTTAAAGTTAGTAACAATTATTACATAACATACATTTTGTCAAAATATTAAAATATTAATTTAGTAAAAATACAATTGTTCAGAACGGAGCAAAAAATGGCTCACATAAGTGATGGGACACTTACTTTTCCATCAAATATTTATCCAAAAATTTTACTTTTTAAAAGGTTTTAATATTTTGTTGGATTTCCTTTTACTTTTGAAACATGATTTAATCTTTTTGGGATGGATTCGACTATTTTTTTTGTGATTTCTGGAGTGATTTTACCCCATTCTTCTTGAAGCACCGATTTTAGTTGTTGTTTTGAAGAAATGGTGTGTTTGCGAATTCTTGATTCCAATTCTTGCCAAATATTCTCTATGGGATTTAAGTCTGGAGATTGTGGTGGTGTTTTTATTATTTCAGGACAGTTATATAGCAGCCAGAGTCTAACGTTCAGAGCAGTGTGCTTGGGGTCATTGTCCTGGTAGAATTTAAAATCGTTATGAAGGTTCAATTTTCGTGCTGAAGATTTCAAATTTTGCTTTAAAATATCAATATACTTGTACTGATCCATTATACTGTCAATAAAAACAAAATTACCAACTCCAGCGGACGACATACACCCCCATACCATAACTCCTCCTCCACCATGTTTTACTGTTGGTACCAAGTTCTGTTTGCGAAGTTCTTCCCTGGGTTTTCTCCACACCAAGATTCTACCGTCAGAACCAAATATATTAAATTTACTCTCATCAGCAAATATAACTTTATTCCAGTAATCAGAATTCTTATTTATGTTGGATTTTGCGAAAGCTAGTCTGAGTTTTCTATTCTTTTCACTTACGAAGAATTTTTTCCTGGCTACTCTACCGTGATATCCAGCAGATCGAATTACCCTTCTAATAGTTTCAGGATTAACAATTATTCCATATAATGCTTGTAAATCAGCAGCAACTTTTGAAGCACTAATTCTTGGATTTTTTTTAATATTTCGAACGATAATTCGCTTTATTCCATTGGATAGCTTTGATGGTCAGCCAGGTCTTCTTTTATCCTGAATCATATGATTCTTTTTATATCGTTTAATGATATTGAAAACTGTTGAACGACTCAAGTTAACTGTTTCAGCAGTTTTTCTAATAGATTTTCCACGTTCAATATGCAAATTAATAACTAATTTTCGAATTTCAGGCGAAGTTTCTTTTCGTTTAGCATTCATGACTACACAGAGCTAAAAAACACAAAAATTCCAAAACAAACTGGAGAGAAATACTGCAGACGATTTTATAAATTATTGCCAATTGCTTTTAAGTAAAAATAAAACCCCAAAAAATATTTTTATTGCTTATTTCAGGCGATTTTTGTTGCATATATAATGGTGTCCCATCACTTATGTGAGCAATTTTTTGCTCCGTTCTAAACATTTGTATTTTTATTAAATTAATATTTTAATATTTTGACAAAATGTATGTTATGTAATAATCTTTACTAAATTTAAGTATGAAACACACCCACAAAAAAAATGTGTACATGTTTTTTTAATTTATTTGATTAGTTTCCTTTTGTAAAGCACAAGTGTCCCATCACTTATGTGAGACACTGTATATTTTCATCTATCTTTAGGTTTTATGTAAATGGTAAAGTTTATCTCATTTTTATCTTATCTTCATTATATTTTTCGTTAAACAGAATCAAAAAAGATAGGCAAAAAAATCTCAAAGTAAATTAAAATTTACTTTTTTATCTTATGAATGTTTTTCAATCGTCAATAAAATTATTTTTAACCAGGAATTAAAATTTGAACCATTAAAACTTTCGCATAATGCGACAGCGGTAGGAAAAGCGCTGCGCACGAAAATTCAAAATGGTGGAAACAGCAGACGAATCGAAACTAAAATTTAGGAAGTTGTGGTGTTTAGATGTTAGATTTGCAAAAGAATAAACTCTATCAAACGAATAAGGATTAATCAAATCCTTGTTCCATGTTCTATGGAACAAGGAACCTACTGAAAGGAAAACCACTATCCCGGATTTTCTGATGAATGTTTCCACCGATTTTTGACTACCTCAAAGACTGTTCCAAAATAAATTTGTAACAAGTTTTCTTTAATCTATTTTTATTATTTTAAATATGACATAATTGTCAGAAATGGGCATGTTTACAATCAAACACTTCTGTCAACCAATCTACCATTGCTTTTTGATTGTAGGAACCATGGAGATCGAGGCTAACGAAAAAGAAAGGCTACCGCGGTGCTTTATTCGTATCTTTTTTTACAGACCGCGGGAGTCACGTGATGCTCGAATGCACCAATGAAGGTGCACAAAAAGAGCATCACGTCACTCTAGCGGTCTGTAAGAAAAGATAAGTGGAATGTACGCGGTAGCCTGTCTTTTTCGTTAGCCTCGATGGAGATAGAGTGACGTCAGCCGCGGGTATTCAGAAGAAAAACACCAATAGGCGTGCAGAACATTTTAACACTGCTTCCCCTTCATCCAATAAACAGTCTTTTTCGGAGGGTAGATACCCGCTGCGGCATGGGTGTTGCCATTCGTGGGTAAAGTCCATTTGTCATGTTTGACAGGTCACATGACCGGCCTTTGGGAGCACCAGCGCCACTAACTGGGTACTAACATTGCCTACTAATTACCGGTCCATGTTCTGATCTTGAAAGCCTATCTTCACTGTTCTCCTTCTTATTTCTATCTCCAGGGTAGGAACATTGCAGGAACCATGAACCTCTATAGAGAATGTGCATGTGACGTCACGAAGCCGTAAAGAACGAACGGTAGGCAAAACATACGCATGCCTACTGTTACAGTGCCTAGAAGTAAGTAGTGTGCTTATCGCCAATACAACCGCAATAAAAAAAATGTCCCTAACAGGAGGAAAACCAGATTCTCCGCGAGAGGGCGTCGAGTTCCCACCGCCGTTATTAACGTTTGAAGTTTCATTTAACAGGCTTGATCCTAATGTTAGTTTCAATGTAATTAACGCTGTATTTTCAAACAAACTATACGAATGTTTCTATTTCTATAATATTTTAAAGTAAACATATATTATGCCTGTTTAATGATAAATCAGTATGGATAAATCTGCAAATACTAAGAAAAGAAAAAGCTTATCGAACATGCTCCGGGCTTAATTTCTAAGAAAAAATGTGCCGGAGCCCTAATATTCTGCGGTACTAACAGGCACCCCCCCACCCCCCCAACGTCACTTCAGTCTGCCTATTTATATTTCATACATTATCTTCAAAATTTAAAACACTTTTTTTTTTTTTAGAAAAATAAAAATAATTAAATACATCTATCTGCGTATACTTAGATATCAACTGTTCCATTTTTTTGTTATTACTACTTCCAAATAGAAACCTTTGCTTTACCTAATCTTAATGTTAATTAATCGCAGAATTCTGCGATTAAATAAGCTCAGGATTATGATTCGGAAATAGTGTTAACACAAAAAATTAATAGTTCGCAGCTATGCGGAATAGAAAAAAGACTATTTCTGTTTACTCGTTATTCTGATCAAAATAGCATTAAAATGATTTGAAATGGAAATAAATAAAATTTGAATTTAAGACAGATTGAGTTCAAGCCTCCCAAGACTGATATAAAAACCGAGCCCGTTTTATCTCAATCTCTTACTTGAGCGACACATTACCTCACTTATAAGTGTTTTGATACAAAAGCAGGCAAAAAATTGGGGATGGGAGGGAAAGGAAAGGGTAATTTTGAATTCGTTTTTCGGAAGCGTTATTGCACTGGGCTCCGGAGCGCAGTGTTTATGAGCTCCGGTGAATTCTGGCCAATATTTAAACATATACTAAAAATAGAGAAGTACCGGAGCTGAGGTCTGGTGGGCTCCGGCGCAAATTAAGCCCTGAACATGCTTCGTTCCCGGATATACTAGTGGATATAAAAGCAACAAAACTAACATAACTCTATCCCCCCCCCCCCCCAAAGACTAAAACTAATTTGAAAAATGGTTAAAAGTCATTCCTCGTGTCGACAAAGATCTGAACCAACATTCAGTTGCATGTGAATTAGAGTCCTGCACGGGTCGGGTTGTACCCGACCCGAACCCGCAAATTTCATTTGAAGTCAACTAGCAACCCGACCCGAACCCGACAAAAAATTTACCTCGATTTCCTTAATCTGAAAAAATATTGGACATTCTTTTGAAAAAGCGGGTCATCCCGAACCCGACCCGCAAGAGTAAAAACCCAACCCGAACCCGAAAAAGTGAATGTCAACCGAACCCGCAGCAAAAAGTAGAAGTCAACCCGACCCGAACCTCAACAAAAAAAAAAGAGCGCCAACCCGACCCGAACCGCGGGACGGGTCGAGTGCGGGTAACCCGACCCGATGCAGGACTCTAATGTGAATCGCATTTTCATGAGCGATTTATTGAGAGAAATTACAAATACACTATTGAAGGGAAAGAAGATTTGCTCAATTATTTTTAATTTAGTATTTTAATTTTTCTATCGAAAATAATTAAAATATTTATCTTGTGATAATGACAATAAATAATTTAAACAATGAATATTATCATAAATATTTTATTAATTATTGATATCCTAACTTTAAAATTTATTTTAACATGACTATTTTGTTTCATTAGTATGCTTTCATTCAATCATTGTTTTAAATACATTCACAAAATCAATGTATTACTTTTTGTAGGGTGTCTATTACTCGAAAAAAACTGGAAAGTGTTTGATTTATTTCTGTTATTAAAATTTTTATTCACATTTGAGAAATGTGAGTATGAGAATGGTTAAATATTGTTGATAATGTAATAATAATAATAATAATAATAATAATAATAATAATAATATATAATAATAACTATTAATCAAAAATAATTTTTAAATAATTTTTTAAGGATGATTGGCGCATCTACCCTAATTTAAAGAAAATGCATTCTTGTCATACTTTCAGGAGAGTAATTATTTTTTTTTTCTAGATTTGAAAATATCATTAATTTAATGTTTGATGTTTGCTAGTATACCTTAAATTATTTTACTCAAAACTAAAGCTCCGAAATGTCAGAAATTTTTAACAACTCAATTTACTCTTAGTTTGTTAACAGGATGTAAACAAGTTATGTAATAATGAATACCGATTAAAAAGTTGTCAAAATAGGGACATGTTTTTGCAAGAATTCATCATAGTATAATGTATTTATCCAATTTTAGAAATAACTAAATATTGTAGGAAGAAAAACATTGTCCTATGATAAAGTTTGTAACTGTTTGAGTTCATTACAATTAGTTGTTATGAAATCAATTACATTTCTCTTCAACTGTATTTTCATTATTAGAATTTTTTTCATTGTTTATTTTTTATCTAGAGCATTTTAAAGTACTGATTTATACAGAAAAAAATGGATTTAAAATGAGGTGTATGTAAAAACGAAAGTTACCATAGCCGCGGCGAGAACACTGGCGCCATCTATCGGCGTCCTCTATTTCTGAAGTATAATATTGACGCCGATAACAACACTATATACTTCTAGGCACTGTACTACTGTATAGTTAGCTGTGTTATGTGCTTATTATTCATATTTTTTTAATTAATTATTCATATAATTTTGCCTTTCTTAATTGCAGCGGATAGCCCAAGGTAGGTCCTGATGCACCTGAGGCTCGGATTTTTAATTTTTTGAGACCCCGGCCCCTTGGGGCCCCTTTAAGATTTTTGCCCTAAATTGTTAATAATTTACCCAATTTTTATCCAATCCTCATCGTTTTTGGGGCCTTTTTTCCCGTTTACCTTTCACCCCCATTTCTACATTATAGTTATGACCCTGGCCCCCAGGGGCCTGGTACGGGGCCCGTTGAAGTTTTTGTTTCCTAAACTGATATAACTACTTGCCTGCTTTTAATCCGATTTTCTTAGTTTTTGGGGCCTTTTCTTCATTTAGTTATTTCCCCATTGCTACTTTCTAATTAGGACCCTTCATCTTAGGGCCCTGCTCAAAACTATCGGCTGGCCCCTTTTTGGGCCCCCTACTATAGTTCCCCTAAAAATCGTCCGATTCACTAACTTTTTTTTTTTCTAACAACTTAGAACTTCCAGCTACTACATGAACAACAAAAACAAAAACAAAAAAATTCGGTGAAGATCCGGGCCACCCGGGCCCCTTGAATTTTTTGTTCCCTAAATTGTTAATACCTTGTCCCCTTTTAATCCGATTTTCGTTTTTGGGGCCATTTCTCCATTTAACTTTTCCCCCATTCCAGTTAGGAGCGTTCATCTTAGGGCCCTGCTCAAAACTATCAGCTGGCCCTTTGGGCCCCCTACTATATTTCTTCTAAAAATCGTCCGATTCACTAACTTTTTTTTTCTAACAACTTAGAACTTCTAGCTACTACATAAACAAAAAAAAAAAAAAAAAAAAAAAATGGAGAAGATCCGGGCCCCTCGAAGTTATTGTTTTCTAAATTGTTAATACCTTGTCCCCTTTTAATTCAATCTTCGTTTTTGGGGGCGTTTTCTCCATTTAGTTATTTCCCTATTTCTACATTCCAGGTAGGACCGTTCATCTTAGGGCCCTGCTCAAAACTATCAACGGCCCCTTTTGGGCCCCCTAGTATAGCTCCCTTAAAAATCGTCCAATTCGCTAGCTTTTTTTTTTTTCTAATAACTTCTTAGCATTTCCAGCAACTACATGAATGACCAAAATTTTCTCGGACAAGATCCGGGCCCCTGGGCCCCTTACGTTACTCATAACTTCTTAATTATGATACGTATCGAATCCGTTTAAAGTTATTATTATTTCTAGGAAAAGGGCCGAAAATTTATATATGACAGATTTTTGATATCATTAAAAATGGCCTCAAGTGGTTGGGGGTGGAGTGGGGGGGAGAGAATAGGAGTTTAAGAAGAAAAAAATTCATAACTTTGTCAATTCACAAGTTATCAAATCCGCTAATTTATTACAAATCCTCTTAATATTATCTACAACTTTTATATTGACAAGTATTTTTTATAGAACCAACCCTTACAGAAAAAAAAATCTTTGTGTGCTCCGCCTACAGACACAGGAAGATTTCGAAGTGAGCGGTCCCAACTGCCGCATCATGGCAATAAGGTAATTTCTTCTGCAATCTTCAACAGGGTTTTGTTCATTCGACTCGATATTGAAAACTTGAGGGTTATTTTTTTTTAAATTTATTATCACGGGCGCTAGTCAGTTCGTTATTAATAAATGTTTGGTTCAATTTTGAGTAACTGGATATCATCTTTTGTTACAAAATGTTCTTTTTCACAAAAATATAACAAATTTCAGAAAAATAAATTTTATTTTTCACAAAATGCCCCCTCCCCCCCCCCCCCAAAAAAAAAAAAAAAAAAAAAAAAACTGCATCGACACCTGATTAAATGCTTTTTAAAAAGTAAGGTTTTTTTAAAAACATGGCATCTATTATTTTTTTTTAGATTAAATTATATAATTTTCTTTTACAAAAAAAAAAAAAAAAAAAAAAAAAGAGTAAAATGTTTCTTAAATATCGCCCTTAGTACTTCATTAAATGTTTCATAAAAGTCAATTTTTTGTTTTGTCCTGTTTTATACATATTATTAGAATAGTAAAAATATTTTTTTAAACTTAAGGAGTGTTTATTTAGTATAACAATTATTTCAGCTAATAAAACCGAATTCTGACAAAACTTATGCTTCAGTTTCATAGATTTCCTTGTCATAATACAACATGTTAAAATTATATAAAAGTGTTTCAAAAAATAAGCCGTTTTGATTTGAGAACACTTATAGGTACATTTTAATCGATCATTTAATCTGAATATAGCGAAATTTGTAAACATTTTCCGATTAGCTCAAGCAATAAAAAGTTACCATACGAACAAGAACAACTTGAACTACAAGTAGAAAAAAAAGTAAATAAAACATTAACTTTACGACATAATTTAAAAAAAGAAAAAAAAAAAAAAAGAACTAAAATCTTTCTCCTACCAGCTACAACAAGTTGAAACGTTTCTTGAGCTCTTGAATTCTTCCCTGGAAACTTTTTTAAATAAGTTTCAATATCTGATGAAGCAACCGATGGCCAAAAAGCCATACCTGCTTTCCAATCTGCATCCACAATAATATACAGATCATCTAAAATAATAACACTATTATTCGGTTTGACAAATCTAAGCTTTGTTAAATAATCTTGATTAGCAACAGAATCTAAGTTCTGTGCATAATCTGATAAAAGAAAATTTGTTTTTGAATAAATATGATCCATAATTGAATGCAAAAATTTTGCTTTCTCATAGGAAACCGTAGGAAATAGCGCATTGAGCGAGATATGTTTTGCCTACCGAAGAAGCGTGGTCTAGTGAGGAACCAGTTTGTTGACAAACATGCACATTCTCTATAGAGGTTCATGTATAGAGGTTCATGGCAGGAACCATCCTACCGACGTTGGCCAATGGACTTTACCCATGTCACGTCATCTGCGGGTATATAGAAGAAAAATACCATTTTAACCGCGACCTACGTTATACACGGCCGGTGCATGACGTTTATAATGTCTATGGAGTAGATCCTTTTTACATGGTGATTGGTACAAAGCGGCGCCCCCACCGTTTTGCACTAATCGCCGTGTAAAAAGGATCCACTCCATTTGACGTTTTAAACGTCATGCACCGGCCGTGTATAACGTAGGTCGCGAATAATCAGTCTCTCTCGGAAGTATCTCTTTCGGAAGATATAACTTTAAACTGATATGCCTCATCAACTGTTGTCGAAATCAATGTAATGTAAATATTTCTTAAATATTATGATTTTGTTTAAGAATTGAAAACATTCAGTGAAGTGTAGGATGTATTTTTTCATCAAAACAATTTGATTTGTAAGTATGAGGTAAAAAAAAATCACCGTTTTCTCACATGATGAGTTTCATCAGAAAATAAAACAATAAATAAATATGAATGATTTGCCGAGCTGTTTCAAAATAATTATAAAGAATAAGTCTTTAAAAATGTAAAATCAATGTTATTTCTGGACGAGTTTTTTTTTAAATAATTATAAACCATTTTAATTTGTAAGCATGTTGTAAAAAAAATCACCATTTTGTGACAAATTTTGTGTTTCATAAGAATCGCCCAAGAACGGACATGCAATGTGGTATAAAATTTATATTGTCATCGCACTCTTTATAATTATTTTTGTTGAGGGTTTTTGGGCGATGTTATTGAATTTTTGATAGAAACAGCTCCGCAAATCATTGATATTTACTTAATGTTTTAACTTGCTGATAAAACTCATAATATGTGAGAAAACAGTGATTTTTTTTTTACTTCATATTTACAAATTAAATTGTTTTGAGGATTGTAAGTATGATGTAAAAAAAAAAAATCACCGTTTTCTCTCATAATGAGTTTCATCAGACAGTAAAACAATAAATAAATATGAATGATTTGCGGAGCTGTTTCAAAATAATTATAAAGAATAAGTCTTTAAAAATGTAAAAACAATGTTATTTCTGGCCGAGTTTTTTTTAAATAATTATAAACCATTTTAATTTGTAAGCATGTTGTAAAAAAATCACCATTTTGTGACAAATTTTGAGTTTTATAAGAATCGCCCAAGAACGGACATGCAATGTGGTATAAAATTTATGTTGTCATCGCACTCTTTATAATTATTTTTGTTGAGGGTTTTTGGGCGATGTTATTGAATTTTTGATAGAAACAGCTCCGCAAATCATTGATATTTACTTAATGTTTTAACTTGCTGATAAAACTCATAATATGTGAGAAAACGGTGATTTATTTATTTTTTTTTTTTACTTCATATTTACAAATTGTTTTGAGGATTGTAAGTATGATGTAAAAAAAATCACCGTTTTCTCACATAATGAGTTTCATCAGAAAGTAAAACAATAAATAAATATGAATGATTTGCGGAGCTGTTTCAAAATAATTATAAAGAATAAGTCTTTAAAAATGTAAAATCAATGTTATTTCTGGCCGATTTTTTTAAAAATAATTATAAACCATTTTAATTTGTAAGCATGTTGTAAAAAAATCACCATTTTGTGACAAATTTTGAGTTTTATAAGAATCGCCCAACAACGGACATGCAATGTGGTATAAAATTTATGTTGTCATCGCACTCTTTATAATTATTTTTGTTGAGGGTTTTTGGGCGATGTTATTGAATTTTTGATAGAAACAGCTCCGCAAATCATTGATATTTACTTAATGTTTTAACTTGCTGATAAAACTCATAATATGTGAGAAAACAGTGATTTTTTTTTTTTACTTCATATTTACAAATTAAATTGTTTTGAGGATTGTAAGTATCATGTAAAAAAAAAAAAATCTCCGTTTTCTCTCATAATGAGTTTCATCAGAAAGTAAAACAATAAATAAATACGAATGATTTGCGGAGCTGTTTCAAAATAATTATAAAGAATAAATCTTTAAAAATGTAAAATCAATGTTATTTCTGGCCGAGTTTTTTTTAAATAATTATAAACCATTTTAATTTGTAAGCATGTTGTAAAAAAATCACCATTTTGTGACAAATTTTGAGTTTTATAAGAATCGCCCAAGAACGGACATGCAATGTGGTATAAAATTTATGTTGTCATCGCACTCTTTATAATTATTTTTGTTGAGGGTTTTTGGGCGATGTTATTGAATTTTTGATAGAAACAGCTCCGCAAATCATTGATATTTACTTAATGTTTTAACTTGCTGATAAAACTCATAATATGTGAGAAAACGGTGATTTATTTATATTTTTTTTTACTTCATATTTACAAATTGTTTTGAGGATTGTAAGTATGATGTAAAAAAAATCACCGTTTTCTCACATAATGAATTTCATCAGAAAGTAAAACAATAAATAAATATGAATGATTCGCGGAGCTGTTTCAAAATAATTATAAAGAATAAGTCTTTAAAAATGTAAAATCAATGTTATTTCTGGCCGATTTTTTTAAAAATAATTATAAACCATTTTAATTTGTAAGCATGTTGTAAAAAAATCACCATTTTGTGACAAATTTTGAGTTTTATAAGAATCGCCCAAGAACGGACATGCAATGTGGTATAAAATTTATGTTGTCATCGCACTCTTTATAATTATTTTTGTTGAGGGTTTTTGGGCGATGTTATTGAATTTTTGATAGAAACAGCTCCGCAAATCATTCATATTTACTTAATGTTTTAACTTGCTGATAAAACTCATAATATGTGAGAAAACGGTGATTTTTTTTTACTTCATATTTACAAATTAAATTGTTTTGAGGAAAAAATACATCCTACACTGCACTGAATGTTTTAATTTCTTAGCAAACTCATAATGTTTAAGAATTATTTACATTATATTGATTTCGACAACAGTTGATGAGGCATATCAGTTTAAAGTTGTATCTTATATATGAGTTTGTTAATTCAATGATGTGAAATTTATGATTATTTATTTATTGTTATTTACAATTTTTCTTTCTGTTACTGTTATTGGACTACATTTATAGTTCCCAAGAACGTTGTAATATGCGATAAATTGTAGAACTGTACATTTTATAGTAAAGTGTAAGATTAATTTGATTCATTAAGATTTGTTATTGAAAATAGTTTGTTTCATTTAAGAACATGAGCTGATATGTCTAGCGCTATGAAAACTTTCAGTAAAGTGCAAAATATATTCTTACTAAACACATAATATATGGGGGCAACTACGCATACAAAGAATGAATACAATTGAAACTAACTTATGTGAACCTCAATTAGCCAAAAATATATACCTTTTCTTTAAAATAAAACTCAAACATAAACAAAACAATGAAAACTGTGGCTAACCGCTTTCAGCTGTGAACATGAACTGCCTTCGCTGGATCCTGGATCATCCCATATTCACACCTGCGCTTTCATTGGCTGTCTGCTTTGTTGCTGTGGATTGGCAGAGAGCATGGAATAGCCTCGAATCCAGAATTCCGTATGCACGTTTTAATAGGGCAGTTGCAATCAGCTGATTAACCATTGTATTCACTTGGAGGTAAGGGTAATTCCACCAATCAAAACTGCCTATTTGTACTGTTTACCTCCAACGTGACGTCAATTGCAACTGCCCTGAAAAAAAAATCTAAATTGAAATAAAAATAATCAGGCATAGGTGTTATAATTACGGTGCTTTCCTCAGGCAGGAAGACAGAATAGGTTTGTTTGTATAGAGGTTTGTGTGTGTGCTGTTTTTAATAAAGACAGTTGCATTTTTTCCGCGACCCTTTCACGAAAGTTTTTTCTGCGAACCTTTCACAAAATCAGCATTTTTTCCACAATCCTTTGACGAATTTCGTATTTTTTCTGCGATCCTTTGATGAAATTCAAGTTTTTCCTGCAATCATTTGACGAAATTAACTTTTTTTGTGATCCTTTAACGAAATTCATGTTTTTTCTGCATCCTTTTGTCGAGATTCATGTTTGTTTAGTGATCCTACAACGTAATTAGTGTTTTTTTCAGCGATCCTTTGACGAAATTCACGTTTTTCCTGTGATCCTTGGATGAAATTTGCGTCTTTCCCGCAATCCTTTGATGACATTCGCATTTTTCCGTGATCCTTTGATGAAGTTTGCTTATTTAATAATCCTTTGACAATATTCGTGTTTTCTCTGCTGCCTTTTGACGAAATTCGTTTTTTTAGCGATCCTTTGACAAAATTCGTGTTTTTTCAGCGATTATTTGATAAAATTCGTATTTTTCTCGCGAACCTTTGACAAAATTCGCGTTTGCCAGCGATTCTTTGATAAAATATGCTTTTTTCTATTATGATAAGGAAAAGCGGATTAGGATAGGTAGATAGGGAAACCCCGTTATCGGATCGGGACATTAGATGTAATTAAGAAACATTTGTATATTTGTAATAATTAGCGGAACTGGGATGTTTGTGTGTGTGCTGTTTTTAATAAAGACAGTTGCATTTTTTCTGCGACCCTTTCACGAAAGTTTTTTCTGCGAACCTTTCACAAAATCAGCATTTTTTCCACAATCCTTTGACGAATTTCGTACTTTTTCTGCGATCCTTTGACTAAATTCAAGTTTTTCCGGCAATCATTTGACGAAATTTGCTTTTTTGTGATCCTTTAACGAAATGCGTGTTTTTTTCACATACTTTTGTCGAGATTCATGTTTTTTCAGTGATCCTACGACGTAATTCGTGTTTTTTCAGCGACCCTTTGACGAAATTCACATTTTTCCTGTGATCCATTGGCGAAATTTGCGTTTTACCGGCGATTCTTTGATGAAATTTGCTTTTTTAATGATCGTTTGACAATATTCGTGTTTTCTATTCATGTATTCATGTTCATGTATTTGTGTAGATATATGTATGTATATACATGTATTTGTGTAGATATATGTGTATATATATATACATGTATATATATATATATATATATATATCACTGGCGCCCGGCTTACCGAAAAGTACCAAAAACATACTACAAAAATACAGTCGTACACTTAAAAACAAGAACGAAAAATCATGCGTCAAGCATAGATTATGTAACACTTTCCAACGCTTCCAAAATAATTTTACAAACCATTACCGTTTAATAAGCTGAAAGACAAAATCTAAGTAAACAATTTGGAAAACGCATAACATATTTAAAAACGTAATTTCAGGAATTTCCAACATATACAATATTCGGAAAAATATCCGAATACTTTTATTCAGCCCTGTATATGATCTATAGATTTGTATATATACTACATAGGATGCTAAATTTTAGGTTAGTTAGGAAACGCGTAGCACAGTTTAAAATTCTCCTTCTGGAGTTTCTGTCAATAAACAGAAAAGTGTTCGCGAACTTTTGCGCTGCCCTGTATATGAAATACAGAATTTATACACACCAAGTAATAGACAAAAAGTGAGTTAAATTTAAAATCGCGTTCAATAACTTAAAACGCACTTCCAGGAATTATTGTTAACAGACAGTAGAGAATTCTTTTGCGTGACCCTGTAAATGAACGATGACTGCTATACACACAATATTATGTAGTAAGCCTCTTGTAATGGACCTTAGTGATATATATAAATTTCAATGCGTTTAAAATACTGAAACATTTTTTAAATAAACCGCAGACGATTTTTCTCCATAGACGTAATGTAACGGAATTCTTTTGAGTGTCCCTGTAAAAAAACTATAAGTGCTACACACTTCAGTTGAAATAGGGAACATGATAACGACATAGATAACGACAATAACATATAAAAATTGCAGTGCAATCGGAGCATATTTACGGCAGTTAGAGCACGGACAGACGGCAGACAAACCGAAGTCATAAACACTTTTCAACTAGGTTGGAAAGTGTTAAAAACACCTTTTGGCTTAAAATCGCTCATCAAAACTGTTTTTCTTTTTTTTTAAATAAAATTAGTAACAGTTTTTTCTTTCATTTTTCCAGATGTACAGCCTCTTCAATTCTTTCTGCAACAAAAAAAGACACCTTTTGGCTTAAAATCAAATTGTTTGGGGTCAAAAGTAAAATCAAAATCGCCAAAAACAAAAGATACATCTCCAAATATTGTTTCAATATAGAAATCTTGCCCCTTGAATAATTTTTTAAGCATTACGAACATTCCCAATCATGTTTAAATTAAATATTTTCGTTTTATAATATTCCCTCATCAAAACTCTTTTTTTTCTCTTTCTTTCTCTTTTTTTTAAATAAAATTAGTAACAGTTTTTCTTTTATTTTTCGACATGTATAGCCTTTTCATTTCTTTCTGCAACAGTAATGATCGCCAAAAAATTAGCAATGGTAACCTTTTCGGCCAAAATAAGAGAACTTTCTATCATAATTCTATAACTAATATACGTAGAACTTTGTGTTATGTACTAAAACCTTCCCTGAAAAATTATATATCCAACAGTGGAAGTTCCATCAAATTTCATTCGGCAGAACTTTAGTTATAAAGGAACGGAACGAAATTTCCGTTTGTGTTTTATATAGATAGTAAATATATATAAGGCATATATCTGCACTGTAAATTAATTATTGATTTCCATTCCTCAAAACTGATATAGGTTTAGTAGCGGGCATTCTACTACCCGATTACAAATTATCGATTAATTTAAATATTGAACTTCACAAATTAAGAACACATTTAAAACTTAATAAATTATATTGTAAACTCAAAATACACTCATCGCACAGCGTGCGGCAATTCAGCATTAATCATTACATTAGCACTCTAAAATACGCGCGTTCAACAGGCAGTCCAGAGTTCAACTAACTGTTTCTTCCCGCTCAACGGCGAAGTGTTGCTCCGTGCGGTTTCCAGTTTAGTATAGATGAAAAACCATAGATGCAACTACTAAAATTCTGGACACGGCTCATTAGCTGGTTTCAAGTTTTCGGCGATGCCAGATCCCCACAGTAGCCCCCCCTGAGCGACAGCGAAATAATTTCCACCATCAGAGGTAGCGAGGGTTAAATCTGACGCGCCGACCAGCACGAGTAGTTACTGGACTTTTGGGAGCTGGAATTTCCGCTTCTTCTGTGAATGTTGCTGCTGGCGTATCTAATTTAGAGTGGTTTTCTGCGGGTTGAGGATTCGACGGCTGCTCCTCAGTGCAGAAGAAGGCAGCTTTTACTCTGTCTATAAGGAAAGGGCATGTTTACAAACAAACAGTTCCATCAACCAATCTACCACTGCATTTTTGTCGCAGCTATCATTGTAGGAATCGTCATGACGACGTAGGCCAATCATATCACAGACCAGTTTAACGTCAAACCGTTCCCATCTCATGTGTACTGTAGGAGTCGTAAAGGACGAACAGGTTTTTCTCCCAAACCAACAGTAATTTAACCAACAGTGACGTCAGTTGCCCTTTCCTTATATTCACCGTAACAGTTCTGTCGTTGATCTTAACAGTGAAATTTTTGTCGGTCCGTTGCAGAACCTGGTAAGGCCCCTCGAATGGAGCTTGCAGACTCTTCTTAATCCCCTCTCTGTGCAAGAAAACGTGTGAGCAAGACTTCAAACCCTTGGTGACAAAAATTTTGCGCTCAAGTGTCAACCGAGAAGTGGCTGGTTGTAATTGTCGCATCACCTCCCGTAGCCTGCCAAGAAAATAGACTGGATTAGGTGAACCGGCTGCTGGAACAAGGAACTCTCCTGGAAGGGCGATGGTGGTACCATATACCATTTCCGCTGCTGTAGCCTGCAGATCTTCTTTCCACGCTGTTCGTATGCCCAGGAGTACAGTTGGCAAAACTCGGGCCCAATCCGTGGTGTTGTGAGCCATAATTGCAGCCTTGAGCTGTCGATGAAATCTCTCCACCTGACCGTTCGCTGCCGGATGGTATGGGGAAGTATGAACTTTCGAGATGCCCAGGTAACGATTCAGCGCCGAAAATAGTGATGATTCGAATTGGGGACCTTGGTCAGTTGTTAGACGAAAAGGTGGTCCAAAACGGGCAATCCAACTGGCGTAGAAGGCCTCTGCCACACTCTCAGCAGTAGTGTCAGCCAATGGAATTGCTTCTGGCCACTTGGTGAATAGGTCAACACATGTTAAGCAAAACCGAAACCCATTAGACGGTGGCAATTGTCCAACCAAATCAATGTGAACATGCTGGAACCGAGCAGACGGTTGTTCAAATGTGCCAATAGCACTTCTCATGTGCCGGTGTACTTTGCTTCTCTGGCAGGAGATGCAGGATCGTACCCATAAAGCAATATCTTTCTGCATTCCAGTCTAAACATAGCGTTCAACAATCAGCTTCTGTGTCGCTTTGACACCAGGGTGGGACAGTTCGTGCAATTTCTGAAACACTGCTTTTTGCATGTCTGCTGGCACAAAAGGTCTAATGCGACCCGTGGAAATGTCACACTGCAATTCAATCACTGAATCACCTAGTAGCATTGGTTGAAGCTAAAGTTGTCTTGCTTCGCCTGTTGTAAAGCAATATCGGTTGCTTGTAATTTGGCCAACAGCTCCAAATCAATAACACAAGATTTGATGGAGGAAATATTTATCCTGGAGAGAGCATCAGCCACAACATTTTCCACACCACTAATATGCTGAATGTCCGTGGAAAATTGGCCTATAAAGTCAAGTTGTCGAGTTTGCCGCGGTGAGCATTTGTCTGTTTTTTGTCTGAATGCAAAAATAAGTGGTTTGTGGTCAGTAAAAATTGTAAAGTTCCGACCCTCAATCATATGTCGGAAATGTTGTACTGCGGAATACACCGCCAAAAGTTCGCGGTCATAAGCACTATATTTTTGTTGAGCCGGTGACAGAGATTTTGAAAAAAACGCTAGATGCCAATTGTCATTCACCTGCTGCTGCAAGGCTGCACCCATTGCAAAGTCTGATGCATCTACCGCAATAGATAGAGGTGCCGTAGGTATGAAGTATGCTAAGGTGGCAGCATTTGCAAGTTCTTCCTTGCTTCGTACAAAAGCATCACTAGATTCTTCTGTCCACTGAATTATGCTTTTGTCATTCTTTTTGGCTCTTTGCAATTATTTGTTTAAAACCCCCTGTGTGTGCGCAGCATGGTAGATAAACCGGCGATAGAAATTCAGCATGGCCAGATAACGTCGCAATTCTTTAATGGTTTCGGGACGGGGAAAATTTTTAATCGCGTCAACCTTATCCTGAAGTGGGCTAATGCCCTCCGCAGAGATGTTATGCCCTAAGAATTTAACATTAGATTGACCAAAAACACACTTAGATGGGTTCAAACGTACCCCATATTGAGATAGACGCTCGAACACTATTTGTAAATGTCTGACATGCTGCTCGTAATTCTCCGATGCTACCAGTACATCATCAAAATATGGAATGCAAAATTCAAGCCCATACAACAATCTATGGATAAATTGCTGAAACGTCACAGCAGCATTGGCTAAACCGAACGGCATTTACAAAAATTCAAAAAAACCAAATGGAGTTGTGACTGCTGCTTTTGGAACATCCTCAGGTCGTACCGGAATTTGATGATATGTTCTAGACAGATCTAAAGTCGAAAAAATCTTTTTACCGTGGAGCGCTTGTGTACAATCCTGAATATGAGGAACAGGATAGCGATCCGGAATTGTAGCAGCATTTAAATGACGATAATCCTCGCACGGGCGCCAATCGCCTTTCGATTTGGGTACCATGTGCAGCAGGCTATCCCAAGAGCTGCTAGAAGGTCTGCTAATACCGGCAGACATCATAAACTGAAATTCTTGCTTAGCCGCGCAAAGCTTATCTGGAGGAAGTCTGCAAGGCTTAGCAAACACAGGTGGAAATTTGGTCTCAATAATATGCTGCACATCATGCTTTGGGGGGTTAAGGGATCAGGTAACCTTTGAACTCACAAAATACATGAAAAGGAGACCTCTGTAAGAATTATCATAACTCCGTAACTATTTGACTTTGAATTATAATATTTTAAATGCATATTAATAAAGATTTATTTTATAAATTAAAATTCTCCAAAAATGTTTACACTCATATAAAGCTTTCAAATTTATTTTTAAATATAATAATTTTTTTACGAAAGAATTATTCTTGCATGTACTGCGCGCACGATTTTTCACATTTGGATTACTAAAACCTTTCAAAAAATTTTAATGAGTACATATATAATGTGTTCTCAAAATGACCTACGATGAAAAAAATAAAATGAGTAGTTCCCAACAGTACAGTATAACATCAATTTATTTTGAAACATTAATCATAATCATCCACAGTATACCCATAAAATTAAGCTATAACTTTATTACTGTAATAAATAAAATGTATGTAAACAAAACTCTTATTTCCAAAAGTTTTATACAAAATTATGATTAAAATATCCTGATTAATTATCTCAATTAATCAATAACAATTTACTATACCCCAAGTAAATTTTAACATATACATAAGTATATAATTTTCTTAACCCAATATTATACCAAACAGTTACCAGAAAATCAACAAACATAAAAATTCTAACTAAAAATTTAAGTACCAAATTAATAGCTTCCCTAGAATTCTTAAAATTTTCATAGAGTTTTGTTCCCTAAAATTAAAATTTATACACAAAATTTAATTTAAAACAGACCTCTATAGAAGATATCATAAAAGAGCTTACCTTCAGATGCAGATATTTCCTCCACACTGATACCAGGCTTCCAAGCACTTTTAAAGATAACACACACAGATTTTTGAAGATTTGAAGACACTCAATTCACTGATGAGGCACTAATTTTACCTTAGATCCGTATGTAGACAACTTAGATGGTACACCGCATATCTTCATTCCACTGATATATTTTGAAGCACACACAAATAGCACCAAGTCTATAGTTGACTGTTCATACACCACACAGCTTTAGTCGATAAAGTTCTTTTACCAGTTCTCTGCTTGCTAGAACTCCGAGAAAAAACCACGACTCCAATTAGGCTTCAAGACTCCACAATTCTGCTCGTCCGTTTTCCACTGGCTCTTCATCTGTTTCATCCGGTTAACATAGATCCGTAATCTAATTTACTCTAGATTACATATCCCAGTTGCTGCCACCAATTAATTATATATACTATAGCTGTGATAACGTGGACACATGTATATATAATTAATGAAATCCATTTATCGTTTGAAACGAAAAAACTTTATTTTAAATTAACACATTAAAAAAAACAAAAGTAAAAAGGAAAAAATAGGACAATCATCTTCGTCTTGTAAAATTACGATGTCCGAAAAACTCAGATTCCCACGTCCGCTCAAAAAAGGACCTTCCTCCCATCTCGTTCAACCTCCAACTTCTTCAACATTCAACTGCCGTCTGCAATTTCACTTCCCAGGGGCTTTCATTGCATCCCAGGAATTTCTCAGAAAGCATTACCTCCTCTACCACACCTGCTCCAGTCTGCTTATCTCCAGGTGACAATGACAGACCCCAATCTATAGTTCTGTCTTTCATTCTTAGGAGATTATCCCCTTTTTCCAAGTAATTGATTAGTTGATTCACGTCCACCTGTCACCCTTCTGCATAGCACTCTTACTTGAATAGTGACAATTCATAAAAGGCCTTTCATTCCTAAGGGATTATCTTTATCTTCCAGGTTAATTTTTCTGGCCACAGTCATAGGTGAACTCAATTTCTTTCTAATTCTATTTATAACACGCTCAACTCCCATACTACCAACAAAATACCTGTTTATATTTACAGCATGCTCAGAATTATTTTCCCGAAATGACCTCCCTTACCTGACCTTTTATCATTATTCGTTTGAGACGCATCATCTTTGGTATCGATCAATTTAGACCCTTTTGCCAAATTCTTATCAGTCACGTCTCCCGATGAATTTACCTCTATCTCATTAACTGACTTATTATCCCTTTCACAGATTTCATTCACAACCATTTTTCTAACAACCCTTTGCTCATGATCGCTAGATAATCTGAGGGTTCCCTGCCCATTCAATGCTCTCTGATTCTCCACCTGTTTACACACTGAATTTTGCTTATCCCTATTTCCTAACTTTAATAATTCATAAACAACGGGTGTTATCAGTGGAGGAGAATTTAGTTTTCTCACAACTGCAACCACCACATTCTTTTCAACGTACTCTTTTTCATCTTCTATCAAAGCAATCGGCACGGACACCAAATCCGCCTTTTGTCTATTTCCGAGAGCCGGTATAAGAAAGACATTTCCCAGTTTCTTAGCACTCCACGGAATGTCATTAGCATCAAAAACCGCAATTTGCGCACCTGTGTCCTTAATCGCTTTTACTTTCTTACCATTCACGCATAAATTAACCATAGGCAATTCGGTTTCCACACCTTCCCTATTATTTACACCTTTCCCATCACTAGTAGTAATCCAAGCTATGCTTTTATCCTCATAATTGGATTTACTTTTCAACAATTCCGGACAATTTGGACGGATGTGGCCCACTTCCAAACAATTGTAACATTGGACTTGTCTCTGCTTTTCGAAAGCATTGTCCTTCTTAAATTGGTCAGTTTTCCCATTCTCTTTCGTACTCTCAATTTCCGATCTAGGTTTACCTTCATTCTTAATTTTAGATTTAAAGTTATCCCTTTGATTATCCTGAACAGGTTTTTTTCCCAAGGTTTTGTATCCGACCTCTTAAATTCCCTTCTTATACTCTCAAACTTATCCGATTTCTCCGCGAGTTTAGAAGCAATCTTTATTTCCTCCCAGTCATCCATAAATTTTTCTTTTATCTCAAAAGGGACACGTTTTTTCAATTGTTCCGTGAGCATTAGTTCTTTTAAGGATATCAAATCACTCACTTCTAATGAATCTAACCAATTATCAAGATAACCCCTTAACTCATAAATCAGATCTACCCATAATTCACCAGATTTTCTTTGATGAGTTTCAAATTTCTGTTTTAAGGCGCCTGTACTTAGCCTAAACCTATCTAACAAAACTTTCTTTACATGCAGAAAATCATCACATTTGTCTGCTGGCTGTTTTACTATAATTTCGGCAATATCAGAAGGTAATAAAGGAATTAATTGACTAACCAAATCTTCCTGAGAAACTTTAGCTTTCTCGGCTTGCCTTTCAAAAATCATAAAGAAAAGAGTTATATCAATTAATTTAGAATCAAAACGCGGAACCAAATCCTTTAAATTTACCTTAGGAGTTCTATGAAAATCTACATTTGATTCATTAGATGAAACACTAACAACATCCGCAGAATTTTGAATACGCAATTTTTCTAATTCAAATTGCTGTTGTTTCTCAAGTTTTTGTAATTCAAGTTGTTTTCCAAGTTTATCTGCCTCAAGTTGTTTCTCAAGTTTATCTACCTCAAGTTGTTTTTCAAGTTTATCTAACTCAAATTTCCTAAGTTTATCTTTTTCTTCTTGCGCAATCCTATCTAATTCAATTTGCCTCTCTCTTTCTTTACGATCTTTTTCAAATTGTCTCTCTTGTTCTTTACGATCTTTTTCGATTTGTTTTTCCTGTTCTTTCTGCTCTGCCTCCTGTTCAAGAATATACTGCAAGCGAAGTTTTGCGTAACTTTCTTTATAATCCTCAGCACTAACAATAGCTTGAATTATAGCTTGATTTTTACAGGTTTTTGACACGCTGGTCTCAAATTCCTCTGCTAATAATAGCAAGACGCTTTTATTATATTTTACTAAATAGTCTGCCATATTTCCCCCCAAAATATAATAAATTTCAAAATATTATATAATATATTCAATTTACAATAATACAATAAATACAGAAATAGAATTTTTTTCACTATACGTATAATAATGTATTTAAAAACGACACACTTCTACTATAGCAAATTATCATGCAACAGTGACGTCTTTCAAACTGAGTATATCCCCCTAAAATAAATTTTATACCCAACAGTACAGTGTAACATCAATTTATTTTGAAACATTAATCATAATCATCCATAGTATACCCATAAAATTAAGCTATAACTTTATTACTGTAATAAATAAAATGTATGTAAACAAAACTCTTATTTCCAAAAGTTTTATACAAAATTATGATTAAAATATCCTGATTAATTATCTCAATTAATCAATAACAATTTACTATACCCCAAGTAAATTTTAACATATACATAAGTATATAATTTTCTTAACCCAACATTATACCAAACAGATACCAGAAAATCAACAAACATAAAAATTCTAACTAAAAATTTAAGTACCAAATTAATAGCTTCCCTAGAATTCTTAAAATTTTCATAGAGTTTTGTTCCCTAAAATTAAAATTTATACACAAAATTTAATTTAAAACAGACCTCTATAGAAGATATCATAAAAGAGCTTACCTTCAGATGCAGATATTTCCTCCACACTGATACCAGGCTTCCAAGCACTTTTAAAGATAACACACACAGATTTTTGAAGATTTGAAGACACTCAATTCACTGATGAGGCACTAATTTCACCTTAGATCCGTATGTAGACAACTTAGATGGTACACCGCATATCTTCATTCCACTGATATATTTTGAAGCACACACAAATAGCACCAAGTCTATAGTTGACTGTTCATACACCACACAGCTTTAGTCGATAAAGTTCTTCTACCAGTTCTCTGCTTGCTAGAACTCCGAGAAAAAACCACGACTCCAATTAGGCTTCAAGACTCCACAACTCTGCTCGTCCGTTTTCCACTGGCTCTTCATCTGTTTCATCCGGTTAACATAGATCCGTAATCTAATTTACTCTAGATTACATATCCCAGTTGCTGCCACCAATTAATTATATATACTATAGCTGTGATAACGTGGACACATGTATATATAATTAATGAAATCCATTTATCGTTTGAAACGAAAAAACTTTATTTTAAATTAACACATTAAAAAAAACAAAAGTAAAAATGAAAAAATAGGACAATCATCTTCGTCTTGTAAAATTACGATGTCCGAAAAACTCAGATTCCCACGTCCGCTCAAAAAAGGACCTTCCTCCCATCTCGTTCAAACTCCAACTTCTTCAACATTCAACTGCCGTCTGCAATTTCACTTCCCAGGGGCTTTCATTGCATCCCAGGAATTTCTCAGAAAGCATTACCTCCTCTACCACACCTGCTCCAGTCTGCTTATCTCCAGGTGACAATGACAGACCCCAATCTATAGTTCTATCTTTCATTCTTAAGAGATTATCCCCTTTTTCCAAGTAATTGATTAGTTGATTCACGTCCACCTGTCACCCTTCTGTATAGCACTCTTACTTGAATAGTGACAATTCATAAAAGACCTTTCATTCCTAAGGGATTATCTTTATCTTCCAGGTATGTGAGCATGTGAAATTTTCAACATGTCACACGCGCAATGGTCAAAATCGTCGTTTTGAGAAAATTGACTTCAAAAATCAAACTGTCCCTTGATCATATACAAAAAGCTCAGACTGTTTTAGACGTAACTCCACTTCTAAAGTGAATTTTTGCATGGGGTTTATTTTAAATTGTTCCTAAAGAATCATATTTAATTATAAGCTAATAATTTTTTTTCAAATTTCTGACACTTTAAAGGTTACCTGACCCCTTAAGGGAGGCTGAAGTATCGGTTAGGCTAGGGAATTTGTTAAGCAGCGTATGGAATGTTGTCATTACAGAAACCGTGCGTATATTGCTACTATTTGACTTATCAATTATACCCTGCGCCTGTAAATTAGTAATGGGGTCGTGCAACTTTCCCCGACGCACATCAATGAGTAAGCCAAAATGTCGAAGAAAATCAACCCCGATAATTGGTTGCAAAACATCTGCCAGAATAAATAACCAATGAAATTCCCTGCGCAGGCCTAAATCTAGCTTTAAGAGCTGCTGACCAAACGTAGGAATGATCGTGCCATTCGCGGCAAAAAGTTGTAGCTTATCTGCTGTACGCGTTCTATTAGCTTTTGACACAGGTAAGACAGACACATCAGCCGCCGTGTCAATTAAAAATTTCAAATGAGTACTTCTGTCATTGAGATAGGGCCTATTTATTTGAACTGCGCCGTCACTCTCAGAAGTGAGTGACGGCCGTACTAGTTTCCCTCCCATGAACATGGCTTGCGGCATTTACTTGCTTTATCAGCAAAAGTAGCATGGTACCAACATAAATGTTTAGAATTAGCATTCCTTTCTTGACTTTTATCACGTTTATAATGCCTAAAACGGTCACGGGACTAGGAACGACTCTGCCTGCTATTATTCCCCTGCACTTCCAACTTCTCCAAGCGTGTGGAGAGTGCAAGAATTAATGATTTAAGCTCCTTACCTGATTGGATATTTTGAACAATGGGGGGTGGACCATTCGCCGCAATGATACCATCGGCCATCTCGGCTAATTTGTCAAGCGGGTCATTAGAAATTGTTAATATTTGTTGCACATGAGTGGGTAGGCGCTGGAGAAATAAGGTTTTCAGCAAATCATCCTTGACCTGACTACCAGCCTTACTCCGCATTTCAAGCAGCAAACGGGAAGGTTTTTTATCCCCCAGTTGCAAACCAGAAATCAACTCGCGAATGCACTGATTTTCACTCATGGAATATTGATTTACGAGCCGATTTTTGAGCCTTTCGTACGGCTGATCCGTGGGCTGCTCACTAATGATATCGCCAGTTCCTCCGGTTGCATTGATTCAACTAAATGGTGAAACTGGGTAACACTGTCAGAAACCCCTGCCAGCTTAAATTGAGATTCCAAATGAAAAAACCAAAGTTTCGGGTTTGCACGCCAAAATGGGGTCGCCTTTACCCCAACCCTATGAATGCCTGGAGCGACAGTATTCGGTGTTTCTGTTGACATTTTTTGAATTTTACTACACAATTAAACCACGAAGAAAAAAAATAAATGCAGGAATTATACTGTATACAGAAAAACTGGTTTCAACAACCCTACCAAAAAAACTATGTACACAAATGCTAATTAAGACATAATAAAAAATAATAATGCAAGGAAAAGTATGGAAATTTTTTTTTAGCATAATATAATACGATAAACAATATTTTGGATCACCGAAACATGCGATTTGATCTGGCCAGGCTTAACGATAGCATGTCGAAATAAATCGCGTCATACCCCGAATTTCAAAATAAGCATATATTACAAAACAAACAAAAAATATTCAATTTGAAAGCACTTAAATAATGCTGTACTGAAAGCTTATTACACAATATAAATATATATACAAAAATTAAATAAAATGCGCAAAAAATTAATGTCGAATTTATCCAGGGGCAAGTAAAATTTATATGCACACACAGGGGTATTAATGATTTGAACACCATCAAAATAGATACGACTCACCGGGATTCAAGCTCTTTACCTCGTAGCACTGATGTCTCCACATGCCAATAGGTGATTAACAACACAGTTTACCGATAACGCACATAATCGTGTTTCACACAAACTCTTGAAGAAATATGAAAAATATACCCGCTTGGGTCACTAATGATGCACACTCGCTGTAATTAAGGCCATTATAAGATCGATGCACTTAGATTATCAGAAGAACTGTTCAAACACCGAGGTCACCACTTTAGTAGCGGGCATTCTACTACCCGATTACTAATTATCGATTAATTTAAATATTGAACTTCACAAATTAAGAACACATTTAAAACTTAATAAATTATATTGTAAACTCAAAATACACTCATCGCACAGCGTGCGGCAATTCAGCATTAATCATTACATTAGCACTCTAAAATACGTGCGTTCAACAGGCAGTCCAGAGTTCAACTAACTGTTTCTTCCCGCTCAACGGCAAAGTGTTGCTCCGTGCGGTTTCCAGTTAAGTATAGATGAAAAACCATAGATGCAGCTACTAAAATTCTGGACACGGCTCATTAGCTGGTTTTCGGCGATGCCAGATCCCCACAATAGGTATGCCGAAGATTTTTGTACTTACTAGCAGAAATGCAAAGCTCACATATGCACCAAATCCTTACTTTGTTTTGTTTTTTAATGTTTTTTATTCAAATTTTCTTAATATAAGAAAAGTTTCATAATGCCATAACCTTTAATTTAAAAATTTGAAAAAGGTTAATTAATTTAACGAAAATATCCATGAGATATTTTTTTTTATAAGCAAACATGACTTTTTTTAGCCTGTTAAAAATTTGTTTGGGAAAAAAACTTTGCTTATAAAGTTTCTTTTTATGGATATTTTGGATAAATTAATTAGCTTTTTTTCATGATTTTTAATTAAAGATTATATCATACTATTAAACTATTTTTTTCTTAATCTCTTTCTCTCTCTCTCTCTCTCTCTCTATATATATATATATATATATATATATGTATATATTTACACTATTTAGTTTTCAGAGTTTGTTATTAGACAACAAATTTTGTATAATACACAAGGTAAATTAATTGTATTTAATAAAAATCAGATTAATGAAAATATTAATTTTCTACTACTCTATAAACAATTTCAAATGATTGAAAAGCATAAATATTTAGTAAAAAGTAACTTATTTACAAATTATTTTAAAATTATATCAACATAAATGAAATTCGATAATAATGATCTTTTCTGATCCTAGATAAGTCTCTCCTAGATCTTAAATAGCTATGATCTTGGATCGGATAATTAGCGTTTTGAAAATTTAAAACTAAAATACACAAGTCTGAGCTAAAACCACCTTAATCACACTTATGCAAAATGATATCTGTTATATCAAAGCATCCAAATCAAGGGATAAAAGTTTTAAAAAATTAATATTTGTTTTAATATAATTTGAAAACAATTTTTTGAAAACAATTTCCCCAGGCGTTCAACATTAGGCGCTCGGTCTCATGTGGCCAGAGCAGACGACAAGAGAAAAATGACGTCACACTTCGGTAGCATATAAGGAAAGGGCATGTTTACAAACAAACAGTTCCATCAATCAATCTACCACTGCATTTTTGTCGCAGCTATCATTGCAGGAATCGTCATGGCGACGTAAGCCAATCATATCACAATCACAGACCAGTTTAACGTAGACCAATCAAATCGTTCCGTCTCTTGTGTACTGTAGGAGTCGTAAAGAACGAACAGGTTTTTCTCCCAAACCAACAGTGACGTCAGTTGCCCTTTCCTTATACCAATTCTAATTCTAACAAGGAAATTATGGGCATCCGCATCGTTCTGTGTCCTTTTTGAATAGTAAACATCTATTCCCATTCTCTTTCTGTGTATGTTGATCTCACAAAGGTATGTCAAAATCTGCATGGACCGATTCTTGTTTTGGGTGATTTCAATTCTTCATGATCCGTTATAATGTTCCTGTGAGGTTTCTCATAATAGCAAGAGTTTTTTAGAGGGGCTGACAGACAGCTCCTTTTGCCTCCTCAATTCCTCAGACCCTACTCATGTGGTTCCCAGTGGATCTCGCTCACTGACAGATCTTTCGTTTTGTTCCAGTAACCTTTTTGCTCGTGTTTCTCTCCAGATACGGGATGACTCCTATGAAAGTGAAGTGACCATTTTCCAGTTTCTATATCTGTGGACTTTAACCATCCCATGTAACTCTCTGCCACTCATTATTGATGGTCTCACATATACCAGGATATTAACAATACTTTTCAGTGGCAACAATGCTCTGCAACAATGCTAAGCCATCGATTATGCCTCTTTCTCCATCATGTGACAGCATGCGATGGCCAATAATAGCTGAATTCGAAAACCTCCTCATAAAGAACTCCCTGTAAGGTGGTGTTTTAGGTTTAATAATCTTCTTAACCAAAAAATTCTACTTAAAAAGGCATTCTGGCTGGCTTCTAACGACTACTGGATCAAATACAAAATAACAGTTGCAAAGCTCCGTCAGGACATCGGAAAATCTAAACTTCAATTCTCGGATTCTGTATGTCTCAACGCTAGAGACTCTCGCATTATATACAAGGTGTTTCGCAAAATTAAGAATCGATCTTGCTCTCCTTCTGATTCCAATTTCTGCCTCCACCCAATCAGAAATATTTGTAAATCATTTTAACGAGGATGCTACCCTTAAACCTCTTCCCATAATTTTCGTCGATGCTGAGTGTATAGAGGTAAATAAACTCTTCACACTCTCTGAGTAAACAGAAGCCATTCACCGTACCAAATCTGCCATCCCTGGTGAGGATAATGTTAGCACTGCTTTTTTCAAGGTTCTCATTCCCTGGAGCTTCAGACTAAGCATCTGCTGTCATAGTGCCTATTTTAAGAAAGATAGGCAAGAAAGCCAAAAAAGAAGTCTCCTCTTACCGCCCCATATCCCTTACGTCAGTTATGTGCAAAATCTGCGGAGAACGATTGCTAACCGGATAATAAATTACGTAACTTCTTAACTACAGACACCTTGTTTTCCTGCATTTTCGTGATAGTCATACTACAATTGCGACTTTACTCTATAATATTCTAAAGGGGAGAAGAGAGAAAAAATTATCTTGGGAATTTCTCTTGATCTGCGGGTGGCTTATGATTACCACCGATGGCATCTTTAAATGTTCAGAAATAGGTATATCGGGCCCAATCCTCTGCTTACAATATTTATGGCAGATTTTGTTTGAAGATCTTGAAGGTCTATTAATAAAATGACTGGTGTACGCTGACGATATATTCGTATATTGTACTTGTGCTTCAGCGGAGTCAGGTCATGATAAGTTGCAGGCTGCCCTCAGCAACTGGAAATCCTGCATTATTCCTAATACGTTACGTGCAATGAATATCTCCAGAAAATTTGGGGATTGAAAATTTCATTTCTTCATTAACAGTGGTCTGATTGAATGGCTTAACGGAATAAAATTCCAGGGGTTTTATGAGGCAATACGTGGGGATTTTCGGAAGCATACAGAGTTCTTGGGAAGGAAAGCTTTAATTAGAATTAACATTCTCAAAGCTTTGGCCAAGAAACGATAGGGTGCTAGGTGCTAGGTCTTAACATCTTCTCATTCTTATGCCCCACCATCCGCAACTTATTCGAGTACAGAGGTGCAGTTCTCAACACGGCGTTGGATACTGTCTTCAAGCATCTAAAAGTGTTTCAAACTAGTGCCTTTCGGGTGGCGCTGGGTCTACCTAAGTGTGTCTCAACATCCTTCTTCTTAAACATGCTAGTTTTTTCTCGTTTGCGGTCGTAATCAAAATTTAGCTTTTGGTTTCTGGGTTAATAATCTCATCTCGCTCAACAGCTGGTCTCCACTCTAGAATTTTCAAAATGGAAATTTGGTCTCTCTCGCTGGTAGTCTGCCGTGCATTTCAGAAGTTTTCGACGAGATTGTATGCCGTCCTGAATATCTTATTAGCTTCCAGTTTCTTCTTCCTTTAGACCCTTACGCTGTTCAGTATCATCTCACGGACCGTCCCTTTAAGAGAACATACTAATATAATAGTAGATGCTAGTATGATAGTCCTGCGCTTTTCTGAAATTATCCAGATGTTTTCTGACTCATATGATGTCATTGCCACTGATGCATCTAAATATCTGCGATTACAGCAATTGCTTTAATCTCACGCAGAAACGATGAAAACGAACGGAGGGCGTTCATTTATCTAGGAAGACTTTCCCAGCCTGGAAAGCCTTACACTGAGTTTGAAACTTAACCTTTGGATCGTCCGATCAGGGGTTAACGAGTAGAAATATTTTCTTCTTCAATGGAAATTACATCCGTACTATAGAGATAAAAAGAATAAAGTTTGTCTTCAGCATCCTATCTGACCACCGAAGTATCTAATTAATTTGCACTATTAGAGACTTTACATTGTAACTGTTATGTGGAAATGATCTATTTACTTCACACTATGAAATACTTTACACAGGGGACTGTTATATTTTAAGATTTTTGTATCATAGATTTTATAAGGACATTCAGGTGATATTGGACTTTATATACTCTGCTATACTTTGCGTGAACTCAGTTTATATGTTTTGCTTAAGAATGAAAATAATGTTGTAAAAATTCAATAAATTTTCCTTATTTAATATGTTTCGATTTATGCTACCTCAAAATCCAAATCCCAAAGTAGGAGCTTATTACAATAACTTTAAATTAATTATGAATAACAGGACATATTTTGTCTTCTCATGAAAATATATAAAACAACAGTAAAGGTCTTCAATACCTTTTATGTGCACTTCCATTACTTTTATGAATATAGATTAATGATTATGTGTCTCGAGCCGCATCTAAAAGTTCGCTGGGCCATATGCGGCCCGTCCTGGCTCATTTGGGTACAGCCATGATTGAAATACTGTTAGAAAGGTAACTGAAAGTTGTGTACATTGTAAAAGATTTAATTCAAGACCTAAACAGTTTATAAAAGCACCTCTTCCAGAAAATCCTATAAAAAAGTTGTAGTATTCGAGATTGTAGGTATAGATCAGTTTCAACCACGTGATCACCAGCCCACCAAAAGTTATCAACCAATCATAATCGTGGATTTGTAGCCTGTATTACGAGCCAACCAATCACAATCCACCATTTTTGGCGGGCAAACAAAAAACAAATCCAGTTGCTAATTTGGTTGCTAGGGTGTGACGTCAGTTGAAACTGATCTATGGACTATGCGGGCCCTTTAATTCGTCAAGTAACTCCGGAAGCTTGGAAACTTATTCTTATATGCGCTATCTACAGTCATACACTTAGAGATAGCAATATCTTTATGGACTGACAACTTTTTGCAAACTGATAAAATATTTATGGTGCAAAGAGCCGACATGAGACTGTATATTCTGACTGCGGTACGAATTTTACGGGTGGTGAAATTTTGCTTAAGAAAATTTATTGTATGTTATTTTCCAGAATAGCAGATCTCAGAGGATCATTTGGAAGTTTAATCCTCCACACAAAATATCTCGACTAATTAACAAAAAATGGAAAATCTGAGTATTAGGTGCATTTGGTCCTCCCGTGGATTATCCTCATCCAAATTTTCAAACCTCTACGTGCGCTAGATTTTCCTAGCCATTGCCGACAGGCAGACAGACACACAGACAGAACGAAACTTTCTTTGCAGGAACGGCTAACCTTTTCACACCCGAGTGCCAAATATTTTACGTGATCCTGACGTGCCAACAACTAAAAACTTTAGTGGATCAAATAATAATGCGTCAACATTTCTTGACGTTTTATTTCTAGGATTTATAAAATAAATATGAGTAATATAAGGTGTTATATTTTAGAGAGTAAATAAAATAAAATTGCGATTTCTATAGTTGCATCTTAGATATTAAATAATTGATATTATCTTCATACTTGGTTGTCTTTAAGAGTATGCAAGCTGATCTGGAGTCATCTGACAAAAGGTTTTTACTCGAATTTTTCATATTATTCATTTCCTAAAATAATGATGGGCAGAAAAAGTTATCAATATGGCAAGCACCAAATTCTTAAAACAGCTCTTAGCGTTTAGAATTGATTTCCACGCATGGGTTGCCAGTTTGGCCTCCTTTTTTATTCAGAAATTTTTAATCCATACCAGAAATTTCAAATCAGAAATTTTTACAGTACTTAATGACATCTCGCGATTACTTAAAGTATTTTTTCCCCTTCAAAATTTCCGGTATGAATTCGGCATTTCTGAATAAAAAAGAAGGCCAAACTGTTCCACGCTTTTTTAATTTTATCATTGGTATTTCTGCTTATGCTTATAAATTTCCTTTCGATAGTTTTCAAATCTTCTAATAGTTTGAATATACACTGCAAAAAATAATTGTTGATTTTACAGTATAAAACTGGCACCCAGCTGCCAGTATTATACCGTAAAATTAACAGTATTAAACAGTAAAATAAGCAGTAATACGCTGCCGTGCAAGCAGTAATACGCTACCGCGCATGCGCGGTAGCGTATTACTGCTTGCACGGCAGCGTATTACTGCTTATTTTACTGTTTAATACTGTTAATTTTACGGTATAATACTGGCAGCTGGGTGCCAGTTTTATACTGTAAAATCAACAATTATTTTTTGCAGTGTATATATATATATATATATATGTATATATATATATTCTGCCGATATTGGAAACCATTAAGTTGCATTTCAGTTTGTTCAATTTCCAACAAATCGAATTTAGACAAACTCAGCTACTCTAAATTCGTGTATTTTGAGAAATTTTGATTTAGAACCTCCTTCAATGTCGTGCCGAAAATATTCTGCCACGTGCCACCTAAGGCACGCGTGGCATATGTTCGCCGCCCCAGACAAATCACACTGCCAATTTCAGTTTGAAACATAAAATTAACTAGTCAAGGCTGTTCTCAAATCCTAAGAAGCGACTTTCTAAATTCATTGTTGTTCGAAAACGCATGGAATTGGCAGGTATTCTTATTCAGAAATTATGAATAGAATGGATTTTAATTTTTTGGTAAAGGCAGACGATCTTTCAGAAAATACTGTCAAAGTGGGAGTTTTTGAACTGAATTCCCGATGCGGCATTCCGAGAAAGGGGAAAAACTTGCCGTCATGTGACAAGAGCCGCTTATAACTTAATAAGTAATTTATTCATCAAAAAAAAGATTCGCTATTCGATTCCAAATTGCTTCAGTAGTCAGGCCTGTCAATTTTAGGTCTTCCCGTTTAAAAATGAGTCAGAAAATGTGTCAGAAAGTATCGCATTGTTGAGCAGGGAAATTGAGAACCACCTTAAAGGCTTTTTTAGTTACAAAAATAGCCTGTTTCGTTATAAAAATGAGACTGTTAAGAAAGAACGCCTTCGCGACGAGCTTTACTAATACGTAAAGTAGGTATAGGGTGCTCAGAATCCTTGATTTATCTTAACAGAATTTTGGAATAAAAATTTTCTCCAAATTTAATCACAGAATATCTAGGATTAAATTCGGTAAAGATTTCTCTTTCGAAATGCTGGTGCTAAAAATTAAATATTCGGTACAAGTCGCTCACCGCGAAGGGGTTAACCATGAAAGTTCTTGTAATCAAAAATATTGCACTACCGAAATCGCTAACAGATGGCAGCACTAAATTTTAAAGCTAGAAAAGTAATCAACGTTTTAACTAATATTTATTGCCAAATTTCACACACAAAAAAGCAATTTTATTGTTTAAGGCTGTTCTCAAATCCAAACTGGCTACTTTATGATACATTTTTAATTCATTTTTGTTCGGAAACGCATGAAATGGGCAGGTGTTCTAGTTTAGAAACTTTGTAATCGAAATACGTTTTCTATTTTTTGGTAAAGGCAGAAGATCTTTCAGAAAATACTTTCAAAGTCGGCGTTTTGAACCGAATTTCCAACGCCGCGCACAAGAAAGGGGAAAAACGTGTCGTCACGTGACACGAACAGCTTATAACTCGATAAGTAATCTTTCTATCAAAAAATGGAAAACTCATTTCGATTCCAAATCGCTTCAGTAGTCAGGCCTGCCAATTTTATGCTTTTGCTTTTAAAAATGAGTCAGAAAATGTGTCAGAAAGTTTCGCGTTGTTGAGCAGGACATTTGAGAACTACCTTAACTTTCCCAACTATCCCAAGAGTTTTGCTGAAAAATTAAGCAAACAAATATTCTATTTATTTATTTATTTGTTTTATAAAATTAATTTTTGCTTATTTTAAAAGCGAAAAAAATTAGTTGTTACTTTTTTCTATACACATAAAAAAAATAACTGGAAAAGTGACAATTTCCGACTTTCGCTTTTTGATGGATTTACACGTTTTCAGTTGTCCTGGACACTATTTTTGGAAAATGTCTGTCTGTATGTTATGCATGTGACACAAATTTTGTGGACGCTCTATCTAAAGAACTAATGCACTTAATTTCATCTAACTTTAAATTCTGTTAGACCTTGACAAAAACTAGTGCTTATTAGGTTTGGGTGTGTGTCTTTCTAAAGGTGGCTGCTAAGATGTTTCTTTTCACGATTTCCATGATAGCTATATTTCGTAATCTATGGGATGTAATTTCATCAGACGCCACGTCATATTCGGTTAGACCTAGGCACACATAGGTACTGATAAGGTTTTGGTGTATATAACCCTACAGGTGGTGCTGATATGTTCTACTCCGTTATTCACAATTTCTGTGATAGCTATACCTCGGCATACATGGCTGAAATTCGATCATATTTGACATTCAGTCCGTAGTCAGACGTTGACATACAGGGTGATCAGTTTAAAAGAGTATCCATTGCTTTTTCTTATTACACTTAAATCTGACGGATGCGGCAACTATTCTAACACTGAAGTATAATTGTTTGAACCTTGTTTAAGTGTAGGATACAATTTCCAACACTATTGGACTGTTACAACTTTATTTGTGAGGTAAAACAGAAATGAAGAAGCACAATGTTTCTTAATCCTGTGATAATTTCATTTTCGAAAAATATAACTTAATTCAAATTTTTACATTATCATTCAGTGTTGAATTCAGACTTTTCTCCGGGAGGGATTTCTGTGGTTCCGGGAGGGAAATTGCACTTTTTAACAATTAAAAACATAAAATCTCAAATCTTCCGGGGGGACATTTCAATGCTCCGGGGGGCAATGTCGTCCCCGGGCCACTCCCTGAATTCAACACTGTTATTCCTTACAGCAAATATTGAAAATGTTCGCCCCCATTTTGAATGCAAACATGAACACGTCTAACCGAGTTTTTTGACACACTTCGCAACATTGTTGGTGTTATTGACGAGATTCCTTCAGTTATGATTTGTTTTAATTAATCGATGTTTGAAGGACATTACAGGACGAGCCATTTTCATTAAAGTCAAATAATTAGTTCATGCAGACGATAAATAAAACGTTTAACCCCCCCCCCCCCCACGGAGGGGTGCCCTCCGGGGGGGGGGTCTTTCTAAGGGATCCTAACCCGTATTTACGGCAAGGTACGAAGAAAAGCACGGAAAACACGAACGGTTAGGTCGATAAGCGCGACAGGGCTTTGAACTTTGAACCCAGCACCTCCCGTTTACCAGCTTTGAGAGCAGAACCTCTCAGCCACTGGTGGGGCCCAAATTTGGCTTTGTTCACTCAATAGTGCTGTGCTATTTTTTGCGGTGAACATTGTAGGTGTATCTTAGTTTCTATTGGTTAGAAATGCTCCAATTTTTTTATGTGAAGTCATCAATTAAATTATATACAGGTGTAAACAATGTATATGTTAAGTCATCGATTAATATATATATATATATATGTGTGTGTGTGTGTGTGTGTGTGTAATCAATGTATATGTGTGTCCCATTTTGTATTTAAATACTCAACAGGGAATGTTTTTGAATTGTGTTTTTTTTTTTTCTTTTAGCTGATTACAGTAACTCTAAATTAAATTTAATAAAAAAATACCTATACTTCGTATTGTTGACGTGTAACAGTGCTATTTAAATTAATATATTAAAATAATATAGAGTAAAGTTTTTTGATGGCCACAGCATGTTAGTTTAATCTTTTATATTTGTAATTGCGCAAACGTGACTTTTCAAGATATATAACAAAACAATTTCAGGCTGCGATTATTATTTTTCATGAAGTTGACATAAATTTATTTTTTTATGCATTTTAAACGAGAAAAATCTATAAATATTCATTTTGAAATTAATATATACTCATAATTTGCACAAATACTTGAAGATATATATATATATAATTGAATTTCTCTTAATAGTTTTCATAATTTCTATTTGTTAGTTATAAAATTAAAATTGCTTGTGCATTTTATAAGATAAAGAAAAAAAATACTAGAGGCTGTTTTTACTTATTATTATTTAAATTTTTATTATTTGCAAAATACGGCTCTTTAAAATATGTGACAACACAAATTGAATTTCTGTTAGTCAGCCATTATTTCAAAGGTTTTCCAACTAGAGCATTGTATATATATATATTTTAATGAAATATATATATATATATATATATACATGTATTATTTTTATTTCAGAAAAACACTTTTTAATAGTTATTTATAAAACTCAAATAAATCCTCTTAAATATGGATTTTTTTTAAAAGAATGTATTTAGCAACAATAATGGAGGCTGATTCTATGTGCCTGCTGATTCTATGTGTCGCTTTTAAATATCTTCAAGAAAGCAATGAAACCTTTTTTTTTCTTTTGAAAAACACATTTTTCGGCCCCTAAAATATTTGTTGCTTTCGTGCCCATTTATATAAATGTAATGCTATATTCGTGTTATATTCATACATAAGAATTAGTGCAAAACTGACTAGAAGTTAATGAGAATTATTTTATTTTCAACTGTTTTTATTTTTTCGCAACTGCAGGAAGCATAACAATTATAAATTCAATTCTTGAAGAATAAAACAATTTTTGATTTAATCAACAGATGGCAGCACCATACATTTCCTCATCTTTCTAAAGCCCTTTTATTTCCATTTTCTGAGAAAGACCTCAAGCTTTCGCGCGGAAAATGAATAAATTTTCACATACAATATTGAAAAACGTGTCTTTTGATTTTGTGTCTCACTTGAGTACACGACCATTGTCCTATGCTGCTGCTCTTTTTTTTGTAACGGTATCACTTAACATAGCTACGCTCCGCGCCGCGCCGGCAGGAGTAAGGGGTGGGAGCGGTGTGCAAGAAAACCTGCCTTCGTCCTTAGATTATTCAATTCCCCCTCCCCCCCTTTAATCTTTCAGGATTTTTATTTTATTTTTCAAAGTAATTAAATATTAAGAGTAAAAACAAATTATGATTCCAGGTAATAGTTTTTACTCATTTACTTAATACTTTCACTTTCGGAACCGGTTTCGAAAGTGACAGTATCCTCATAAAAAAAAAAAACCTGTAAGCAAAATTGAAAAAGTGAAAAAAGGCCTGCGTAGAGATCAATCTTAACTATCCAATGCAAAAAAAAAAATCATTTAGAAATATTGAAATGCAAACGAAATAGTATTGTAAAATAAGTGTCACATACGATTAACATTAGCGAGCGGGTGTGCTCGTGTGAGTGAAGTAGCCTCTTATCTAATAATAAGGCATCAGCTTATTACAAACAAAAGCGCCCATCTTTTTGAAGGGGACCGATTGTAAGACTTTAAATAAAAAAGAAGATTTTAAATCTCGTTGAGGGCTTCGTTTTGGTGCCCGGATGTGCCCGGTCTTGCCACATCTTCCTTATGGCAACAAAACTGACCCCACCCCCACCCCATATAGATTTTGTTCTGAATAAGGTTCCAATATCACTTACTAATAAATCAGAACTGGATGTTTGTTAACATAAAAATTACTAAAAAAATGTCTAAAAACCTCTTAAATATATACATACAGTTGAATATTTGTTTTATTTGATCTTGGATAGTTTGAATTATTGGATAATTCGAATATGAATTCATAACCTTTGAAAGCAGGATTGAAAACAATGTTAAATATTAATTATCGAATTCATATTTTCAATTCTATAATTTTGGCTCATTTGAAAATACTAAATATTTGCATCTGGTATTTTATTGTAAGTAAAATTAGATATACAAAATTTTATTGCTGAAGAAATAAACAAAATCAACTTTTTGTTTTAACCTCTCCAATTATACAGAGACAGTTGAAGATTTGGTTTTATTTATAGCTTTCATTCCCTCTTCAGTAACATAAGTTTCCCCCCTCTTTTGTACACGGGAAAGTTAAATTCCGGATTTTCATAAACGTGTAACAATACATCAATAAATAACATAAGATCCGACTTATTAAAGGGCATAGAGGTATAGACCACTGCATGTTAATTGTATTAATTCATAAAGTTTCATTTCATGGTTTTATTTAAAATCTCGCGTTTTGATTAATTCCAATTTTTTTTGCGTTCTCTCAGAATTTGAATCCACCCTTCCGTTTCCCCATGAACTACACTGAAAAAAAAAAAAAAAAAAAAAATATATATATATATATATATATATAATACTGACATCTCAGCTGCCAGTATTATACCGTAAAATTAACAGTAATAAACAGTAAAATAAGCAGTACTGTTTATTTTACGGTATAATACTAGCAGCTGGGATGCCAGTATTATACTGTAAAATCAACAATTTTTTTTCTTTTCTTTTTTTGCAGTGTAGATACGAGTTTGGCCTCTTTTTTTGGAGCTCGAGCACGGCGATTTGAATTTCCGAGCCAGAAGCATTTTTTATTATCTGATACCGAATGTGATAAAGTGTCCAGGCTGGGAATCGAACCCGGAATATTTGGATTAAATTGCCAATTCTCTTCCAACTGAGCTAATTGGACCGACATCCGACAGACATAATTCACTCAGACAACCTTTTGACAATAGCATCTGGTCTGCCATGTTGATAGCTCAACAGAATGCACCGCAGGTAAAGAAACTTAATTAAACTATGGAAACGTAGATACACTTTATTATTTTAATACAATAACACTGATTAGTAAATGTATCACATGAGTTGGCAGATCAGATGTTATTGCCAAAAGGTTCTGGCAGTGAATTGTGTCGGCCATTTGTTGTTCCCAGGTAGTTCAACTGGAAGAGCATTAGCAATTTAAGCCAAAGATTTCGGGTTCGAATCCCGGCCTGGACATTTTTCACTCAGTTGGAAAAATTTCAACTCGTAATGATATCTTTTCCAATCAGTATGAATGAGTTAAAAAATAATAAAGTGTATCTATGTTTTCAACGTTTAATGGAGTTCTTTACCTTCAGCTTATTCGGTTAAGCTGTCTTCTTGGTAGACCAGATCCTATTGCCAAAAGGTTGTTTGAGTGAATTGTGTCTGCCGGTTGTCGTTCCACCTCTCCCAGTCAGTATGATTGTGTTAAAATAATAAAGTGCGCCTAATTTTTATTTAACCAATAATTATAAAAACTTTTAAAAGAAAAAAAAGGGGAATTTTTACACTACGACTCTTAGAAAAAGAAAGAATAGTTTGCTTAAACTTTACTTTACCTATACTTTGCTTACATTTAATGGCACAGATAAAATTACATTCCTTTGATGATTTTCCCTATAGAATCAGTTGAAAAAAGATTTAAAAATGGTTTGGATTAAATACCTAACACGTCGGCTAATTTGTACGAAAATCTATAGAGTTCTTGCGACAGTGATTTATAAAATATTCGCCAAATGGGAGCTCAATCAGAAGTTATACCGCTTGGCAGACATCGTGTTTACACACTCACATACACAAATTGTGATTATAATACTTTCCTTACACGTGTTCAAAAAGTAACAAAAAAAAAAACTAAAATGGCAAATATATTTTAAACAACTAAAAGCAAATGAAAATTACTTCAGTATTACTTTCTGATTGTCAATCTTGCTCCTACCGAGCTATTTTCTTGTGCTCACGAAACCTCTATAAATTAATATGTATAAATACATATTTTATATATTTCAATGAAAATAAATAGAAAGTTCTCCACCTGTACAGTTTTTCTTAAAATAAAATTTACTGTAAAAAGAGAAAGTCTCACTTGCACGCAAAAAAAGACAATTTTGGACATTAGTATTTGCGCTTGTATCCTTGATAATCGTATAGAAGCTTTCTTACTGTTTTTATGAATATACATCTATATTCATTGAACATCTGTATCAAATGTATATTTATAATGTGCATACCGTAAACGGAGTAGTTTTAGAGGCATAGTTCCAGTTTCAAAAATATTTCGAATGTTGTTCTTCATAACATGAAAGTCAAAACAGTTTTTTTTAAGTTAAGAAATTAATTTTTTATATGGTGTCTGGGCCTTATAAGTTATATTTAGAAAAACGTTTTCTACGCTCTAACGAGTTAAGGAATAAAAATTCATATTTGTACGACCAAAACTTACTGGGTTATACTATAGACTAAACTCCGTAGCGCTACATTGCTAGGGATCATGGTCTACGGTTGTCCGACTCTGTTTTCGTGACCATGAGCCCTATGGTGCTATACAGCATATGTACCAGTCAGGTGGTTAACCTAACGCGGACTTTCAAGTTCCCAAGCACACCATATGTTGAAGAGAAATATGCATGGCTCAGTTATATTATTTATTTAAGATTTTTATTCTTTAATTTCCCTTCTAATTGCTGCCCATTCCAACATAACCCTTTTGCTGGGACAAGTTGATCAAAATTAAAGCTTAGAATTAAATACATAAAGGTTTCTCTGGGGTTGGCTAATAGAATAAATTAATTTACCAAGATAATAATAATAAAAGGAATCCTTAGAGATTAAATTTTGGATATGTTCCCCCATCGCGTTGTGTAATTTTGTAGTAGCCCATTACCCTTTTTGAGAATGATCATTCTTGCCCTTAGCTGACTTTTAAAATGGAAATCTAAATAAACAAACACATACTAGATAATTTAAATGAGAAGACTCCAAATAATTAACACTATTATTTATTTACAATATTTACAGTTATTTCAAGAAAAAAAAAAGATTTATCAGAACACATCTGATTTAATTTCCTAACAAAATTTCTCCTATAATATTGGCATTAACACTTTGATCCTTGCAAAGGATACTTATATTTGTTTGTATTTATATTTAAATTGATCTTTGACAACATTATTTGTTTACAATTAAAATACTGACTTCCATTTGTGACTAAGGTCACACTACCAGCTTCTCTTATAATATTTTGATAAAATCAAATAAACTGGGGAATTACTTAGGTCAGAGTCATATTTACCTATACACATTGATTGAAGAAGGTTTCTCTTTGTATCAGAGCACACTTTCCGCTAACTAAATAGCGCTGCACTTATTGAAAATGTTCATTTCACAAAACTTAGCGCAACTTCACCACTCTCCATATATGTTGTTCGGGTTCGCTGCTTTCTTACCATCAGAATTGCCACTCACTCTATTTTCCTCTTTCGGACCGCACAAAATTCATCGCGTCATTTTATTTCACCTCTCACTTTCGCTTCTGATATCGATGTGTGTTCTGTTTTCATTCTTTTTCACAACTGCTTTTTCATGACCACGGTGGGCCGTACTTTGTTCTGCCCAAAATTTGCATGACAGTGCTTTAAGCCCATCCTTCTTTTTTTTCATTGGGTAGTTGATCTCCCGTTTTAACTGAAATTTGCATAACAGAGGGTCAGTTTCACCTCCTCCTTACCAACCCCAACCAATGGCTATGCATCAGTTGTTGCTGTAGCGTGTTGTTTTTTTTTCTCGGAACGACGTGTGTGTTCTTTGATATTATCTCCCAGACCAACTTAAATCAAAGTTCTTCTTATTTGACTTTTATGGCTTAAAATTGTCGCCAGCGAGTCTCTGGTCATAAATTTGCCATCCTAAATCTTTCAACTGAGGCGACTTATGGGAAAGTCCCGATAATGTACTTTCCTTACATTATCTTTCCCCCCGTACTAAAAGAAAGAAAACGTCCAGTTTTCTTTAGCATTGCATACCCAAGAAGTCCATCACCATTGCAGATAATCTATAGATCACATAGATGATATCAGTCCACGTTCATCTATACAGAATCATATTGTAGACTAAAGTTCATGCAGAGGAAAATGTTCATTTGTAAATTACTTGTGTGACTTTAATAAAGAACAGTTCATATATGTACACATTTCCTAAGTATTCCCAAACAATTTAGAGATAAAATATTATCATTAGTACAAAAATTTTAAATTTTGTGGTTAAATATAACCGGTGTGTCTAAGATAGAGCACTCACCAAATTCAAAATATCTAAATAGCCAAACAGACCATACAAACAAAAAGATATAATACACTGTGATATGTAAGGATCAGTATTCAACTTTACAATGATTCTTGATAATTATTTTTAACACAATACATGCATCATACAATATATAAAACCCAATTCAGGCAAAATCTTACAATTACACATACATAACTGAATATGTAAGATACCTGAGAGAAAAATTATGATAATGAGTATACATTCAAAATATGTATATATATATACATATTTCTATAGAGCAAAGAGTTTAATCCAATATAAAACTGTACATCCACATTCTCAAATTTTCTTTTTTTTTTTTTTCAAATTATTTAATTATATCTAGTGCTACTAAAAGTGAAACCAAAATTAGGCCAAAACAAACCAAAAGGAACAAATGTATATCTATACATACATATATCTATATAATAGCAATACTCTTCTGAGTTCGATGAAATGGCATGTCTTCCACTTTACAATATTTACACATATTAATGAATGAATTCAGCACTATATCTAATTAATAAATGCAAACAAACAAATATTTTAGATGGACACAAAAACAGTCCTAGCAATCTGAAAACATGACACATTCATGATGTTGTAACTTTATGATATTCATCTACTACTTGACCCAATTTTATGGATTAATTCAGTTACCATTTGTATTGTCCATTCATATGATTGTTGTAATTTTATTATATACATACAATTCTTTCGAATTATTAAACAACAAAGAATGAATAAAAGAAAAAAAAAATGAAATTTTTCTTTAATAATTTTCCCTTCTTTCCTATTTTTTTTTTTTTTATTTATTTCTCTATTTCCTTTTCTTTTTCTTTCTTTTTTTTTTTTTAAACGCCTAAGCGTAAAAATTCTCATGTTAATTCTAACATGTTGAAAATAATAACTCCCCGTTCTGTCACTGTTCATTTTTTTCTGCCCGACAGAAAGAAGAAAAAAAAAAAACTTCTACTCAATGATAAGAATCGGAAAGCTGCGTGACCTCAGGTCAAACACTCACCCCGTTTCTGTCAATCATGTAGCCCTACGGAACAGGTGATTCATTCCTTCCTCGTACACCTGAAAATGCTGGCCTAATCCCATACCACGACCGGTTCAACACCTAACTGCTTCTTTACCTGGGATAATGCGTTTCTAACACGCCACCTGAACGCACCCTTTTTTTTTTTTTCAACCCTGCAGGTGAATAGCGTTTGCGATCCTTCGGTATGCATAACACCTCAACTCACCTCAGATCTACCTTCCTGATTTGTCCCGTCACATGGAGTATGGCTGCGAATTATGATGTAAGTTTACGAGTTATTATTCTCATTATTTATTTATTTAATGATATTTATATCTATATATATAATTTTTTGATATATATTAAAAGCTTAATTATTAAAACTGACTATAAGCCAATTGTTTAAACTACCCTTCGTCTTGACCCGTAAATTGAGATCAACCAAATAACATGCACGTGGTCTTTCATGCAATTCAATATTAAGACAAAAATCCATTTCCCGTTAAATATGTTACCAAATTACCATCTTTATATAAAACAAATATCCTTTAAAGTTTATTATCATCTAATCACGGCCTTATAATTACAAACACTTAGCGAGAAGGAGGGGAAAAAAAAATGATTTCAAGCCTACAAGATCGTGTGAACTAAGTCATCTCCACGCTAAATGATTATTCAATGGTATATGTCCACTACCGGAATGCCATACATTTATTTCCTAAAATCAGTTATCGAATTAATTTCATAAATATGCATATGGGAATCTTATCAATTTCGGTTCCCCTTTAGATGAGCAGCCCACGTTGAAATGCATAGTACTTAAAAGCCTCTGAATCACTGACAACTTTTAAGATTATCTCCAAATGCTTATTTAAAAAAAAAAATGTTTAAATATGTTAAAACCGATAAAATTTATTTATTTATTTATTAATCATTATAATAATTATTAATATTATTATTCTTATTATTTTTTTTTCGTATTATTATTTCTTTCCTTTTTTTTTTTTTTTTTTTTTTTACTACCGATCTACTTATTAATAAATAACATCTTAGAACATTTAACCTAACTTAAATGGAAAAAAAAAACTTTTATTTATTTATTTATTTATTATTATTGTTTTTAATTACATATTAATTGCCCGCCACCAATTACTGCAGTTAAGAAAATTTTGCCCGCAAAAATTTCCAATTAGTGTTGGAACTTAATATGCAATTAGCATCCTAGTAATTAAAAAATTTTACACAGCTGGAATTATATGTATATATACTTTATTATTCATTATTATTAATTTTTATTTTTTTTAAAACTCAGCTTAACGAATTAGTTAATGAGATTAAATGTTAAATCCAAATTGTTTAGTTAAATTAAAAAAACATAATGTAACTTAATTAATTAATTAATTAATTTTTTTTTTTTTTTTTTTTTTTTTTTAAACGGCTTGGCTTTACCATGCAAATGTGAATGAAATGATCTTTTGACCGATTCATTTCCCAATTTCATGCAGTCTTTTGAAAAGTGAGCCTTAATTTATAGAAACAAGAAAATAAATTCTGTCATTATTATCATTATCACTTAATTAATTAACTGAATTATTTCCTTTCGTCTTATTATTATTATTATTATTATTATTATTTTATCGTTCTCTAAGAGTTTAAAATCGTTATCTAAATTTTCCAAAAAAAAAAAAAAAAAAAAACACGAAATTAAAACAAAATGATACTCTGAAAAACGAATGTTCGATATTTGTTTATCTGTTTACTGATTTCGTTTTTTTTCCTTTTTATGATGTGGCCCCTGCCAACCTGACCAAGCGGACGAGTTAGGAACCAACTGCTACCGTTTCACGCCCCTGGAGGAAAAATGTATCAGTGTCAACAGGAAAAGACCGGGGGACGCATACGGAAAACTCCCCCCGGTGTGTGTTTGTGAATTTTCGTTATTTATTTATTTATTTTGGTGTAATATGGAAAAAATTGGTGTGTGTCAGGGACGCCTGGATTATCCCCCAAGGAATAGACACACACCCAAAGAGTGCACCCTCGCGAAGAAGACATCATCAGAGTAAGTGATACCCTCATTTATCTATTTCTATTTATTTATTTTTATCTTTACTGACCCTTCCTTCCGCGAAGTTGTCCGCACTGCTTGTTGACATGGCAACTGGGGATGTTTGTTGATAAACAAATCCCCACTCCGCGCCTACCTGGTACGTCACCAAAATCTTTCACACCGCCTCAGAGATTTTATTGCCCTGCGTAACCTAGCCTATGGATTTATTATTTTTTTACTTGCTTATTTGTCTTTATCCAAATATTTATTCAATTGATTATGTGATTTTCTTTGTTTTTTTTATTATTGTTTGTGATACCTTGGGTCGCTTTTACTATGAAATTATCTCTTATCAAAATTTGAAAAATGTGCCAGGGATATCTTATTTTATGTTATTTTATTGTACTTATTTATTTATTTATTTATTTATTTTATTTTTTTTTTTCAACCCTAGTTGAGTATGCCATCGCTGTTTTGAGAATATTTAAATTTGACAGTTAGTAGAATTCTGCAAACCGCAACTAAAATTTTTTTTACATAAACTGTTTAAGCTATTAGTGTTTCTGTAACCGTAACATCTTACTACCCCTTTTTAATGGTATTTTATTCCCACTATTCTTCCTCCGATGAGCTTGACTCCTCTGTTTTGCACCTGTCAGCATGCTTTGGTGCCCAGAGTCTGTCAATGTGTCTTTTTATAGTTCCTTTACTTTCTTCCGTTACATCTTGTAAAATGTAATTGTTATTTCGCACTTTTCGAACCACCTTAAATGGGCCTTCAAATTTTTTTTGTAAAACAGTAGGGTTAATGGACTTAAGGTAAACTTGTTGTCCTAGTTCAAGTGTTTTTATTTTATCAAGGTCTTCCTCTGTCACATATTCAGCCATCATTTTCTCCTGCTGTGCCAACGCTTGCAGTCTAACCTCCTGCATGTGGTCCATTCGGTTTTTGACATATGTCTGAGTGTGAATTTGTTCTGTTGGCATGTGTGCAGTAAAAGGAGTGCGTAAATTTCTTCCAAAAAAAAGGAAGGCGGGTGAAAATCCCGTCGCTCTGTGCTTCGCCATATTGTATTGGAGTTTGAAAAACTCTAGGCGAATGTCCCATTGTAAAGAACTTTGTGCCATGGCTGTCAGTGATCCTTTCAGTATTCGATTCACGACTTCTATCAGTCCATTTCCTTGGGCTCTGTAAACTGAACTGAAGCGAATTTCAATGTTTAGAGCACGCATGTACTCTTTGAATACCGCTCCCCTAAAATATGGCTCATTATCTAATTTTAACTGTTTTGGCAATCCAAAATAACTGAAGTATTTATTAAACATATTGAGAATAGTCTGGGACTCGACATTGCGAATAGGTATGGCTTCTAGGAATCTTGAAGTAGAATCCATAATCGTGAGAATAAATTTATTCTTGCGAAGTGTAAGTGGAAGCTTCCCGACGATATCCGCATGTAATACACTCCCTATCTCATGGTCCTTAACCATTTTTTGAATAGGAACTTTCATTTTTTATGTGGCTTTGCGGTGTTACATGGTACACAATTGGCACAATAAGTTCGAATATCTGTATACATCCCGTGCCAAAATATTCTACTTTTCATGGCTTCATAGGTTTTGTCAAAACCAAAATGCGGTTTGTGCACTTCTTCCATCAAAGCAATCTTTAAAGCATCCGGCGCTATAATTAGTTCTGTTTTCTGTTTCCCCGGTTTTAAAATTAGCATCTTCTCTTCATTTAAAGTATACCTTTTGGTATTTCTGTTTTCTTTACCTTGTTCTATTTTCTGAATTATTTTGCTTAATTTCTCGTCTGAATATTGATGTTGTTTAATATTCTCATTAGATAATGCGGGATTAACGGAAAATAAATTATTGTGTAAATTTGTATCCGTAATAATATTATTTATATTTCGCGAAATATAGTCCGCTGGGTTGGTGTCCCCTTTAATGTGATCGAATTCATAAGAGAAATCGCTGAGATTTATCACCCATCTTTTAACCAAATCGGACTGATTCTCTAGATGTAAATTTTCCGTGAGAGCCTTGGAATCGGTGAGAATCTTGAAGTGTCTGCCTTCCAACATAGTTCTGAAGTGTAACACCGCTTCATGAACCGCTAATAATTCGAATTTCAAGCTCGGGTAATTCTTTTCCGGTTCCCGTAATTTTCTCCCAAAAAATTCAATAGGTTGTAATTTTCCTTCAATTTCCTGCGCCAGTACCGCTGAAATTGCAATTTTTGAGCCGTCTGTGATTAAAGTAAATTGTTTGGTGTAATCAGGAGGATGTAATGTTGGGTTGTTTATAATTTCATCTTGGATTTTCTTAAAGGCCATTTCAGTATTTTCATCCCATTTAAATTTAATTTTATCTTTAGTAAGATTAACTAATGGGTTTACTATTTCCGCATATTTTGGAATAAGTGTTCTAAAGTAGTTAGCCAAACCTAAGAGTGACCTTACTCCTTTTTTTGTTTTAGGTCTTACTAAACTTTTAATTTTATCTATATTCCTTGTGGATGGTGAATAGCCGTGCTTGTGAATTTGAAAACCAAGAAATTCTATTTTTTCTTTACATATTTGCATCTTGGATGGCTCAATTGTTAGATTATGTTGGATTAGCGCCTGTAACACTTCTTCCAAAATTCTTAATAATTCTGATATAGTGTCAGCCCCTATTAAAACATCATCAATAAAGTAGGCTACCTGATGCTTGTTAAAATGACCCAATACCTTATTTATCAGTTCAGCGAAATAGGCGCTCGAATTTCGAGTTCCGAACGCAAGTCTCAGAGGTCGAAATTTACCATTTTCTGTGATAAACGATAGTTTTTGGCTATCTTCAGGTCGTAAATTAATTTGGAAGAAAGCACTGTGTAAGTTCAATACTATATAGTACTTCTTCCCACTAATATTCTGTAAAATTTCTTTAATATCTGGAATCGGATAGGAATATGGCTCTAAAATCTGATTTAGCAGCCGGTAATCTACCGCCATTCGAAATTTAGGATTGTTTTTGCTATCAGCTTTTTTTCTTACAAAAATGACAGGAAATGCGTAATTAGAGTCCGATTCTAGTTTCGCTTCTAATAATTTTCTTATCTCTGTCTTTGCATATTGCTTCACTGCTTGTGGCACTTTATAGGGTTTTGTTTGAATAGGATAGTCGTGGTTAAGTGTAAACTTTGGTGTCACCAGTGAGCATTGACCTAAAGTTTGATAGGATTTCGAAAAAGCGTGTACATGCTTTAAAAGAATTTGTTTGAACGAATCCTGTACATCCGATGGTAAATGATTAAGATCAAAATCTTCCTCATTTATCTCTGCCTCTCTTAATTTATGTACATCTTCCAAATTTAATGCATTGACCTCAAAAATTCTCCCTTGCTCAATATTGTCTATAGATTTATCTTGTTTGTATTCCAAATTAGTGAAAATTTGCCCGATGTTCATCCCTGTTTCTAAATGTATCTTGTTATTAGTAATATTTTTAATTAAAATATTTATTTTTCTGTTATTTGGGGTGTCATGGATAGATCTTTCATAGAAAATTTTATTTTTGTGCTGTATTGGTTCTAGGATAAATGTTTGATTTTCCTTTAATTTTATGGGGCATTCTAATTTTACACAATTTTTTTCCTCCCCTGGGTTTATAATATTATGGCCTACCGTTTTTGCAAACATTTTCCCCTTTGTAGGTTTTCTGTATTTTTTAGTCCTTGTGTTTTGTTCTGTAATTAATGTATTTACTTCCCCAGTGTCCTCCGAATCTTTGATGTTTAATGCCATTTTTCTTCCTTTGAATTTAAGATACTTCTCTTCAAAATCTAGAACCATTTGATTTTCTTTTAAGAAATCGCACCCTAGTAATAATTGATATTTGCGGCCAAAATCTTTATTTGTAACATAAAAAGTTCCTTTTACAAAAGTGTCCTGTAATTTAAATGACATTCTAATGCACTGTTTGAATGTAATCAGTGAATTTGTAAGTGTTTGAATCTTAATTTGATTTCCCAAATATTTAAATTTTATATTTGCTTGTTTTAAATTTTCAAACAAAAGCGGTGAGATCAAGCTCACCTGTGCGCCTGAGTCACAAAGGCTGTTAATTACAATATCTTTAATTTTAAATTTAATTAGAGGAAGTTCATTTGTATCGTTCTGTACACTTGCAATAGTTTTATCCCTTAAAGTATGCCCGCTATCGTGAGACTTGCTCGGGTCTTCTTTATCTGTATTTACAAGTCTCATATTTAGTTTTCCGCATCCTTATCTTTGTTCTGCTTGTATCTTTTATAATTGCCCCTCTGAAATTTACCCCTTTGATTACTATCCTTGTTACTGTTCGTATGATTTTCTCTGTTTTCCCTAGAGTCCGTATATTTATTGCGATAGTTATTCCTCTGTGCACCTCTATAATTTCCTCTCTGTTGAGTGTAATACCCCTGTGCATCATAATTATTAAAGTCAGGTTGATAATAAGTATACGGCGTGTTGTAATGTTGTTGTGGTGGGGGTGGAAAAGGTTGAGCATTTGGTACATGATTATAGTAAATATTACCCTCCGGAAATGCATTGTGAGAATCGTGTCTTTCATACTGGTTATAATTCTTGTAATTTGCTCTGTAATTACCCCTATTGTTTACAAATCTATGCCTATAATTCTGGTTGTTGTTTTTATTAGCTTTATTATACCAACAACTATCCTCATTGTGTGACCCCTTCTTGCAGATATTACAAAATTTTTCGACTTCCTCTCTTTTTTCGATTGTTCCCAATTTTATGTTATTTATTTCTTTTGATAAATTATTAATCTGCTCCGCCGTTTCTACATTTAATTTCAATAACTTCTCAAAAAGTTGCGATTCATTGTTAGCTGTTATAGTATTTACCTGTTCTGCCCCTATATTATTGTACGCCTCTTCTAATTTAATTGCTGTTTTGCAAGCATCCTCAAAATTATCGGGAAAGGTTTTTCTTAAATCCATACTTAAATCCGGTCTAATCGCATCCAAAAATCGTGTCAATCTTACTAAGTCCAAAAATTTCCCGTTTCCGTTCGGATCAACTTCTGTATGGCTTTTCTCTATATAAAGAGACGCTGCGTTTTTGAATTCGCTAATAAAACTTGTTAAGTCTTGTCCCGGTTTCTGTTTCAGATTAAAAAATTCAGTCTGTACCTGCGTAAATGATTTCTTGATTTTAAATAAATCTAACAATTTCTTTTTGAATTCGTTGTAGTTTTTCTCTTCTATAAGCGATTTATTTTGTGAGAGTTTCTCTCTCGCAGTACCCGACAATTTTGCTTTCAAAATTGTAAGCTTCGCATCGTCTTTTAATATTTGTTTAGTTAAGTCCTCAAATTGTCTGAGAAAATACTCGCAATCACTTAACTTTTTCCCATCGAAATTCGGGATTAGAGAAATTATTGTGTCCACTGATGGATCTGCCATCGTGTTACTCGAATCAATTTGCTTTTCTTTATTTAACTTTTTTATATGCCCTCGCGTTAATACGCCAGAAAAACTCGAGTTCAAGCTATTTCTATGATTTCTACGATTCTTTTTTGGCATTCAGCTTTTTGATAATTAAAATTTATTTAGATACTGAATTCTAAATCTAACTTTAAAAATGCATGGAAATTCTTACCCCTAAAAATATTATTAAGCCAAGTGTAAACATTTGCAAAATTTCAAAGATATCAAAATATAAATGCATTATACAATAAAGTATACAGTATCAAAATATATATGCATTAACAATCTACTAATACACTATTTTATCTGCTACATAAATCCTTATCTTTTTATTTTTTTTATTATTCATATCATTTTACGCTATCATTTGATTTTTTTTTTTTTTTTTTTATGATGTACTTTCTTAGCACAATGTTTCAGTATACTGTTAAAGATCAAATGCAAAGTTCATATAAGAGTAACATAAAATATACATACAATTACGAATATACTGATTTGTCTAAGTTGAATACTGATATTTACGAAATCACCGACTTGCTGGTAGTGGAGCCTTTTAGAGGAAGTCAAACAAACCATCAAAATACAAAATCTCCATTTAATCTTCCAATAACTTATCATTAAAATAAAAGAGTTGAAATTATTCTAATTAACAGTTTCATAATTATTATTTTGCAATATACTATATAGATTGTAAATTTCCACCATTTGAATATAAAATTTGAAATTGATTACTTTTAACATGAGCCTGTATTTTAGAATACATTAAAGGTATTTAACTTAATGTTTGACAATAACCCAGTTGCAATTTTTAATCATTAAAATTGAAAACTCAATTAACAATAATTAAGAACTGGACGGCACCAGTGAATTATATAGGAATTGCAGATGTTGAAGAGAAATATGCATGGCTCAGTTATATTATTTATTTAAGATTTTTATTCTTTAATTTCCCTTCTAATTGCTGCCCATTCCAACATAACACTTTTGCTGGGACAAGTTGATCAAAATTAAAGCTTAGAATTAAATACATAAAGGTTTCTCTGGGGTTGGCTAATAGAATAAATTAATTTACCAAGATAATAATAATAAAAGGAATCCTTAGAGATTAAATTTTGGATATGTTCCCCCATCGCGTTGTGTAATTTCGTAGTAGCCCATTACCCTTTTTGAGAATGATCATTCTTGCCCTTAGCTGACTTTTAAAATGGAAATCTAAATAAACAAACACATACTAGATAATTTAAATGAGAAGACTCCAAATAATTAACACTATTATTTATTTACAATATTTACAGTTATTTCAAGAAAAAAAAAAGATTTATCAGAACACATCTGATTTAATTTCCTAACAAAATTTCTCCTATAATATTGGCATTAACACTTTGATCCTTGCAAAGGATACTTATATTTGTTTGTATTTATATTTAAATTGATCTTTGACAACATTATTTGTTTACAATTAAAATACTGACTTCCATTTGTGACTAAGGTCACACTACCAGCTTCTCTTATAATATTTTGATAAAATCAAATAAACTGGGGAATTACTTAGGTCAGAGTCATATTTACCTATACACATTGATTGAAGAAGGTTTCTCTTTGTATCAGAGCACACTTTCCGCTAACTAAATAGCGCTGCACTTATTGAAAATGTTCATTTCACAAAACTTAGCGCAACTTCACCACTCTCCATATATGTTGTTCGGGTTCGCTGCTTTCTTACCATCAGAATTGCCACTCACTCTATTTTCCTCTTTCGGACCGCACAAAATTCATCGCGTCATTTTATTTCACCTCTCACTTTCGCTTCTGATATCGATGTGTGTTCTGTTTTCATTCTTTTTCACAACTGCTTTTTCATGACCACGGTGGGCCGTACTTTGTTCTGCCCAAAATTTGCATGACAGTGCTTTAAGCCCATCCTTCTTTTTTTTCATTGGGTAGTTGATCTCCCGTTTTAACTGAAATTTGCATAACAGAGGGTCAGTTTCACCTCCTCCTTACCAACCCCAACCAATGGCTATGCATCAGTTGTTGCTGTAGCGTGTTGTTTTTTTTTCTCGGAACGACGTGTGTGTTCTTTGATATTATCTCCCAGACCAACTTAAATCAAAGTTCTTCTTATTTGACTTTTATGGCTTAAAATTGTCGCCAGCGAGTCTCTGGTCATAAATTTGCCATCCTAAATCTTTCAACTGAGGCGACTTATGGGAAAGTCCCGATAATGTACTTTCCTTACATTACCATACGTATTTTACCGATCGAGGAAGGTGAAAGGTAGAGTGTACATTCCACAGTCGGAGTCGAACTCTAGACATGTAGCGTTGTAGCACGACGTGCTAACCACTAAGCTACTGGGCTTTCGAACCGAGTTATAATACTTTAAATTTTACGAATTTTCAGCCTTTTTCCTGAATTAAGAACATGTTTTTCCGTTTTACCGAACGCTCGTTACAGTATTTTGGTAGTGTTGGAAGATGTTTCATAATCTATGTGTGACGCAAAGCTTTTCTTTTTTTATTTTCTCCTTATTTTAAGACAGAGGGAGATGGGGATAGTGTGAGTAACACCCTGATGCTTAGATTCATAAAATTACTTTGGGGACTTGATTATCTTGCCCAGGGCCGTAGCGAAAGAAAATTTTTGGGGGGGCAAAAGGCAAGATTGGCCGACTCAAAAATGTTTCAAATCCGACTAATGTAAAATAGTCAATCTGTCGCATTATTTCTTAATTAATAGTTTTTACAATTAATTTTAACTGATTAATTATAATTGATAGTTAAAAATAAAATATATGATTTTGTATTGCTAAAATGTTTCTTTGATATAACTCAGTAATTATTTAAAAGATTTACCAAGAACTTTACTGGGAAAAAATAATAATATGTATTGATAAGAAAAAATCCTACAGTTATATTTGTGAAAAACACATTTGTTTAGAATGATATAATGAAGTGATAGTTTAGTAAATAGAACGTAGTGATTTTCAAAATAAAAGCTAAATAAAAATGTGATCTGTTAGTTCTAAAAATTATAATGTAATGAATGGGAAGTATACTTTCAATATTTTATTAGCATGCGATAGAAAATAATTTGAACTTTATATTCCAATTAGAGATAATATCGTATGGAATTAACAACGTACACTTTCAGTAATTCTAATTGTAAAACTAAAAAATGTACACTATAGGGGTACTGAAAATATTTGGAGGGGCCTCAAAATTTAATTGCCCCTGGGGCCTCTTGAGTGTTTAATCCACCACTGATTGTGTTTTATAAGAATGTCAAGGGACCGACAGAAACATTTGAACTATCCACGATTTCGAATTATACACGTTCGAATTATTCAAGTTTGACTGTACTATTTTTACATGAATTACACATCACACTGAATAAAGCAATCCATTCATACCTTTCTTATCACCATTCTCTGTCGAGTGGTTTCCACTGTCCAGCCATGTTGATAACTTCTTCGAACTTTTTGCAGCCTCCAAGTTTCTTCTTTTTAGAGTCTGTCTTTTTTTTTATTTCCACTTGGCTGGTGCCGAAATCGTTTCATAATATAAACTATTATCTCAACGCAAGCAAAGTAAGATTAACCCCTTGGGGACGAGCGACACGTATACGTGACGCATAAGATGCTCAGAATCCTCGATCCTCGATTATTCCCACCAGTTAATTTTTATTGTAAGCTTTGCCTTATTTAATGACAGTATTTCTGCGATTCAATTAGGCGAAAATTTCTGTTTGGAAAAACCGGTGGTAAAAGATTAAAAATTCCATAAAAGACGCTCGTCACGAGGGGGTTAAGTAATAAACTATCGTACTATCACTACTATGTGACTCTCAACTGCTCTGATAGTCCGATATTGATGAGCAGTTAGTAAACGAATGACTCATCATGAATAGCACTACCTCACTGCACGTCCTAGCCTGCACTTGACTCATCACTCGGCAGGCACCTGGCGCCAGGGCCGGCGCCAGGGGTGAGGAAAGTGAGGCAGCCGCTTCAGGGCGCACCCCTAGAGGGGCGGCATTTGGCTCGCATATTGTATGTGTCGAAACTTAAGAAAAAAAAGAGAGAAGGGATTTTTTTTCTTATTTAAAATAAAAATACGGAGTACATTGCATACAATTACAGTCAAAGAAGTTGCATATAATTACAGTGAAGAATTCCGGTTACAATGCTTTAGTCCACTTTAGTAAATTTTCTTCATGGCGATTTTTGAATTATTAGTGATTTTTTACGAAATTTTTTTCTCTTGCGTTTCGCGGTGATTTTTTAATATTCGTTAAAGAAATTAATTCTGATTCAAACTTTTAGCCTAATATAGTAAATTTTGTTCTCCGCGATTTTGGAAATTTTAGTTGTATTTAATGCAATTTTCAATGTGATTTTCTCAGTGTCTTTCCGCGTTCTGCTGCGATTTCTTGCTAATTTAGTAAATTTTGTCCTACGCGATTTTTGAAAATTTTCCGATTTTCAATATAATTTTTAGCATTTCCTGGCGTTTCATGGCGATTTCTTCACATTCATAAAAGAAATTCGGTGTCAAATACTTAGCCTAATATATTACATTTTGTCTTCCGCGATTTTCATTGAGATTTTTAGCGTCTTTCGCGCTGATTTTTTTACATTCGAAAAATAATTCCTTTTAAAATGTTTTAGCCAACTGTAGTAAATTTGCTCCTGTGAGAATTTTTAATTTTTAGCAATTTTTATGAGATTTCTAGCATTTTTTATTTTGTTGTTGTTGTTGTTTTGTGGTGATTTTTTTACCTTAGTAAAAGAATTCCGGTTGTAAAATTTTAGCCCAATATAGTAAAGTTTGTCCCGTTTTCAATAAAGCTTATTCGGAATCCGTACAACGATTTTTGAATTTTTGTATACGATTTTTAGAGTTTTTTTCCGTTTCGCGGCGATTTTTTGACGTTGTTAAAAGGAATTCGGTTTCAAATCTTTAGACTAATATAGTAAATTTTGTCCTCCTCTATTTTTTTATTTTAGCGATTTTTCGCGTTCTGCAGTGATTTTTTTATATTCGTAAGAGGTATTTGACATAAAACTTTTAACATAATACAGTAAATTTTGTCCTTCTCAATTTTTGAATTTTTAATGTGATTTTCAAATTGCTTTTTCCGCGTTCCATGGCGATTTTTTGACATTCGTAAAAATAATTCTGTTTCAAACTTTTAGTTTAATATAATAAATTTTGATCGCTACGATTTTCGAGTTTTTAGCGATGATTAGTATTTTTTCGCGTTCCGTGGTAATTTTTTGGCATTCGTGAATAATCCCTGTTACAATATTTCAGTTCACTATTAGTAAATTTTGTTCTCTACAATTTTTAGCGTTTTGCGGCGATTTATTGACATTCGTAAGAGGAATTCGGTTTCAAACTTTTAGCCTTATGTAGTGAATTTTGTTCCCCGAGATTTTTGAATTTTTAGTGATTTTTAATGCAATTTAGAGTTTTTTCGAGTTTTCGCGTTTCTTGTTGAATTTTTTGACATTCGTAAAAAAAATTCTGTTTCAAACTTTTAGCGTATCATATTAAATTTTGTTCTCCACGATTTTGGAAGTTTTTGTGATTTTTATTGCGATTTCCAATGCAATTTTTTAGCATTTTTTGCGTTTCGTGGCGATTTTTTGATATTCATAAAAGGAATTCGGTTTCAGACATTTGGCCCAATATATTACATTTTGTATTCAGCGATTTTCAATGCGATATTTAACGTTTTTTCGCTCCAATTTTTGACTTTCGGGAAAGAATTACTGTTAGAATGTATAAACATACAGTAGTAAATTTTGTCCTTTGCGTTTTTTTTTTTTTTTAAAGCGAGTGTGGTTTTGTGTTTCGCGGCAATTTTTCCACATTAGTTAAAGGAATCAGGTTTTAATCTTTTAACCCAATATAGAAAATTTTGTCCTCTTTTCAATAAAGTTAATTCGGAATTCGTTCAGCAATTTTTGAATTCTTTTGTTTGATTTTTAGAGTTTTTAGCGTTTTGCGGCGATTTTTGGACATTCGTAAAATATATTTTTTAATCTCTTAGCCCAATAGTATATTTTGTTCTCTGTGATTTTTGTATGCAACTTTTATTGTTTTTTCCGCAATTCGCCGCGATTTTTCCACATTAGTAAAAGGAATCCGGCATCAGTCTTCTATCCCAATATAGTAATTTTTTTTTCTTTTCATTAAAGTTTATTCGGAATTCGTGGAGTGATTTTTATATTTTTTGCGTTTTTATATTACGATTTGTAGTTTTTTCGCGCTTCGTGCTATTTTTTTATGTGCCCGGGCAACGCCGGTCGGGTCAGTTAGTTAAATTATTTTAGCAAATTAAAAAACAATTATTTGTTAATATTAGGGTGCTATAATAAACGATTTTGCAAAAAATTCAAGGCGATTTAGTATTGAATTATTTATTTCACCGTTGATAGTCGTGTTTTTGTAAATATTACTGATGTAAAATTTAATGTTCATGTATACAATTTCAAATGATCATGTAATTTTCAATTCATATCATAATTTTCCTATTTAATTTCAAGAATGTGATGAGTTGTTTGCGTTAGTATGTTTATCTATTTTTGTCTTGATAATGTGATTGATTTATAATATTGATTTCCGTACTATAATAAATGACTTCGCCGAAGAAATATCAAGGAAAATTAGATCTTGAAATTTTGTTTTATTTTTAATAAATATTTTATTTTAAATACTACTAATAAGGGATTTATTTTTGTGCAAGTTTCAAAAAGATATATAACTTGTTATTAATATTATTATTTTGCTACTTAAAATTTTATACAAATTTTATACATAATTTGATTGTTTTTAAATGTTTAACATATTTTTCTTAATAATGTATACTTTAAGCTTAGCTTCACCTGATGTAATTTTTTTTTTCCTAATATTCATAACGTCGTTACAATAAATGCATTTTCGAAAGGAAAAGCAAAGCGAATGAGATTTTGAAACGTCAATTTAATTCTTGATATGATGCTTTTTAGGTGCGCTCGTAATTATATAAATACGTAGCACCTATAGTCGTCGTCTGATACGTCCGTCTATCTGTCCGCATATAACAGCGCAAAAACTACCCAACCGAATGATTTGAAATTTAATATATATAATCGCTGCAGAATTTTGTCGAGTCATTTCAAATTTTATGAAAATCGAACCAAAACTTATATTAATGAGAGTTTTCTTTATTCTGTTAAATTCTATCATACGTAATCTAATATAATAAAAGCGCAAGTCATGTGACTGAGGAAAACAAATACGGGCTAACCCCATTTTTTTCCATATGCCAAGCGGCCATTTTTATTCAAAATTATTTTTTCGAATAAGATGGCATAAAAGTTGCATTTTTAGAAAGATCGATCAAAAAAAATGTTTGCTTGAGAGATGAGTTACAATCAACAATGTAGATTCTGAGATATAACTTCGGTGGAAATTACGTTAACTGAATATCTCAATCCATTAGAGTAAACAAACACAGGAGATTCGTTCATTATGAGTCATAAGAATATTAAAACATGGTGGTAATCATTCACAAAGCAAGATCTCCATGGTGAAAAAAAAAATTCGCATTTGTAAACGTGGCATATCTAATAAAAAAAAATAAAAAAGGCATGCTCATTTTCCTCTTAGCAGACAACATAATTCATTTCACTGAAATAATGAGGATGATTTTTTTTACATTGTGAAACTAGTTATAAAACGAACGCACCTGATATGTCACGTTTAACGTACGATTTCTAACTTGTTTGTAAATATTACTAGAATACGATAAAATTTTCATTCATTTAATTTCAAGTTAAATGTTGTTATATTTTCAAAATAGATGCAAAATTTCTTAAGTAATTTGATTATTTTAAATTTCTTAATTGTAAATTAATTTTATATATAATTGTTTTCTTTTAAATAAATCATAGTTAGCAAAATTAATTTACTTATTCTTAAAACAGTTTGAGAAGTGGTGAAAAAACAATCACGGCATAGGGGAGGCAAAATAATGCTTGCCTCAGTCAGTAAAATATCTAGCGCCGGCCCTGCCTGGCGCGACATGACACATTAGACTCGACATTCTGCTGTCTGCTCTAGAGATGCTTTTGCATGCGAAGCGTATGGAGTATTTGAAAGAACACGCAAAAAGATTTACTCTAGCACTTTGATGGATTTTTTTATTATTAACTTTTAGCTAGGTACTGGGTATTTTATAGGAAGTTAGATTAGATATTAAAATACAATAATTTTTTAACCATCAGTTTGGGCCCCGAGGCTGTGCCCCGGCGGTAGTTACGGGCCTGAAACGGGCCTATTTATATTGTTTTAAGTGCAAACGTGTTAATGTTCCGCAATTGCTTCAAGTTTTTTTTTTTTTTTTAACCATAAAACTACTTTTAATAATTTAATTTTTCCTGAAATCCTCTACTTTCTGAATTCTTTATTTTAAAAAATAATTCCTCTTACGTATGATTTAGTTTTTAAAAAAAGTAATCGCTAACATGTACCGTAATTTCCGGCGTATAATCCGCGGATCAAACAATTATGTTTAGATCCAGAAATTTTATTTAATAATTGAAGTAAAATATTTACAGCGATCTAGTATGTTCCATTATATAAAATAAAATTTCTGGGTCGAAACATAATTGTTTGATCCGCGGATTATACGCCGGAAATTACGATAATCAGGGTATACAATAAATATTAAGTAATTAATAAAGGCTCCAATTCTAATTTTTATAATAACAAGTGAAAAATCAGTGAAAATTATGTAATTATGTTATGTTGGCACAAGCATATAAATTTAGTTTTAGTTTTATCAAAAAAAAAAAAAAAAAAAAAAAAAAAAGGTAGAAGTTTTTTAGGCATTAAATGTTAAATGCACGGATATTTTTTTAATTTATTCATTTTCTTTTTTTTAAATAGTTTTAAAAATTCTTCGTTTTTATTTTCCAAACGTTCCTAAAACAGTTCCAAAGGGCATAAACATCATATCATTGCTAGAACCTACTATGTATCAAGTATAAAATTTCTTGAATTTTCTTAAGCGACTTTCGCATTCGGTCGACCTAGTTTATATTGATAGTTTTTATCTATGTAAGTTGCGAGTCTTAATGTAGGACAAATTTCTGATATTTTCAAATCAATAGATCTGATTCATTTTTTTCCCCTATTGGCCTATGTATCGACGGCCGACTTAGCTTTTCCATGTGTGGGTAAGGTATAGTATATGTCCAACATTTCCGGCTCTGCAGACAAGATTTATACATAATTTTTTTTTCAGTGGGTAGGCCGACTAGCTATTTATGTGATTCGAAAATGTGACAGAACACGTGACTTTCATACCGGCTGACCAGATAGATCTATTGAAACCATTACTTTTTTTACTCATAACCTATCTATTGACAGACCGACTAGCTTTTCCCATATGATTGTAAGGGTGTAGTGAAATGCATTCTGAAGACTTAAAGTCCTGCCAACTAGAATTTTTCCGAATTGTTTTTTTTAATCGGCGTACTGACATACTACAGAGACACTAATTAAAGCTGCTGATAAGCCGACTGAATCCTTTTACCAAACATTGGGGGGGCAGCTGCCCCCCTTGCCCCCCCGCTCGCTACGCCCCTGATCTTGCCGTCAAACTACGCTTTTGCAAGGATAATAAATAAACAAATTAAGATAAAATATCAATAACATCCGTTGAAGAATTCTAACTTTAATTTACCATGTATGATGAAAATATTCCAAGAAATGTTATAATTAATCAGGCAACACTTATCTTACGAAACAGCCTTGTAATCTTTTGTTCATATATAAAGCATAACTAATAATATTTATATACATCTTCAGAATAGAACGCCTTATGTGTGTATCATGTTCCAAATTAGTTTATTTTAAAACAATAATAAAAAAAAGACTGGTAATTAATCGTTTTAACACATCCCTGTTTTAGGTAATTTGCTGGGTGGAGACTTTTAAAAGAATTCTAATCCGTAGTTATGTTATCAGCTAAATAAATCACGTAAATCTTCTGAGATCTTCACCGACACGCCCAAACTTCAGCTGCAGTATAATGTAGACTCTCATCATCCATCTATTCACGTCACTCGTTAATATTTACAGAGTAGTGCAGGACATTATAAGTTCATCCTAAGTCAATATCGAACCGGGTATCTTTTTTTTTTTTTTTTTTTCGTTTTTGCTTTTTTTTTCTGAATTGATTCTGAAATTAAAAGTGATCTCGGCAAAAAAAAAAAAAAAAAGTAAATAAATAAATAAAAATGAGAACTGTAACCAAAATTGAAAATTAAAAAGGTACCCGGTTAGACATCAAGCTCAGATATCCTATGCAAATAAAATCAGTTACAAATATTGAAATGCAAACAAGAAGCTAGTAACGAAAATTGCCATTGGTTTAAGATTAGTTTGTGGAGCGTCTTCGCGCTACTTCTTTGACTTAAAATTCACGTGATTTTTACGATTTTTTTTTCCTCGGTTACAACGAAACGAGATATCACCTTCAGATTTTTGTAATCTATTTAGTGAAATTTCACTTATATATTTAAATTTTTGTGTGTAAAAAAAAAAAGAAAAAAAAAAGGTAGAATAAGCTTTGTGCGACGGGGAATACCTGCAGGTGCGCGCCGTGAAATTCCAATGGGGCGGCCGTTTTTCTCTGTTTATCACAAACTTCCGAAAAATTCACTAAATTTTCTGGAACTTATACCAACGTTTAGTTTAAAAAGTTGATTTTTGACAAAATAGCGGTCATTTGGACAAAAAAAAAAAATCATTTTTTGCTTTATAATTTTTTTTTTCGAATTCAAAAAAAATAATTAATCAATTATAGTTATACTTTTTGGGCGTATAAGATCCTGAAAAAGCGATGACTTTTCATAAAAAAAAAGGAAGGAAATCGGTCGAATAGTTCTCGAGAAAAATGGTCGTTCAGTTTGAAAAATATGGTTTCGAGAAAAATAAGTTTAAAATTTTACCATAACGTTACGTTCAACGGACAAAATGATTCTGAGGAAATGGAAAACTGCACTCAGCAATGGTGTCTTGCTATACTTCATTGTAAATAAAAACTTGGGAGGGGGAAAACACAACACATGTCGTGTAAAAAACCCTTTAAATCTTAACTTAAAGTGTACATGACATAACAAAGAGTGCAGGAAATATGCATCACAATGATTGCGATTTAATGCATTTCTTAGGTCGCATTTTAGTTAAATTTGAATCGCAAATTGCGATGCATCGAACCCTGATGGCAGCAGAGGTTTGATGGTCTGGACAAGCATCCTGTTGGATGGACGCACATTTATGCTTTTCTCGAAACCACTTTAGGGCATAAAAATGAAAAAAAAATTAACACATAGAACTACAATTTAAGTCATAAATAACAGTTGCATCAAATTCTATTTTAAAGGTTTTGAATCATTTGCGCCTAATTTATTCTGTTTATAGAATTTATAAGAGATAATTTTTTTTATTTTAATTGAAGTATTTTTAAATTTCCTTATTTCCTTACGTAAATAATTTTTTTTGTAAAGAAAGGAAATACATTAAAGAACCATTTACAAGTATCTCAACAGACTATTAAAAAACGACGTATAAAATGAAAAGACGTATCGCGAAAATTTTAGCTTTACGACTTAATAAACTTTTAATATAAAAATTCTACACATCTGTCCCATAAATTAAGATTTATTAGCTATATTTTTAGAGCTTTTTATGACATCTATATTATAAAGCAAAAACATGTACGCGAGTAACGCTGACGTCCTAATGTCAATAGCGGGCCTAACGAAAACCTAAGCTTTGTGCCAATGGCAACGGCCGGACAAATAAATTTCGTTTTTAGTGCAATTTGTTTAACTTCGATTCTAAACATCGCACAGTTTAAAAGTTTACACCGTCAAATAGAAAATAAAAAAGCACTTTCAAATGCAATTTGTTTGAAAACTATATCTCAATTTACTGATTTCTTTTTTTGGTTTGTGAAATAATTTTTAAGCTTGAATATGCAGGGTCATTCATAATTCCCTCCGGGGTTTCGAAACGTTATAGTAAAAAAACGAATACGAATATGAAAAAAAGAAACATATGAAATTATTCCGAAACTATTCAAGTTTTACTTACATACATTACAGGTGTTCTATGTGTGAACCCTTGGTCACACGGCATACATCCATGCGATAGTCCAGTTCCTGCCATACTCCGTTTCTTTAAATTTCCGGTACCACACATGAATTGTTTTGTCAGTTGGTCCCTGTTTTCGATATTTATTACGAAAGGCTCGTTGAACTGACACCACTGATTCAGATTTAAAGAAACGGAGTATGGCAGGAACTGGACTATCGCATGGATGTATGCAGTGTGACCAAGGGTTCACACATAGAACACCTGTAATGTATGTAAGTAAAACTTGAATAGTTTCGGAATAATTTCATATGTTTCTTTTTTTCATATTCGTCTTCGTTTTTTTACTATAACGTTTCGAAACCCCGGAGGGAATTATGAATGACCCTGTATTAAAATCTGCGTGCAATCCAATTGAGGGACCTTCTGCAATAACAAGACAAGGGGAGTTACCTTGGTTTTCAATTTTCAGTTTTATGTAATGTATTACTCAGCATATAAGGAAATATAAATTTTATGATCATAAGCAAAGAAAAGATGCTAGAAAACTCTTCTAATATGAATATATGCAAAAAAGTTTTCTAAATTAAAATGTTGAAAGTAAATTTAAAAACTTTGTAGCTGAAAACTTCATTTTCCCTACTCTTGTTATTGCAGAGGGCCTCTCAATTACGGAAGATAAACCCATTTGCAGTTGAAAAAATATTAATAATTCAGTATTTGTTTGTTTCTGTGTAATATTACATAACTAAATTGCCAAACAAAATTAAAATTTCACAAATAAATAAATAAAACATGAATTTAACAAATATGTAATCGAACTACGCGCTTAAACACGGAAATAATCAGAATCACAAGGAATGCTATAAACATATTCCCTATTACCTAAGCACATTATAGTTTTCACTATAATGAAACATTTCATTATAGTGAAATGTTTCGCGATTGACCGCTAGTATGCGGCTAATATACAAAAGTACCAAAAATGCATTTTGGTGTAGTTGTTGGGCAATCTAAGAAAATATACTAAATGCAAAATAATGATTAGACTTTTCAATTAAAAATGATTTTCATCTATTTTCTGTACACCGGGTAGTATATCGGGCATCTTTAACTCGGGTAATCTGGGTTGTATTGCCTGGTTTATGTATAAAAATATTGAAAGTTATTATATATTTTTCAAATTTAAAATATAGTCCGTCTCAAAAGTTTAAGCACTCTGCAAATCTAGTTTAAAAAAATTGAAGAAAATATATGAAGCCAATTTACAATAAATATTCGACATTTAATCAAAATAAAATAAAATAAGCAATTTTTGTTGGTTAAAATAAAAATTATATTAATTTTTACTTAATTTATTTTTTTTCTTGTAGAAACACTGTCTCAAAAGTTTAAGCACTTTATGCAATTTATTTTAGAAACACGGGCTTGAACGGATGTAATGACGTTGTATGACGTCGCATTCCAGTTTTATAAAATTATAAAAGTGGAGAAATAATTTCCACTAATTTTAAAAATGTCAAAGGATAACAATGTCAATTCACAAAAAGGTAAATTTAAAAGTTTTTATATTGAAATCGGAAAATAAAGCTGTTTCTGAAATTGCTAAAAATTTTAAATCGATCAAAGCATGGTATATATCAAGTACTCTCTAGAAATGATAATTTCAACAGGAAAACAAGATGTGGACGGCCACGTATGACGACTGTTCAGACAGATTGGAGAATACGGAGATTTTTGTCTAAACAAAATTTGTCCATACAGCAAACTAAAAATAATCTCGGTGTACAGGTGTCCAAAGGCACTGAACATAGACGTATTAAAGAATGTGATTACATCATACGAAAGAAAATGGCTGTGTCTCAAACAGTGTCTCAATCTAAATCACAAACAGGCAAGCCTGAACTGTGCTAAAAAACACATGTCCTACGGGACAAATGGCTTACTGATTCATTCTGTGATGGGAAAAAGTGGAGCTTAGATGGCCCTGATGGGTGGAAGACGTACTGGCATTCTTCAGCAGGCAGCAAAGCGGTAAGTCGGTTATGGTTTGGGGGGTGTTCGGCTTCAACGGTCAGAGCACTCTGTCCTTTCTAAAAAGAAGACAAAATCCCTCAAAATATCAAGAGACGCCGAACCAACATTTGCTGCCATTCAGTGATATTTTGGGTGGTTCAGAAGATCTTTATTGTATGCGTAATGGATCTTTCTACAACATAATGCCTCAACCCACATACAACATTCTACAAAACTGTGGTTTCACAGAAAAATGTTAAAATTCTTGACTGCCTAGCGTTAAGTCCAGACATAAACCCATTTGAGAATGTCTGGGTCATTTTAACCCGTCATTTTTACAGCAATAGAAAGCAGTATGACTCTCTTGAAGAACTCCAAGAGGCCACTGAGAAAGCATGGTAGTCTTTGCCACCAGAAACCCTACAAAAACTAATAATTTCGATGAACGCATGTTTATTTGAACTAATCTGAAATCAAGGAAAAATAATTTGTATCTAAAAATTTTGTAAAAATGATAAATGTAGTTGTTTTTACCATTGTGCATAAACTTTTGAGACAGTTTCGTTTGAAAATATTTAAAAAAATATTTTTTACAATTATGTAATTTATTTTTTTTCTACTTTTGATAACATTTATTTAAATGAAGTTGTGAAATCTGGAAATTAAAATTTGCTATTTATTCTAACTTTTTATTATTCTTTAAAAATCGACATTTTGTGCTTGTGCTTAAACTTTCGAGACGGACCTTATTTCAGTGTTGCCACTATTGAGGAAAATGACAAAACTTAAATCTATTTTTCGTTAATTCCGCTTTTCTAAAATTTCTAATGTGTATTTTAATAATAGAATTTTCTATTTTAAGAAAATGTGAAATTTTGGAATTGACATTGAATTCACTTTGAGGTCGTAGGAGATGGGCTATAAGCATGTTCACAGTGAACAAAGTTACTAAATTTAACAAAAAGAAAAACTTTTTCCTATTTCCTACTTATCTTTTATTTTTAAAGCTTTCATGTATTTAGCTATTAACGATAACTAAATTCTTAACGTTATAGTGTTGTTAGACTAATATCTGAAATAGAAAGGAAAAAAATTGGCGAACTATTTAAAATTCTTTTCTAAGTCTGAATAAATAGGACGCCATCGTAACGAAATTCTGCACTATCAGAAATCTGACACATTTCTGAATTCCTTTTTGTTTGAAAACGCATGAAACTGAAAGGTGACCTTGTTCAGAAAGTATGTAATTGAATAGCGTTTCCCATTTTTTGGTAAAGGCAGAAGATCTTTCAGAAAATACTATCAAAATAGGCCTTTTGAACCGAATTTTCGAACGCAACGCCACTGGAAAGGAGAAATACCGGTCGTCACGTGACAAAAATCGTTTATAACGCGATAAGTTTATGTATCAAAAACTGGAAAATGCCATTCGATCTCAAAGCGTTTCAATATTCAGGCCTGCCAATTTTATGCTTTACGTTTAAAAATGAATCAGAAGATGTGTCAGAAAGTTTCGCCTTGTTGAGCAGGGAATTTTTCAACCTCCTAATAAGCACATTTTAATCGAACCAAACAAAATTTTCGTCGTTTAATTGGCAAAAAAGCATTTCTCCATTTTGTTTTAAGTTTGCGCAAGTAGTAAAAACGCAGTTCGAGAAAAGCCCGTGCAAAGTTGACAATTAATTAAAGTTTGTGTCAAAGTGCACATTTTCCATTTAAAATTTACCTGGGTCTATTTGGAAATTTTCATGCGATTTGTTTTATTCGATTCAGAACTGCGCAATTTAAAAATAAATATGAGAAACAACAAATCGATTCTTTGAAAGTTTAAAACGAAAGACTCCTTTTAAATTAAACAAGAACGAAAAATCATGCATCAAGCATAGATTATGAAACACTTTCCAACGCAGCCAGAAAACTGCAACGAAACTTCAACGTTAAATAAGATGAAATCAAATATGTAAGTAAACAGTTTAGAAAACATATAACACATTGAAAAATACAGTTTTCGAAATTACCTTCCAGTGCCAAAAATGTAGTCGAATTATTTTGTGCAGCTCTGTGTCTGATCAATAGATGTGGATATATAATATGATACAATTTAGTTCGGTTAGAATATTCACATTTAGCAATTTTCACCAATCGATGGAAATGCACTCGAAATCTTTTGTACAGGTATATTATCTGAAGACTTTTGTACACACCACCTATTAAGCTAAAAGACAACTTAAAACTCACGCTACCGCGCATGCGCGGTAGCGTATTACTGCTTGCGCGGCAGCGTATTACTGTTTATTTTACTGTTTAATACTGTTAATTTTACGGTATAATACTGGCAGCTGGGGTGCCAGTTTTATACTGTAAAATCAACAATTATTTTTTGCAGTGTGGATGTCGTTTTTGATATAGATCTCCCTCAGAGAAATGCAATGCTAAATTTATTAAGATTTGCTATTTTTTTCTGCAATTTATTTTTACATGGTTTATGCTTCCTTTAAAGGGTGTTCATAATTTTTAATACTTTCCAACATAGTTGGAAAGAGTTTATGAATTCAATTTGTCTGTCTATCTACCGTTTGTCTGTCGCGTAAATATACTCAGATTGCCATGTAATACATATATGTTATTAAGGTTTACTGTGGCATGTTCGCTATTGAAAATAGAGGGCGTAGCACTCATAGTTCGTTTACAGGGAATCCCAAAAGAATTCCACATATTATGGTCTATAGGAAAAAGTCGTTTGCGGTGTATTGTAATGATGTTCCACTATTTAAAACATAGTGAAATTGATATACGTCACTGATGAGGAGCACTAGAAGGTGCTTACTGTAGAATGTGGTGTACATAGCGTTTATCGTTCACACAGGGACACACAAAAGAATTCCGTTACAGCACTGTTTATGAGAGATAATTGCTGTAAGTGCTTTTTCAAATGTGTTATGCGTTTTTAAATTTAACTAATTTTTTTTTATACTACTTGGTGTATATAAATTCTATATATCATATACAGGGCTGCACAAAAGAATTCGAGTACGTTTTCTCTTATTGTCGGAAATTGCTGAAGTGGAATTTTCAAGTGTGTTATGCGTTTTCCAACTGAACTAAATTGTTGCATATATACTGTGTAATATATGTACAAATCTATGGATACTATACAGGGCTGCACAAAAGAGTTCGGATATTTTTCGACTATAGATGGTAATTTCTGAATTTGATTTTTAAACGCGTATGCGTTTTTAAAATTGTTTACTTCGATATCAACTTTCACCTTATTAAACGGTGAAGTTTAATTGCAGTATTCTGAATGTGTTGGAAAGTGTTTCATAATCTATGCTTGACGCATAATTTTTCTTTCTTCTTCTATTTTTCCGCTCTGTATCGTAAATATTCCTTACAGATATTTTGATTCGAGTTAAAGGATGAAACAATATTTTTTATTTTTTTATTTTTTATTTCTTTTATATAAATGGAATGCGTTTTTGGTTATAATGCGTTATAAATCTGATAGTGACCTTCTTATAACACTTCTGAAAACCATTTCAAAATACAAAAAATGACAGAATTATCTGAATTTTTTTTTTTTTATTTAAATAGAAAAATGTAACACGTCATTAGACTGCAAGAAAAAAAAATGTTGATTTTACAGTATAATACTGACACCCCAGCTGCCAGTATTATACCGTAAAATTAACAGTAATAAACATTAAAATAAGAAGTAATACGCTACCGCGCTGGCAGCTGGGATGCTAGTATTATACTGTAGAATCCACAATTTTTTTTTATTTTTTCGGTGTAGATTTTATATTTTTCCCCCTTTTTATGAAAAAAATTACAAGTTTTTTACATTTACTTTTGGAAATGATGGAATGATTTGTGAATGATTCAGAAAACAGAAAATTTGAATTTCTGAAGCCTTAAAAGTAAAAATTAAATCTATCATTTTCGTGATGAATAAAAAGAAATTTCAGATAATAGAATTTTGTATAATCCAGATTCCTCTGAATACTTTTACCCGATGAGAGAGACCATTACTTAGTGTGACAGCCCAGCAAAATCAGATAATTTTTTTTTTGTGCAAATATTTTCTATTCGTAAGAATGGCCAATTTACATTGAATAAAATACCTTTATTTTGCAAGTGTACAATATTATGAATGCTAGCACGTCTGAATTCCATTTAATGTAATGAAATATACATGCTTTATGCGATTGCCACTTATGTTTTTTAAAATTGGCTGCAAGGCGCATAACATATTGCTTTTCTTGTATAATTCTAGCGTAGTAGTTATGTAGATTTTTTTCGATTCTTTTTCACACGTAACAAACACTATTATTCACACTAAAAACACGTACAATACTATTCAGCTGCTGCCTCATTAAAGTGCTAACTAAAATTCTTCTTTCTGCTGTAGACAAGTTTTAACCGACCTTCACCTACATTAACATCCAACTATTGCTTTAATAAAACTTTATTTCTGTGGTTGTTTTGATTTAGGAATCATGGGTTCGTTTGTACTTTTCGAAATTTAAAGGAATAAATTTAGTTAATTTAGTTTGCGTAAAATTATAATTTTTCGAAAATCAGCATTACTTTTGATGATAATGATTTTCAGCACTTATTTACTGATGTTAAATTAATGTTATTCTAGGATTTATTACGATTACAATACTAAAGTATTTACTATCACCACCGGATCACATTACAAACGAGCTGTAGTCAAACTTTGCTATAATGTGTGCATCTTATAAGTTGATTAAAAATACAAGGTGATTAAAAAATGACTAGGCAAACTGTAAGAGGTAGTCGAGCATACTACAACAAATAATTTTCGTAAAGGAAGCCAGGGTCATGATGCACTTGTTCAGTCAATATACCGGGAATCTCACTCTAATTTAAAGCCAGTCTTTGGATTATAACTTTAACAGTAATGAAGATACCAGTGGACCTATGCGATTCGCACTGCAGTCTAATACTTTTTAGATGCAGGTTTTAAACTTATTGAAAAAATAAGGACTAAAAATATTTGCAAACAACATTAGTCAAGTCAGAATATCATCTCATTTATTCCATCAAATTTACACTAAAAACTGATAGAAGATATAGCATATAAATTCAAAATGAAAAGATATCATAATATAAAGACATCATATATATATAAACTTATTGTAAAAATTAACCATTGAAACAGAAACTGACCATATACAATGAAATTACTATACCATATAGTAGTGTCAAATTACAAATTATAATATATAGTCCTAATATATGAAGTATTATTTATTCAAATGGGGGAAAAAAAAAAGGAAACAAGAATATAAACACATATGGATGCTTATAATGTAATTCACTTTTTCAAGGGCAGGGAAACCACATTATAAGCAAATACACTATATTGCCAAAGGTGACCGGTCACTTGCGATTTTAGACGTTTTGTTAACTATCTAGAAAAATACATGAGGAATTAACCTGAAACTGCAGGTGTGTAAACAATATAGTATAGGTTATATATTTCCGCGAAGATTTTTTCCCGAAACCCCATAGGGAACTGTCAACAAATTGAAAAAGAACGAATATCTTTTGGATTACTCTGTAAAAACTAATGTAGCAAAAGCGTTCAAACTCGAGATTATTAATAAGTGGCTTATTGTAATATACTGTGTTCATTTTTATGAGGATAACATGTATACTCGTAGAAAAATTACGGTTTTTATAAAAACAGTCCCAAATTTCGCCAAGTTTTTTGCATATAATTTGCAGAGTTCTTAATATAAAAAAAAGTTATTTTGAAAAAAATATGTCAAACAACATTGTACATAATACTCTGCAATCAGAATTAAAAAATAATAAAAATTGGATGAAAAATGAGCAGGTTTACTAAAAAATGTTTCACTGCGCATGCGCGAATGCAATCAAAATATAATATGCATAATGTATTAGCTAAGTATATAGAGCAACTTTTGTGAAAGTCTCAAAATCATAGCTTGAAAATTCTGAAAATTATCGTCGATAGAATAAGCTCGAAATCCGTTGTTCCCAAAAAGATGAGGGGTTGTATCCAAATATAGTAGTACGTGCAATATTGTGTACGCTATCTTGGCACTAATCAACAGATTTCATACAACTCCTCATCTTTTTGCTTCTTTTTGGGAACAACGGATTTCGAGCTTATTCTATCGACTATCACTATCAGAATTTTCAAGCTATGATTTTGAGACTTTCACAAAAGTTGCTCTATATACTTAGCTAATACATTATGCATATTATATTTTGATTGCATTCGCGCATGCGCAGTGAAACATTTTTTAGTAAACCTGCTCATTTTTCATCCAATTTTTATTATTTTTTAATTCTGATTGCAGAGTATTATGTACAATATTGTTTGACATATTTTTTCAAAATAACTTTTTTTATATTAAGAACTCTGCAAATTATAAGCAAAAAACTTGGCGAAATTTGGGACTGTTTTTATAAAAACCGTAATTTTTCTACGAGTATACATGCTATCCTCATAAAAATGTACACAGTTTATTACAATAAGCCACTTATTAATAATCTCGAGTTTGAACGCTTTTGCTACATTAGTTTTTACAGGGTAATCCAAAAGATATTCGTTCTTTTTCAATTTGTGGACAGTCCCCTATGGGGTTTCAGGAAAAAAATCTTCGCGGAAATATATAACCTATACTGTACTGTTTACACACCTGCAGTTTCAGGTTAATTCCTCATGTATTTTTCTAGATAGTTAACAAAACGTCTAAAATCGCAAGTGACCGGTTACCTTTGGCAATATAGTGTATATATATATATATATATATATATATCAATCGTATTTTAACTAGATTAGAAGATGACTGTTTCAGAAAATAAACATGGGACAAATAAAAAAAAATTGAGCATTTGAAATAAAATTTTGCTTTTTAATCATAAATATAAAATAAACTCGCGCTGTAACAATGTGCCACTTTATCTTTATTTTAGAATTTTTTTATAATCATTACTGAGCACGATATAATGCGGTATTTTATTTTTGTGGGAACAATGATTTAAAAAAACCTTTCATTTCATTTACGAAAGAAATGCCGATTTAATTTTTAATTAACTGTAATATTTAATCAAAAAACGCGTTTTAACGAAATGTGGAGTGTTTTATGACAGAGGTCTGTTCAAAATCCTTTCATATGGTATCTCATTTATCGTTCTGCGTTTTGTATTTGCTTAGAAAAAGGGATGTGAACAACATAAATAATATATATGATTATACTACATTTTCAATAGACCTAGACTGTTTTGTGTGGAATACAATAAAATTACGAAAAGTGCTGTAAATGCACAATCAGTGACACCAGGTGTATAATGTAAACTACATTCCGAAACGTAGAGTGTCTAGTGGTGCAACACTTCCACCATTCCACATTTTCACCATTTATCGTGATATCGTTACATTGCGCAAAAAGCATAGTGTCTTTTGAGAAATTATAATCACTCAAAGGGTTTCGTTTAATATTCCTTTCAAAACACTTTATCCTCGCTTTAATACATCCAAATAAATTTCATTTAGCAACCAAAAAAAAAAATGTTTATATTCTGTCATAATAATATCTGTCATGTGGACTAAATGCGATACTTAAAACAAAAATAATTTCAAAATTAAACATGTTGTACACCTTCAAAATGTTAAAATATGCGAATATTTCCATAATCGGGTTTTTATCATGATTCAATACGTTCTTCAAATTCATATATTTACTATTCTCTGTTACTCTTATTGATACTCGCTTTGTAATATTCTGAAACATTTGAAAAATCCGTTAAACTTCCGATATGACGTCAGATTTTCTTTTTAATTCTCTAATGACGTGATATTAATCTGCTTTGTGTGCATACACATACTCATACTCCTTGTATTATTGAGAAATCTTACCGTTTTATTACCACTATGACGTCAATCAATTTTATTTCATATTAATCTTTTTTTCAATTGGTGAAACTGTTTATTTCATTTTCATTTTTCACGTGGAAATCGTCTGATAGAAAATTAATTATTGTAAAAAGAATTTCATCGTGGATTTTTAATTTTTGGCATCTGCTATAATGAAAAATGTTTAAATTTAAAAGGAAAAGGCTATTAGAATTTTGTTTTTTTTAATCTCTATATATTAAAATAATATGAATTTTTCAAATTTTAATATTTTGAGCTCTTTATAGCTATTATTCAGAGCTATTATTTGAGCTCTTCATAGCTTATTATACACAAAGTTTCAACTCTGTAAGTTACATAGTTTTTGAGAATGGCTCTGTGACAGACAGACAACGGAGCGGGAGTAATAGGGTTTCGTGAGATGAACGAAACCCTAAAAACTAGGGTATCGAACCCGGCCTTCCCAGGTTACAGAATATAGGTAAACCCCCCTCTTTTTTTTTTTTTTTGAAAACTCTAATAGGATTTTTACATTTAATATATTTTTTTAGATTGCCCACTAACAAGCCTAAAAAGCAAAAGCATTTTTATATGAAATATATCAATTATGTTTGCAAATAAAGTTTTGAAATGTATTAAAAGCGGCATTTTCGTATTGGCCTCTTGCCAGGAGTTAATAGCCGTAGAAATCGTCAAGGATTTCGTTATCTACAGCAGCCTTTTTGATTTCGATTTTTTTCAGCGGTTTAAACACTTAGATTACATGTCTGTTAAATTTAAGTTTTATTTATAATATATTTTTTATTGCTTGATGAAATTTTAATTTCGATATGGAATATCAGCTAGAAAAAAAAAATTTTTTTTTTTTAAGTGCAAACAGTTTAATCTTTTGTAATCATTTGCACGCCATTGAGATAGATTTTCAAAAAATCCTGCTTGAAAATTATTTTAAAAACCATAATAAATGAGTGATTTGTGATACAGTTTTTAAACAATTGCATTTGAAAGTACATTTTGTTCCATATATGACGGTGTAAAAATTGAAAATCTGCGATGTTTAGAAGTTTAAAATATTGCAGTAAAAGCGAAATTTAATCGTCAGATGTTGCCAACTTCAAAATGACGTCAACGTTACGCACGGACACGTTTGCCCTTTACAATATAGAAGATATTTTAAAGTTATGAACAATTATTTCGGTTGAAATTGGAGTGAGATACCTTGTATTTTGACTGAACATACAGGGTGTATGCGCTGCTAGTTTCCTATACAGAAATTGTTTGTTGTAGTGTGATCCAGGGCTTAATTTCTGATAAAAAAAGTAACGAAGAAAACGAAAATTTGAAAAGAGATCCGAGTGTTTTGGTCTTGTAATAATAATGAATTCTAAATTTTAAATATTTTAAATGAAAACATGTAAAATTTCTCTTTCAACAGAAAGATTACCTTTTCTTTTGTAGCAATATTTAAAATAAGTCATTTTACGTCTTTAGAAAGGTTAGGAGGGGAGGAATCAGAACTGATAATTAAATAAATAATTCCGATCTTATTTAAGAATGAGCATACATGGATTCAACTAAATGACAAAATGTTTTATTATTTAATATTTGTTTAACCATTTTTAAATTTTGATGGGCGATTAACTAAATCAGTCAATCGAAAACATACACATTAGGTCGATTCAAAAAGAGGAGGGGCAGAAGCGTAGAAACGCCCTTGTCACGCAGTGTATTGTGTGATTAACTTTTGAGAAGACCTTAAAAATGTTAGGACTTTTAAATTGCTGGGGCATGTGTAAGCATTCGGCTCCTGGCGGATGTATGTATGTTTCGCTTGCCGTTGAACCTGCTTGAGAGTAAAAAAAGTATATTAGATGGAAATACACGTTAAAAAAAAAATATTTTATTAAGAGATATGACTCAGCCTGAGAGCTGAATTCAGCCCTTTTTGACTGAGGGTTAGAGTGAAGATATCATGGAAACTGTGCCTGAGTAAGAATCTATCCTGCCTCCTCCCCTTCCATTTACTCTTTGAATTTACAACTGGATACGCAGATCTGGCGCTAGACATGAGGCATCTGTCCAAGGGCGACAAATGACTTCTACACTGTAATATAAACTCAAAATATGACACTGAAGGGACAGCAAAATGATATTCCCATTATCAGGGGTCGCAAAAGGATATTTGCTTAATTTCTAGCACCGGTTCGGTGTGTAGTCTAAAGTTGTGTGTGCAGTCAGATGCGATCCTGTTTCTAATTTCGCTTTTACGTCAGTTCTAATTTCACTTCAACCACCCTTTGAGTTCTGATTTCACGTCTTTTGTTTGCTTTCATAACTCAAATTGCAAGTTTAGGTTGCAAGAGATGTCTATCAGTAATCAAATAAGAACATGAATACTCTATTAGACTGATTCAGTTTGAGATACAATATCTAGAAAACCGATATTAACTTTAGACGTTGGAGAAAGTGAAGATTATCCTCTATTAAGTGGTAGAGCGAGTTATTCCTTAGAGCACAGCCGAAAATCGTCGCTGCAATTAACCTATTAAGAATGTTCTCACATTTTATATTTCCCCCGCTCTGCAACTCGCAATTTTCTGACACGTTCAATAACATATATTTTTCATGAAATCTGCAGACTATTTAAGTATCTAAGAATTCAATGGCGTTTTTCATTTTTTCGTAAATTGAATGCATCTTGAATTCTAATCGTATGCTTCCTGGTAAGTTTCTTTCGCAGACTGTCGCCTAATCGAATGTCGAAAATCGGCCTAAAAAGTCAATTTTAATAGTATTTTCTCAAAGATCGTTGATATTTATAGGATAATGGTAGACGCCATTTGATTTCTTTATGTTTTATTTAAAAGAGCTGCAAATTTTATGCAATTACGAATGTAAATGATGCCTTGAATATGTCAGAAAATAGAAGTTTGGATTTGAGTCTGAAAGAGTGCTGTAGAAAATGAATTTTTCATCTCAGATTTCTTAAAATCCCAGCATGGGAAAAAAAAGTACTCATTATTTAATGGAATTTTCAAAATTTAGTTTTCATTAACAGGAAGCTGACATCCGATACTAATATATTTATTACATTTTCAAACATTCTTAAAAAGTCAATACATTTTTTTACTTAAGTAAAACGTCAAAATTAATTAAAAAAAAAAAAAACGTTTAAAATGACAATTTTTTTGCAAATTCTTTATATCAGTATCTGATAATACATCCAAATTAGTTATTTTTACGAAAGTTAGAATTCGCAATGTTAAACAAATGTGCTTGAGAATGATGATATGAACAACTTAATTATCTTTTCAAGTAATTTTGACTCGAAATGGAGTATTATTTTCTATTCTGAGTTTTTAAAAACTGGTACTTACTGAAAACATACAGTTACAGAAATGAAAAACATTCAAAATATTTAACAAATAGTGTTGCTTATTTACAATAAAAAATATTAAAATACCATTGAAAACACCGTACACTTTTAAAGTTTTTCTCTCACGTTTTTCTTTTTTACTCAAGTCATTTAAAATTGAATGGTTTTTCGCGGTTCGTTACTATTTTTTAAAAGTGTTTTTAGCTTTTAAGAAAATGGCTTCATTTTCGTCAATAATTACATGTTCGTGGTTGTAATTAACAAGTCTCTTCGTTTGTAGCGATTTCAACTGCTTCTTGATAGAAAGTATAGTTGCCTTTTTTTTTGTTTACATAGCTTGCTACAACTTTTTCACAATATTAAAGTATATTTGTAGGTTTTCCAGAATTCTCCACAAACTTTGAAAGTAAAAATAATAGCAAATACCGAATAATTTTGGAGAAGAGGATTTATCGAAAAAAAAAAAATCAAATTTAACTAATTTTGTCTCGCATCTATTCTGAGTAGATGATCTGCTTGAAAATAAATAATTATGTCTCAGTTATAGGAATCCAGTTTAAACACTTTTGGGTCCTTTTTTTTCTTTTTTCTTTTTTTTTTTTTTTTTTTTTTTTTTTTTGTGTGTGTGTGGGGGGGGGGGGGGGGTATTTTTAGGTTTAAAAAATGAAAAGTAGCTATCTAGACGATAAACAAGCCTGATTTTTCTTAAAATAAAAAAATCTAACAGCAAGAACGTTATCATGTAAATGAATGAATACATACAAAGATATATTTTATTTTTATCAGTGTTCTTTTCATATTAATTCCAGATGCATGAAATATATTAATATATTTTCTGACAAAATATCTCATAATATATTCATCAAATTGTATTTCTAATATACAATAATTACATTGAAACTTTATCATATAATGATTAATATCTTATAATAAGTCAAACTCTTACTCTTTACAATTTGACCTTTTTATTGCAGCATTTACTCATAATCACGAACGAAAATGACATGCGGCATTACATCGATAGCTTCAAATCGAACGAAAACAAAACAAAAGGAAAGCACAAAGATTCCATTTTTACTATTTCATTACATTATTTCACTATTTAGCGCCATATTATTTTATGTAGAATTACTTTATTTATTAATGTAATTACTTCTATTATTTATTTATTAATGTTTTATTATAATTGGCAAGGAATAATTATTAAATTTTCATAACTTTTCAATACATACTCTTTAAAGAACAACCATTTATAAGCATTTCGGATGTATCAGGTTATTATAGAAAACATAGCATACATAGCTATAATCTATGACGCTATCTGGGAGCGAAGACAAACATTTTGGTACCGCATTTTTTAAAACCCTTCTACCCTTCCTCGTTTACCAAAGAATAAAAAAATCTTACACTTTTCAAAGTCAAAAACATTACCCTCCTTTTTTTGCGCGCAGTCAGGTAAAAATAAGGTTTACTGAATTTTAACGACAGACCATGACATTTACTGAAATCTAACGAATATAGTTATTTTGTATACTATTAATATGACAATAAGCTACGGAAGAATTTTTGCAGCTGTTTGGAAAATATCGTGCTATAACAGGATTAAATAAACATAACAACTTTCTAGCTTCTTTCTTTTTTTTTTTTTTTTTTTTTTTTAAATTATAATTAATTGATTCGGTAGATTAGTCCCTATTCTTAAATTTAAAAAGTGAAACGCATGTTTGAAATAAAGTCTGAACAATGGTGTATAGAGCTTTAAACGAATATTATTTTTTGTCTTATTAGAATTTGCTGAAACATAAATGATGTAATAATAATAAATGTAAAAACAAATTATATTCAGTGCTGTAGTTGGAAAAAAATATTTGTGGGAACTCACCTTTTCATAGAGTAGATGTTGATGCTACCGGATTTTTGCTAAGCCAAAAGCCAATTTAAAACATTTACCCAAAAGTCGACTTTTTTAATTATCAGTTATAATTATTATATTCTAGTTGTTATAATATTGTATTTGTATAGCATTCATGTAAAAGCAATATTTAATCAATCTCATAGAAACAATTCCCATTATGAATCAAAATTTAATTGAAATAAGTCCATATATTATTGGCACGTCTATCCTAGAAGTTTCCATAAAGAACGATAATGGGAGGTGTTTTCTGTGCTCTCTGATTTACGACAAGTTGTCTCGTCTCATAATCTTCTTCCTGATCGCAACCAAGATTTCACATATGGTTCAGGAGAAAATTCTTTTAAAAGAGGTCCTACATGGATTATGAATATAAGTAAACTGGCTCTTTCAATAAGGAGTGAATTTTTCGCATCCGTCATGAAGTTATTCATACAGCTGAATGCTCTTTCGCATTCAGACATAGAAATGGGTATACTTTTCACAGTCTGGAGAAAAAAAAATGCTTGTGCTCGTACGTGATTTTTTTTTTACAGTAAAAAACCAAATACTTCTGGAAACGGCGTTCCCACCCAACTACAGCACTGAATTGTAGTGATGCTATCTTACCTGAACAATATGCAGCGAGTTACTAGCTTAGAGTAACTGGCTTGGCTTTTTGATCGACAGTGTATGTCGATCGCTTTCTGTTCATGAGGTCCCTGGTTCAATTCCCGCCAGCGCCTATCCGACCTCAAGATCAGTTACCATGAACGAACACATCCTTCAACAACCACAGTCATCTTTTCTCGAGACCAACAGGTGACAGCACCAAATAAATCATCCCCAGCATCCAAAGCTTGTGAAATGCACACAGCACAAACACTGTTACGCAGCGCATCACACATGCGTAGGAGGGCAGCATGCATTACGAGTGCATATCGCTCGTTCACAGTCATCTTTTCTCGAGACCAACAGGTGACAGCATCAAATAAATCATCCCCAACATCCAAAGCTTGTGAAATGCGCACAGCACAAACACTGTTACGCAGCGCATCACACATGCGTAGGAGGGCAGCATGCATTACGAGTGCATATCGCTCGTTCACAGTCATCTTTTCTCGAGACCAACAGGTGACAGCACTAAATAAATCATCCCCAGCAACCAAAGCTTGTGAAATGCGCACAGCACAAACACTGTTACGCAGCGCATCACACATGCGTAGGAGGTCAGCATGCATTACGAGTACATATCGCTCGTTCACTGTCATCGAGACGTCTTCCTTACTGAAACCTTACTTACTAGGGGTGTAGTGTGCAGTGATGCTAACTCACCTGGTAACTGGCTTTGCCTTTATCTAGACACTATGTCGCTCGCCTACTGTTCACGAGGTCCCTGGTTCAATCTCAGCCAGTGCCTATCCGACCTCTGCATTGGTGACCCAAACTAACTCAACCTTCAACAATCACAATCATCTCCTCTCAAGACCAACAGATGCAACACCAAATAAATCAACCCCAGCACATAAAGCCTGTGAAATACTCACAGCAAAAAGCCTGTTACGAAGCGCATCACGCATGCGCACGACAGCATCGCTCACAAATGCACCTCGCTCGTCCAAAGTCAACAAGACGTCTCACTCACTGGGGCTGGAGTCTCACTGGAGTCACACATCTTACTCATTATGTAGCGTTGCAATCTCCCCTGAACAGTATATAACGAGTTACTAGCTTAGAGTAACTGGCTTGGACTTTTGCTCGACACTATGTCACTCGCCTACTGCTCATGAGGTCCCTGGTTCAAGCCTCGCCCGCGTCTATCCTACTTCTGTAATATCATTACTACATGCTGGTAATAACAAAAATAATTGCAAAGACAAAGTAATAGTAAATGTAAAGATGTGTCCCATTATTAGGATGTCAGTCCCGAAAGCGCGTCATTTCAAAATGTGGTTGAGGGGGGCAAGTTTTCTTTGAGGGGAGAGGGGGGCATCAATTTCTTTTGATCATGTCGTGCATAGTTGAGAAGCAACTGGTACAGTTCTATTCTCGCATATATTTTTAAAGTTAACCAAAGTACTCATTAATAATACATGTGTCTCACTTTTAGAATGTTGCAATAGCAAGGCTTTAGTAAATATTATTGATAATTATTAATTTCTATAGGTAAAGTGTTTATTTAATGATAATGTTTCGATTTTAATCAAATCTGGCAAGTTACTATAGTTTTTGTGCAATTTCTGAAAAAAGAAAGAAAGTGAGTCTAACCCAATGTTGCCAGGTCCAGTGTCACAAAAAGCGGGACAGGGAGACAAAATAAAGGGACGGCTTTTATATCGGGACCCAAAAAGATACAGCAAATCCGACGGAAACGACACCTGTCTATAACGGAATGCTGCCTTAAAAAGTCCTCTTCAATCATCAAATCTACGGAAGGAATACCATACAATTATACCTGTCAAGACAGAAGTCAGTTTAAAACGAAATTTGTCACCGATAACTTGAAATTCCGTCTTAGTAGGTTTTACCATACTAAATATTCGCAATAATTTTATTCGATAAAATCAGTGAAAGCAGAATCATGAGAAACCGAAACAAAATTCCGTTTTGGAAAGGTTTCCGATTGAACAGTCATACTTTTATGATGCTCCTTCTGTAGGGACTATGGAATTTTTAAGTTTAAATCAAGATTCCGTTAGAGACAGGTTTCCTTTTCACAGCTTTACTAAACAAAGTACAGTAAAATCTATAAAGACAGAATAGAAAGACAGAAAAATATTCCGTCTTAAGACGAATTTTCTTAGCAGGTAACGGCGGAAAATCATTAAAAAAAATTCCGTTATAGAAAGGTTCTCTTTTCACATGTTTTACTGTATTAAGTTCCACTCGATACAAGTTACGATTAGGTGATAGTACTAAATGGTTCTAAAAGAGAAGTAAAAGAATTTGTGCATTATGAAAAATCGGTACTTTTGGCTTTCCGAGCAGTGGTTCCGTGGGACCATAGGAAATTAGTTGAAACCCCTGAAAATCCGGACATCTGGTAACACTAATCTAACCTATGTAGTAGACGCATACACCCTGAAATATCAATTTCCTTGAAGGGGGAACTCCCCCTTCCCCCTAGCCTCCCCCGAATGGCGCCCATGACTGAAGAGGTTAACAAGAAAGGTAAACAAACAAGCAGACAATTATGCTGCATTTGTAATAAAATTTACAAAAACCCAGCACGGAAATGAGTCTTTTCCAATCATAATAATAATAAATTATGTTGTCATTTTAATTACTGTTTCAAAAACCTGATTCTGGTAAATCTAACATTTAACTTATTAGACTAATGTATTTTTTTTTCAGAATTTTTATTACAAAAAGTTGTTTTGACTGTGTATCATAGCTATTAAAATTTTTGATCAATTTGTTTTATGGTAGTATATCGGTTAAAGGATATAAAAAAAAGTTGAATTGGTGTAGTGAATTGGCTTTGTTTAAACAAAGACAAGTGTGATGCTACTGATCAAAGTGGGTCAATGTGCCATTCAAATACATAACAGAAAAAATCAAATATTTGTTCGTATTGAAAAATAAATTTCTCACCTTCACTAGTGATAATTTTCTGTATCGGCTTATCTGACGCTCTAGATTCATTTCCTGTGAAATTCTGAGAAATAATACGGAATTTTATGGATCATTGTTGTGTGAATTTCAGATATAATGAGCAGTTGAATAAACATTTGAATAAAATTGTAGAGCTGTTTAAACTTATACCTGTAACGTAAAATGAACTCAAATTATGTTTTAGCTTCAGAAGAATTATAAAAATATGTGTCTCACATTATTAGTGACTTTATACTTTAAAATATTTTTTAATTGAAGCATCTGTCTCAAATAAGATGAACTTACATTAATTGAAAAGATATTAATAATTACACCTCAAATACAATAAATTCTCCTTGTGAATATATAAACATTGGTTCTGGCAGATTTAAAGATATTAAGTCCAAATATGACAATCAAATTGTTCAAACGCTAAACATGTGCTATGCTATTCTTTTATTTTTATTCTCCTGCTCTTTGATTTTTTCACCCTTTTTGACAAAGTTTTCCATCTTCATCTGAATTTGTGCATGTTCACGTTCAGTCTGAGATGATACTCCGTATGCACAAATTTACATGCATGGGCAAAGCCAAAATAAAAGTTTTTTTTTTTTTTTTTTTTTTTTTTTTTTTTTTTTTTGAACTCAAATAAAACAACTATTTTATGATCCTATTTTCAAAAATAAACTGAATGCTGTCGAGAAAATAGCACGGGATGTTTTAGCCGCCCACAGGGTGGCTTATTCTTTCACGCAACAGTAAAATTAATGTTTATGAAAAGTCACAGCCATCCATCGTTGCCTCAGGTTAATCTCGGAAAATGAAACATTTGAAGTTACTGAAAAAATTAATAGCTCAAAAAGTATTTGTCACAAAATTGTTAGACAAACTGCGTTAGAAAGGTAAAAAATTGTATTTTTCTTGATATAAATTTCAGATCGAATGAGTATGCCGTTTTTCAAATAAGGAATATCAAAAATTACCAAACTTCACAATGAAGTACCATAACTACAGTGCCTAGACTAAACGCCTAGACCATAACGAAACCTTCACGCGTAAAAAGATAATGATAACAGTTGTTGCTTTCGGTCGAGAATGGAACAAACGATGTTCGCATTTTACTATTTTAACCGTTTTTAACGAAATTCTGTAACTTTAAAAGAATTTTTTAAGCGTTTTTAACGAAATTCTGTAACTTTAGGAGAAATTTTTAAGCGTTTTTAACGAAATTCTGTAATTTTAGAAGATTTTTTCTTTGAACAGGCAATACAAATGCATAAAATCGGTACAAAAATGTTAAAATTACAAAAAAGGATAGATGCAAATTATCAGATATGAAAAATAAAGAAGAAATTTGGTACTTTCGTGTTATAGCAGCCACCAAGCATGAAATATTTTTGTTTCTGTTTTCATTAATATATTGTAAATTTGGTACTTTCGTATTATAGCGGCTTCCAAGGATGAACAATAAGGGGCCAAGATTTATCGCCAAATTATAAAGCATGTATGACATTATAATAATATATATATATATATATATATATATATATATATATATATATATATATATATATATATATATATATATATATATATAACATTTCTGTACGTATGTGGCCAAGTTATAGTATATATGATGCATACATGATGTATATATATGACATGTGTATATGATGTATATACGACATATAAGACATAAATAATATGTATATAATGACGTATATGGCACATATAGGAGTGTTTGGAATATATATATATGCGTATATAGGATGCATACATAAGCTTTGCGATGATCTTGGCGAAATCATAACTGCAACCTTGGCATAATCATAATTGTGGGAGCCGCTATAACACGAAAGTGCGGTATTTTTTTATTTTTTTATTTTTTTATTTTTTTTAGCCACACACAGGGCTAATTCTTTCAGTCTACAGTAAAATTCATGCTTATGAAAAGTCACAGCCACTCCATATATAAAGGAGGACACCCTTTATACATAGCTATACAAATGGTTGTTACTGACGATATTAAAAATCAAATTGTCTCTGTTTATTATGCCGATACTTCCGCTTGTATTTCCTTTCTCAGTACCTAATTGCCCTACAGCGGGCGCAGACCCCATTTAAAATATCCAACGAAGTTAAACTTGTCGTGGCAGACATTTCTAAGGAGGTCCCGTGGCTCTATCTTAAATAGAAATGAAGTTACCCCCGGGGGGTAAGTTTTTATAAGTTCCGGGGGGGAGGGGAAGGTTCAGTAAGACCTTTTTGGTGCTCCCCCATCATGTAAACCCCATGTAAACCCCTTCATGTAACATATCAATAGATAGATCTCGTCAAGCACTATGGTCTGGTCCTACTCTCCGCCTCTCACTCCCCTCCCCCTAAGAAGCATATTTCTCTGTTTCAACTCTTTTTAAATTTTAGTTTTTCCCATCTTTCTTAGCCCCTTTAAGCCCCACAGAGGGCGTAGGCCTCTTCTAAAGGATCCAACGAGATTAAAATCGTCGAGGCCGACATTTCTAAGAGAGTCCCGAGGTCCTATCTCCCATAGGTCTGGAGTTACCCCCCCCCCCCCAACGGGGGCAACTTTCAAGGTGTTCAAACCCCGTCATGTAACGTATCAAAAGTTTGATCTCATCAAGCACTTTTGTCTGGTTCCACTCTCCCCCTCCTTATCTCCCGTCTCCTGTCAGGCGCCCTTTCTTATTTATTTTTTTTTCAATTTCTCATATTTATTTTAGTTTTTCCCCTTTTCTCTGTTCCTATGGGCCGGACAGCTCCAAAATTTTACCAAAATTAGCTGTAAACCGCCTAAAGGTATTCCCCCCCCCTCCCACACACACACCGCTTCTTTTGGCGCCCTCGGTTTTCACGTATCTCTCGAGGGGGCTCGTCAGAGGTCCGAAAAGGGGGATCCCTTTTAAAGTCTCATCTCTCAATTGCAAGTGAGGATTCATTTTAAAGGTCTCGTAGAGCACGTGTGTTTTGTATAGCTCTCCCCACCGGTCTCCAAGATTCCGTCAATTAATGCTAACTCATCATTTGTTAAACAACTTCTCTTAGCTGTATCCATCATAAAAGCTGCTATCATAACAAATGGGCTGATAAGTTCCCGGTCTAATAAAGAAAACACAACTTTTTAACAAAGCTTTATAACTTTATAACTTTAATAAATAACATAACTTTAATAATAAATAATAATAATTTAATAATAATAATAATAATTGTATAATAATAATTTTATAATAATAATTTTATATAATAATTTTATAATATTAATTTAATAATAATAATTTAATAATATTAATTTAGTAAATGAATAATAATAATAATTTAATAATAAATAACATAATTTTATAACGAAAAAGCTCCAAACAGTGCTCAGAACTCGTTGTTGTTTTTGGTCAAAAGTCATCATTCGCGGCAGCCACTTTAACAACAGCTTTTTCATAGACAAATGTTCATTCAAAATAAAACCTACACGTTCCTTGGATATCTTCAGAGTCTGAGCTATCTCCTGCAACTTCACTTTACGGTTCCCCAAAACGATTTTGTGGACTTTTTTATGTTTTCCGGAGTAACCACCTCTTTTGCGTGGTGCATCACTGGTGTCCGTACGACCACGTTTAAATTCAGCAAACCAGTCAATAATGGTTGATTTACCTGGTGCAGTGTCCGGATAACGCTTATCAAGCCAAGCTTTTGTTTGAACGATGTTTTTTCCCATCAAATAACAATTCTTGAAATTTTTGTTTATCCATTTTTGTGTTTATCAACAAAGTCGTTCAACTGAAACCACTCTAACGTTTTATCCACATTGCGAATCGTCATGCCATTTTTTCTGCTACCTTTTAAAGGTTAGTATTTACTAAAAAAAATATCGGTTCGGCGATTGCAACGCCATCTGTGTGCCAGACCGGGAACTTATCAACCCATGTGTTAGAACTTTCCATTACCTTTTTTATTAAGTGCTAAAATGCCTCGAACCATTAAAAATAGTTTAAAGGGTGTCATTAAGCCAGCACATTTGTAAACAACTACCTCGCCACGTCTCAGCCCATTTGAACCGCATCTTTTTACTATTATATTTATTAAAAATACTTCTAGTCACCGAATCTTTTTAAAACCTGGTGTGTTCATGCCTAATATATTGGGTGCGACTCAAACGTGAAAGGTTCCATTCTCCCATTGGTTGACAAAAAACCGGCATGCATTGTAGCTAACATAACATCGTTTTGTGCTGCTGCCCTCTGTGGACAGAATAATAAAACATAATTATGCCTTAATACTTCGTACTAAAAAATTAAACTGTGTAAATTAACTTGTAAATTAAACTGTCTTTTACAAAATAAATTTTGGGATAATATAAATTTATTATACAAATAACTAAGTACATTTAATGTATACATAAAATGTATTTAATTTCCATTAAATACATTTTATGTAAATTAAAATGTATTTAATGGGATATTTTTAATTAATTGATATTTGATTATTAGAAATACTAATTAATTGTTTAACGAATTGTAATAAATTAATTGTTAAACGAGAATTGTTTTAACAAATTGTATAATATTAATTTGTAAAATTTAATACATATTTCTTTGCATTTCTTATATTATAATTTATTATTATTATTATAATTTTTGTAAATAATTTAAATTAAATATTTATAAAAATATTATTTCCCATAGTGATATTTTTATTCTTGATCATGAAATCATGACATGGTAAATTATAATAATACTAATAAAATTAATTAAAAAAGAAGAAAAATTAAAGAGAGATGTTATTGTATTCGATTAGTTTATAAAATGACACCTAAAAATAAATTATATTTTGTTTAATACATTTTTACTTATTAAATATCAATTAAAATTTTTATTAAGAAAATATAGATTTTATACAGGGCCCCTAGATCAAACTTTTGTTGTTTCTTTCCAGTATGACAGTATAGTAATATACAAAGATTAATCAATTAATGTTTTTTATAATCAGTATAATATTGGTGTATTATTGCTGTAGTTTTAACATTTTCTTACTCTTACACTGCAATTCAATAAATCTGACATAATTTTTTCTCTTAAAAGTGAAAACATATACAATACACATATGCATGTATGATATACGTATGAATATATATATGTATATAATTATATGAATATATATCTTTATATACGTATGTATATTTATATTTACATATATTTATATATATGTATATAAATATATGTAATATATAATTATATGAATATATACATGCATACATGTCTGCATAATTTTTATATATGTATGTCTGTGTTTCTAACATAGTCGAAGATCTTATATGATTTAGATATTATTTACTACTCCAGTTTTCAAAAATTTATTGAGATCATAATGATATTTTATTATATTATTGATGTAGGCCTATACAATAAATGAAAAAAAAAAAAAAAAAAAAGCCAATACTTCTGGATTCTAATAAGAACCAAGAAGCATACGTTTCTATTATGTATTTTTAATAGCAGATAATATTTATAAAAAAAAGTTTAGTTTAATCCTAAACATACGTACATGTAATGTTTGGGCTTCTACAAAGTGTATCACCCAAAACTAAAATTCATTGTTTGAGTTACATTTAAAAAAATCCCAAGTTTTTCTTTAAGATATATTGGCCTATTTTCTTAAATGTCTTATTAATTATTTACTGAAAATGGAAGAGAATGTATTACAAACCACTGAGTGAAAATATTAATTATATGCATTTAAATAATAATATTTCTTAATATTAATTATATATTTAAGTAATAATAATAAATATTAATTAGATATGTATATACCCACACACACATATTTAAATAAACTATTAAATATTATTAATTATATATATTTAAGTATAATATTAATTACTAACATTAACTATATATATTTAAATATAATATTAATTAAGATTTATTATATATTTACATAATAATTTAAAAAAAAATTATACTGATCTTTAAGTCAAGTAAATAATCTTTATTAATTAATTCCGTAAAGATCAAAACAAAACTCTAAAAAAGGATTTTTTTTTTTTAAATGAGAGAGGACAAAACTTAAAACCTTCAGTTTACAAGTCCGGGGCTTTAACCACCGCGCTATATCGTTCACAGACAGAATGTGCTTTAAGTAAAGTTGTACGAAAATATAAAAATCAAGTGCTTCCGGTTTTTTTGTCAACCAATGGGAGAATGGAACCTTTCACGTTTGAGTTGCACCCAATATATTCCGCCAGCCTCACAAAAAATCTTAGAGCGCTAACTAAATTCTAAAGTGGAAAAGCTGGCTTATGCTAACAAACACTTTTTTTTTTTTTGACGAGTTAGACTTGGCTGAAAAAAATCTCAACTATAAAAGCCGTGGGTGGCCAATCTATATTCTGCTGTAAGGTAGAATTTTTCCCGCTTGTTTGAAAAAAGTTTTTTTTCCCTTTGGAGGGGGGGGGGGGGTAGAATGTCTTAAAATTATGAAGAAATTGAGGAAAATCTACTACTCTTCTCATTTAGGGAGTTGGGATGCAATATGTCTAAAACTACACTTCCTACACTGTAAAAAATGACCGATGTTTCTTATTTTATGAAAATATACTATAACCACGAACGAAAATATAATATAATCTTCTGAGTTATCCGAAATTTTAAATAGCATGTTACATTGTCTTTTAAATCCCCAGAAACGAATACATCTTCAAAATTTAAAGGATAATTTATAAAAACAAATTATTTTTAGCTGCCCGAATTTTTCAGAAACGTTTCCGAAGGGTTTTTATAGTGTATTAATTAGTGTCCTCAGGCTGGAATACCTGCTTTTCGAATGCTATCCATTCTCAAGTACACGTTTTCAGCCGCTTAAGTTAATTTATACATGAAAGAGTAAAGAAATAATCTTAATTTTAATGTTATTGTTAACGCTGTTAATTTTGCATGTTTGTGTGTTAAACATTTTTTTGAGCATGAAAATGTTTACTTCAGAATTGATAGAATTCGAAAAACAGGTATTCCAGGCTGAGGACACTCATTAATACACTATAAAAACCCTTCGGAAACGTTTCTGAAAAATTCGGGCAGCTAAAAATAATTTGTTTTTATAAATTATTCTTTAAATTTTGAAGTCGTATTCGTTTCTGGGGATTCAAAAGACAATGTAACATGCTATTTGAAATTTCGGATAACTCAGAAGATTATATTACATTTTCGTTCGTGGTTATAGCATATTTTCATAAAATAAGAAACATCGGTCATTTTTTACAGTGTACATTCTCACTTGGACTTTTCCCCCGATATAATATGAGAGCAGTTTCTGATGAATGCGGAGAAAGGTTCCACTAGGATGTAGCTGAAATGAAATAGAGATACAGCAGAAAACGGAGTGGAAATATGATTACTGCTGGACACTTATGCGAGAGACACGAAAAGAACAATACAAAGAGAATAAATGTCTACGAAATAACATTTTCATGGTAGATTTTATTCATTTCTTAACTAAGGTAAGGTAAATAATTCACTTTTAATGTTTTTATTGTTTTGTGGCATTGTCGATGAATATATTACATTACTGTAACTTTTATTTTTTTAAAATTGCCTCTCTTAAAAACGGTACGTGATGGAGCAATTTCGATGACATATTTAGATTCAAGAATGTCAAGTTTGTCCATTAATTATTTGGTACTTATTTTAATTCATATCTTACTTTTAGTTTGAAATGTATGACTTTCTCATTAACGATTCTCAAGCTTTTATGAATCCAGATTCATTACAAAAACTGATGTTTTCGCAAACTAAATCTCTATAATAAAACCGTAAGTCATGTGACTGTCATCAACAGTTCCGGGATGCCCGCTTCACTTTTTCATATGCCAGGCGGCCATTTTTATTCAAAATTATTTTTTCTAATAAAACTGCATAAAAGTTACATTTTTAGAAAGATCGTTCAAAATAAATTAATATTTGAGAGATGACTTACCTTCAATTATGTATACATTCTGCAATAACTTCAGTTTAAATTAGGTTTGCAGTTCAAATTCTCTATCCATGAAAGTAAACAAACAAACAAACAAAAAAAAGATTCATTCGTTGTGAACGTTTAAAATATTAAACCATGAATTTTTGGACCGCTGCCTGGTCTAAAAAAAATAATCCGCACCAGTGAGACAGTCAAAGTTTACCATAATTATGTTCTATACAACTCAACTTCCTTCCGGATCTTTTCTTGACGTAAGTTGAACTCATGTAATAATATTTAATGGATCAAATTTCGAAACGAATTGTCAGCTTTTATTTTTCGCGTGTGCAAATTAGAAACGATATTTTAATTTTGAAATCAAATGTTTTGATTTATGATATTATTTCTTATTTATCTATTTTCTATTTTAAAGAAAAATGTGAACGTCATGTATTTTAAATTGGAACAGCCGTCACGGACGCACCGCGGTTGGCGCGATTTTTGTTTTGGCGAGAAAATCCCATTTTCAGGTACCTATTAGAGATTACTAAAACAGCATGTACTTTTATTTTATTATGAAATAGTTTATTTTATATTAAAAAACACACACAATTTTATTATAAAACACACACAATGATTAATTTATTATAAAGTGGGTTAAGCGGTTTTTGTCAAGAAAGATGAAATACATAACGACAAAAAATATGCGAAATGCTACCACGATCGCAAAAGTTCTTGATTTGTCTATTAGATTTTTCCGGTTTGACGAAGGATTAAGGAAAAAAATAAATTATGAATAAAGATAATTTGTTACAATGCTTAACATACATTTAAGGGCGACCAAACTGATCGCCAGTGGCGGCTAGTGTGTACAAAATATTGTTTTGACTTTGAGAACTTCTTATCACCTTCTATCGTGACCTTCTTTGAACCGATTTTCCTGAAATGTTGCGTACAAGCTCATTGTCGATGGCAATGCAATATCCATGTACTCTCCGGACACACGGATCATAAGGGACAGGGTTCAGGGCAGAAACACCCTTTTAAGTTTTTGATTAAATATCTAGCAAACCAATTTTTCTCAAACTATATATGCAAGTTCGTTGTTGACGACAGTGCAATATGCATGTTGTTTTAAGACCGTGCTTCATTAGGGACAGGCTTCAGGGACAAAATAAAAGTCTTTAACGTTTTTGATAGAAATTACATATCTAACGAAATGATTTTGCTCAAATTTTGTACACAAGTTCACACTTGACTATAATGCATATTTAAGTAACTTCAGGGCCGTACTTTATCAAGCACAGGATCCAAGAGGGGGAGGGGGGATTCTCTTTTACATTTTTGATTGAAATCACACATCTAACGAGCCGATTTTGTTCAAATTTTGCATACAAGTCCATTGCCGATGACAATAGACAGTGCATTTTAAATGTATCAGATTTTAGATTTAGAACATCTTACGTACACTTTTTTAGTGATATTCTATAGAATTATATAATTCTAAAAATACGAAAAAGCCTTCAACAAATAGACTTATATTTTGAAAACATGTCAAAAAGAAATTCGATAGGCTTCAATTAGTCCGGAAACCTTATATCCCAAAAGCACACAAGAGATTTATAAATGAGATTGAAATGATTATAAATGAAGATAGCTATTTCGAGTCACCCGTCTTTTTCCCAGTATTTACTATGGTTACTAACCCTGCCTATCTTGAGATTCATGTGGAGCTCTGTTTACTCATATGCAAAAAATCGTGACTATCGACTAACATCTGTTCTTTTACGATTTCTGTCGGTGCTTTGAAGCGATGTCGCCAAATGTCTGACTAACAAATTGTAAAATTATGAATGAAATTCCAGACGATGCTCTTGAGAAAGCGAATGATACTTTGATTACATACAAGCTCTTGGATATTATTTTTTTATGTATTAAAACAAGAAATAAAAATCATGCGTCAAGCATAGATTATGAAACACTTTTTAATACTTCCAGAATACTTTAACAAATCTTCGCTGTTTAATAAGGTAAATAAAGCACACATGGAAATAGTTTAGAAAACCCATAATACATTTGAAAACCAGAATTCAACAATTACTGCCCATAGGCGAAAAAGTACTCCTATTCTTTTGTGAAGCCCTCTATTTGATAAATAGATTTGTATTATTCTACATAGTATGCTAAAACTTAGTTTAGTAAGAAAACGCATAACACGGTTTAAAATTCAGCTTCATCAGTTTCTACCAATAGACAGAAACATACTTGAATTATTTTGTACAGCCCTGTATATGACCTATAGATATTTATACCACGCCACATATAAATCTAAAATTTAATTCAGGCTAAAACACGCTTAAAACTACTGAAATCACACTTCCAAAAAATATCATCCATAGGTGGCCATGCATCCAGTTCTTTGTGTGGCTCTTTATATGATTTTACTTATATTATTCAAACATTTCTTAATATACTAAATATAAGTAGTTCAGCTTGAAAATGCATAACTCAATTAAAGATCACCATTAAGCAATACACGCTCGTACTCGGTAATACTTACGCATTTGTAGTGTAGTCTTGTATATGATATATAGCATTTATACGCACCACACAAAAATTTAGTTAAACATATAAATGCATACCATAAATAACTGATAACGCACTTTCAGCAATTATCACTAATAAATAGTGATCGGTCGGTAGTAATCACTTCGGTTGCAGTACTGTACCCGAAATCTTTTGTGTGACCCTGTAAATGAACGATAACTGCTATGAACATCATATTCTACAGAAAGTATCTTGTAGTAAACCTCAGCAATATATATCAATTTCATTATATTTGAAATAGTGTAAGATAATTAAAATACTCTGCAAACTGCTTTTCCCTGTAGACAAATATGTCACGGAATTCTTTTGTGCAGCCCTGTAAATGAATAATAAATGTTTTTCATCCCATATTGTACAGAATGCATGTTTTAGTGCACTTCATAAATACATATCAATTTCATTATGTTTGAAATGGTGTAACATCATTAAAAGGCACTTGAAATAGTTTTTTTCCCATTGATCGTAATGTAACGGAATAGTTTTGATTGTCTCTGTAAAAGAGCTATAAATACTACACACTTCACTTTCAATATTGATCGTGCCATAGTAAACGTTAATAACATACAAAAATTACACGGCAATCCGGGTATATTTACGGGAATTAGAGTACGGACAGATGGACAGACAAACCGAAGTCATAAACACTTTTCGACTATGTTGGAAAATGTTATAAAAATAATGGCTACTAAAAAATAAAACTGTCTTATTGGCAGATGTAATCTGCATGCCAGAGTGGCTAAGATAAGAAATATTTTTTAATTTTTATTTTAAAAGATATATTTTGCACTCTTGTGTGTCAGTAAAATCTTCAGAGGCGACATATTTTTTAATGTGACCAGGTTGCGGAATTTAAAGTATAAAGGCAGTCAGTCGTCAGACTGAAAACATTGGCCACCGTAATTTGATACCAGTTGAAAATCTTGACTTTATCGTCTGACGATGTAATATCAACCTTATGTGCATTCAGGGCCTGATTACCCAAAAGGCATATGAAGAATGAGTTTCCCCTCTAAAATTTAAGAGGTCTCTCCAAAAAGACTGTAGAATGAGGCCTTTTATTCGATTTTTTTTCTTTTTTTAACATCGCATTTTTAATTTTTTCAAGGGAAAAGTTTGCCGAATGCAAGGGAATGATCACAGTACTTCAGGAAACTTATCTAACCAGGAAATCTGAATGTGATCAATAGGTTGTTAACTAATTATGACATCCTGTTGAGCTGGTTATAGAAACCATCTACGTAACTGAAAATACAAGAACTATATATACTGTAAATATACTCTATTTAAAATATATACAGGGAACTTTAAAAAATAAAGCTTTTAAGGAAATATAAGAGAACTCGGCTAAGTCCTTTCCGGAGTAATATTTGTAGACTTCATGAGTTTCTTAGAATTTTGAAAACTTTTCACGAAATGAAAGGGGGTTCAAAAATGACACTGTGCTTGCTTCCCCTAGTTTCAGAGGTTAATCGGGCCCCGTGTGCATTTTTTATTTATTTATTGTAGTTTATTTCTCAATAACATTTATTAAATTTATATAAAATATAAAAACTGTATCTATCAATAAAATTTATTCAAGGTGAGTTCACGATTGACTAAAATAGTCAAAATTTTCATTAAATTATGGATACCCCCATGATCGACATGCTGACAGATGGCAGCCACTGCGTTACATTGCAATAAATAAATAAATAAATAGATAAATAAATAAATGTAAGTACAAGCATGCTTTATTAATGAAAAGGATTAGAATATAGCAATAATAAAGCATTTAAACTAATATTTTATTCTAAAATAATAAAATCAGGTATTATAATTTAGAAATAGAATATCACATGTGTTTAGGTAATCATATGGTCAATTGCGGGATTCAGCGATAGGCAAAACGAAAAGCTCTTTTCTGTGAAGAAGTAAAAGAAGGGAGAAATTCTATAGACAGGGCTACACAAAAGAACTCGTAAGCATTGTGTATGGGCGTGAATAGCTTAAAGGTGGCTTTTAAGTGAGCTATGCATTTTCCAACGGATCTAAATTTAGTATACTAAAATACGTTTTTTTTACTGTAAATAATTCAGGGCGACGCAAAGAACTGCATACATGGCCGTCTATGGCTTGCAATTTCTGAAAGTGTGTTTTTAGTAGTGTTATGCGTTTTTTGCTTGAATTAAATTTTAGCTTATTATGTGGCGTGTCTAGAAATCTGTAGATAATATACGGGTTTGTACAGAATAATTCGAGTACCTTTCCATCTATTGTCAGAAATTTCTGAAGGTGAATTTTCAATAGTGTTATGCGTTTCGTAACTTAACTAAATTTTAGCGTACTAAGTAGAATAGATACAAATCTATAAATCCTATACAGGGCTCCAAAAAGAATTCGATTACCTTTTCGGCTGTGGACGGTAATTGCTGAAATATCGTTTTCGAACGTGTTATTCGTTTTCAAAATTTTTTACATAGATATCTTCCTTTACCTTATTAAACAGTGAAGTTTTTCTAACTTATTCTGGAAGGGTTGGAAAGTAATTCATAACCTATGCTTGAAGTATGATTTTTCTTTCTTTTTCCCCCTCTTTCTCTTTCCATTATTATTATGACTATTTTGCATAGGATATCAGAGGTCAATGATGTCTAACCAGGTATCTTCGCACTTTTTCGATTTTTTTTTTCAGTTTCCTTTCTGAGGACACTTTCACTTTCGAAACCTGTTCCGAAATTAAAAATGTCCAGCGTAAAAAAAAAAAAAAAAAAAAAAAAAAAAAAAACTGAAACCAAAATTTAAAAAGCGCGAAGACACCGTTAGTCATTGACCTCAGAAATCCTATGTAAAATAAACTAATTTTAAGATATAGAAATACAAACGAATAATTTGAAAATAACGCTGGTATTGGTTTAACATTAGCTTTCGAGAATCTTTGCGTAACTAATGTTATGTAGGCTCTTATTTTTTTTTTTATGACAGTGTCTGAAAGAAGCCTAGGATGAACACCAGTCCCCGAGCCTCGCTTTGAATTGATGGGGCCCTGTTTCATTATGTTATTGATCTAGGATGATCATAGTTCGGAATTTAGCTACTCCAATAAAACTCTTAGGGGAAAAAAAAAAAAAAAAAAAAAAAAAAAAAAAACGAATATTAGGCCTTCTACGATTATTTGATGGTCTATATTCCAAAAATTCATTGTTATCAGATTTTCAGTTAAATTATTACTTTCCCGTCTCAATTTTCAAGAAAGAGTAAAAAGAAATTATACTTTAAAGAAAAATAAAATCATAGAATAATAATGAAAATTAAATGCTAAATACGATTACAATTTGTAAGACACATGAAAAATATTTGGTATTTTTCACTAAAACGGGCTTATATGACCCCAAACCTAATTGTTTTCGCAAATGTATAGATGTGGACACCACACACATAAACACACAGATACATATATATGCATTTCATGATATGTACGCATCCACAGAAATAGAGAGAGGCATGTGTATGTAAGTAAACAGAAAACTATTAAAAAAAATTCTACTTTTTTTTTTTTTTTTTTTTTTTTTTTTGCTTCTGCCTATTATATTTAACGGATTTTCGAAGAATTATAATACACGTTTTTTAATATAACAAATAAAAATCCCGAGTTTTTATCAGAATATTGCGTTTTTTTTTAATTTTTTTAAATAAAATATTTAATGAAACTGCTTTTCAAGATGTAAATAAATATGTTGTTCTACATTAATTTAAGAAATGTAGTATATTTTTTTCTGGGTAACACAAACACTTCTACTAAACTACTACAACTAAATTACTACTACTATTATTACTAAAAAAAATAATTGCAAAAGGAAACTTTGCAACCGTTTTTAGCACTTTCCAACCTAGTTGAAAAGTGCTTATGACTTCGGTTTGTCTGCCGTATGGCCGTCTGCCGTCTGTCCGTGCTCTAACTCCCGTAAATATGCTCGGATTGCTCTGCAATTTTTATATGTTATTGTCGTTATCTATAGCATGTTCCCTATCTCAACGGAAGTGTGTAGCCCTGATAGTTTTTTTACAAGGACACACAAAAGAATTCCGTTACATTGCGGTCTATGGGGAAAAATCATTTGTGGTTTATTTAAATAATGTTTCACTGTTTTAAACGCATTGAAATTTATATATATCACTAAGGTGCATTAGAAGAAGCTTAATATGGAATAGGGTGTGCATAGCACTTATAGTTACTTTACAGGGACAGTCAAAAGAATTCCGTTACATTACGTCTATGGAGAAAAATCGTCTGCGGTTTATTTAAATAATGTTTCATTATTTTAAACGCATTGAAATTTATATATATTACTAAGGTGCATTACAAGATACTTTCTACAGAATAGTGTGTGTATAGCAGTCATCGTTCATTTACAGGGATACGCAAAATAATTCTCTACTGTTTGTTAACAATAATTCCTGGAAGTGCGTTTTAAGTTACTGAAGGCGATTTTAATTTTAACTCGCTTTTTGTCTATTACGTGGTGTGTATAAATTCTGTAGATCCTATACAGGGCAGCACAAAAGTTCGCGAACACATTTCCGTTTACTGACAGAAACTCCAGAAGGATAATTTTAAACTCTGCTACGCGTTTCCTAACTAAATTAAAATTTAGCATCCTATGTAGTATATATACAAATCTATAGATCCTATACAGGGCTGAATAAAAGTATTCGGATATTTTTCCGAATATTGTTTCTGTTGGAAATTCCTGAAATTATGTTTTTAAATATGTTATGCGTTTTCCAAATTTTTTACTTATAGATGTTATCTTTTAGCTTATTAAACGGTATGTTTTGTAAAATTATTTTGGAAGCGTTGGAAAGTGCTACATAATCTATGCTTGAAGCATGATTTTTCGTTCTTGTTTAAATATATCTTCTGTTCGTCTTAACGTCAGAGCTCTATTCTTTCCATTACATCGAAAACATAATAACTACCTTTTTGTTTACTAGCGAATGTTTTTTTCTTTTCTTATTGTTGTATGCCTTTTTTCTTCGCATAAATTATGTTTATTTTTGTACAATTACAAAACTTTTTATGATGTAAGATCGAGTAACTTTGTCTGAAGTCTGAAGTGTTTGTACTAAAAGAATAAGCTGAATGTAAAGATAGCTTTTTATTTATTTTTTATTCCTTTGTTCATCCTTTTTGAAAACAAGAAAAGTAGTATAGTATATAGTTAAACCGGAAATATAAAATAGCTCTAAGTAAAATATAAAGAAAGGCTATTTTTCGTCAGTGTATCGGACAGTCATACATAATGTCTAGAAAGAAGTCAATAACAACATTCATTATTTCAAGAAAACTATTGCCAAAAAAGTGTTTTTTAAAAAAAACTACTTCAAACCCCTTTATTTAATAATAGAAAAAAGTATATTCCTTATTCGAACCCAGCTAAAATTGGGCAAAATGTATTTATTTATTATTAACATTTAGGAATATGATAATTAACGAATACTAAAATTAATAGTTACTTTGTTGTACAAGAATTAACTAATAAATTAAAGAGTTGGTTTCAACATGTACAAATAGGTGGGTACACTGCAAAAAATAATTGCTGATTTTACAGTATAATACTGGCATCCCAGCTGCCAGTATTATACCCTAAAATTAACAGTAATAAACAGTAAAATAAGCAGTACTGTTTATTACTGTTAATTTTACCGTATAATACTGGCAGCTGGGATGCCAGTATTATACTGTAAAATCAATAATTATTTTTTTTGCAGTGTAATATGAGACAATGGTACAAGACTTCCGCTAGTAAAATATTATTTAAATATGCAAATTTGAACTCTTTTATGTCCGCATTAATTTGTGGTAAAAATTCCATTTTATCTATCGTTGAATACATTTTGAATGAAAAGAAAATGCAGTTGACGGGAGAGTATTACCGTGTTATCATTTTTTATGATTTTAAAATGGGGCTAAGAATGCCTTCAACGTATATAATTAGCATACGGAAATGAAGTTCCATCTCGTGCTACTGTATTTAAATGGTTTACAGGATTTCGTAGAGGTCAAATTTCCCTCCGGGATGAAGAACATACAGGAAGAAGTTTGTCAGCTTAAGTCTCGGAAAATTTGTTGGTCATATGAAATATGCCAATCGATGATAATCACTGTACCTACTAAATGATACAGAATGGATTTAACATTAGACTCGAAACAATACATAAAAATATTCATGTAGAATTGTATATAAAAATTAGTTGTCATTGAATCCCGCATAATTTAACCGAACTCCAAAAAATCGGAGCATGTCAGATCAGAATCATTTAAAAAAGTCCTTCCGGCCTGTACCGGGAGGAAAAGGTAACTTTCATAGTCCATGTTTTTAAAAATTCAACTCATTTTACACAAACTCCCAAAGCTAAAATGCTTGGAACCCGATTATAGAAGATTCAATCCCAGTTTTGTTAATACTGAATTTGAATGTAAATTTCAGCATAACAAAAATAAGATTGCTTCAAAATTTCAGTCATCCCAGAATTTCAAACTGCCATATCTCAGCCACTTTTTAAGAAAATGCCAAAACAAAAAAAATCCGGAATCGTTGTATCACGATCTAAAACTTAATGGAAACAACTTTTTCAATTTATAATTTTTTATAAATCTTTTTGAACTTTAAAAAAAAATTAAAAAAATTAACTTGTCGCCATTTTGAAAGAAGATGGCACATGAAGCTGGCCAACGAACTCGGTCGAGACGTTGGTATGTTCTATACACATGATCAGTCACATTCATATCGGTTCATAAATATGAGAGTTACAGCATTACAAATATCAGATTGTTTCAAAATCTTAGGCACCCCGGAATTTCAAACTGCCATATCTTAGCCATTTTTTAAGATATAGCCAAAACAAAAAATGTTCCTGAATCTTTGTATCACATTCTAACCCTTAACAGAAGCAAGTTTACAATTTATGATTTTTTGTACATATTTTTGAATTTTTAAAAAATAAAAAAAAATTAATTTGCGCCATTTTGAAACAAGATGGCGGATGAAACTGGCCAACGAACTCGGTCGAAACCTAGGTATGTCCTATACACATACTCAATCACATCCGAATCGGTTCATAAATAAGAGAGTTACAGCATGACATATATATATATATATATATATATATATATACAGGGTTATTCTATATGATGGACCCATTTTCAAAAAATTGTATTTATTAAAGTACAAATCCAAAATGAACAATCTTTATACCAATGAAAAGAAGAAGTTTCAAAGGTTTTTTTTAAAGACATTATAAATGTTCAATGTGTCCACCGTTTTCTGCACGGCAAACATCTACGCGATAGCCAAACTCGTCCCACACACGAGACTGCTGTTACTGAGTGCACGGCTTTCAAAGCGGTGATGGTTCCAGAGGCGGTCGGTAGAGGTCGTTCGGCAATAGGCCGCGATTTCGTTTCACTGTCAGTTGTGAGTGAGGCAGCAGATACGCTTTCTCGTGTGTGGGACGAGTTGGACACATTGAACATTTATAATGTCTTTAAAAAAACTTTGAAAATTCCTCTTTTCATTGGTATAAAGATTGTTCATTTTGGATTTGTACTTTAATAAATACAATTTTTTGAAAATGGATCCATCATTTACAATAACCTTGTATATATATATATATATATATATATATATATATATATATATATGCGTCTTAGAAGATCACTTCCGAAAACCAACAATGGTGAAAATACAATGAGCAATAACAAGGTAATCGATGCTGTTTTCCTCAGAACTTGGCCAACGCCTTAAAACTTAGAGGAACAGAAGACAGTTACAACTAACTGGTATACCACAAAGTGTCTTACACAAATTCTTCTAGAAGTGAATGTTAGTGAACTCATGCTCCACGATGACAATACATCTGCACATTCAGCCGAATTTCTTAAATAAAACACAGCCTTTCCTTTTGTTCTTGATATGCGTGACTTTTGGCTCTATTTCAATAATAATAATAATTAAAAACTATATGGATGTCATTTTTATTCGATGGATGTCAAAAATGAGATTGATGAAGCTATAAATTGATGATGTATATATTTCATCGATTAAAAAAGAATGGATGGTTTGAAGTATACAATCTTTAGAAAATTCGTCTGAAAAAGTGCATTGATGTTGCAGAAAACCACTTTGAACACGCCTAACATTTGGTAAGTTTAATTTGCACCATTTAACGTATCTTAAAAATTTCAGTGTAATCCTTATAATAGTGAATAATATATGAATGAACAAATCTAAAAATAAAATGTATAGCATATATATAGCATTAATTTAGCGTAGTTCATCTGTTTACGCTATCATAATGTCTTATTCAGTGATGTAAAAACTGAATGGCAAAAATTTGAGTCTCGTGTCCGCAAACTATAAGGGGTTATTCCAGTGTACAGCATAGTTTTGTTTACTTATTTCTTTAACTTTTCATTACTAGCACATTTTTTGTTCATATTTTTGTATTTTTTCTTATAATTTTAGAACTTTATTTTGTCTTTGGCGGCTGGGTAAAAATGAAAACATGAAATGACTTATTGAAGGTTTTTTTATCTTTTAGATTGCGAAAATATATCACGCTTTCTGAATCAAGTCATTTGGATCAACTGTCAGGAGAAAACTAAACAAATATCTACTGAATATAAATAAATAGAAACATTTTATCTGTGAACGCAAACAAAGCCTGTTAAATCGAAAAGGGGTTAAATAAAGAAATAGCCCATCTATCTGAGTTTTTGAATATTCTATATTTACTTAGAATGAGATTTTGAAACAGTATCCTGATGAAACTAAAGCTTTTACATTAAACAGATTAGGTGATATTTAACGGGTCCAAGATCAGTTTTATCGAATAGTTTTACTTTTGATTTCAATCGTTATCCTAATATGAAAACATAAATTTTCCAAATATTTCTATCTAGTGACCTATTTTTCTACATGTACTTAATATTAATCCGTATCGAAAAAACAATTAAATTTAGATTTCGTGTTGAAATAAATTTTTTTGTTATTATTGCAGTTGTGACATTCCATAAGATTAGATATATAGAGATTTGAAATGGTCGATTATCTTTTTTTGTCCTTTTTTTTAAGTTTTTGATCTAATTTAATTTATATTCATTTAAGTTTCAATGAAGTTTTATAACACAATATAAAAATCGTGTTATTTAATGTAACCCTTTCAGGGATTTTTTTTAGGGGGGGGGTTGGAGGGGGGATACTTTTAGGTTTTAAAAATTTTAAAGTGGCTATCCAAATGACAACCGAAATTTAACGAATATGTCACTTAATGAAATTTAACGAATATAGTTATTATATCTAACTATAGTTATTTATATCTAGTAACGAATATCTATTAATACGACAATAGGCTAAGGAAGAATTTTTCAAGACGTTTGGAAAATGTGAAATTACAACAATATTAAACAGATTTAACAACTTTGCAGTGTTTTATTTATTTTTTATCATAATTTATTGGATCGGAAAATTAGCATCTATTTTATCTTTAAAGAATGAAACGTATGTTTAAAATAAAAGAATCACAAAAAGCTGCAAAGAGTTTTCAACAAATGTTTTCTTTTGTTTTATTACTAAATGTTCAAACATAAATGAAGTGATAATAAATTATGTACAGACATATACTGTCATTACTACATGCAGATAACAACAAAAATAATACTTAAGACAAAATAGGGGAGATGGGGGATGAATGGGACAAGGGATGGATGGGATGCTCTCAATATTTCAGGCAATAAATTTTTTTTTTAGTTGCTTCCTATCCTCATAGATTTCACTACCATAGTGTGCTTCAGAACCAAAAGCAAGAGCACATGGCTGTTTTCAGTTTTCTTCAAATTTGCATTTCCTGAAAACTCTGCTTAAAAGTAAATTTTTTTACATTTGAAGTTACTTAAATATCTTATGCAATATAAACAATTAAGATATGTTGTAGTTTTTTATTTAAAGGCTCAATATTGGTAATTAAAATGAATGCATATTAACCATTGTGACAAAATAATTTCTCAGACAAAATAGCTGACAATTGAATATATGCATCATGGGGATGATTGGGACATTTCAAATGGGGATGAATGGGACAGCTTCATTCGTCCCTAGAGGATACTGAAAATTTTTTATTAACTAAATAATATTATATAGGTTGATAAATTAATACTTTATGGTAATTATTCTTTTAAATTTTCATCCTCTTTGTAGCCATCGTCTTCAGTCCACCAGTTATGGGCCCTTTAAGGCAAAGCTGAGATGAGTCCAAGATCATTGACTAACAAATAATCCTGGAGATCATATTACAATTTATAATCTCTCAGCTTTTGCCAAGGCGGCATTTTTGTTCAGCTTTTAGTCCTTAACATTGAATACGGGGAGGAAAATGTTTGTGTCCCATTCATCCCTGCTGTGGGGATGATTGGGACATAGAAGAACGTTTTTTAAAATTTAATTTATATATCTGTATAATAATAATCTTGAACAAATATTGTGCATAAGATGTAGTCAAACACTTAAAGTTTGGCATGTGATATATAATATTGATAATAACTTATATAAAATATTTAAAATAAATATTTTTGTGAAAATGTCCCATTCATCCCCCATCTCCCCTAATATCAATTTAAATTGACCGTACTTCCATTAGTCCGGAAAGGGATAAAACTTAGAATGTCTTCAGATCTTTTCAGAACATACCCTGCCCCTGCCATATTGTGCAAATGCAGCGATAGATAATCTTTAAAAAAAATGTGTGCACAAAATTTTAACGTGTTTAGAAACAGTGTCAGAGACACAGAAAAATATATTTATGCATCACTTTTCGAACAAAAGAGCAAATATTGAATTTAAAAAAAATTGTAAATTTTGAAACTAAAGAACAGATAGGTAAGTCAATGTTTCTTAGCATTTTTCTTTTTTCTTATAATGAATAATATTTTATCTTTTTAAAATATTTTATGTATCTTATCAAGTATAATTATTTGTAATACACACAAAACGCAATTGTGCATGTGTGAAGCCAGTTTGATATCATAAGGTAAACTCTGAATTATTTGATTCTTTCATTCGTACGACTTTTGTTTTTTTCGGTCAAAGTTTACTGTATATCCAAAGTTCGGAGAGTTTTCTCCATTTTTCTGCTTAAAGTATGTATTTATTTTAATATCAAATTTAATAGGAACCAGTATAAAGGGTGGGGGGGGAGATCAGAGGCAGAGAAAGATCATCGTTTCTTCCTTAAAAAAAAATTCTTAATGATATTAAAAAAAAATAAAAATAAAATAAAAATAAAAATAAAATTTAGTCTTTCAAAGAGTTTTCAAATAAGTAAACGCTAATAATAATAATAAAAAAGAATTAAGGAATTTTTGTCAAGGGGGCCCTGCTAAAAACATTATTTAGTTTTCTCGGAAATTATGTCTTATTTGTTACATTTCTGTACTGAACTTTACATTGATACGTATAAAAATTGTCTTGCTCGGGGATTTTGATAAAAAATTCTTAGTTTAGCTTATTTCAAGTTTATACTCTTCATTTTAAAAAGCTCGGCCTAGGCTTCGGGTTGAAGGTGCAGAGATGGTGGAGTTTTGCGCTTATTTAACAGTTTTTAGCTGAAAAGTGTTTATGACTTCGGTTTGTCTGTCGTCTCGTCTGACTGTCTATGTGTGCTCTAACTCTCGTAAATATACTCGGATTGCTCTGAAATTTTTGTATTTTATTGTCATTCACTGCAGCATTTTCCCAATTGAAAGTGAAATGTGTAGCACTTATAGTTTATTTACAGGGACAGTCAAAAGTACTCCGTTACATTACAGTCAATGGGAAATAATGGTTCCGAGTGTATTTTGATGATGCTACGCCGTTTGAAACATGATGAAATTGATATATAATTATGAAGCGCAATAAAACATGCTTTTTGTAGAAAATGGGGTACAAAGCATTTATTATTCATTTACAGGCTCAAACAAAAGAATTCTCTTAGAAATTGTTCTATGGTAAAAAATCATTTGCAGTGTAATTTAATGGTTTCACTTTTTCAAACATAATGAAAATTATGTGCTTTACCGAAGTGCACTATAAATTGCTCGCTTAAAAGTATGGTATGCAATGCGTTTATCATTCATTTACAGGGACACACAAAAGATATCGGTTACAGTATATGTGCGATAATTACAGTAACTTTGGTTTGCGTTTTTAAGTTTAACTAATTTTTTTCATAGTAGGTGATGTGTATAAATTCGGGTGATCATATACAGGGCTACAAAAAGGAATTCGTAAGTATTGCAGACTATGGGAGTGAATTGCTTAATTATAGTATTTAATTGTGTTACGCATTATCATGCTGCACTATATTTAGTAAACTAATATATAGAAGTTTGTGGAATATAGATAAATTCATATACAGGGCTACGCAAAGAAGAAGATACATTGTCGTTTACTGTTGGTAATTGTTGGAAGTGAGTTTTTAGTTGCCTTAAGCGTTTTTTACCTTTTAACTTAGTATGTAGTGTGTACAAAAGTCTTCAGATAATATACAGGGCTGTACAAAAGATTTCGAGTGGATTTCAATCGATTGACGAAAACTGGTAAATGAGAATTTTCTAACTGAACTAGATTTTATCATGCTATGTAGTATATAACCAAATCTATAGATCATACACAGGGCTGTACAAAATAATTCGACTAATTTTTGACAATGGAATGTAATTTCGAAAACTATTTTTCAATGCATTATATGTTTTCTTAGCTGTTTACTTACATATCTTCTTTCACCTTTTTTTAACGGTAAAGTTCCGTTACAGTTTTCTGGATGTGTTGGAAAGTGTTTCATGATCTATGCTTGACGCATGATTTTTTGTTCTTGTTTATTTGTTTGCGCTGGGTCCTCATCCTCCAAAAAGTTGCAATTCTGCAAATTTTGTTGGGCGGAACGAAGGATCTTAACATTGATATCACAATCAACTTTTTGAATTGTTCAAATTAATGTGTTTATGTTTTCTCTTAAGGAACTGCATCATCATAAATTTCCACAAGTAATCAATGAGCTTCGCCTATATTATTAAAAAAATAATAATAATAATGAAGAAGTACATATCGAAAAAATAATATTGTTGCAATCCATTTTTCTGTACACAAAGAATGGCACTTGTTAACTGAATTTTATTGAAGCATGTCGGACTTGCAAAGTGAATCAAGTCGCATCTGTTCAAGCTCTGTAAATGGACAGCTACAAGAGTGGTGAAAATTCAAAATCTGCTAATATAATAAATACAAAGTTTAAAATCATATGCTGGATTACTGTTATTGAAAAAAAATCATATTTTTTACGTATATAAAGTTTAATGCATTACATTTTACAGTGATATTACAGATTTTCATGCATGTCAAGGACTATTTTTATGAATGAAATCTGTAAAAAGTTTTCTTCATGCAGGACACACACATATATAAATGTAACATATTTTTAATAATTTGCCTGTCTTAAATTTATTCTAAATTTTCCTCACCCAATTTTACTGATTTTCGTCTTTAAAAATGATATTATTCATTTTTCCTTTTGAATAAATCTATATTTTCTTCGCTTCAATTTCTGTGAATTTGGCAATACGCCAGTAAATTTTCTGTAATGTATTTCGAAAATGTATTTCGAATTTGAAACATTTTTATTCTTTTAGAAGTTACTAGAAACTTTCTTCCCGCTTTTTTCGGGAACCGAATTGATCAGTTTTGTTTAATCCGCAGTCATTTCGAAAATTCGAGGCTTTGGATAAAATATATTTGTAGTACGCATTTCGTAGTCTTCCGCGAAAGGGTTTAAAACCAATTGCACAACTCCTGCACAGAACTTTTTGAATGATATTTCCTGTTAAAAAATAATCTGGTGACTTCTGATTTTTTAGAATTTCGCCGTCAAGATGTATTTTATTAAATGCCGTGCTGACTAATTTGAGAGTGATCCATTTTTGTATGATGAGTATGTCAATAAAGAAGTTGAACTCAAATTGTTTGATTTTTTCTCGTGGAAAACATCCAGGATTTTCGACGATTGTCACTGCTGTTTTTGATTAGCTCGATTCTACGCTGGTATGACTGCACTGTTACTAATTATGGTTTCTCATTTAATTGATTGTTCGCTCCTGTTTTTAATTATGCAATGTAGGTTAATATGACTGCAAATTAGAATTTTTCTCCCTCCCACTTCTGCAATCACGTAATTGCTGTACACTGCTTAAATGGAATCTCGTCAGATACATCTTACACACACGCATATATAGATATATAGATAGATATTACCATTATATTTGGCATATAATAGTAATTTTTATAATTTCCCTTTGCTTTTTTTATTCAAATATTTTCCTTGATTCTTTTTATGTAATTTTATTCCAGTTATCTCTATACTAATAAAAGAAAGTGGCTTTCCGTATACGTGCGTCTGTCTGTCCAGGATGGCTAGCGAAATCTAACGCACCTAGAAATCTGAACATTTCGGTGAGGACAGTTCAAAGCATGTCCTGATGAATCTGAGACTCAGAATTTTAATATTTTGATAATTAGTCGAAATATTAATTAAAAATTCATTAAACTTCGCGAAAATGCGATCTTTTTTTCTGAAAATGGCGCTAACCGAAAAAGTAATAAATAAAAGCAGATGCAGACGTTTCACCGAGACAAGGGCGGATCTAGAGAGTCTTCAAGGGGGGGGCGATATCAGAAATTTGGAGGTTAATATCCGACCCGCAATCTTGGTCGGGTCGGGCCTATTTTTTTAAATTGCGGGTCAGGTTTACTTCTACGTTTTTGCTACGGGTCGGGTTTGGGGCGGGCTGACTCCTACTTGTTTACTGCGGGTCGGGTTAACTTGTTTTTTGGTACGAGATGGGTTCGGGTTGGGTTAATTTTTACTTTTTTTGCTGCGGGTCGGGTTGACTTCTCTTCTACATTTTTCCTACGGGTCGGGTTGACTTACATTATCGGGTTGGGTTTTTTCACTCTTGCGTGTCGTGTTAAGATTGACCCGATTTTTTAAAAGAATGTCTAAAATATTTTTTCAGATAAAATCTATATGCAGTAAAAATTTCATAACGGACAGTCCCAAATAACGGGAAGCTTTATGTAGGGAATACTTTTTAAATCTTTTATTTAGTAAAACCTCCGAATTATGGGCACCTTGGAGCTGTCAAATTTATCCGCAAATTCAGAAGTAATAGCATGTACAGTAAGACCTCCGTACGGTCACTCCTGAAGGGTGGAGACAGTCCCCAATACAATTATTTGCATATTTTTGTGAACTCCCCCGAGTAAGAGATAAATTCGATAGCACCGATGTGTCCTTTATTTAAATGTTTTACAGTATTTGAATATTAATGAGTATATATATAATAGATGTTTATATTTCTATATAAAAGAAAATTGAAATTAGAAATATAATTGCATACTACATTTTATAATTCTATTAAAATTTGGATTAATTTTCTTTCATTTCGGTTTCGGGAGAACAAAGATATTTTTTCGGGGTTCGGTTATGCTTACAATGGAATTTTTGGGTTCGCTTAGAGACAACCAGATCCGCGCAGGTCTTTAGGTGGAATTTTAAGTTGTATGTTAAAAAGGTGGAGTTCTTTTAAATGGGATTTTTGTAGTATCTTAAAAATTGCCCAGTGCGCGAAACTCCGAAACATCGCTGTATTAAAAATTACGGTATAAGAAACTACAGTAGTCTCTAGGGAGCGAGAGCAAATTTTTGAATTGCTACGGGCGCTTAAAACACAGCCTTTGCTACTCATCTTGTATTCTTGTATGTGTATGAATAGTAATGATTTTGTAAATGTGTCAGAAAAAAAAGTGAGTTTGTTTTTGAGAACTAAACTTACAATTCATTAAGGCTTATGGCCTATAGCCCTGTTTTTTTTTTATTATAATGGGCCCTGGGATGCTATAATACCCCTGTCAAGTTGTCAGCCTAATGCGGGAGGGACCATCAATATTTAGTCCCCAAATAAGCTTGGTGCTCAATTTATAGACCCCGAATGGATTAAGGCCTGAGTTAGCCTTGATCAGTCCGCAGTCAAACTGGAACCTGTAGCCTGGTAGCGAGTAAAGCTGAGCATTACACTACTGGGCTTACTGTTGTTGAGAGTATTAAAAAAAGTAATAAACAAATGTTTTAAATGTCTTTACCTTTTTAACGTTTATCACCCTTTTTTTAAGTGTATTTTTTTCATAATGGAAGAAGCCCAATTTATTTAAAATGTTTTTTTTTTCATTTTTCCCCTGAATTACATATGCTTCGCCAGTTTTTCTCGCTTTTCGCAACAAACACATCAAATTTTGAATGTGAATCTCTGCTATCTATCATTTTGCACATGTAAGCAATTGCTGTATCACTAGATTCTTTTTACTCTCACTGCTAGTAAATTACGGGGTGTGGAAGACCGGAGGGAGCGAAGATTATCGTAGGTTATGCTAACTTGAAACTTGCCGCCAACTAGACAGATGTAGGGATAGGTACAGTGAGGCTGGGCGAGCTCTTCTCCCTGTAACATCGCCTATGACGCAATCGACGTATTAGACCTTGTAATAAAACTCCCAAAGAAACAACGAACACTTCGAAGATAGAACTATAGGGAAGAAAGACATCACATTACAGTACTAATAAAAAGGTTTTTCAGATTTTTATTAAAGTTATACAGTGGTAGGATGAAAAATATACAAAGAATTCATACAAACTTTTTTTAGAGGCAATGTGTATCTATGGGCACTCGCGGAGATACCTTTTAGAAGTCGCATAAGGGCTCAATTGTTTGAAGGCTAATATAATCATAGAGACAATTTTAAGCTTTGATTGATCGCCACATTTCAGAATTCTGTAAAACAAATACTAACTGGGTATAAGACTGCTTGTTTCTTTATATCAAAGATCAGTTCTAATTCAGTAAAGACTGTTTTGAAACTTATTAACGAAACATATATTCAGTAGCTATGGGACGCTGGCTGAAAGAGGCATTTAGAAAAAACCTTAAAACTAGATTAGATATCACGGTTAGAGGTCTACACTTGCCGAAATTTCCAGCCTCGGGCCAGGCCCGACCTGTACAAAAAATATTGGCCCGGCCCGGTATAAAAGCCTGAGCTCGGCTTTGCCCGCTCCAGTATAAAAGCTAAAAGTTTGCCCGGATCTGCCTATACAAAAACTTAATTGGTACTTCACCGCCAGACTTAATTTCTACAAAACATGCCGATATTTCTGAAACAACATTATTCTACAATGAAAACTATTCATAAAGCCCACTTACTTATAAGTAGATTTTTTTTCAGATTATGTTCGTAATTGATGGAATACAGAATGAAAACAATATTAATGACAGTTAGATAATTGTGTATATAAACACTCATTAAATATTTGAATTGTACAATTACATTCAGATGAATATTCATTAATATTAACGTAGTTTAGAATTAATAAAGAAACAAATAATAAACAAAAGTCATAATTTTAAAGCTCTACAAAGAAAAAAAGTACATTTTTTAAATTATTTTATATATAACAGAAGAAAGTATTGTAATTGCAAATTTTTTCGATTTCCGGTTTTCGAAGGATTTACAGCGAAAGATATCCCGAAAAACACGTTTTTACAAAATGCCTGTCTGTCCGTGTGTGTGTCCTCTTCGTATCATCGAAAGTGTATGAAGTTGTGCATAGAATTAAACCAAATTTCATTTATAGGTTTTTGACTACGGCTAGCATGTCGAACTTAAATTTGGGGATATTCCGCTGGATGCGGGCTCTGTAATAGCGATTTTTGTGCCATTTTCATTGTTGTATCATTGGAAAGTGTATGAAGTTATGCATAGAATTGAACCAAATTTTATTTATAGGTTTTCGACTATGGCCAGCAGGTTCCAATTGAATTTAGGGACATTCAATCGGAAAGGGGCACTGTAATAGCGATTTTTGTGCATTTTTTTGTAGTTTAACATCGGCTGTTCATGCGGCGAAGGTAACCCGGCGCTTAGCAAGCAGATGACGTAAAACAGAATTCCGTGATAGAATTTTGGAGGATTGAGACCTGGCGAATATGGTGGATGTTCGATTTGCACCACTCCTTTTTTGCCAGGAACTGTTTGACGATATTGGCTGTGTGAGGGCGAGCATTGTTGTGAACAAAAAACCATGAACCTTGTTGTGCGTACTGACGTCGTACCCTGCGTAGAAGTTTCATGAAACTGGGTCAAAATTTCAATGTACCTTGCAGCATTCATCGTTGTTCCCTCAGGTCGAAATTCTTTGTGGATAATGCCTTGACTATCAAAAAAGGTGATGAGCATCGTTTTGATGCGTGATTTTTCTGCTCTGACCTTTTTCCGACGAGGTGATGCAGGAGAACGCCATTCCATCCTTTGTCATTTCGTTTCAGGGTCATACCAGAGACACCAGGACTCATCCTCAGTGACAATACAGTTCAAGAAATTTGGTGTGTCATCCGCCGTTTCGCAAAATCCTGTGAAGCTTCTAAACGTGCCTGCTTTTGATCGTCAGTCAAGTGATGTGGCACAAGACGACTACACGTTTTTCTCATCCCTAAATTATGGGTAACGATTTGTCGCACGGATTCACGGTTAACCTGCAGTTCATCAGCTATCATGTGCACAGTTATTAATCGACGATCTTTCGTGAATAATTTCCTCACTTTCTCAATGTTTTCGTCACTGACGGATGTGGCCGGTCTTCCGCTACGGGGGTTGTCAGAAACACTTTCCCGGTCTTCTCGAAAACGGGCGAACCACTCGTACACACACTTCATGGATAGTGCTTGATCTTCATAGACACGTACCAGCATCGCATGAGTTTATTTTGTTGTCTTGCCAAGCTTAAAACAAAACTTTAAATGGATCTTTTGTTCGTTCATTTTCCTGTTCTCAGTTAAGAACCAACACACTAAACAAGCACTTTGTGAAACAAGTCTTACAAGGAACACAAACGACGCTCAACTGAACGACGATGGGGGCAGATGGTCAACAACTGCCGCTACGCAGGTGCAGCGTTTTGTTTCGCCAGTGTTGCCAGATCGGCCATTCTGAATTCATTCACCGAACAACTTTTTTGTCAGAGGTTGTATATTGATGTCAGCCTCAGAGTATGGACAAGGACATGTCATAAAATGTGTCTAAAACTGTAAGATAGTAAATACATCCGTCATTTATTATTCGCGGATGATTAAGTCATCATAGCAGATGATGAAGAATCTTTCGTAAATTAAAAGATACTTATGATGAATTTGGATTAAAGATAAAAATGAGTAAAACTGGGCACTTAACAACAAGTCGGAATACTGATATATTATTGAATGATATAAATATTAAAGCTGTTAAGGAATTCAAATACCTTGGATCTATCATTCATCAAGATGGATAATTCCAAAGAGATGTTGAAAAGAGAATTGGTGAAGGCAGAAAAACAATTGCAATTTTGATTTCTGTTCTGTAGGGTAGTGATATTCTCCCTAAAACTGAACGATTAATTTATAGCGCAATCGTGCAAAGCATTTTATTGTATGGTGCGGAGACATGGACTTTAAATCTCTCCCTGAAAACGAAGCTCCTTTCTACCGAAATTGACTTCTGGTGAAGATCAGCAAAAACATAAAGACTGAAAAAAGTTAAAAATTCAAGAATACGTGAAATCATGATGCAAGTCAAACAGGAGGTTGACAATACAATCGAACATAATAAGCTTAGATGGTATGGACATGTTCGCAGAATCAAAGTAGAACGCCTTCTAAAAATTCTTTTAGAATAGAGCCGGAAAGGTAGATTAAGGAGTGGCAGACCAAGAATGACTTGAAAAAATTCTATTCAAGAGTCATTGAAAGCTTATAAGTTAAATGATGTTATTGCCATGGACAGAGAAAAATGGAAAAGAACTCTCACAAATACTTTTATAAGTCGGGGAAACCCACTGTTTAGTGGAATTTCTTAAGGATAATGATGATGATGATGAAAATTAATTGTTGAAAATCATCTGGAAAATTTTATCCACTATACTATGTATAGTAAAATCAATACAGCATCTTCTTTATTGTGTAAAAAATAATAAGTACATGGTCTAACTAGTACATGGTCTAGATGTAAAAACTGCGTTATAAAATCTTAAATTAATGATTCATATAAATCTATTTTAAGAATCATAAAATGCTTAACTGTTATTAGTAATTTATTGAATTATTTTTTTTAATTATGCTTAACTGTATTTTTCTTCTTACTTGTGTTTTGTCGTCTGGATTTTCAGAAAGTTTATTTCTGTCTCAATACGTACATTCAAAATTGCAAGTGCAATCTTCTAATAAGTGGGTAAATGTGATCGAAAATCGTACGAAGGACTTCGTTTAATATTCCTATCAAATCACTTTATCCTTTAATTAATAAATCCAAATAAATTTCATTTTCCAAAATAAAAAGTCATGTTTTTTATCAAATAAAAATGTACTGGTCTATTTTTTTTTTTTTTTTTTTTTTTTTTTTCGAATATCTGAATCAGCCCGATGTCGAATATCAGAATCAGCTTTTAATCTGTTACTACCATCAAAATCAGCGATTTATTTATCTTCCTCCCTTCCAAAAAAACCGGGATGTCTCGCTGAGAATCACCGATTTCACACACCAATTGCAATCATAATAAAAAATATATATTTTTTTTTCATTAACGCAAAAATAATTTACAATTTCTGTTATAATTACACCATCTTTATAATAATTAAATTTCTGGGTTCGCCGTAAGAAATAAATATAAATGTGTTAATTTCAAATCGATAAATGCAATATTAAAAAGAAAATTTATAAAGCCTGAAAAATGCCTACTCCACCATCTTTGGGCTGTGGCAACAGGTGCAGACAGTTCGTCTGTGGTTTTCCAATGAAAGGAAATTTAAACGAATTTATTCAAATCAACCGAGATTTTTTTTAATTGATATCTCGGGTTTTCCTGGTGCGATTTTTTCGAAATTTGATTTTTTGAAACCGCGATTTTTTTCTACCACCGTATCCCGAGTTTCTCGTTGATCGGGCTGTTTTTTCGATCTGTTTGAAAAGGGGGTTGAAAAGGCGATAATTGTGGTTTCGTGGCTGCCAGGATCTTACCGGTGCCCCGACTATGGCAACCATTCGCCCTCTTCTGGAGTTTCAGAATGAATTTTCTTTGCAGTGCTTTAGTTGAATATTTTTTTCCATTAATGAGTGGGTTTTTAGTGTTTTAGTTAATATCTTGCATTAATGAAGGTATTTTCAAAATTTTATAATTTCCAGTGTAACAGTAGGTATTCAACTGTAAGTACACAAAATTTCAAGTTTAGAACTTATACATTTTCCGAGAACGGACTCTGGGACAAACAAACAGAGAAGCGAGGCGAATAGGGTTTCGTGAGATGAACGAAACCCTAGAAAGGAATGCATTGAGTTTTCCTAAAAAATCTCTTATCGAATAAATGATTACTGATCAGTTTTTTTTTTCCTTTTTACAAGGTTTTCTAAGTTTATTTGTCGTTTACAAACTTTAAACTATGTCTGTCTGTCTGAGTCAAATCATGCAATTGATTTTTTACACACTTCCGTCGAATCGATTTTCCACCAATGCTGCATGCAGATTTATTGTCGATAGTAATGCAATATTTGTGTATTTTCTGAGCCGGAACTCATTACGGGCTAAGTCCAGGAACAAAAATATTCTTTTGTATTTTTGAATGAAAACATTCAATCTATTGAACCAATTACACAAGTTTTGCACACAAACTCATTGTCGACGAGAATGCACATTCAAGTATTTTCAGGGCTGTATCCAATTTCAACACACTTCCTGAGCTACAATTGATCTAATGTTTGGTAGTGTGACGTATTTCTGGTGACAATACAATATTCTTAAAAAAAAAAACAATATTTGAAATTTTCCTCTGCCACCCATCAGGGGCAAAAACATTTGCCAATAAACGTACACGTAAATGTCATCACGTAAAGGTTAAAACAGGCTACGTTTTTTCTAAACGGTACCTTTCATGCGGTCCAGGCGCTCTTTTTCATGTGGCTAATCTTCAAAAACTTGATTAGAGGTCAGAGGTTAGAAGAAGAGATCCCTGACATGTTTATCACCGCCTCTTTTGTTGAGACTCTTCTTTCTGTTGTTGATGACCACAGAACCTTCGGGGGAAAAGGTCAAGGGAATGATTTGCGAGTTTTTGTCGAGGTTTGTTGAAAACCAGATATAAACGAGTCTAAATGTTATTTATTGCTTCAGAAATAAGCGGATGTTCTTCGATTGAACCGTAGAAAGGTTGGTAAATGTGCCATCTTTCAGTTCCACCGAGTGTGTGAATGGATGTAGGTTCGATCCTTAAGAGGACGTTGAACGATTTTTTTTTCTAGCCAGAAAGCTGTATTTAAAATTGTATATCAATTTTATTTAAAATAAAAAAACTGATAAAAAATCACTTGCAATTTAATTTATTTCTTTTAAAAAAGGTATTTATTTCAATCAACTGTCTTTCAACATTTTTTTTTTCCCTTTTTAGTACATTATAAAGAAAAAGCTTGTCTTAAAAAAATTTTTACTTATAATTTATTCATTTTTGTTTGAAATCATTACATTTTGTATTAATAGCGTGTTACTTAAGATTTAAAAAATATTTCTCGTTTTAATGTATAATATTCTATTCACGTGCTTTACTCTAGGACTAAATTTCCATCGACTAAGTTATTAAAGTTGACTTTATTCACAACAAATGAAGTTATAATTGTGAAGAATAATTTTGAAGTCATCGCCGGCAGCGTATAATTAGAGTACTACCAAACTAAACAGCTCACAAATAAAATGATACGATGTTAAATACTAAAAATAACACTTTTTTCCCTCATAAATGTATTTCAAATGGTTGAAAAAACGCTAAAGCTTAATACTACAGCTATGGAAATACATTATTCATTTTATTGGATAACTGTAGTTGTAGAAATTGTTATAAGAAAAGACAGATTAAGGATATTTATTTTTTAATTATGCTTCAATTCATCTCAAACAATGCCTACTTTATCCTAATGTAAATTGTTTTTTGTCGGATAAAAGAATTAAAAAATGTTCTCTTTATTAAATAAAATAATTCAAATTCTCCATTTTTCTTTGATGAGTGTTTTTTTTTTAAATCATCACATTTTAGTTTTTTGTTTCTTATTGACCTTGTTCGAATAGTATTGTTATTTAATTATGTACTTCGTCTGTATTGGTTCATTCAAAGCATGATTTAAAAATAAATAAATAAATAAATAGATACTTTGTAGTGGGATACCAAAATTCTTGGAGGTAAAAATAACTTAAGTTAAACATTCTTTTCTTGAAACTCCCTTTTTTTTAATTTTTTTTTTTTTAATCTTCTAGTTTCGAGAATAAAATTTGATAGCTTTCTTTATCAGGCAAAATACGCGTGCATCTCACACTGCAAAAAATAGATTTCAGTTCACCCGACCTGCCGCATTCTTCTTTCCAAATTTTGAGAGCTCAGAATTCGTTTCTCTGCTGTTTTATTTTTTCAAAATTAATTTATTCTTATTGGTGTTAGTTTAACCTACTGACTGACCTGCATGATGATTGACCTGCTGATTGCTTTCATGACTTAAAAGCAGTTTATACTGCTGTCATTTTTTTAACACTTTCTATCATTAAAAACAGTTGATAACATTAGCAATTTTTGGAATATGCATTTTTTTTCTTCCTTTTTAATGTATGTAAAGTAAAATCTCCAACAGAACTTGTTAATGTTCAGTATCTAGAAAGTTTAAAATAGAATTTTGTTATTTTAAAATTAATTTATTACTTTATTTATTTATTTATTTATTTATTTTTGCCTGATATATCTCAAACTTGCTAGTGCTAAAAGTTTTCCTTTTTTTAATGCAGATAAAAGTGCATCATTTAAAAATAACCATTTTTCCAACGTGTGTTACCTTTTTTTAATCTTTAAAGTATGTGTTGGAAAATGTTCAATAGAATAGTATCTCGTATTCCTTACAAATTTGAAACTTTTCTAGAGAAAAGAAGAAAGGAAGAAAATAAAATAGAAAGAAACTGCAAGCATAATTTTTTATTTTATTTTTTAAATAACTACAACAGAAAAAATAAAAATGAATAACATTTATAAACAAGATATTTGAGAGTCCGAATTATTATGTAAGAAATTTCCAGCATTCTTTGAACAAATTTTATTTCAAAGAAAACATATTTGATTATATAATTTTCCCAAAAAGTAAATTTGGAAACAGGTAAATCATGACATGTTTGAAAAAAATATGGAGTCATTATTTGATATTTAGTGTTGTCTGACTCAATTACATTTCGAAATCACAAGTGTCCGGAAACAAGTGTGAGCCACTTTAATAGTATATTAATATTTAATCAAGGTCGTGAGCACTGTTGTTACGGGAATTTTAAATCCTTGTGACAATACAGTAATTCCCTATAATAGTATAATTTTATGTCATAGCTGTATTCTTGTGAATTATTTCGACAAGAAGATATTTTTAGGAACTTATAAAATATTGTGTTGACATTAATAGTGAATAATTATATAAAGATGAAAAAATATATGTGGAAATAGTAGACGAAAAAATGATTTGGAAGTTTTGACCTTCATAAAGAAACACTTATTAAAAATACTTAGAAATGAAATTTCTCAACTCAAATCTTGTTCATGTAGATTAAAAAGAAAAAGAAAAGAAAGGCTATCAAAATGAAGAGTTTTACTTAAAAGATAATAAAATGTTAAGAGATAGAGTGATTACACTAGTTGTTGATCAATACCCAGTAGTTGATTAAATCATATTATCCAATAAAGTGTTATACATACTGTTTTTATAGCTTACTTCGTAGTAATTATACACAACTTAAAACGTAATAATCAACTTCTGTACCATGGTTAACTAACTATTATCAAAACTTGATACACTTAGAAATTGAGTTTTAAAATCCCAAATTTGCTATACACAGTTTTGTTCAGAATTAAAAAAAAAAAAAAAAAAAAAAAAAAAGTCATAGGAACATAAGGTGAGTAGGACAGATGAGAGTAACGCTGAAAAGTAAAAGTATTCTTCATTGATAAATTACTGGTGCAGTCACTCTATTTATATATATGTACTGACTGACCGGCCTGGCGTTGCCCGGCCCATGATAATAAATTAAACCAAACCTCAAGTGTGTATGATTTTATATCTTTAACCCGGTTTTGTATGAAATTATTTTTTAAAGTGCTGCGCACGCACCGGAAAATCCTTTATTTCCTTCCGCCGACAGGGGGCGCAATCTGATTTAAACGAACCTCCGACACTTGACCCCGCTGCCTGTGGCAGGTCGTATGGCGGTTCATATAACGGTTTCATATGACGGACATGTTCATATGACGGTTTTCCCGGCGTTGCCGTATAGCAGGCGTGCAATTCAAAATCTTTTAGTTTCACCTTCTGCCGGCAGGGGACGCAATCAGTTCTAAACAAAACACCTTCCGAACGAAGCTCTGACACTTGTTCCCGCTGCCTCCGGCACCGTATAGCAGGCGTGCTGTCACGCACTGCAAAATCCAGAGGGCACAATCTGTTCTATAGGAACATCCAACACGGGTACCAGTTGAATCAAGGGAATTGAGTGAACCAATTTCCGTTGAAATCGGGCCCATAAAACCCGAGAAAAAATGCGCCCCTGGCGGTTGAAGGTAGAACTAAAATCTATAATACAATCGTAAACCATGTTGAATGAGCCAAATCTCGCTGTAATCGGGCTCATTGAACCCGAGATAAGAAGGCCCCCCCTGGCGGTGGAAGGAGGAAGTAAAATCTGTAAGGCGATCAAAAACCAAGTCGAATGAGCCAAACCTCGTTATGATCGGGCCCATAGAACCCGAGATAGCAATGCTTCCCCTAGTGGTGGAAAGTGGAACTAAAATATCTAAGGCTATCGAAAATGTAGTTGAATGTGCCGAACCCCGTTGTGATCGGGCCCACAGCACCCGAAAAAATAAATCCCCCGCCCCTAGAGATTACTGAAATAGTGGCAACCATGGACTGAAGAGGTGAAAATTAAAATGTCAACTTGTTTCCCCCTCCATTTCCACCTCTAAAGTTTGTGGATTCAAGATAGGATAAAAGCACAATAAATTTATTTTTTCATAAAAAAAAATCAGATTTTGTATAAAATAAAAATTTACCGGTCGATTTTTTCGATTTTTCAAATACTTAAATAAAATATGATTTTGCTTATATATACCAATTTTCAAATCCATATCTTATATAGTTTTAAAAATTTTAACATAAGTTAAAATTTGTGAACGCAGTTTTTAATTTTTCTAGGCATTGTTTATTTTTTTAATATATGTTTTATATCTGAAAGTAAATAATTTTTAAAAAAATGATAAAATAAAAACTTACCGGACAATTTTTTCGATTTTTAGAAATTCATAATCAGCGTACGATTTTGCGTATATATAACAATTTTCAAATCCGTGCATTATATAGTTTCAAAAATTTGTATATACCTTAAAATTTCTGACTGGAATCTTTATCTAGTAAACCTTCCATTGTGGCAACCTCTTTCCTGTCTCGGTGCAATGGCGGATCTAAGGTAGGGGCGATGGGGCGACCGCCCCCCCTTTGGGCTAAAAAAGGGTCGGTAAACCGACATTAGAGGCTTCCACGGGAAAAGACCTGTGACGAATACCGGCCCGACCCAGGTCGGGCCGGGACAGGTCTTAACTCTTTAAGGGTCGGGTCGGGACCGGGACTTATTTTTTTATGGAGACTTGGGCCTGGACCGGACTTCGCTTTTTGTGAAGACTAGGGTCGGAGCAGACTTCTTTTTCATCGGGTGGAACCTGGCTTAGATTTCATTCTTTCTAGAGGTCTGCACCGGCCGAAATTTTCAGGACTGCGCCCAGCATAAAAGCTGAAAATTCGGTCCGGTTGCGACCAATGGCAGATCGATCGCCTCCCCCCTCCCCCCCCCCACTGCGCTAATAAAAGGTCTGCAAACTTGGACCTTGCCTGTTCTCCACTCTTTCCTGGCCGGGTATTCCTATATTCTGTAGACTCGAGCCGGGCCGGGCTAGACTTCTTTTTTCCGGGACGAGTTTGGTATGGAATTCATTCTTCCTAGAGATCTGCACAAGCCGAAATTTTCAGATCAGGGCCCGACCCGGCATAAAAGTTAAGAGTTCGGCCCGTGTCTGACTCAACTCGTATGAAATCCATTATTGACTCGTGCATACATACCTCTAAATTCTTCCCCCCGAGCCTAAGTTCGGGTGGTATTTTCTACTTTCTTCCATCTTTACAAGAACAAAGTATTGGATTGGTAAAAAGTTTCGACGTATTTCTACTATTTAGGAGGTCTTGAACACGAATTGACTGTTCTTAGAAAGTGTCTGTCTGTCTATACATATGTGACACAAATTTTGTGGGGGCTCTATCTCGAGAACTAATGCGCGGAATTTAATAAAAATTCATATTCAGTTAGACCTTGACATAAATTGGTGCTGGTGAGGTTTTGGTTTAAATTACTCAACAGGTGGTGCTGCTATGCTGCATTTTTCGCGATTTCCGCGGTAGCTACATCTCAAGAATTAACGCACGGAATTTCATTAAATTTTAGATTATGTTTGACCTTGGTATAAATAAATCTTTATGAGAATTCGGTATATACCGCCCAACAGATGTTGCCACTATGATCTGTTTCTCACGATTTCCGCGTTAGCTATATCTCAAGAACGAATAAGTTGTCATTTAATTTTTATTGCAGACGATTTGATTTATATAGAAGAAAGTTTTGTGATAGTCACAACATACTAGTATTTTTTTGTTTTCGTAAAAATTGTGGTGATGTTGTGCATTTTTTTAGTATAATTTTTAGAAATTTTATTTGGTTTAATAAATCAAAGCGATATATTTTTAAACTAGTCGGATGTGCATTCCCAAAACTTTCTTCTATCTCATACATGTTAATACTTCAAAATTTTCACGGAGGATTGCTAGACATTTTGTCTTTTTACCATCAGAGATTCATGTTTAAAAAAGTACCGTGGTCAAAATTTATTTTCCAAACAAACTCGCAATTATTCCGCGCAGAATATTTTGTGATTGAAAAGGCAGAACGGGATTTACATGTCTGAAGTAAGCCAACTACAGAACCTTGTCCGACTTAGCCAATAACACTCGTCACTCGCCAAATGGCGAGTAAAAAAATCAAGGTATGGCTTGTGAAAATTTACCCATACCAGCCACTGTGGTATTACCATTTAGATAAACCTCCAGCAGATAAATCTTTAGCTACAGAAGGTAATGACTATGACACGAGTGATCTATTCATGGAATGAATTCTTAAAATATTCCAGAGAGTTCTAAAATAAAAACTGTTCGTCACATTAAATATTTTCTACCAGAGAACACGGAGACACCAAGAAAGTTTTATTGTCCTTTCCTTTCCTTAAACGAAATTCTGGTAATGTGGGAGTAAACGGGGTTTACTTTATGGTGTGCTTAGGCAAACGATTTTGATACGGTCGAAACCGGTTAAGGCGCGTTTCAAGGGACTGGACACAAGTCGACTCTTAAGCGGGATTGCGTATTAAACGTGATTTGTATAATGTTCAAAGAACTGACCTTATTTACACATCTATGCTTCTAAATGAACTTTAGAGCTTCAGTTTATATGTTTACAGTCGAAAATTGTGTCTTTTATGCAGATTTAGATTACAATTTAACCGTATTCAAGTTTAACATTGTTTGTTTTTATAGGGCCGACTGGAATAATAACTGAAAATAAATATGGATTCAAATGCGGCTTTATTGTCGATTATTATAGGTTACAATCAAAGATAAAGCAACAAAAATAATTCCTCTACTAGCCTATTTTTTTTTTTTTTTTTTTTTTTTTTACACAAGCTCAAAATTTTAGTTGCTTGCAGCACAACCCAGTTATTAAAATCATATTTAGTATCTGTGATAACCAGTGTGTAAAAAATATTGTTAGCATGGCAAAAAGGACGCTGGCAACACTGGATAAGAGAGAACAAAATTCATATCTTGGTCAACGAATTCGCGTATTAAGCGAGATTTTCTGCCTCAAGGGACCGATACTCTGTCGCGTATTAAGCGGGATCGCGTAATAACTGTTCGTGTATTAAACGTGATATTTTTACATTACTGTAATGGCAATGTTCAAGTTCAAGGGACCGGAAAAAATATCCGCGTAATAAGCGGGATCACTTCTTGTCCGACTGTACTTTTATGTTAACCGGGCGCAGGTGATAAATCGCCAAATACCCATCGCCTTCCTTCGTACTGCATTAATTTAATTTAAAATATAAACATTTCCCTCATTTCATTTAAAATATATGCCTTTCACTAATTTTCTCTAAAATACATAATAATAATAATAATAATAATAATAATAAACCCTACCATAAACCAAAATGTTTTATTTCAACAAAAATCAAAGCATTGTTTCTAATTTACACACGCAAAAAATAAAAGCTGCTATTGGCAAGAAAAACGAAAGCTGAGGGCGAGATTTGCGCTCGAACATAAAAGTACCAAGATTTCTTTTAAATCATTATTTTCAAGAATAACTGCTAAAGAAGATTCAAAATGCTTCTTGTGTTCTATGAAACTAATGAAGTTAATATTTGCAATCCCTATCAGTGCAACTCTGTGTAGATAAAGAATTTCTTCCACGAATCTCATCTTGCACTTGCTCCGGGAATATGTATTAAATGATCTTATGATAATCAACTGCAATGAAGTCTATTTTTAACTTGATTCGTATACCGAGAAAGACAATGAAGTTATGATGCTGAAAAAGCTAGTGATGTTAAAATCAGCAATCTACCTATAAATGATGATTTAATTTTTAAAAATGTAAATTTTTTGTATTAATACGATAAGAATGCTTTGACCAGTTCTCTTTCAAAAAATCGTACATCATGAAAATCATTTTATGAAACGTGTTCTCCCCCTTTGTTTTATGACTGGTAGGTTGTTGTAGAAAACTACTCGGTAGAAAATCTGACATACCAGCCGCATTAGCTGGTAGAATATTTCCATTTCCTCAAAGCCTGAACCTCGTTGTCGAGAACACATTGCCTATTATCATCTCTATGGAAAAAATTCTCATATTAAATCCATCAAAATATTCTCTTTAAATTGCGTCGATAGTGCGTTGATTATATATATAGAATTCGACCGCGTATCTCTGAATACAAATTTGAAGTGTCTCTAAATTTTAAATCTAAAACGATAAGGAAACTAATTAACTCAGTCAAAAGTCATTAACTTTTGAAATCATCTAAAAACGTTTGGACCAACTTGTATAACAAATAACAAGTTCCGATATAGTTAAGACAATGCTTGTTTGTTTTCTTCTCCGGTTTGTTGGCTCGTTTATTTTCATAAAAGTTCTTGGATCATAGTGAAATTTGAATTTTCTTTAGAAATGGAGTCCAACATAATCCCTATTGAAAATTATATTTAAAAATGAAGAGTAGTAATAGGTTTTTCCAAAATATCCCCATTATAGATTTTACAGTAATTTCCAGAAAGACACTGTTCATATGGTTAGTATGTCTTCATACAAATTCTCAAATCATAAAAAATATAATAATAGTAATTTTATTTTAATTTAACAATCCATAAGATAATCCGCAGATGTTATCATCTACGGATTATTGTAATTTTCAGTGTACATTTAAATGATGTACTACTTCTCTCTAACTGAACAAACTTGTTGTATATATATATTGTAATAGCATCTCAGAAATTAATTTATCAATAATAACCACAGTGGATATAATAATTTGATTTGCAAAAGTGGAGTGCAGTATTATTTAATGATAGGTTTTGCCATAAACGAATTACATTATGCTTTTTGAACTTGGACGATATTATAGAACACTTTTAAAGTGGTCTCGGAGTTATTACAAAAGCTGAAAATTCAAAACTGGGTAAATATGGTTTGACTATAGCAAATGAAACGCGTTATTCCCGGCGACTTCCCAAACCATTTCAAAATCCAGGTTATTCAACATAATTATGGTGTCCACATAGGCGTAGTTTAAAGAACTTTCAGAGGTGGATTGAAGTCGATTGTTAAGAAAAAATAAGTGTAAGCAGTTTAAGTTAATGAAATTTGTACCAGTTTTAAAAAAAATGTCTTCATCTAGCTATTATTTGCAAATATTTTTTCTTTCGAGATAGTTTTAATATATTACCTTTTTTTTTTTTTTTTTATAAAATAGGTTTTTGGGCTGACTATTTTCCTTCTCTTAAATTAAACTTTACAAATCGTTTTCCTTAAATATAATTTCCTGACATACAAGTAATTTAAAACTGCTTGCTTCTCTCGTTTTCAATAATTTTTTTTATTCGTTATAAAATTTTTTCAAAACCAGGTATTGATGTGAAATTCATCGTACCTCAAAAGTATTGGATTTACAGTAGACCCCAGATTATCCGACACTCACGGAACCAGGGGTGTGTAGGAAAATTGAAGTCGTCGAGAAATAGGGAGATCATTATCAAATATATTTTCTAATTGATTAAACGTTAAGCAAATATTACTAGAGATGAAATAAATAGCTGTTATAAAATGAAATAAATAATTATTATCATAAAGTAAATGTTATTTTTCTATTCTAAAGAAATGTAACTAAAGCTGCTGCTGCTGCCGTAATTGAATTTACTGTGACCGAGGCTATTTCCCGGCTTATATTAAACAAACAAACTAAAGACGGTGAAGCAGACAGTTTTTAAATCGAAAAATTATTTTCAACGCTATTCAATGTTGAAAGCGATAAAGATAATTCAGTTACATAAATTTTGTAGGATAAAAAAAATATGCATAACAATTTAACCATATTTTGCAGGCATATATGTGACTAGATTGTGATGTTCAGTGTCTTACCATTTTTTTAAAGTTTGTCTAATTTTTTGAGTTTTTTTTTTTTTTTTTTCAAATTTTTTATTCAAAATTTCATTATCTGTATAAATAATTATTTCATATTTCGAAAAAAGTTTTTTTTTGCCAACTGTTGCCGGATTAAAAGTAAAGCCCAAACATTTTTTAACTGAAAAATATAGTTACACATATTCTAAAATGTACATGTGTAAATTAGTCACTTTTACCAAAGTATATGTGTAAATTTGTAAAATTACATTCTTGTCATAAAATTTACACTCTTGTCGCAAAATTTTACTTGTATTTATATATATTTATCTACTTAATCAAAGTGTGTAATTTTTATCTCTTCAAAAACTCAGACAAGTGTTAAAATGTAGGAAAATGTATGGATTTACCCGAATTGGCGTTTTATTGTAAATTTACATATTTTGCATATTACACAAAAATCTGCGTATTTTTTCATATTTACGCAGAAATATTGGTAAGAATTGAATATTACACAGAAATATGTGCAAGAATATTGTTATACAGATACATGTGTAGGAACAGAACATTTAACAGAGATATGTGTAAGAATATTACATAGATATATATATGTGTAAGAACAAAATATTACACAGAAATATGTATAAGAACAAAATATTACTCAGAAATATCTGTACACATGTACTCTCAATAAAAAACGATACTTGAAAACATGGCTTGTGTAATCGTAGCTGGATGGCCAAAGTGTGGTGCTCTGGAAAGTCGTAATTCCCTAGTACATATCCCGTTCCAGATAAATATTGCTTGTTTACTCTAGATTGAATTAAATAGAGAATTTCTCCTCTTCATGTAAATGTATCTTTAAAAAGTGATGATAAAAATTCATAAGAAACAAAATCCGATAAAATAGGGAACGTCACGATTGCCAGTATAATTTTCGTATTTTAACGATTTTTTTAAACAATTCATTTATTCAGATTAATCAGGCTCTCTGCATAAATTGTGACTATACGATTTTACTATACGATATCTATACTATGATTAACTACTACAATTGATACTGTACGATTCAACTAAATAATTCAAATAAATAAAGAACGCATCTCGAATTAAAGCTAGGTTGGGGACTGGCAATTGGCTGAGTTACACTGGCACATCCACTCAGAGAATTTCTTTCATCTGACACACATTTATCGCTGTTGTGCCAGTAAATGAAAAAAAAAATTACTGGCACAACAGCGATAAATCATACACAATTGTCATTATACAACGTCAGTTAATGCAAAATACATTTATATACACTACACACTTCTCCATCTACTGATCCGATAAACATTTTGTCATTATAGTGTATCTAAATACAATTTGTGATATAGGACAAAATTAGCACTCGCCACTCGGCGAGTAATACTGAAAATTTGGCGATTGACTTACTACGGTACTAATACCCCAAAACAACTTTACAGAAAGGTGGCATGCAGTAAGTATAATTTCAGACGATCCTGCTTTTACTTTCTTCTATCTTTACAAGAAGAAAGTATTGGATTCATGAAAATTTTCGACTGCCGGTTTTCGACGGATTTATACGTTTTAGAAGGTCCTGAACACGATTTGACTATTTTTAGAAAATGTCTGTCTGTGACTCTGTGACTCTGTGACTCTGTCTGTCTGTATGAGACAAACATTTTGTGGGCGTTTTATCTCAGGAACTAATGCTCGGAATTTAATAAAACTTTATATTCAGTTAGTCCCTGATATAAATTGGTGCTGATTAGTTTTTGGTAAAAATCGCCCGGCAGGTGGCGCTGCTATGCAGCATTTTTCGCGATTTCGGCAATAGCTCTATCTCAAGAAATAATGCTCGGAATTTAATAAAACTTTATATTCAGTTAGTCTCTGATATAAATTGGTGCTGATTAGTTTTTGGTAAAAATCGCTCAGCAGGTGGCACTGCTATGCGGCATTTTTCATGATTTCCGCAATAGCTCTATCTCAAGAACTAATGCTCGGAATTTAATAAAACTTTATATTCAGTTAGTCTCTGATATAAATTGATGCTGATTAGTTTTTGGTAAAAATCGCCCAGCAGGTGGCGCTGCTGTGCAGCATTTTTCGCGATTTCCACAGTAGCTGTATCTCAAGAACTAATAATCGGAATTTAATAAAACTTTATATTCAGTTAGTCTCTGATATAAATTGGTGCTGATTAGTTTTTAGTAAAAATCGCCCAGCAGGTGCCGCTGTTATGCAGCATTTTGCAGGATTTACACGATTTCAGCGATAGTCATATCTCAAGAAATAATGCACGGAATTTAATAAAACTTGAGTTTCAGTTAGACCTTGATATATATTGGTGCTGATTATTTTTAGTGTCTGCGAAACCTGTGTGAGATAGAAGAAAGTTTTGGGATCGACACATCCGACTAGTTTATAAATTGTGGGTACACTGTTTTGTGGTCTTAAAACAAATCTGCTAGAAAGAGAACAACACACCAAGTATATAAGTTTTTTCGTCATACAACTTTGTTTTGCGACCATAAAACATTTAATTCACAATTTACACCCCTAACTACAAGGTTAAGTTATGTACACAAAAAACTGTCATTTTTGTATATTACACAGAAATAATTGAAAGGTGCTGGTGAAAAGAACGTCGTACAATTGAGGGGCCCTCTGCCATAACAAGGCAAGTGAAGTTACCTTGATTCTCAATTTTTAAATTTATATAATGTATTATTCAGCACATAAGGAAATATAAATTTTATGATCATATGCAAAGAAAAATGCTAGGCAAATCTTCCTTATACGAATATATGCAAAGAAGTTATATTCTAAATTAAAATGTTGAAAGTAAATTTAAAAGCTTTGTAGCTGAAAACGCCATTTTAGGTAGATTTCGAAAGAAATACTACCTATTACATTCTCACCTAAGTTGGAATTTTTGAAAAATTTTTGCAGATCTACGCCGATTATGACTCTCAGAACCCAAAACAACCCCCAGTTCTAAACTTTATCTATCTATCTATCTATCTATCTATGTCACTTTCTTATGGACACGGTAACTCCCATAATTCTGCACAAATATCTTCCAAACTCATACATAAAATCAAGGAGCATAAAATCTCGGTCAAGTTCGTTAATGGGCAAAATCGAACCGGGGGGGGGGGGGGAGGAGGGGCTTTTTGTGAAAACAGAAAAAACCCATAATTTCTCAATTATGATACGTATCGAATCCGTTTAAAGTTTTTATTACTTTTAGGAAAATGGTCGAAAATTTATGTATGACAGATTTTTTATATCATTACAAATGGCCCCAAAGGGGGGGGGGAGAGGGGTTTTAGAAGAAAAAAGTTCATAACTCCGTCAATTCAGGAGATATCAAATCCGCTTAAATTTATTATAAATCCTCTTAATATTATCTAAAACTTTTATATTGATAAGTTTTTTATTGGACCAATCCTTATAGCAAAAATAATAATAATAATAATAATAAATCCCAGCCGGCTCTGCCTGCAAACAAGTTAGGTTTCGAAGTGGGCATTTCCAAATGCCACATCATTTCAAAAAGGTCATTTTTTCCGCAATTCCCAACAAACAGGTGCCCCACGGTCTGCATCTTCGAAATCTACCTGTGCCTGTAGGTCGAGCCGTCAGGAATTTTTTTTCACTTGCCTTGTTACTGAAGAGGGTCTCTCAATTGTACTCATGTGCAATTTACGCATTAAATTCTGTACTTCGAATTATCTGATAACTTTTTACACATTTCAGGAGCTTATAGTAATATTATCAAAACACGCAGGACAATGTGTATTTTGAAATTAATACACCACACATGTATTTGGCAATTTACACGCCAGTATACATGTATAGACAAATCGTTTTTGTACCATCAGTATATCTGTTTTAATGTGTAAGTTTACGCATTTATTTTTTAGAGTGTATGGACATTAAAACAGAAAGAAAACTTTAAAATATTTAAATTATTACATGCGAAAAGCGTTCAATGTTGAAAATTACGTCATATTTAAAAGTACAAATAATAATTTTTTCAAACAATTTTCAAATTAAAAAAAAAAAATTATATGTGAATATTAAAAGAGAAAGAAAACTTTTTCAATTGCGTTTTCAATTGTGGTACGTCTTTTCTAAATTGTTTATTTAGATATCTCCTTTCATAGTCCTATAGAAAAGTGAAGTTTCGAAACAATATTCTGGTAGTTGTGGAAAGTGTATTATAATCACCGAGCTCCATATATAATAACAAAAGAGCTGTCTTCCTATTCCCCAACATGATTTCCAGCGGTAAGTGCAGAAGGATACAGTGACGATAATTTTAGTTCGCATTCGTGGCAAACCATGCTATTTATCGCATTCCCATACATTATCAGAGAATCATTTATTAATTAAATAAGCATAGCTTAATTAGAGAAGCAGAAATTAGGATAATAGTAAATGAGAACACTAATATCTGACATTGACAACGCGGACTTTTTTTTACCTTTGCATCATATGTTTCATTTGCTTTCGAAGCTTCTGACCGTCGACTCTACGCAAAAGTACGCGTGATGCGTTGACGTATGATTTTTCTTTGTTTTTATCAATGATTTAGAATTTTTGCATAGTGTTCTTACTAGTTCCTTAAATAAAAGCTACAGAATGCTTTTTGTATAACTTTAGTTTTAGGATAATGTTGCCTCAGAAATATCGGCATGTTTTGTAGAAATTCAGTCGGGCCGGGTTCGGACTGAACTTTTTACTTTTATACCGGGCCTATCCAGGCCGGACTCGGGTAGAACTTTTAACTTTTATACCGGTCCGTGCCTGGAAATATAGGCCCGTGCAGACTCAGAAAGAGATGGTTGGAAGAGGTAGAGATAGACCTTGCACAAAATCAAGTTATAAACTATAAATTAACGGCAAGGGTCGGCAGGTCTGACGAAGTATATTAAGGTGGAGCAAAATTCTTTACGGATTTTGCCATAATGTATGTATGCATGGCCGGAGCACAGTGTTCTGAAATGAGCAATTTCCACGACGTAAGTGAAAATTGTATGTATTTGCCCAAGGTTTGTCAACTATGTAGAGCTGTTCAATAAGTCTCACGGCATGAGAAACCATATATGTTTTTTCCTCCCTTACATACCGTTTAGCCTCGTTTTTAGAAGGAAAAATTGGTGAAAACCAAAACTGAGTAAATGATGAAAAAAAAATTGTTCTGTAAGTCCAATTTTTTATATTGTTGTAAATAATTTTTTTCGTCTTGTGAGCAATATTTTGAGCCTAACTTTCTTTTATTAATTGGGTTTTGATACCTGTGTACTAGTTTTTGAATTTTTTTTTCAACGATTTTCTCTTGTAATCTCAAGATCTCGCTATATCCCGCAAAATCGTTGGTACATTCCTCTTCTGTAGGCATTTGAGGAGTGAAAAGTGTTGGGATTACCTGCGCCTAGGTACAACTTTGGCAGTTAGAGTTTCATTGAATGAAAGTCCAGGGAAAAAAAAAAAAACCACCAACCTCATTTTAAATAAAAGTTAAAAAAAATAACTAATGTTTCAGTTTAATTACAAATTTATAAAATTAACACTTTGTATAAAATTAACAAAACTTGCCGTGAATGGGAATTGTGAACCGACTCGATAAACACTGAAAACTGCTTTTTTCAATGTCTGCAAAAAAAATCCCCTTCGTCAAAATGTCAGGCGCGTAGCACGTGCGAAGTGTAAGGCGCACACAAGCACCTCGGGAAAAAAGAACCCCAGATTTTTTTTTTGTTGTTGTTGAAAAGCCTACATCAGCCATGGGAAAAAACGCTCAAGCTAATGTTAAGTCTATGGGAAGGTTCTAGCGCGATTTCTCGCTCGCATTTTAATATTTTTAAATGTTTTTTTTTTTTGAATAAGATAGCTGAGGTCAATCTCCAACGTTGTTAGTTTTTACTTTTTCGATTTTGGTTCCAGTTATTTTATATAAGGGTAGTTTCACTTTCAGAACCGGTTCCAACCGGTTCCAAAATTGAAAGTGCCCGCTTATAAGAGAACTGCAACAAAAATCGAAAAAGTAAAAACTAACAACGTTGGAGATTAACCTTAGTTATCCTATGCAAAAAAAAAAAAAAACATTTAAAAATATTAAAATGCGAGCGAGAAATCGCGCTAGAACCTTCCCATAGACTTAACATTAGCTTGAGCGTTTCTTCCCGTGACTAGTGTAGGCTCTGAATATCTTTGGATAATCTTGTATTTTTTTTTTTTTTTTTTCAAAATGTTTGATAAAATTAAAAATCTTAGGCTTTAATATGTAATAATTGCACCCAGAAAAAGGAATTGATTAAAACTACAAAACATGTTTTGTTGAGTACATTTTGGTTGTTTTAGCGAAATTCAAGTAAAATTGAACCATTTTACTTGATTTAACAAAACATTTTTTGCTGACGATAAATTTTTTTTGCTGATTCAGACAAAATTTTCATTGACCTATATTTAAACAAAAAGTTTTGTTGGGTCAACCAAATTTTTCTTGATTCAACAAAAATTTTTTCTGGGTGTGTAATTACAATAAATATCAACCAAATGTAGTATTTCCCAGTTAAATGAGGAATTTTATCAATCAAGAATGGGCTATCTCTTATGGAGTATATATGTTCTTTTGTAATTTATATCTAAATAAATTGAATATACATTTCTCTCTCTCCATCTGTCTTTTTCGGTAAAGCACATTGAAGTCAAAACTTTGGTTTCTCAAATGGAGGAACAAATCATGGGCCTGTATTAGAACAGCATTACCAAGGATTGAACATTTCTACTGCTCCTCGGTAAATTTATTTACTATAAACGGCGATTTTATAATATTATATAATATTATATAATATTATATAATATTCAATATTATTATGTAATATTATATGATATAATTTATTTTATAATTCTATAAACGGCGATATTACGGCGGGAATAAATTTTGAATGTTTATGAAATAGATTATGTTTGAGTGAAGTAAACTATTTTAGTGATGTGCTTTTAAAATTGAATAATTTTTAATTCATATCATCAAGACGCCCGTCATTAAGGGGGGGGGGGAGTTTCTAGAGTTTCAATTTCTGGTATTTTTCTTTTTTTAAGAGGAGCAGAAAGATTTCAAGCGATACGACGAAAAAAAATGTATCTTTGTTATTATTATTATTATTATTATTATTATTATGTTTGACCATTTAAGAATTGAATAGAGTTGGTCTGGTAGAAAAATTCCTAAAATTACGGTCATGCCTTGAGCACATCGGCGATAGGTAGGTGCGAAGTTAAAATTTTAAACTCAATTTTCTTTAAACACTGTTTTTCAGAGGTTTTGCCACGATCACTTTTGAACAAGTTAACGGATTTGTACGTTTCTTTTTTCTTTCATTCTTTTTTTTCCCCCTTAAAAGTAAGTTAAATTCTCTAAAACCTAGGCCTACAAAACAAATAAACAATTTTTTGTCAAGTTATAACAAAACTTATGATCAATTTTTAGGGATTTAATTTTTTTTAATTATAATTATTTTTAAACTTTTTACAATTTTTTTTTAAATTTTAGGTATAATTGATATACAATGCAACAAGCCGCACAAAGAAGAAATGATGACTTATAAAAATATAGAAGCTGGACTTCAAAATTGTGGCAAAACTAGTTTTGCAAGATTCATTTTGTCATTCAATATTAAAATGTTGCTATTGTTTTTTATAATGTACAGTTATTTTTAGCACTTTCGAACGTAGTTGAAAAGTGTTTATAAATTCGGTTTGTCTGTCTGTCTGCCGTCTGTCTATGCTCTAACTCTCGTAAATATACTCGGTTTGCCATGGAATTTTTATATGTTATTTAGGTTTATTATAGAATGTTCGTTATTGAAAATGAAGTTTAACAGGCAGTCGTAAAAGAATTTCATTACAATATGGTCTATGGGGAAAAATCGTTTGTGCTGCATTTTATTGATATTACGATATTTCAAACATATTGAGATTGATATGTAACACTGAGGTGGACTACAACTTGTTTTTTATAGGTTATGGCATGCGTAGCATTTATCGCTCATGTACAGAGATGCGCAAAAGATTTTAGTTAAAGGACTGACTATGATCGATAATAGCTGGAATAGCGTTTTCCGCTATGGTATGCAATTTTATACTTATCTGATTTTTTGTGTATTACGTAGTGTGTATAAATTCTATACATCGTCATACAGACATTATCGGATATGGACTGCTAAAAATGGATTTTTATCGAGTTATATGTTTTTTAAATTGCTTATTTAGATGTTTAATTTCATTGTATTAAAAAATGAAATTTCTTAATAATGTTCTGTTAGAGTTAGTTTTTCATAACCTATTCCGTATGCATGATTTTCGTTCTTGCTTATTTCTATAAATAAATAAATGCAAAAAGAAGTAATAGTCTGAATGAATTACAGGCATTCTAATTCACTATCAAATTTCATTCAGTTTTCGTCCTTTCAAAACTTTCTGGTCCCGTTAATGAATGTCACTTTTAAAAAATGTGAGGACCCACAAGTGAATTTTTGCTCAGGATCTTAACTGATCGGGTAATGTGTAAATAACAACTACACTGAAAAAACAAAATGTTGATTTTACGGTATATTACTGGCACCCCAGCTGTCAGTATTATACCGTAAAATCAATTTTTTTTTTTTATTTGCAATGTATATTTGAAAGTGTACTGAAATGCTCGTTAAAGATTCTTTCAAGCTAATAACTGCCGAATTAATTAACTAAATAAAAGCTTCATAAACTAGCTTGGGAAAACATTGAATAATTAATGTCCATTGCAATTTATAAATTATGAGCGATTAATTATCTAACAACATTTTGATGAAGTATATATTCTGCAATTTTAATGAGATTTTGATGTATTTGTTGAGAGAGATGGGAAATTTGCACAATGAAGTGAAAAGTAACATAGTGTAATATATGCATAAAAGATTGAAAAACGTTACAGAATTCAACATGGAAAATTTTTAAGCATTTATTTTTTCAAATTCGACTAACAAGTTTTCGCATACACTTACCGAAAATCTACGTGGCGGCCCTAAATGTATGTATATAAGAAATTTTTAACTAATTTGAATATTGAATTATTTAATCACTGTGTTACGTCAAACAATAATATTTAGATATGCACACCTCTTATATGCATTTTATTTTTGAAATATAATGTTTTACACTGCGTTAGTTAATAATTGTGCTATGCCAAACAGTAATATTTAGATATGCATATCACTTATATGCACTTCATTTCTGAAATATAATGTTTTTATATTGTATTATTTAATCATTGTGTTAAGTCAAACAATAATATTTAGATATGTATTTCTTTTATATGCATTTTATTTCTGAAATATAATGTTTTACACTGTATTATTTAATAATTGTACTACGCCAAACAGTAATATTTAGATATGCATACCACTTATATGCACTTCATTTCTGAAATGTAATGATTTTATACTCTATTATTTAATCATTGTGCTACGCCAAACAATAATATTTAGATATGTATACCTATATTAACTCATTTTCTGAAATATAATGTTTTAATTTTAACATAGAATTTAGCGAATGACATACTTAATGCGTATTTTAAAAAAAATCTAAAATGAATGTATATGACAGGATAATGTGCCATAATATCTATAGCCATTTTTTTTTTATATTGAACGCCAAAATATTGTCAAGCATTAGATATTAGTGCAAATGCGTGGCTTCTAGAAGTATTTAAAACAATTTACCTTTTGTTGCGACAAAGTAGCTGTTTTTTTTTTTTTTGTTGTTGTTGGTTGGAAGAAAACATGTTTATGAAAATTTATAAGACACTTCGATAATGAACGCTTCCTCAATTTAAAGGTGTATTTATTAAGTTTTTTATAGAATCGAGATTATGCAAGCTATCTCATTAGCAATACTTTCACATAGGATTATTTCTGTATTATAAATATGATGTATGTATTTTAAGTTGCTGTATGTAATTATGCATGTATGTTATTTGTAAATTACTGTATGTAACTATGCATGTATGCCATATGTATTGTAAAATGTATGTTTGTTGTGAGTTTCGTAAAATACATGTACGTTATTAGATGCACGTTGAAAAATTATGTGAGTTAGATGTATGTATGAAAGAGTATTAAGTAGGTATGAACGTAAAATATTAAATATGAAGTATTAAGTATTTACATAAAATGTATTAAAGTATGGATAGAGATTTTTAAATTTAAAAGTTTTTATTAATATCAGTCATTCTGCCGAATAATTTAAATCTGTTAATAAAGCGAATATTGTGTGTTTCATATATTATTTAACAGAAATACTTTTAGACTTTTTTATAGTTACTTTTGAAAATAAATATATAAGTGAAACTTATTTTTAAATCGATATAAGAATCATTTCAAATTTAGGGAGAGAACAAAATTGTTTAATATAAGGATAGAAAAAAAAAGGATAAAGTTACTTTTCCTTTTAAAGACAACATCTCAATTCTTGAGATTAGCTAAAGCTGCAAAGGTGTCTTGTAAAGAATTATAACAGCTGAGTTGTCATTCTGATGATTTTTTCAGAGAAAAAGCGAATAACTCCAAAAAATAAATAACTGCATTCTCGAAACTGCAGCTTACAAAAATGGCTTTCTTTTTTTCCTTTTTTTTTTTTCTTTTTGCTATAATTTTTATGCTTTTCAGAAGCCATAAATGAAATAAAAAGCATGTTACCCAAACATTATCTGAGAATTTCGATTTGTCTCATTTTCTTATTTACCCCCAGCAGTAAATAAAATAAATAAATTATGAAGCTTCTTTTTTCGTATCCTTTATTCTTAGAAACAGAATATAGTTAGAGTCTTGTATCGAGTTGGGTAACCCGCTTTTACCCGATCCAGAACAGATCCGTGGTTCGGTCAACACATCCTACACTTGTAAGATGTTTTGATTCGATTCGGTTCAGGTTGGCGCTATATTATTTCGTTTCGGATCGGATTCGGGTCAGGTTGACTTCTACATTTTTTGCCATGGGTCGGGTACGGGTCGGTTAGACTTTCGATGTTTCGGAATCGGGTTAAGTTTTGACTCTTGCGGGTTGACCCGATTTTTCAACGGAATGCCCAAAATATTTTTACAGATGAAAAATCTGTATACAATAAAACCTCCATAACGGGCAATAGCGAACACCTCTATTTAGGGAGCAGTTTTTCAATTTCTAACAAATATATTTGTACACTTTTACCTCTGAATAGTGGACACCACCCAATCTACACACAAGTGCGTATGTATAAACAATCACAAATACGACGCACGTGTTTGTGTGTGTATCAGAAACAAAATGTTGGTGATATTTTTCATATTCCCAGAGAAGAAAAGTGATTCTTAATGGTACCATAAAGAAAGAATAAACTATGATCAAATTTTTACATACATTTTATTTCTAATGCAGTAAATTGAATATATCTATTATATATTCTCTTTCATATTCAAATATGTATTTATTTTCATCCGAAACATAGCCTGCTGTAAATTTTTGTGAAAATCCCAATAATCCGGCGTGATAAAACTAAATCTGACCGGCAAGAAGCCTTCTAGAGTGAACCCAACCCTCAGAAAAAAAATTAGAGTCACCCGAATCGAAAAAAGAAAATTATGGACAATCTGAACCGATGCAGGATTCAACGGGTCAACGATCCCGAGGTGTCCGCTTTTCAGAGGTTTTAATATATTTGAATACTAAAGAATAATGATTTGTCCATTTTTCTATATAAAAGATAAAATTGTTATTAGAAATATAATTGTAGATTAATTTTCCTAACTGCATTACAATGTGAATTAATTTTCTTTCATTTCGGGTTCCGGTCGTGTTCGGGTTGAAGTATTTCGTGTTCGGGTTGAAATATGTCGGGTTCGGGTTGGGTTGCTGGCTCACTTTCAATGGGATTTTCGGGTTTTCAATTGGGGTTTTCGGGTTCCAATGGGGTTTCGGGAATTTTTATATGTTATTTAGGTTTTTAACCCGACCCTTTCAGGACTCTAATAAATGATAGGCGACAACAAATAAAATTCTTTCTTAAACAAATTGAAGTAAATATATTGCAAAAGATGTAGCGCTTTCAGGATTAAAGAGAGTGTTATATCAGTGTAAACACTGCCAAATAACTCGATTTTGTGTGAAATGTTTTGACTTTTAGACTAAAATTAAATGCAGGTGATTTCAAGAATTTATTTAAAAATATAAAAAGAATACATCCGTTGCAAGCGATATCCCCAAAAATGCGATGCGTGAGGCCTGTGAGATACTTATCGTTGGAATAAAACAACCGAAACTTTGGCAAAAGGCGAGGGAGTACACGCTTTCTTTGAAATTAAAGCAAACCATATAGGCAACCAAATAGGTTTAACTATGTACTACAAAGCAAGATTTTCTAGAAAAACCCACTTGTTTAATAGTACTTTATTTTATAGGTTAAGTAATTTTCTAGCTTTTGCTGCACAATAATAATATGACTGATAATGATTGATTTTATAGAAACAGATAATTTGAAGTATTTAAATATATTTTTGTTAATTTGTCACGTTTTCTGCACCATAATTTTTCTTCAAAAATGTTCAAATTCCCAATTAATGAAATAAAAATCTGGCACGGCTGGTCAGTATTTTGAATTTTATGTCATCCTTTGCTTAGTGATGATACACATTTTCAAATATAGATATAACGATTTTTCGATATAGGATTATTCCAGAGATTTTCGACTTTTTTTCTGTTGTTGTCACGCCATTTTTCATTCTTACCATACTTTGTATGCGGAAACCTATATAGAAAAGAAGTTAGAATCCCTTTGCAAAAAAAATCTATCTTAAAAATCTTTTTAATTTGAAGGGGTCGAAAACTACAACTTTACAAAATTCAAAGGTTTATAAAAATCTTGCATATTTTTTGTACTAATAGAGATAAACAAACAGATCTAAAATCTGCATAATTTTTGCTATTAGATCATATAATTGTCGTGGATTTGTAACTTAAAAATAAAAAGTGGTATATATATATATATGCGATTTAGCAAGGAAAAATCTCTTTCTATACTGTTTGTAATCTGTAAGTCGTTTTCTGCTTTTCCAACTGGACTATGAAATACTGGTGTACGAGTCTTGGAGTTGCAGAAATGTCAACTAGCCACTAATAAAAAGGACATTTGGGAAGAAGAACCATTTTATAAAATAAATTTTCTGAGATTAGCTAGTTAAAAGTACAGTGAATTTCAGAAATATTTTGCTACTAAATCCAGAAGATTTATTCAACAAAATGCTTCTTTTTTCTTTTTTATTAGTGGCTGGTTGTATTTCTTCAATTTCAAAACTCCGTATCTCACAGACTAGTTGGAAGAACAGAAAACGACTTATAGATTACAAACAGTATATAGAGAGGTTTTTCTATGCTAAATCGAATATGAAAAACACTTCGTTACAAGTTGTCAAAAAGGCCGAGTTTTGTAAATTTTCAACATTTAAATTCTTATAATTCAGGACGAAAAAAAGATAACATCCTTCTTTTTTTCTAATCATGTTGTAGTACTAACACATATAAAAATGCATACTGCTATCTATTTACCTTCATGAGATATAATTTTTCAAGAACTGGCGCTTTGACTAATATTTCAGTATATTTTAAATCACTTATTGGATAACAACAACAACAACAAAAAACAACAGATAAATTCACGATAATTTCATGATCTAATAATAAAAAAAAAGTTTTCAGATTTCAGATATTAACTTTTCTTGTTTATTTCTACTGTTTGAGAAAATATGCAAAGATTTTATAGACTTTTGAATTTTGTAAAATCGTAGTTTTGGACCCCCTTTAATTAACAGGATTTTTAAAATAGAATTTTTTGTGCAAATGGAATTTCACTTCTTTTCTAGATAGGTTTCCACAAATAAAATATGGAAAAAATCAAAAATGGTACTGCAACCCATGTTTTTCGAAATGCTGTGGAATAACCCTATATCATCTTAAAGATATCGTTATACGAAAAACATCGGACAGAAAATATCGATAGATCGGGATATTTTCATTGTTATTTAATGATCTAATACACATAGAATGATTTATTTATGTTTATGTTAAGTAATGTTTTATTTATAAATGACTTTTAAGATTTTTACTATATATTTTTAACATTAATGTTTATAAAGTCCATGAAATTATTTCTAGTATTTTTGAGGAAATCCATTTAAAAATAACAACTTTGATAATAGCCGCACCCAGACGATATATTTTCTCCATAATTACATTTTCAACCTTAGAAAACAGAGTCTCAGCTGAGACAGAAGTCACAGCTAAGTGCTATGTTACTTAACCATAAAATTTGGCATAAACATGCAGAGCCGTAACTAGCCATTCCTGGGCCCTGTGCAAGAATTCGCATTTGGGCCCCTTAATTAATTAGGTTTGGAAAAATGAAAAAAAAAAAAAATACGTCACAATAAAAATTTTTATTAAGTTTTATTTTAATTGCACTTTTCTGGCTTTCATTTCGGCAAATTCGTTAATAACATCATCATAATTAATATTTTTAACTATATTGTATTCTATTGCAATAATAGACAGATTGGATAAACGTTCTTGTCCGATAGTTGATCGTAAATAATTTTTTATTAATTTCAGCTTGCTAAAACTTCGCTCGCACGAAGCAATAGAAATGGGAAGAGTTAAAAATATTTGAAGCGCGACACTGATATTTGGGTAAGATTCAATTAAACCAAAATCATGAAGAGTCTGTAGAATATCAAGCGGAGATGCAGTTTGTATGTTTTGTATAAGAGCCGTTACTTCAAACTTCAAACTTTCAATTTCACATGTGAAGTCGTACTTTTTAAAATCTTTGCTGTACTTAATAGCGAGATCTGCAGCCGATTTTTTTAAGTCAGCGACACTCATATGTTGTAAAGACGAGCCATACAGAAAGCAAAAATAATCACAGATGGTTCTCATTTTTTCATAACGCTAATCTATCTGAGACAACAGAGTGTCAAGAACACTATACATTTGTATTTTAAATCACTCTTCAGCTGTTAATTTACTTCCTTTATCTGATGTTTCATCTATTTCCATTTTCTTCACTCTTCTTTTCCTTTTATTAAGAAATTCCTTCTCTATATCCATTTTTTCAGCCAAAATTTGTGCTTCCTGGATATTTTGTTCAAAACTTGTATCTCGAAGCCCTTGTAATGTACTACGTAAACCAGCAGTTAGTTTTGTTCCAATATCTATTGAGAAATCTTTCTGTTGTAATGCTTTGTTTGTTCGATCGATGCATTGTAGAATTTTATTCCATATAGAAAGTGTACAGATAAACCTATAATTAATTTGCAGAATCAAACTTTGTGCATTCGATACAGCTTCCGGGTTCGAAAAATCGTTTGTAATCATTTGAAGTCCTTCCATTACTTCAGGTAATTGTAAATACAGCGCTTTTATTGCTCTTTCCTTTAATGACCATCTTGTATCAGAAAAACTTTTAAGTGATATTTTTAAGCACTTCATTAAATTTCCCAACGAATTGTTGAGGACGAGAAAAAATTAAACAACCTCTGCACAGTATTAAAACAAGTGGGTAAGTGTGATCGAAGATCGCACAAAGGGTTTCGTTTAATATTCCTTTCAAAACACTTTATCCTTTCTTTAATAAATTCAAATAAATATAATTTAGCAACAACAACAAAAAAAGTCATGTTTTTTATAAAGTAAAAATTTACCGGTCTATTTTTCCGTTTTTTCGAAAATCCAAACCAGCCTGATAGCGGGGGAAACACGCTATTATATGCTGTCATAATAATATCCGTCATACGGACTAAATGCGATATTTAAAATACATATAATTTCAAAATTAAACATGTTGGACGAAACCCTAAAAAGCAATCATTTCTGGAGTTGTAGATGCACCGTGGGCACCGGCTAAATTTAGATTATGAGCTGCACAAGGTACAAATATTGCTAAATCATTAATTTCCAAAATACGTGCACTTACTCCCTTATACTTGCCAGCCATATTGGCCTGTTGTCAAATCCTTGCCCTCTGCAATCCTGAATGTCTAATTTATCAACATTTAGTTTATTCAAAATTTCAGATGATAAACCTTCTCCCGTTTTTTCATGAGATTGAATGAAGTTTATGAAGCTTTCTTCATACATTACCTTCCCTTTACAGTCAACATGGACATATCTTATAATCTGACTCATTTGCTCTTTTCTTGAAACATCAGGAGTGCAGTCGAATAAAATTGTGTAGTACTTTACCTTCTTAATTCTGCAGATGATTTCATTTCCAGTTTTGTCCCCAACTAATTTTATTATTTCATTTTGAATAGTGGGTGAGAAATAAGTCACTGAACCCTTTTTATGTTTTTCAATATGTTCCTTTAAAGTAGTATTATAATGGCTAGCAAATTCAATCAAATTAAAAAAAATGCCACAATTTGGATCTCCAATAATTTCATTTGAACCTCTAAGAGCAAGATTATATTTGGCACAGAATAGAATAGCATCCAATATTATTTTCAGTATTTCACGCCATATCATTTTTTCCTTGTTAATGGAATTAATTACATAATCATCAATTGCATTTCCTGATTTTATATTCTTTTCCATTACTTTCCATTTCACATACGAAATTCGATGTTCCGGAGAATTTTCGTGTCGGGGAATAACCGGATGAAGATGCCTCCAATCATAAAAACCTTTTTGTGGGTCTGAAAGATTATGCGATTTTTGCCCAAAAAGCATGCAAGGAAAGCAAAATACTGCGTTTTGATTAACGGAATATAAAATCCATTTTCTTTTAACAGTTTCTCCGTTAATTTGTTTAACATAAAACCAGTCTTTTGTAAATTTTCGACCTGAATCTTCTACTTTTAACATATTAAAGTTAATGTTGTCGCCTTGATCTGCACCATGTGAGACAAGAGAATGTATTAATTTACCAGTAACGGCAGGCCAGGAATGGGGATCGTTGTAATTCAGCAGTATTTCTTCTGGAACAGTACAGAACATATTTTGTTCGGTATTATCAGTTTGTGAAACAGTACTTTGTGCAGGCTCGTCCTCTTTTGAATTATTATGGGGCAAATGTAGTGAAATACCTTGTGAAACAGCAGAATATTCGGTAATATCAGTTTGTGAGACAGTACTTTGTACAGGCTGATCCTCTTTTGAACTATTATGGGGCAATTGTAGTAAAATACCCAGTGAAGCAGCAGAATGTTCGGTATTATCAGTTTTTGAGACGGTACTTTGTGCAGGCTCATCCTATTTTGATTTATAATGAGAGTATTGTAGTAGAATATCTTGAGAAGCAGCAGATTGCTTTTCTTGCAATGGGTCGTTTTTGTTACTCGGAGAATTGTCGTTAATTGAAGGGGTAGATGCCAAATGTAGTGTTTTTTATCATTTTGTGAAGTAGTGCTAGATTTGACCTCTTCCACACTTCCTCTATTCTCTGAGTTTTCGGTTTTTAGTCATTTACCAAACTGTTGCGACATTGACTTGCATTCTTCCAATTTTCGTTTCCTTATATTTCGCTTTTGTGCACCTGACAAATGCTTAGACATTTTTAAGCTAGAAAACAAAATATTATTGTTAGCATGTTGCCTGTACAAGTATAAAACTGTTATAACGTACATAAACTACTTTTTGTAGAAAGAATGCAAGCGTGTGACGAAATATCACTTGCTTGGATGACTTTTATTTGCCATATTTCGATGTTTTTTTCCAATCAAACATTTCTCAGAAAATATTAAAAATCTAAAAATTTGTTACACATGAAATTAATTATTAAAACGTCTCCATAAAACTCAAATGTAAAAGGGATCGTAAAAGGTTTCAAACATTTAAATAATAAATCCTCTCGTTTAAAGCGATGAAAAAAAAAATAGAAGCAAATATATTTTTTCTACCGCCAGTAGACAATTCTAAAGTCGCGACCATTTATCTGCTATCCAGATTGATCAGAAGATGGGATGAAGTCTGTCAAGCAAAATATAGGAAACGTTTAATTAACGATGTTGAAACAGCAGATAAAAGTCTCCAGACAATAATTTCATTCACAGATTTAAAAATAAGCGAGTAATTTTAGAACTTTTAAATCAAATCAGTTGGTTTGATCCAAACAAAAACAGGGCCTTTTTAGAATCCCTCCACGAAACTCTAACAAAAATGGGCCTTTTTAATTATTCCTTTAACACTTAATAAAATAATATATATAATATATAAAATATAACATATTCAATAAAATAAAATATTTAATAATTCCTTTTAATAAAACAAGCCCCTTCACAAAATTTAATAATATAATAAATTATATAAAAATAACATTTTCGTGTTTTATAAATTGAGAGAAAAGAAAGAAAAAAAAACCTGCATGGACCCTTCAAATTCGATATATGTTTACCTTTAATAAGATTTAAAATAATAATAATAATTATAATAATAATAATAATTGAAATAATAATTCTTCTACAAAAGTTTTTCCAAGATTATATAAATAAATATTTTCAATGATTTCACTTACCTTTAAATTCTGGCCTTAAATTTCTTGGTACTACTTTTTGTTTGAATAAGAAATAAATAAGAAATACAAATTAAAAATATCAAGAGACATTAGAATTAGATAAAAGAGTAAACTGTGCCGTTATAAAGCACGACCACTTAATAAAATCGATTTCCGTACTTATTTTCGCTTATTCAATTTTTTTTTTAATTGCTTAATAGGCGTATAGCCAACATAGTGAAAAAGTACCCAAGCCGGGACTCGAACCCGGGTCATCAGATTAGCGCACTGACGTTCTGCCAACTGAACCACTTGGGAACGATACCCAGACTGGAACTTTTTCACCATAACATATCGGCAAGGCTACAAATGCAGCACAAGATGGAATAATTTTCCGTGAGCCGCCAACCCTGGGGCAAACACGAAATCAAAGTGAATCCAGCATCGACAATTGAAATAAATTCATATTTTTTAATACTTGGAAATTTTTCCAGAGAAAATTTCTCACGCCTTGCATTCATAATTATTCAATTTTTTTTTAATTGCTTAATAGGCGTATAGCCAACATAGTGAAAAAGTACCCAAGCCGGGACTCGAACCCGGGTCATCAGATTAGCGCACTGACGTGACTGGCTTGGGTACTTTTTCACTATGTTGGCTATACGCCTATTAAGCAATTAAAAAAAAAAATGAATAATTATGAATGCAAGGCGTGAGAAATTTTCTCTGGAAAAATTTCCAAGTATTAAAAAATATGAACTTATTTTCGCTTTCCGCATAAAAACATAGAGCTCGGTGGAAGCAAAAACAGAATAGAATTCGAGACAGGTTCAATGTTGCCAAATGACTAAAAGTAAACTTTACACGAAATAAGGAAAAGAAAATACCCAAGTTTTTTTCGAAAAATTTTATTGTTCCCGAACATTTATTTCCCCACGAATTACTTGTCCTCAAAATTTGACAAAACTGGCTTTCGGAAATGAATTTTCTTTCATAAGGTTAATGATGATATTTATTGAAATGGTTTGCAGTGTTGGAAAACGAATTCAGCGTACATGTTGCTTAGGATTTTTTTTCTTTCTTTTTTTTTTTTTTGCGTATTTTGATTTTCGGAATCAATGCTTAATTCTGAAGTCTGCCGATAAAAGAAGAGGAAGGGGGGGGGGGGGGGGGGTTGTCCTGTAATTTAGATTTTTTTTTCTTCAGTGGTTTATCGTTCAATTTTTTCGAAATTTTTAGGAATTAAAAATATGATGTTCCCTTAACCATTTTACGAAACAATATGCATATTTAATAGTGAAAACGTAAGCCAAATCCAGCGAAATATCCCACTTTTTTCATCGATTTTTTCTTAGATTTTATTATTATTTTTTTAAATATTTGTGCTTTCCCGAATATTTCAAAATTTTTGTAGTAGCTGTAAATTCAGTCTGCCGAGATGCTGTAAAAATATTGTGTCGAAATAGGCACGTTTATTTACTTTTAATGTAGAAAAAATATCTCTTCCGAGAGGTAAAGTGACCTGCGGTCGTGAATTTTTTAAAAGAGTTAAAAATTTCCTATTTTTGAAAACCGATTGCACTGACGATTAGAAGAAAGTATCGGCATTAAGGCATATTTTTTTGCTTATCGGTGCCCTAAAATTGCGACCTGGGGGGGAGGGGGGGTGTGGAACGTTGGCATATTATGGGAAATGTTTACTGCGAAAACGACTCTTTTTTGCAAACATTTTTCGAAGGGCTAACAACGATATTTTTTCGAACTAATTGCAGAATTTGAGACGTAAAGGTACTAATTTTAAGACTGTATCTCCCACATTTCAAATGGTTTGGTTAAAGGAAGTTAAAATAAAACGGAAAAAACCGGCATTTGGTAAAAACATAAGCGAAAACACAAGTATACGTTACTGTATTCAAACTATAACCTAGCATAAGTTTGGCAGGTACGTAGGTAAGTTGAAAATATCAGTTTTATATTAATTCGAATGTTCATGTTGATAAGCAGAGACATCTAGGATCTAAATAACACAAAACTTAACCGTCAAATCGCGCAGTAGAAAGGCAGAAATTTCTTTTTCAATTAAAAAATATAATTTCTTATGCACATCATTTTGGGGCCCCCCTGTCAGATGGGCCCTGTGCGGCTGCACCTGTTGCACCTGCCTAGTTACGGCACTGTAAACATGTATTAATACTTCCCATATTTCTAAAGGATTCTTTTGTGGTTTCTAGCTACTGATATATGTAAATACAAAGGTGTTTCAGAATCTATATTTTCTAAAGAGTTTTGAGACCAATCACATTATCAAACCTATTTTATTGTCTGATCATTTTTTATGTTGAAGGCTGAATAGTTTCTTGTGATTATGTATCAGATTATTTAATTTTTTTTTTCAGTTTTAAAATGCTTTTTAACACAAGTTTTTATTAATTTTGATAAAATATTTCCACATATTACTTTTAAGAGGCATATTACTTCTGCAAACTCACTTGTTCAATAGTAATAAAAAAAAATCATTATACAAACAAAACTAACACATTAACCCATTCGTGAAAGACACAACAGATAAGATACATAAACAAATAAAAATAAAACACAAATCCCGCCATAATTTCTGATTTCGCTGTTATTTATTCAAAAATTATATAAATTATGGTGACATGCTTTTCTGACTGCTGAAGGTTATTTCACATCACCTAAAAATTTTAACCATATTAAACGACTAAATCAATGAAAATAGTTTTTTAATTATTTATTCTTTAAAAATATAAGAACATTTTAATTAGATGGAAAAAGAAATGTATGTGAAAAAAGCGTAAAGTTATGTAAAATATTAATTTCTAAGAAGTATCGATATATCGATATATATTCCATATATATATGTACATATATAACCATAAATGAAACATTACCATAACACCAACTTAAACTATGAAATAATGATTAAGTATGTAATAATTAGTTGACAATGAAAGTATTCCCCAACACACTGAATATGGATACCAAAAACTTATTTAAAAGAAGAAGAAATTAAATTAAAATTTGAATAAATGAAATTGAATGAATGAAATGAAATTTGTGGAATTTAGACAGAATTTTCAAGTCCCAAATGCCTAAATACCACAAATAAAATGAGTGGTTTCATCATCATATTAGCGATAACATTGCTATATATATATATATATATCAAGTGTATAACAACGATATCAAAATCGATATTTTTGGCCTGATATATGTACAGTACATATCGGTATTTTGCTGCCTCCCTACTCTTGTGACATTTCGACAATATTTAACAGGTTAAATGTAGTACTGATCATATTGTTGATAAATAATAAATAACTACATGAATAACTAAGATCGTATAACTGAATATAAAATATTAAGATAAATCGAAACACGTATTTCGAACAGGAATTTTCTCTAATTCTTCTTCATATAAGAACAGGTTTTGGCAAAGGGCACGGTTGTGAAACCGTTTACTTTGACGATATATATGTTGCACGTAAGACTACTATATAAAAAAGTTCTAGTCGCACACTTACTGACTTCAAGCATGAAAAGATTTTTTTTTTAAATTTATTTAAAACGAATCCGGTAACAAATGAAAAGTCAGAAATAGCTTATTTACTTTATTATGAGCATGAGTTACGTTACTACAATTGATTATATTTGAAAATTTATAAACAGTAGGGGTATACTCATATAACGTCATAAGCGAAATATAGATAAATTGATTTAATTCGATCATTTTTAAAGATATTTAAACGTGGTTTTAAACACAGATTGAGAAGTATGTTTAAGATTAAATTATATTACTATCTCAAAAATCACATTTTTTTTGTTGTGTTACTTAACGAAAAAGTGTATGATGTATTTTTTGAAATACATTTTTCCGAATAGTAGAAGAACAGGAAGAAAAACTAAAAGATTAAAAAAAAAGAACGAAAAATCATGCGTCAAGCATAGATTATCAAACACTTTCCAACACTTGCAAAATAATTTTACAAATCTTTACCGTTTAATAATGTGAAAGATGATTTCTAAGTAAACCAGGTCAAGGTCAAACCGAGCGGGGTGGCCTACCTTTCGGCTTAAGCTGAACTAGCCCCGCCCAGCAGGTTTGTTTACCTAATTGTATTGAGCATTACTAAATTATACTTTGTGATATTGAGCAATAATTATACTACGTAATTCTGAAATACAAATTCTAAAAATACAAGATTCCAAAAATACAAATTCTTAAAATACAATTTACCAATCCTACTGAACAGTATTAAATACTACTATGTGGTACTGAGCAATAATACTACCATATAATAATACTGTAAGATGCTGAAGTAAATAATAACAATGCATGTAAGTACTAAATGAACAATAAGGAATGAATAATAATACTCGAGTAAATAATTATAAATTATGCTAAAACTACTAAATAACAATGTATGAGGCCATTAAGAATAACTAAATTGTTAAGGTTAGAGTTTATGCAGTGTGTAAATGTATATTAGAAGCATATTAGAAGTCCACTTCATCCTCAACTTTAACTAAGTCCAATGGAGTCAGCATGAAGAAGTATTGATTGCGTTCTAGCAGAAACATACTATCTGTTATTTTTTGAAGCAGTTTTGGCTGTTTCAGCACGTCGGCAAACCAGGCCGACAGATTCATTTGTGATGGCTTTCTAATGTGATAGTGGGCAGTCAGGGTACAATCTAGGATATAATGTAAGGAGGTACCTCTTTTCCCACAGGTGCATCTAGGTGACGATGCCTTGCCGAATTTATTGAGATATTGAGGAAATAGGCCATGGTTTGTAGCAAAGATGTAGTGGTGCCTATTTTGAAGTTGAAGATCTGTTGATACTGTTGGGATTAAGGCGTGAGTAAAGTGACCCGTTGTTCCCAGATTCCAATCCATTTGCCATGATCTCATTAATTCTGATGTTGTTATCTTCTTTAAATGTGATGGTGGAAATGGGTAGAATTTTTGTAAGATGTCCTGTGACGGTTCCGTTGCATCACGGGCCAGTTTATCAGCATGTTCGTTTCCAGCTATGCCAGAATGACTATTCACTCATTTAAAGAAAATGAATTTCGATGTTTGTTGCAAGGCTGTGATTATGTCACATACGAGTAAGTTGGAGGTGAATATATCTGCTAATGCCTGCAAGCTAGACAGACTATCAGAATTGATTGCGTAGGTTTGAAAATTATTAGAATTAGCCCAGTCTATTGCATCGTGTATTGCAAGTAGCTCTGCTTGGTAGGCTCTATTTTCTTGGTATAAGCGAATCTGTCTTGTTCTCTGTAAAACTGAACCTTTATATGCACAGAAAGCGTATGCAGTGCCATCTGTTGTTTTTGATCCGTCGGTGAATATATCAATATCGATTAATCTCTCATTTTCTGTTTGGCACTTAAAATATTCAATGTATGGAGGTATTATGCTTTTAGTTGATTTCGGTTACTAATTCATCGGGTTATGTTCATCCACCGGGACTCCAAGACGAAGTACCCTTCCGATAGGGGATATTTTCTTCAGCTGCAATGCAAGTGGTGGAATTCGACAGTACGCAAAGAGCTGCAGTTGGAGATTTTTTTATAGGCACAAGTGACTATGAGTAGGCATTGAACCTGAATTGAGGAAATAAGCCTTAGACCATGTGACTTTTGAATTCGAGCAAACCATATCGATGCAGCATATGTGAGTTTTTTCTCCAGAATATTATTATACCATACTTTGAGAATCTCTCTCTAGAAATCCCACCTGATGATGATGAAAATTTTAAAAGGTTGTGTGTTACTTGTGTTATTTCTAATATTTTGTTGCGGAGATGGGGGAGAAAGGAGAGTGTTGTATCTAGGGTAATATTCACATATGGCAAAGTATTGCTTTTTGACAGAGAATAATTACCCAATTTATAAATAGGTGCACGCTTTAACTATCTGGGTCTTCGAAGGTTTAGACCTTTACACTTTCCATATGAGATAATTAATTTGTTTTCCTTTGCCCAGTCACTGATGAGATCCAAGGTCAACTTGCCCATCATCTCCGATCTCCAGAAGTTTTCTTGTGAGACCATGTATATTGAGTAGTAGGTCATCCGCATATGCAATTGCTATTATACCGAGTCTTCGGAGGATCTTTAACAAACTATTCATAGATATTCTCCATAAGAAAGGGCCAAGGCACGAACCCTGTGGTCATCCGTGAGAAAAACAGTGTATTTTTTTGGATTGCCAGTTGGGGTAAGCACCACGACTCGTTAAAAATGAAAGGATCATATTTTGGTATGATTGGTCTAAGCACAAATTTTGCAACTCTTGTTGGGTAGTTGCCCAAGGAAGACTATCGAAAGCGTTGCTGAAATCCAATGATATCAGAAAAACATATTTTATCTAAGTAAACAAGGTCAAACCGGGCGGGGTGGCCTACCTTTCGGTTTAAGCTCAACTAGCCCCGCCCAGCAGGTTTGTTTACCTAGTTATACTGAGCATTACTAAATTATGCTTGGTTATATTGAGCAATAATTTTACTATGTAATTCTGAAATACAAATTCTGAAAATACAAGGTTCTAAAAATACAAATTCTGAAAATACAATTTACCAGTCCTACTTAGCAGTACTAAATATTACTATGTGATACTGAGCAATAATACTACCATGTTATTTAAGTAAAAAAGGTCAAGGTCAAACCGGGTGGAGAGGCCTACCTTTCGGCTTAAGATCAACTAGCTCCGCCCAGCAGGTTTGTTTACCTAATTATACTGAGCATGAGCATTACTAAATTATACGTTGTGATATTGAGCAATAATTATACAATGTAATTCTGAAATACAAGTTCTTTGGAAAATGCATAACATATTTAAAAACCCAATTTCAGGAATTACCAATAATATTCGGAAAAATATCGGAATTCTTTTGTGAAGCCCTGTATATGATCTATAGATTTGTATATACACTACATATAGAATGCTAAATTTTAGTTAAGTTAAGAAACGCGTTGCACAGTTTAAAATTCACATTCTGAAATTTCCGTCGATAAATGGAAATGTACTCGAAAACTTTTGTGCTGCCCTGTATATGATCTATAAAATTTACATGCACCAAGTAAATAATAAAAAATTAGTTAAATTTAAAAACGCGTTCAGCAGCTGAAAACGCACTTCGAGCAATTATTGTTAACAGTCAGTACTGAATTCTTTTGTGTGTTCCTGTAAATGAACGATGAATGCTAACACACAATAATCTATAGTAAGCCTTTTTTAATGCACCTTAGTTATATATAACAATTTCAACGTGCCTTAAATGGTGAAACATTATTAAAATAAACCACAAACGATTTTTATCCATGGACCGTATTGTAACAGAATTATTTTGGGTGTTCCCTCTAAAGGAACTATAAGTGCTATACACACCATATTGTAGATTAAGCCTCTTCTAGTGCACCTCAGTGATATATATCAATTTCAACATGTTGAAAATTGTGTAACATCATTAAAATACACCTCAAATGATTTTTCCCCATAGAACGCAATGTAACTGAATTATTTTGAGTGTGTAAGAAAAACTATAAGTGCTTCATACTTCATTTTCAATATCGAACATGCTATAGTAAACCTAAATAATATATATCAATTTCGCGACAATCCGAATATATTTACGCGAGTTAGAGCACGGATAGACAGACGACAGACAGACAGACAAACTGAATTCATAAACACTTTTCAGCTATGTTGGAAAGTGTTAAAAAAAGCAAACAATTTAAAGGAAAGCTCTCATTTATAATATGAACAAAAAAAAGGTGCATGCTAAATTAAAAATTTATTAATACATGTGTTTCATTTGCATACTTCTAATGTTATCTAGTTTTATTTACTTTAATTCGAAAGTTTAGAAAAACGGAATTTTTTTTTTTTCTATTGAATAATATTGTGCATGTAACGTTTCTTACTTTTATCATAAAAATTAATAGTTCCAGCAAAATTTTAAATTGGACGAAAGGTATCTCCCATTTTTTTTACTGAATTTCTTGTGAATCTATATAATTAAAAATAAACATAATTTCGCTTACGTGTAGTCACTATTCCATTCAAATCGCATGTTTGTAAAACAGCCGGCTTCTCAATGGATTGCAGCATCTTGTTGTATTTACCTTGCAAGTTAATGAAGATAGATGAAATAAATGCTAAATTTTCCCAAGAATTGCATGTGCATGTGAATTTTTTTTCGGTAGACATTGATTTCCCCAGGGTTTTCCTCTATCGGATTCAAGAAAATGTCTTCACAGAAAGAATTTTCTTTCTATCCCATAAGATGCATTTCTTAAGTGAAAGTGAAAACGAAGAAAGAAATACTGAGAAACAAGATTTTCCTGTGTAAAGTTGAAAAATAAAAGAGAAGTAAATGGCTTGAATTCTTTTCTTGAACTGAGTGCAACATCTTTGCTCTTTAGTATTTAGTATTTTTTAATATGTAAACTGGAGTTCTGCGCACATGTTAAACGATTTTATGTTATTAGAATTCAACTTTATTCTTCGTATTTAGATTGCGTTCGTTTATACAGTTGCAACGAATGATTTTTGGACAATGATCTTCATATAGGGTTTGTGATTAACTTAAAATTTTAAGAATAATTCTGATTTGCTTATTATAAAACTGCGAGTCTGTTAACGAGAAATTGGAAGTTAAATGAGAAAAAAAAATCTTGAGTCAGTTGTTAAAAACAACAAGAAGAAGAGAAAAATAAAATCTGGATATTTTTCAGAACGTTGATACTTTACACACATATTAGTGTCTCTAACATTACATGCACGCATACACATACAAGTAAACTCAAAACGTAATAGATAATAAGATTTTCTATTTGTGAAACCATTTATTTACTTTTAAATGAGACCTCACGATATTTTTATTTAAGTTTAATAATCAATTTGAAAAAATATCCGTATTTTATTTTCACTTGAGTTTGAAAAAAATTTCTGGTAGATTAATATTTTAGAAAAGTATAAAGAAATAATATTTCTTAGAAAAACGTACATAATGCAGTTTTAATTATAATTCTTATGAAATAAAGTTATTCTCTGAAAGTGTAGCTCTTTAGTATTATCAGATTCAAGAAAATATCTTCACAGAAAGAATTTTCTTTCTACTGAGAAACAGGATTGGCCTTCAGTGTAAAATCCTTCATTTAAAAATATTTGTTATTTCCTTAATATTTGTTTGTTGCATCCCCTTCAGTTAATTTTTTTAAAAATTTATTTTAAATATTTTAAATTTTCCTTCTGAAAACTGCAACACTTTACTATAATTGCATTTAAATCATATAATTTTGAAAGTGTCTATTTTACAATTTTCTTTTAACCTACCAAGTGATTTCCTAAGTATTATACGTAATTTAATAAAATTAATATTATAAATATTTTCTGAATATAGAATGAGATTAGATTTTATTCGCTCCATATGTTGTTTAAGATATTATAAAAAAAAATCCTCAAAGATGCACCCATATTTTCATAAAACGTCGCCATTAAAGCCTTAGTCTTGTCTCTTTAAGTTATAAAAAGGTTTTCGATATCAAGAAGTGCTATTATTGATTGAAATACGTCAATTTTGTCGTATTACTTTTACCGCTTATCTGAATTAATAGGATTATACTTCAACTTTTTTTTTTGCGAACGTGTCGCGTGTCTAAATATTTGTCTGAAATAATATTGTATCAGTACGATCGTTTGATAAGAGAACAAAAATTGAAGAAGATGATAAACGAATTATTTCATTAAAGATTAAATTACATTTCCGGACAACTTCATCGATTGTTTTATCACGAGATATTAGAATGTTCCCAAGAGTCTAATGTTTCAATGATGGAAACAAATCAATTTAAACGTTTTTCTATATTTTGAGTTTTTCAGTTTGGAATATTTCAAGAGATTCGAGTGCTTTTTACTAAAGTAATAAAAATTGATATTTCCAGTTCTAAATTTGATTAATAAAAGGACAAACACGTAATTTAAATCTATAAATATCTGTCTATATTATCAAAGTTTCACTGCATACATGTCTGTATGTATTTCACAGTTATTTCTTCGAGGATATGACTAATGTCGAGTCGAAATGAACACCAAATGTTCGTAAAGATTCGAGGTTCTTGCAACAGCCCTCAAAATTTCGAGAATTATAATGGTTTCTGGGATATTAATTTATTATAAACTTTTAATAAAATTTATATAATAAATTCAAATGAACAAAGAAGAAAAAGGGGGAAATAATTAGGATTATTATATCTTAATGATATTTTGACATTAAAATTTAAAAGAAAAAAATATTTTTAATTTTAAATAAACGGCATTTCTGATTGTGTTTAAGACCCTTAAAAGTAGAATATGCTTCAGCGTGTGAACGTCGCACAGTTAAAAAAAAAAAAAAAAAAAAACACGCATTTATTTCATAAAACTATTCATGGTCAAAATAACACCATTTTTTGAGGAAACTTTGTTTTTTCCTCGCCAACTTCAAAATAAGCCAAATCTGCAAAGAACGAAAGATGTTACTTGCGAAAATGACGCCATTGAAAACACGAATTTTCATTCTAAAAACTGCAACATTTTGCTAAAATTGCATCTAAATCACATAACTTTGAAAATGTAATTTTGAGAATTTTCTTTTAACATATAAAGTGATTTCCTACATATTATACGAAATTTAATAAAATTAGTAATATAAATATTTTCTGAATGTAGAATAAGATTATATATATATATATATATATATATATATATATATATATATATATATATATTGAAAATAGGAAGGTCTCGTGTAATGCAAATGCAACACTTCGAATTGTCATAGAAATACTCAAATAGTATTATATGCAATTGAAATATGATATAAGTATTCATTGATCACCCCTCTCTCCTCAACTACTTAGGTTCGGAATTCGATACTTGGCATAGAAGTTATGTTTAGAACTTACGTACATGCTTACAAAAAGCAGATTTTACGCATTCTAAATTTTAAAGGGATGAAATCCAAGTGAATTTCAAAATTTAAAGGGAGAAATTTTTTACAAAAATTACATCTCACAACGATTGTTCTAGAATTATCCGGGTTAGAAATTTGAAAATTTGTATATAACTTTTTTATACCATTAGAAAATTTAAAATTGGTATATAAGTTATTTATACCATTAGAAAATTGAAAATTAGTATAAAGTAGGCTGGAGTAACTAGTCCAAGGAGGTAACTGGGCCATAGACTATTTTATAATAAACCGTTGATGTTTTTTAAGTTTTAGAAATTGGCAACATGATACAGCATCATCTGTACTTCTTAAAACAACGCGTGTGAGCTCAATCGTAACTCTGTCTTTTCAGTTTTTTTTTTTTTTTTTTTATAAACAACGTCGATTTTGTTGAACTTCCTCGACTTTTTATCAAAATACGGTAAATAGTTTAATTAAAATCTTTTTTTTCTTTTAAAGATTAGGCATAAATACATTAATATTATTAGGTACCTATATACATATATGCTTCATGTTGCCAATGTAAATCTGTTGTTACTGTTACCCTATAAAATTTTCAAGAATGGGGTAACTGGGACATGTGTCAGGGGTAAGTGGATCCCCCAGAGCCCAGTTATCTTAACAGTTATAAATATATTTTTTTTTTTTGGAGTTGCTTTTACAACAGGAAATTAATTTTTCCATTGTTTTTTGTTTGCAATAAAGAAAATTATATAATACCTACAGTTTTTTAACTGAACACAAGTTTATGTATGTAACTTAAGTTTTTGTTTATAAAAAACTACTAAGTAAATAAAACTTACTTATTAGCTGCTAGGTGAGATATTAAACAATTAATTTGGATTATTATTTTTTTTAATTACAGGATATGGCGCTAACATATTCAGTTAAGATAAACAAAGGGGCTGGCTCTTCTTACAGTATTGAGTTAAATAAAAAAGATAATGAGATATTTATGTACTTACTTACCCGTTTGTTCATGGAATTTAGTTGCTCATTTTGCCATTAAAATAACCACATGTAACTTTTATACTTATTACTTATACTAAAGTATATAAGTACTTACTTAATTTTTATGTTTTTTTGTAAAAATAAACGTAATAAATACAAATTTAGTGCTTTTTTAAACACCTTGACAATAAAAATTTAACTTACAACACTCTTTAGTTGATATATAATTTACTTGATCTGCCTGGCTTAAAATGTTTTAAGCTATTTACACTTATATATATATATATATATATATAATACACACACACACACATATATATATATATATATATATATATATATATATATATATATATATATATATATATATATATATATATATATATATATATAATTATAATATCTATGATTTTCAAAAAACATATCAAGTTCTATTATCATTCTACTCAAATCTCCAAAGAGATAATTAATGATATTGTGTATACAGAATACCACATAGCTAATAATTAACATGTGCAAACATAATATTACCATAGCTTGTGCTTCAATGGTAATTGGCCAAATTTTACTCATACCTAAAGAATATTGAAAAAAGAAAAAAGAAATAGAGAGAAAGGGAAAAAAAAATTATAAATTTGAGTTGCAATTAAGTAAATCCAAATGGATTAATAAATTAAATATGAACCATATACAATGGAAAATTGGATCACATGAGAATTAAATATGAATTGGATATGAAAAAACACATGCACATGTACTCATCAGCCTGGATGCACCCACATGTGTTTTAAATAATAATTCAGTGTTTCATAATTCTACTGGCATAATGCTAAGATCAGTAGAATCATCCAGGTACACTGAATTATTACCAGACAACAATTGGAAATATTAAAATTTGGAAATATTTAAATAGGAAATAAAAAACCATTAAGAATATACAATATATTTCACTCACATCGATTATCCCAAAAACTGTATTTAACACCTCCCGAAATTACCACGAGATAACAGTTTTGAAATAATAAAATTGGAAATATGAACGCGTAAAGTGGAGATAAAATATTTTACTCACAATAATTATACAGAATCCTTAAAATGTCACAACTTCTGCATAATATTCACATCCACATGGCAATGCATCATACATGTTTATATATATATATATATATATATTTAACAGTGAGGTGTAATTTTGAAAAATTCTATTTGATAGAGTGAACTTCATTGAACACATTTACAAAGTTTCAGACTTTAATTCAAAATGAACATTGGTTTCTGGAAGCTGAATTGCCAGAAACTTCAGAGTGACAATGTAAAATCATGGCCCAGTTACCCCAGGTAACCTTATAAGTTATTTATACGACTTGAAAGTTGAAAATTTGCATATAAGTTATTTACACCATTAGAAAATTGAAAATTGGTATATAAGTTATTTATAACATGTACAATCTATACTAATATTATAAAGACGTAAAGATTGTTTTTTTGTTTGTTTGTTTGTTTGTAGGGGGTAATCTCTGGAACTACCGAAGCGATTTCAAAAGTGATGGTGGCAAATTGATGGTGACAATCCCTGCTACAACATAGGCTATATTTTATGTCGGTGCCACTACCCCCAGGAGGGTGCAGAAGCGAAAAACGCTCTAAAATTTCGATTTTTTTTATACTGAAGGTGTTAGAAACATGAAATGTGACATGGTAGTTACTTATAAGATGTAAATGCTCTCTAAGAACAAATTCTAAAAAAATTCGAAATTTAAAACTGTGAGATGAGCGAAAAGCGTTCTAAAAACATTCTAAATTACAATTTCTGTAGAATCTCTGGAACTACAGAACCATTTTCAAAAGTGATGGTGGCAAATTGATGCTAACAGTCCCTGCTGTAACATAGGCTATGTTTTATATCGGTATATCGGTATGTCACTACCACAGGGAGGAGGGGTGCAAGAGCGAAAAACGTTCTAAAATTTCGATTTTTTTTATATACTGAAGAAGCTAGAAACATGAAATTTGGCATGGTAATATGAAGTATACTTATAAGAAGTAAATGCTCTCTAAGAACAAGGTCTAAAAAAAAATTCGAAACTTAAAAGGGTGAGATGAGCAAAAAGCGTTCTAAAAACATTCTAAATTACAATTTCTATGGAATCTCTGGAACTACAGAACTGTTTTCAAAAGTGATGGTGGCAAATTGATGGGGACAATCCCTACTACAACATAGGCTATATTTTATGTCGGTGCCACTACCACAGGAAGGTGCAAGAACGAAAAACGTTCTAAAATTTCTATTTTTTTTTCATACTGCAGGAACTAGAAAATTGAAATTTGGCATGGTAGTTATTTATAAAATGTAAATACTCTCTAAGAACAAATTCTAAAAAAATTCTAAATTTAAAAGTGTGAGATGAGCGAAAAGCAGTCTGAAAACATTCTAAATTACAATTTGTATGGAATCTCTGGAACTTCTGAAGCGATTTTAAAAGTGATGGTGGCAAATTGATGGTGACAGTCCCTGCTCCAACACAGGCTATATTTTATATCGGTGACACTACCACAGGGGGGGGGGGGGAGATTTTAGAACGAAAAACGTTCTAAAATTTCGATTTTTTTTCAACATTAGTGTGGCTTAATTAGTAATTTCTGAATTATCTGTGGCAGTAAAATTTCCTCTAATGAAAATAGGCCAAAGAATACCACTTGGCATTTTTCAAGAATTACGCGAGCAAATCCGCGGGTTTTGCTAGTAAGAAATAAAATCTGAACAGTGTCTACGACTTTAATTCTAACTAATGTAATTCCTGTGAATCTGTCATCGTGTTAAAATATAAATTTAACATTCATACTGGATTTATGTTTTACATAATGGTTACAAAAGGGTTTCGCTAGATTTTAAAGCACGGTTTGTTGAAAAACATAAATTTGATTTGCAAATTACAGTAAGAATCTGGAACTCAATCCCACCATCGTAGAGTGCAAAATTTTAACAGTCTGGCGGAGGTTAATTCAATTTTCAAAAGCTATAATTTACACAAAATATTATTATTATGATAATAAAGTATCCAGTTTGACTAGTTACGTTAGTAGCTTGGAGTTACCGCATATAATAATACTAGTAGAAGAAACTGAAATCGTCCAGTGCTCTAGTGCCTAGCAGAACACCTTACACAGTGGATATTTGACGATTCTGAGCGGCCCAAATTATTGTTTTTCTCTTTTAAGCTAATTGAAATCAATTAGTTAATCAATAAATGCACTCTTTAATAATAAGTATTTTTTATAATAAAAAAATATTCATATTTTACTGTTTTATGCTTATATTTGCTCAATGGAAAAATTAATAATATAAAAATAAAGTTAATGCTTGTTACGTCCCATTACAAACCAATTTTCATCCAAAAATTAAAGCACGCCTGTCTTCTTCACTTGAATTTTACAAAAATTCATCCAAATAAATTAATTTTTTGCACTCCTGCGACTCCGCTTGAAGGAATGCAATATATTACTTTTAAATTGTCAGAAGTGCAAACAGTTAATCACCAGTTACTGTAAGATAAAGAAAATTTTGGATATTATTTTCTGCGCAAGTTTCTGTATGACTCTTTGTCTGGATGTGAGTGAATTTTTGTCCGCTGTACAAGAAAGGATATTCTTCTTTTGAATTTTTCGTGTATTTTCATTTTACTTTCTAGACAGCTTAGCTTCAATAAATAATAAACTTGCTATGATGATATTTGAATTCACTTTTCTTTCTGCTGAAATATTCCAAATGTCTTTATTTTTAAATCTTTTTTGTTCATTTTGGTGAACAAATTATATTTTTAAGTTCACGGCAGCATTTCCCTTTACAGAGATTTTCTAAATTAAGCTGATCAGCACGTTTGGAAACTTCAACATTGTTTGAACTTCTTAGGCTTTCAGCTCTATTTTTTCTTGGATCGTCTTATTCAATGAAAGACTTTAGGGTCACTTTACATTCCTTGGAATCTCAACTGTTTCTCACTCTAATCATTCTTCTTTTTCATGGATATGTTTGCCATTTTGGGTTGCATGCCCTATGCTTCTCAGTTCAGATTTTAAATAAGGTTATCGTGTTTGAAAATTTTTATTTCATTCATTCATTCAAAATAATAATAATAATAATAATAATAATAATTAATACAAAAAAGGGTCACTTTTTTTAAAAAATGCAATTTTTATTTATGTTTGGTATTTTTCTCTGTATGATATTAAATAGCTAGCTATCTTCAAATCAATCATTATTCTGAGATTAGATGCTTTAGAGCAAAATATACTCAACATATAAACAAAATTGAATGCAGAATAAATAAAAGCATCTTGAATCAATCAATAAAATTTCTGTAACCCTTACTTCAAAAATCTTGTAGTTTTTTTGCTATTTTTCCAATATCATCATAAGTAAATTTAAGTCGGCTTAGTCTTAGAACACTACAATTTCGTAAAATATAATTAATTGCTTCGATTTTTTTGAAAAATGCTACAGTGAATCAAAATAGAAAAAATATGAAATATTTAATCAGTCTTTACAACAATCTATTATATTACTTTTATCCCAATCCAAATAATCTAAAAAATACACACATGTGACCGCTTTGTCATTATCCATAACGATTTGCTTCCAATTGTATTTCATATTATAATTCTAAATTAAAAAGCAAGACTTAATAATTTCGAATGCTTACAGTTTGGAACAATAATATTTGTATAACCTTCATTTTAAAAATTAGACATATGCGGGGGTTATTTCTTACACAAACACAAAAGTCTAGATCTATTGTTATAAAAGAAATTTTGCATGGAAATGTTGGACTTATGGACTAAAAGCTTCGAGTTTTGGAAAAATAAAAAGAAAAATAACTTAAAAATAAATGCATTATTTTAAATCACTTTTACAATTACTAAAACTGATTATGTTTCATTCAATATATTAAAAAACTTTGCACACCTGACTCCCTTCTCACTGTTTAAATATATTATACTGCAATATAGACTGCAATTATAGACTGCAATTATATATCATGTACTTCCCAGAATGAAGATACTTACTTTTTAAAAATTAAACTTCACTGTGAAAAATTATTTAAAGCCCATGCATTGAACACAATGCTCTAGTTTCGACTTAGGGGAGAAAAATAATTGTTTGTGTATGGGAGGAAAAAATGGTATCACATGGATCCCCCAATGATTCATCTTTATCAAGTATCAAATTTTTTTCATTCATATGTTGTAATTTGCGAAATCGACTTTAGGCCAGCCAGATCGGAAATATATTTCACAGTGCATTGCTAATGATATGTGTCAGTACCTGTATTTTTTCCCAATATTTGAATGCATGTAAAGATACATTATGCATTATTAATATTGTCAAAGCGTAGTTATGTCATATTAAGTATTTTTTCAATTAAACGTCTTATATCCTCAAAATGACGCAATTATGTCTTGTGTCAAAGATTATAACTTATATCACGTTATATCAAACAAATTGTGCCGCAATTTTAAATGTAGACTCTTAAAATATTAAAATAAGCAAAAATGCTCTATGTAAAATTATACGTTTTCACTTTTTTTTTCTTTTATAATTTTACACCAAGTTGCTTTTGAGAAGTGAACGAAGGTCACATGCATTGGAAACCACGACATTTATCCAGGGTCGACGAACCTATGGCACGCGTGCCGTAGGTGGCACGCGAGAGGATATTTTTGGCACGCCGTTGATTAAATCAAATTGTGTCAAAATTTGCAAAATTCTACCCCTCTTTATTTTTCTTCCATTAATACACAAGCTTGACTGGCAATATCTTTTGATTGTTATAATAAGTACTTGTGTACTTGTCGTATCAATGAATTACCTATTTCGGAATCATTTAACCCTTAAATGCATAGTGTTGCAAATTTGCATCACTTTTTATTTAACTTTTAATAAATAAATCAAGTTCCTTGCCACCAGTATATTTATATAGAAATATTTATCGTGTAAAAATCACATAAAATATGCTACTCAACAAACTTAAAATCTATTTCTGGTGTCTAATTCTTAATATAAAAGTATAAAAATATTCAATTCTAAAAGAAAATCCATACATTTATGGTTAAATTTGTTATCTACCCATATGTGACTTCAATTGATAAACTGATTGTATTCGATTGGTTGGAAATTTCAGAAATTAAAATGTAGCTTATTAACTTCCAATCCAACTCAATATGGACTCAGCAATTTGACAAATTGAGAGAGGATTTGGAGATGATCGAAAAGAAAGATTACCAGGCATCATAAACAAAAATGGTGATAGTAAAATTATGCACACTTTGAATTCAATTCCAGAAGAAGTTGGCATTTGCTCCATGTTGACTATCTCTCTCTCTACTTATCCTTGTGAATCATTATTATCAGAGATGAACAATATTAAAAATTCTAATCGAGTTCATCATGTATTTTATTAAAAATAACCAATTATGAGTTAATGCCATCATTTGGCATCCAAGATGCAACATCAGAAATCACATTAATTTGTTTAATTGCTTTACTTTCTTCTCTTTTTAATTACTTAAAAAATGTAACTACAGTTAGACATTGTTAAACCATTACTCTGCATATTACGCCAGTTTATTAAGGTCCCAACCAAAGAAGGAAATAGCGGTAAAAAATCCTAATAAATTTTGACTCGAAAATATGAGATCTGTTAAACCTTCACTTACTTTATCTTCGACTTACGATTTATCTTTTTTTGTACAAACGATATGAAAATTGATAGAAGAAACAAACATTTATGACAATGAGTTAAATGAGAGTAATTACGAACTCGGTGAAGAGAAACTAACACTGAAATTCCAAGATGCTTTTGCTGCATTACGTATATTATTATTTACTGCATTACAAAGATTTTTATTTTTCTTATTTTTCTTTGAAAAAAAAAAGAAGATTTTGCAATGCTTATGAAATTAGAAAATAAAATTGAGTCAACGAAAACGAAAGAGAAAACAGATATCTTTCGCAGACTTTTTAGGTAACGTTTTTATATTTGCTAATTTCTTCATATATGCATTGTAATTTATGTTTTAAATAATAATTTTCCATTTAATAGCAGGTGTAAAACAAATATTTTGCAGATATGATTCGTAAATGTTTTTTTTTTTGTTGTTGTTGTTCGGTGTTTCTTTTTTCATTGTTAATTTTAAAATAGAATTAACGCAAATATAAAACCACCACGTAGCTTAAAATGTCAAAATCAACAGATACCAAGGGACACCACTATCTATTACCATAATTATTACTGTCATTTGGCAAATTGTTTCGATTTGAGTTTTTAATATTTTTTACGATTGCTATAATTATTTCTTATACTTATCTTCTTTCTATAATTATTATTATAATTAATTAATCTTTTCAATGTGACAAGTTATTTTGGTTTGAGTTTTCCATATTATACATCATTTAATTTAATATGCATGCTGATCTTAATATTATGTTAATATTATTACCTGCAGGTATGTTATCCATATATATCTTAATCTAATAATAATAAAAGTAATTTTATTCATTATTTTTATACTTTTTTTGGCGCAGATGGGCGGGGTTTGGGAATTGGCACGCCATGGTCGCTTGAAAAATTTTTGGAAGAAAATTGGCACGCGGATGTGAAAAGGTTCGCCGACCCTGCTCTATTCCAAAGTAGGCGATGATATGTGCCGTTGAATGTGACGTTATATATGTATACAATTACCTAAAAACTCAACAAAATTGCGCTCGATCATTCGTAGTAATTAAGTTACGCTAGACTCAAAATATCGTACTGTCCGCAGGCGGGATAAAAAAAAGTACACGTAATTTTGACGCAACTGTAGTAAAATGTCTCAAATTCACGAATGAAACTGAATGTTTCTTTTATTGTTAATACTTAAACTGTCACTATTTTCATTGGCGGTTTAGCATTATGAGATTGAATAAGTGTTCAATTCAAGCTTTTTTTTTTTTTTTTTTTTTTTTGTGCCTCGAGGGAGAGAGGGGGTAAGGCATTAGGGAATTCCGAGTGGAGAATTTGCATTTTCAGACCAAAATATCGAAAATATGAAAACTTCCAGAGGGTTATGTCCCCCCTTACCACATCCGAAATTCGTCACTGGATTGAGCAACTGATTGGCACTATTGTGTCGTTTTGTGAATTTTGATTTTATCTATAGAAATCAGAAATATTTTTATGCTGGACTTTGATTTCGTAAACGAAAAATAAAAGTAAAAAAATGCACCATTTTAATCCGTTAATGCAAGGTGTAGCCCCTAGATACCCGTTGTTTTCGCATGTATAGAGCTCATTCGTTCTCTTCAATAAATGCATTTTGTCTCTACTTGTATACATTCAGATTTGACCACCTAACTCTCGAGTATTGTCATGGATTTAAATACGAGACTGATGTGATCGACTTCTAGAGTTATCACATCAATAATTGTGCTCAATTAAATAAAACAAAAAATACACTTACGTGTTTTTTGTAGTTAAAATGTTTCTATTTTATGAATGTAAATTGTCCGTATTATTTTATTTCATGTACGTGAAATTACGTAAATTCCTGTGATCAGCCTTTTAAGACAAAAGTTTTCCCTTTTCTCCGTTCGGAGAATGAACATGATGGTAGTAAAAACTGAAAAAAGATATTAATATAACAATTAAAAAACTTTAAATCTAAGAATTACCTAATTGTGTTCCAATTTCATGTACTGATGTATTGCATTTCATGTATCACAATTTCTTGAAACTATAGTTTTTCTCCTGTTACCAAGAGTAATTGGAATCACCCAACAAACCCGGATAATAATATGGACTTCCCCTAAGTTAAAAAGTCCAAAAGCGGAGAATTTGAAAGTAAGACGTTGGTAATGACAGTTGTATTTTTATCCCTGATGAAGGCTATGTGTATAGCTGAAAGTGCTTGGAGTAATTGACATTGTATAATGTTAGGGTAGTTTAACATCTTTTTTACAATTTCATCATATTTTAATTAATAAAGCATATTGAGTGTAATTTTAATTTCTAGCTTTTTAAAGATGAACTTTAGCATTCTACTCATTTATTTGCTTACTAGTTCATTATTGCACAAATTTAACTGGGATATTTTGTTTGCTTTTTTTGTGTTTATCTGAAAGTTCAAACTTCATTCCTAACTGCGTACGTTTAGCTGAGACTAATTTGATACATTAATAACTGGTACGCTGAAAAAAAAAATGTTGATTTTACAGTATAATACTGGTATCCCAGCTGCCAGTATTATACCGTAAAATCAACAGTAATAAGCAGTAAAATAAGCAGTAATCCACTGTCGCTTTTTTTTTCTTTTTCTTTTCGGTGTATGAAATGATTTTATTATCGTTAAAACAGCATTTTTTCAAATGTAGAAAAAAAATATTTATATTGTCTTTAGTACCCCCAGTGACGATAAATACCTTTTTATATCAAACGGTAACTGAATAAAGCTAGAAAAATCAAGTTTTTGTCTTAGCAACGACACATTCAAAGCTAAATACTACATGTTATGATGATAAAAAAGCGAAAGATAATGATAAAAAACGCGATTATGAAGCTTGTTAAAATTGACATTTAATAGTAGCTTTTGAGTGATATAAAAGTACTATAAACAGAAGAATTGATTTAAAAAATCTTCATTACAACTGTTAAAGTGATAAAAAAATAATCTTATCTAACAGTTCAAGAGCGCGGAAATAGAAAAATACCAAAAGATCCCCCGTAACTTTTGATAACACAGAGGCTGTAATTTAATGATTGCTACAAAATATTGATTACTGGTTACTTTTAATCGATTTTGTAATCGACTTCAAACTTCATTTTTATTACATCAACTAACAACATCGAAAAAGAACTTTTTCCCAAAGAATTCGTAAAAATTAAAAATTTATTTTAATAACACAGAATAAAAAATTAGCAAAGTTTACTTCAGTTTCGCACAATTGTAAACAAATGCTTCATTGAGATGAATAAAGTTTCCTTTTCCCTTTTTTAAAAATTAAACAAAAACGTCAAATCCCGCACTAGGCATGATAATGAGACACTTTCCAACACCATGAAAATTTTGTTAAGAAATTTCTTTTTTTCCTAAAATAAAATGAGATATCTAAATAAACAATTAAACAAGAACGAAAAATCATGCATCGGGCATAGATTATGAAACACTTTCAAACACTAAGAGAAAATTTTGGAGAAAATTATTTTTTTTTTTCTAGAATGAAACGAGATATCTAAATAGGCAATTTAAAAAATACATAACTCAGTAAAACTCCACTTTCAGCAATTGCTGCCCATATTCGAAGTCTTTCGTGCAGCCCTGTATATGATCTAAGGAATTTGTAAACAACACGTATTACACAAAAAATTACATACAATTGCATATTACAGCGGAAAGAGCATGTCTAGCAATTACCGATCATATTCAGTCCTTTAAACTTAAACGAATTCCCTTTTGCGACTCTGTTCATGAACGATAAATCTTACGCACTCCATTATCTATAGACAATAAGTTGCATTGAACGTTAGTGATCCTTTCAAATTTCATTATGTTCCAAATATCATAACATGTTCAAAATGCACCGCAAACGATTTTTCCCTATACATAATAATGTAAACGGATTATTTTGAACGTCCCTGTAATTGAGCTATAAATGCTACTAATTGTATATTCCGGTTAAAGAATGCTGCAGTCCACTCCAGTAATATTAATTTCATTATGTTTGAAACATCGTAACATCAATAAAATGCGCCGCAAACGATTTTTCTCCATAAACGATTTTCTCCAATTTCCGACAATAAATGGAAATGTACTCGAGAACTTTTGTACTGCCCTGTATATAATCTATACAATTTATACACACCAAGTGATAGACAAAAAATGAGTTAAATTTAAAAACGCGTTCAGCAGCTGAAAAAGCATTCCCAGAAATTATTATTAATAAGCAGTACTTTAACCGAATTATTTTGTGTGTCCCTGTAAATGAACGATGAAAGCTATACACACAATATTCTATAATAAGCCTCTTGCAATCCACGTTAGTGATATATATCAATTTCAATATATCATATATTCTAATACGAGCAAATCTTGTGGGTGGTTATATATATATATATATATATATATATATATATATATATATATATATATATATATATATATATATATATGCAAAAATTATCTTAAAAACGGCTCTAACGATTTTGACGAAATTTCGTATCCTACCGTTTTGGGGCACCAGAAAACCATTGGGCTAGGTCACATGCTCGAGAAAATTCGATTAGTGGGTCATTTTGGGTCATTTTGGGTCATGGTCTAGCTAATTGTATCTAAAAAACGGTTCAAATGATTTTGACCAAATTTTGTATCCGACCATTTTCGGGCATGAGAAGTCAATTGGACTGGGTCACACGTTCGAGAACTTTCGATTAGTGGGTCATTTTGGGGTCAACGCGGGTCAAATTAATTTTATCTAAAAAACGGCTCTAACGATTTTGATTAAATTTTGTGTCCTACGAGTTTCGAGCACGATAAAAGCATTGGGCTAGGTCGCATGTCCGAGAAAATTCGATTAGTGGGTCATTTCTGGGTCATTGTGGGTCAAGATCTAAAAAGCGGCTCAATTTACACTAAATTTTGCATCCAATGGTTTTCGGGCACGAGAAGAATGTTGGACTAGGTCACATGTTCGAGAAAATTCAATTAGTGGGTCATTTTGGGTCATTTTGGGTCATGGTCAAGCTAATTGTATCTAAAAAACGGTCCAAACGATTTTGACGAAATTTTGTATCCGACTATTTTCGGGCACGAGAAGACTATTGGGCTGGGTCACATGTTCGAGGACTTTCGATTAGGGGTCATTTTTGGGTCAAAGCGGGTCAAATTACTTTTATCTAAAAAACGGCTCTAACGATTTTGATTAAATTTTGTATTTTACGAGTTTCGGGCACGCGAAAATCATTAGACTAGGTCACATGTTCGAGAAAATTCGATTAGTGGGTCATTTCTGGGTCATTGTGGGTCAATATCTAAAAAGCGGCTCAATTTACACTAAATTTTGCATCCTATGGTTTTCCGGCACGAGAAGACTGTTGGGCTAAGTCACATGTTCGAGAAAATTCAATTAGTGGGTCATTTTGGTCATGGGTCATGATATTTGAACTCAAATTTAATTTTGACCGAGCATAGCTCGGTCTTCCCTGCTCGTATGAAATAATGAAACATTATTAAAATAAACTGCAAACGATTTTTCTTCATAGACCGTAATGTAACTGAATTCTTTTGAGTATCTCTTTAAAAGAACTATAAGTTCTATGCACACTATATTCGATACTAAGCCTCTTGTAGTGCACCTCAGTGATATATATCAATTTCAATATGTGTGAAATTGTGTAACATCATTAAAATAAACCGCAAATGATTTTCCCCCATAGACTGCAATGTAAAGGAAATCTTTTGAGTGTCCCTGTTAAAAAACTATCAGTACTACACACTTTATTTTCAATACCGTACATACCACAGTAAGGCTCAATAACATATATCAATTGCATGACGATCCGAGCATATTTATACGAGTTAGAGCACGGACAGACAGACGGCAGACAAACCGAATTCATAAACAGTTTTCAATTATGTTGGAAAGTGTTAAACATACGTATTTAGCCAATCGCGCGTGTACATAAAAACTGCCAATAAGCCAGTTTTTTAGCGTTTCTTTTATATATATTACTTTATTTCCCTTTGAATTCATGTATCTATTCAGCACTTCAGATGATTCATGATTTTCACTTTTGAGGAATGCGTATAATGCTAGTCATAAGTAATCGGTATAAAAAAGAAAAATTTGAAATAAACTAAAAAATAACAGCTAATTTTGCTAACTTTGCAAAAAAAAGAGTAATATTTTATCCGTTAAATTTAACATATTAGTGTTATTCTCTTGCAGTGTAATTAATATGACCGATGTTTTTTTTATTTCCTTGAGTTAGAAATTGAATGACTGTACCTTTCAAAGTTCAAGAATAAATTTGTATGTTTTTCAAAGAAATCCAAACTGGATATTTTGAAACGTTGTCACTATGAAAATTGACCTACTATGCTGCTGAAAATATGCAATTACAAATCAGAAAAAAAGAATTATTTTTATTATATTTGCGTCACGATCGCGTATTTTTCATTGACTTTCCTCCGATTTTACTCATATTTCAACACGTATGGAATCGAGTGTTGCATAAAGTTACGTCATTCTGACGCAGTTTTTGTAAAATTTGCATTTTAATAAATAAGTATGGCCTATTTGCTGCATCTGACATCAATGGATAGTAATGGAGAGTACTCGTTTCTGGATTCACATTTTAATCAATAAAAACAATGTATTTGAGATATTATGAAACAGAAAAAAATAGCAGTTGAGAATAGTTTAATGTTATAAATGGCACTCCACGCATTTTTTTTTTTTTTTTTTTTTTTTATGAAAATTAGTTATTAATTGAAATATCAAATTACAAATTATTGACAAATTATATTTTTTCTAAAGCATATAGAGGATCAGGGATAAAAGCAGTGATGGTCCACGTTTTGTGATATTTAAAGTGACAGCGCTCTGTGAGCTTGAGATGTATACAATCATTTGGTTACCTTAAATCTAAGCAAAACTCAAGACAGACCTTAAGAAAAAAAAAGTTGAAGATAGGTATAAAGGGGAAAGAGCGATGGAAATCCACACAATTAAGGGAAAAGAAATAAATAAATAGTTTGTAACTTTTTTGTGATTTGTGGTGGCAGTGCCATCTGATAGCTGGAGATATATACCGTGGTTTGGTAACCTTATATCAAGACAAAAATGAAGGTATTTCTTTAAAAAACCCAATTGAAGACAGGTATAAAGAGCAAGAACGATAAAAGTCGCGCGTAAGAGAAAGAACGATGAATAACTAGATAGTGACTACCATCGTTTTCTCCCTTAATATGCAAAAATTATGAATGGATTTAGTATTGAAATTCTGAACACCAAGAACTGTAATGCATTTATCAGTCTGTGTATGCATAGATGTTCGTATGTTACATCATGCTATTTGGACAAACGATGAGTGGTTAGAAAAGTATAAATTCTCCCGGTGTTATAGAATATCTGACGTCAAAAATAGCCTAATATAGTGAACAGCAGACGTCACGAGACGTCAAAACGTCACGTGAATTTTTTTTCTACAATCGCACTGAGAGAGCGTATCAAATGAAAAGTCTAGTTGAGATGCGTTTAAGAAAATACAATTTGATGATTCAAGGGAAACAAAATTAGGTATAGAGAAAACAGACTAATATTTTTTCATAATTCTGCTTTGTCCAATCTGTAGTGAAACCTGCGTTATGTTAAAGTTCTTACTAGCAATAGGTTTTTTAAAATATTAATAATCAGATAAAAAAATGTATCGACTTTAAGTACTTTTTTAACGCATGTCTTATCAGGAAATTGAACTCTAAATCCTTAACATAGCTCATCGATATGTCGTATGTTATTATGCTTGAAGATTGCAAATAGGAAATCTGTGCATATTATTCAAATTGTAATCAACCTAAATGATAGTATATTCGATTATTTTATCTGTCTTTATGTAAAAGAAATATATTCATCCTGTTGACTATTTTCAAAGAGAAAAATATTGAACTCCTTCTGTAGAATATATTCAAATTTTGTAGTATTCTAACCATTTATATGGTGATAACATATATTATATACATGAAATTTGTGACCCTTGAAAAATGATCTAAGATTGATATAACAATTTTGAACGTATGGACGTGTGAAAATGGTATTTAAACTATGTAGTAATATGAGAATATTTAAAAGTCCAAAGTACTGAAATTTTTCATGATATTCAATACTAAACCATCTTTGAGGGCATTTTTTTACTTTATTAGTTTAGACAGAAATATGATTAAAAACTTCGAAGTCAATGAAAAATTCAACATTATATACGCATATTTCCTTTTTGGTTATTTAATTTTTTTCCCGTTTATATAAAATAATATCTGATAAATTAGACGACTATCTATTCTAATTTTGTTATTATTAAAATTATTGGGAGAAAAGACTAAATGCTTTACTTTCACGAATAAAGTAGTTTAATTTTCTTTTCTATTCTTATTTTAGCCAATATAATACGGAGCTATTTAGTCTTTGAAAACTCCCATTAATTTATTTTTAATGAATACATTTATTAAAAAATACATCAATTAAAATAAATAAAAATTAATGTGATCAGTCTCTAAAAAATGCATATTCATTACAAAGAACATTCCAATCAGACATATTCTTTAGGATATAATGCAGTCATGCAGACAATAAACAATTGAATCCTTTTCCAGATTTTTACTCAGCTATCGGAAGTTTTTGTTGTAATCCGTATGTACTTAAGAAGATTTACTGAAATCATAGTTCTAACATTTCTCTTTTTCATATAGTCTGTTTATGTTGTGTCGATAGCTTTTGATATATTCTTTGTACGCTCTTATATGTACAAAAAATTACCAGACATCAGCCAGAAAAGGTCTGTCGTTTTTTAGAGAAAACATCAAGACGCAATATAAGCATGAAAAAATAAACACTGTTAAAGTAATCACTATTACAAGCGTGAACCTCCTTTCAGCAAGATGCAAACTCGTGTATATCGTTCTGATAAAATGTCTTGTCTTTGGAAGCGAAAAACTGGGCCACCTCTGCTTTGATCCCTTTATCGACATGAAACCACTTCGTTTATATGAAATAGTACAGAGCACTGAACAAGTGTTAAAAATTTGAAACAGTTAATGAAGAAACCGGAGGATATGGCAGAATATATCGCTCCACGATAGTAAGGGCATTACAATTAAGAGTCACATTTGTGATGCGTGGTATTAAACTTTCGCTTCGTTTATATGAAATAGTACAGAGCACTTAAAAAGGGTTAAAAACTTAAATAAGTTAATGAAGAATACGGAGGATATGGCAAGAATATATCGCTCCACGATAGTAAGGGCATTACAATTAAGAGTCACATTTGTGATGCGTGGTATTAAACTTTCGCTTCGTTTATATGAAATAGTACAGAGCACTTAAAAAGGGTTAAAAACTTAAATAAGTTAATGAAGAATACGGAGGATATGGCAAGAATATCTCGCTCCACAATAGTAAGGGCATTACGATTAAGAGTCACATTTGTGATGTGTGATCTTAAACTTTCGTTTCGTTTATATGAAATAGTACAGATCACTTAAAAAGTGTTAAAAAATTAAATAAGTTAATGAAGAATACGGAGGATATGGCAAGAATATCTCGCTCCACAATAGTAAGGGCATTACGATTAAGAGTCACATTTGTGATGCGTGGTATTAAACTTTCGCTTCGTTTATATGAAATAGTACAGAGCACTTAAAAAGGGTTAAAAACTTAAATAAGTTAATGAAGAATACGGAGGATATGGCAAGAATATCTCGCTCCACAATAGTAAGGGCATTACGATTAAGAGTCACATTTGTGATGTGTGATCTTAAACTTTCGTTTCGTTTATATGAAATAGTACAGATCACTTAAAAAGTGTTAAAAAATTAAATAAGTTAATGAAGAATACGGAGGATATGGCAAGAATATCTCGCTCCACAATAGTAAGGGCATTACGATTAAGAGTCACATTTGTGATGTGTGGTCTTAAACTTTCGCTTCGTTTATATGAAATAGTACAGAGCACTTAAAAAGTGTTAAAAACTTAAATAAGTTAATGAAGAATACGGAGGATATGGCAAGAATATCTCGCTCCACAATAGTAAGGGCATTACGATTAAGAGTCACATTTGTGATGTGTGGTCTCAAACTTTCGCTTCGTTTATATCGAACAGTACAGAGCACTTAAAAAGTGTTAAAAACTTAAATAAGTTAATGAAGAATGCATAGGATATGACAGAATATCTCGCTCCACGATAGTAAGGGCATTAAGAGTCACATTTGCAATGTGTGGTCTGAAATTGATCCTGCCAGAATGGCTTTTCTTTTTTTTTTTTTTTAGTATGTTCATGAGCTTTGGCTGTTTCTGGTGGGAAGAATTTTCCACACGTTCCAGTTTTTGTGTGTAGACATCCGTATTAAACGTTTTGTCTTGCTGAATGAACTTGTGATGGACTAGACGATGTCCACAATCATCAGTTTCTTTGGATGGATGAAGACTTTAGCATACCGGAAATTGAATTTGTGTATGACAATCAATGATGTGAACGCTGGCTTGCAATATTCATTTTTCATCACACGCCAGCTAGTCGTACAGAAGCAGTTTGTTTCCTTGTGGAAAAGAAATGATAAACAGATAGTTCTGAAATTTATTACATTCTCTAAATTCATTGAGGATTCATTTTCTTTGCTTCCTTAGATTTGCTTTCCTTCATCTTTCTTAACTTGTGGTGTAAGTGCGTACGAATTTGTTTAATCAATACGTAGTGCTTATTTGAAAGTTCCTGACGCGTTTAAAAAACATGTTCATTAATCAACAAGGGTCTAGTGGAGGGTATACGGAGGTATACGCCGTATACCTTCTGGATTTTGTAAGAAGTTCCGTATACCCTCTGTTTCTTAAATAAAGCTATAACGTATACTCTAGCTATAAGCGTTCATGATTCTATTCCCTTTGCCTATAACTTATATACTCTTGTGTTTTTATGACTACAACACTGAATAATCAAACTCTTTAAATGATCACCATTCAAGAAAGTTGGTGCACCTGATCAGGATACATTTTCCAGTGATTCGTCATTGGAATGGTATCATCTTTGTACAATACGTTTTGCTCCATATTTTCTGCGAATCCCATGCATAATATAATATTCGACATGTTTGGTACTTATATAATAATAATTTTATTGTTCTTATTTACAGACACTGGTATAATGCTTTTCGGATTCAGAAACTAAACAGAAATCCTTAAAACTTCTTAGTGAGCAATTCTTCTGTACGACCTGCCTAAGCAATTACCAAAGGTAAGTTTATTGAACCCAATGAACACGCAGTTAACCTTATTAGAAAGTGACAAAACATTTTTGGTTACCTATATATCTGTACTTTGGAAGATAAAGGGCCAATATCCATTATCAACTTTTTTGGTCTAAGTTAGCCACTCACTTTTTGATAGTCATAGGTATAATAGGAAAAACATACCAATGTCCTCCCTTTCACATTCTCCGTAATATTCATCATTCTTTAACATTCGCCGTTCTTTAATATATAACTTCAATCACTTCACAATAATCAAATGGCCAGAAAAAAAATGCTCTCCCTTTAGTTTATTCACCGAGGAAATTATTTTTTAATTAATAATTCAAAGTAATAAAAAGTAAATACAAAATATTTCATTACCTTTTTCTCAAAATGCTAGAAACGAAGACCAGCCCTTTTTCTAACAGCATACAAATATAAATTCCAAGATATATTATATCCGCTGCTGGGGTTAAAAATCGCATATTCTTAACTTTAAAATCTTACAGTACTTACAAATGACAAGATTTCTTTGTTTAGAATGAAACTATGTAAGAGTTGCATCTATTGCTTCTTTTATAAGTCAAAATAAATTTAAACAAAAAATTAACTACGCTTAAATTACCCTGTGGGTGCGGGAATTTGGGTATAATGTGTGCTAACCAAAAATAAATGTTTTATATTCTAACTATAACCTCTATGGTAATTGATTGAAAAAAACTTTTATTAATGTCTTATTAAATTTTGATTCGATTTTCATAAAATTTGAAAAGACTCGACAAAATTCTGCAACGATTATATACTTTAAATTTCAAATCATTCGGTTGGGTAGTTTTTGTTCTGTTATATGCGGACAGACGAACGGACCAGACGACGACTATAAGTGCTACGAATTTATATAATTACGAAATAGCAAATACGAATACACCTAATAGCAAATACGAAAGCGGTTTTAATTACTTTTTTTAAACTTATGTTTTATAAGGAAAACTCAATGTGACAGACTTCTACGCCGGTATGGTATATAGTTTTTATATTGTTAATGTGGAAGATTAGTTACAAATGTAAATTTTTTATTCTATGTAAAATTTTTAAATACTAATAGCTATTGAAGACAATATATTCCCACTTTACATGTGCTCATGAAAGAAGAAAATTCCATTATACGCGATACACTGTAAAAAAAGACAAATGTTTCTTAATCTACGAAAATATAATATAACCATGAACAAAATATACAATAACCTCTTCTGAGTTACCCACGATTCCGAAAAGCGTTTTTTATCTTTAGACACCTGAGAAACCAACATATTTTCAAGTTTTAAAGAAACAGTTACAAAAACAAAGTTTCTTTTGCTGTCCCTGATGATATTCGGAAACGTTCCCGAGTAGTTTTTAAAGCCTATTAACCCGTTCTCAAACCAAAATATCTGTTTTTAGGAGGCTATCAATTTTCAGGTGTGTAATTTACACATGCAAAAGCAACAAAATAATATAAATTTTAATATTTATATTATTGCTGTTACTTTATCATATTTCTTTGTAAAACTTGTTTGTTTAACATGAAAATGTTTACATGAGAAATGATAACATCCGAAATACCTATATTTCCCGATTGAGAAACATTTGTCTTTTTTTACAGTATTCGATGACTATTTTCGAAAGAGAAAATACTGCAGTCTACTTAAACATTCTATTGAAATTTCGTGGCAACCAGTGTATTTTGAAGAAAGCCTGGATGAGGATACAAGCAAGAAGATAGGCTGATACGCTTTTTGCAGATCCTGATAAAATTTACTCGTGATTGTCCGGAATACGAATCCTTTCAAACAAAAAGAATTCATTGTCGATATTTTGTACATGAAATTATGCATTATATACAGAAAGTACCAAGGTTAGCAACTTCAAAAGATGTTAGAGCACGTTACAACAAATCATGTATATTAAAAGAGTATCGCAATCCATTTATTCAGTCAAAATACAAGGTGTCTCATCTCTCATACCAATCTGAACACAAGAAAAAAATTAATTAGTTTTCAACAAAAATATTAATTGTAACCTATAAAATTTTTTGAAGTGAAAACTTCTTTAGGCGCGTTGGGCATATTTTGAGATGGGAAAAAAACCATTGAATTCGCGACACTGTTACCGACACCTCTGTATATTTGGTGACGATTCTGCAATAGCTGGTTCAGGTAAGCAACCAGATTTGCTTAAATTAGTATCTCACTTTGACAGCAAAAGTGATATTAGTCTCTATTTAGCATTATTTGAAAGACAAATTTCTCGAATGAATATAATAAAAGAAAATTGGGTCACACATTTGTTAAGTTTAATTCCGATAGAAATCGCCAATATTAGAGAGCCAGAAACATTGGCGAACAATTACGATTACGTAAAAGATTTACTTCTTAAACGCTTCAAAATGACGCCAGAAGAATTTAGGCAGAAATTAATGTCACATAAAAAAAGAATCTTCAACCACTTGGCGCGATTTAGCATTTGAATTAAGAAATTATTTGGAAGAATGGATTAGCGTTCTTAAAGTATCTGATTTTGAATCCTTGAAAGAATTAATAGTAGTAGATCAAATTAAGAAAAGGTTACCTATAGAAAGGAAAGAACATTTTATTGATGATCTTCCAAAAATTAAAAATGTAGACGTATTAGTAAGTAAACTAGACGATTATTATGCGGCGAGACGTAATGTTAAAACCATGAATAGAATTTCACACCACTTTGAAGATAGAAAACACGAAGTAAGTAAAAATGAAAATTCACAATCTTTCTTTCATACCCAATACCAAAACAAATAAAATAAATGTCAAATTAGGTGTTTTAGATGTAACTCTCAAGGCCACATAGCGTCTTAGTTTAATAATAGCAATAACGGTCAAACTAATGAGTTCAGTCAATACTATACCGAAAACTATCGAAATTATAATCGCCAAAATCACAATTCTAATGCCGATGTACAGGAAAAAGCTAATATTGCTATAATTCGAATCAGAAATAAGTCTAAACCTAATGGAGTGGGTAAAATAATTAATATCAAAGGCAAAGAAGCAAATCTTTTGTTTGATACAGGCAGCTATATTTATTTATTCAGTTACGAATGTTATGTCAATATTGGGTCGCCAAATTGGTCTTCTGTTGATATCTTATTAACTGACATTGGCGGAGAAACTGTAAATCTAATTGGATATTTTGAGTATGAAATACGTGTTGATGGGTTTCTTATATCAACGAAATTTTACGTTTCAAAATCTCTCGCATACGATATTGTAATAGGAAAAGACGTGATCAGCAAACTAAAGTTGGCGATAGATGAAGAGGGAATTAAAATTGTTGGCGAGCGCAATACTTTTCAAGTAGGTTGCCTTTAAAGTTGTAAATAATTCCGATAAAAAATTAAATTATGTTGCCAATTCATACAATGAAGCGAAAGTATCAAAGGAAATAGTTCACGTGCAGAAAACGAAATGATTGGTATTATGAATAAAAATAATTCCGAAAATAATTTCAAGATAAATTTAGCACGCGCGGTGAAAACATATAAAAGTGACTCAACTCGTGAGACCAAATCAACAGAATGAAATAACAAAACACGGAAAATATTATAATTTAACGAGCACGAGAAAAGAAATAAACGGAAGTAATATAAAAGAAAAAATGAAAATAATGAAATATTTCACGAAAGTTTTAAGAAACGTGGTTACTGATACGGAAATGAAGTGAAATCATTTTATAGAAAATAAAAGTTTTTTGATAGAAATTAAAGATACCGCAATCAATACGCGCAGTATGAAAATAGAAAAAAGCATAATGTTCACGAATACCGTAAACAAGACAGGCAGCAAAGAAGTCATCATTTTTGGAGTGATAGGAAGCGGGAACCCTATTTTGCAGATAAATGTTATTACAAAAGATATGAAACTACATCTCATGGAAGAAATGATGAATGTGCTGAGAGTTGTTTAAATTGTGGATGAAAATTCATAAGTTTCATTGGTATTCATTTCAAAGAATACCAATTAATTAAATTTCATATTTCATGTATTTGTAAATTTGCGTTTTAAGCAATAGATTACAATTTTTGTATGTAACATAATATGCATTATTTTTTATGTACAATAGCGCATTAAATGAAAATTGTAATATAATTTTTGTAGTAGTTGTTTATAATAATGAATAAAAAAAACACTTCTTGTAGAAGTATTTCCTGCACAATAAAACTTTTCCTGACGATTCAAAAAATACACACGTAATTGTTCAAGTTTTCACTTCTGTCGGCACTCCCGGAGTGCTATTTATTTATATCAGAAATTAATTTCTAGAAGCTTCAAATATCATATATTCTAATACGAGGAAAATTTGTGTGCGTATATATATATATATATATATATATATATATATATATATATGCAAATTTTATCTTAAAAACTGCTCTAACGATTTTGACGAAATTTTGTATCCTACCATTTTGGGGCACCAGAAAACCATTGAGCTAGGTCACATGTTCAAGAATATTCGATTAATGGGTCATTTTGGGTCACAATGGGTCAGGGTCAAGCTAATTGTATCTAAAAATGGTTCAAACGATTTTACTAAATTTTGTATCCTACCATTTTCGGGCACGAGAAGACTATTTTGCGGGGTCACATGTTCGAGAACTTTAGATTAGTGGATCATTTTTGGGTCAACGCGGGTCAAGTTAATTTTATCTAGAAAATGGCTCAGACTATTTTGACTAAATTTCATATCCTACGGGTTTCGGACACGGGAAGACAATTGTGCTTGGTCACATGTTCGAGAAAATTTGACTAGTGAGTAATTTTGGTCATGATATTTGAACTCAAAGCTAATTTTGACCGAGCATAGCGCGGTCTTCCCTGCTCGTGTGAATCCAAAATTACAGCTCATTCCGCCTAGTACTTTTTGAGTTATGCTTCAAAAGATACCCGCATTGGAATCTGTTTTGCAACGATTATAAATTAATTTAATATTAGGAGTTCTAAACTTTAAGCCTTCCTAATTACTAAACTGTTTGATGAATGACTACCCATTGGATATCTGAAATAAAAATTACCGAAGAATTTAAATATTATGTCAAAATTAGGTGTTAGTATCGAAAAATTTGAAATTTGATACATATTATATCTGTAGACGACCGTCTAACAGAAAATTAAGTATAGAATTAATTATTAGATGCTATTACTAATCGATTGGTACCAATCAGATTTTTATACGATGGTATGTGGCAGAGTTAGCATGGAGTATTCTTTTCTTCCCCCATGACTGTGCAATACCTTTTCAAGGGTTACAATTATGCTATACTGAATACTTATATGGATATGAATCTAAACATTTTGACACTTTATGAAATTGCCTTAGTTTTTCCACTTTGCTTCTTTTCTGCCGAGTGTTCTACAAGTGCGCAAAAATAGAATTTTAGATAAGTGAAGCAGCCAACTAAGTGCTAAGCAGTTACGTAACTTCATTCGTGCGTCAGAGGAACACTTAATGAACACACAAAAATTTTTAATAAGTAAAAAAATTAGAAAGCAGAATTCAATTTTACTTATTAATATATACTATATTATACTTCCTACTTATTAATTATTGTTTATATTACTTAGTAATATATAATACATACTTATAATAAATACTATTTTTACCATTCAGCAATGTAATTAGTTTTAATTATTTTTTAAGTACTTGATTTACATATTTCTAAAGTTTTAGAGAAATGATACATATACAGTGGAACTCCAGTTATACGTTTTGCCCGGGACCGGACAAACGAAACGTATAACTCAGTAAAACGTACAACTCAATTAAGGGTGTACCGGAACAATTTTTAAAATATATCGTGAAAACTTTGATCCGCTGAGGTGTTTGCTACCTTTTATATTGAAAACAGAAGTTTCCTAAGTAGTACTGCACCCATGACATAAATTTTTGGAAATGGAAATGAGAAGAAAAAAAGTACATAAGAGAAGTACGCATGAACTTATTTTATCTTAAAAGCTTTATTAAAAGCATTTTTAATACACATAGAGTACTTAAAATAAATCGCCTTAGCATATAAATCATTTATCAAAAGACATTTCAGTAATTTATTGAATCTTGTTTAATAATCACTAATCTTCGGTTGTTTCTTTTCGGCAGACCCGACACTGAACAGCAAATTTTGCATTTCTGTTAATAATGCAGCCACCTTATGGTTATTTCTTTTACTACTGACGAACTGATTTACTGCGTTAAATCTTTCACATAAGCTCTGAAGTTTGAGTGGGATCTTTCAAATCAGACTCCTTGGCCGCGTCGTCAGTGTTTCCGGTTTCAAAATGGATAAATGAAAAATTAATTCGTCCGGGGACGCAAAAACGTAACGTATAACTGAGGGAAATGTGTAATTCAAAACGTATAACTCAGCTAATTTTTAATGGCAAGTGGCCGGGACCTCTGAGTTGAAACATATAACTGAGGGAAACGTACAACTCAGGTAACGGATATCTGGAGTTCCACTGTATATATATTGCTATGCAGAATGAAATAAGTAGTTCTCACTTAAATTTAAAAAAATCCATTTAAAATTTTAGTTTGTATGTCGAAACTCTCACCTTATATATGTGTATATATACATGCAAAATAATTCCAACATAACATATCTATAATTATTTATCATATATATATATATAATTATTATTTTTTAATTTATTAATTTAAATTGATTTCAATTATTGTAATTGTAAGATTTATTCAACTTATTTGAATAATTGTGTTATTTACATAATTGTAATTTCGGTCACTAGATAGTAGTGCTATAAATGATCCATGGCAAATTAGACTATCGTATGCCACGAAATGACCTTATTCTGCTATTTCATGGCTTTGTCATATTATTTAAACTTCTGTGACTCCTTGGTTTGCATCTTTCGTGAGTCGTTCATCTGTAATTTTATACTTATCCTGAATTGGTCAACGCATGCAATTTTCTCAAATCATGCATTCTTTTCTGTTTTTTTTTTTTTTTTTTTTTTTTTTTTTTTTTAATGAGGAAATGATTCCTCATTTGCACCTTTTCATGCCATTTTACTTACCCATCATACGTAGTATAGGGTAAGTCTTGTAATCGTTTTAAAAATCGATAAAAAATTTTGACGGATTTACACGTTTCAGACACTGGAGATTCCGAAAAACATATTTTTTGAAAAAAAAATTTGCCGTTCGTCTGTGTGTCTGTCTGTAAACGCTCTATCTCCCGAAAAAATTGAGATAGAGACTTCAAATTTAGTATGTACTTAGTATGTAATAATGGGAAGAAGCTTATTGAATTTCAATAAGTTCGATTATCCGGAACTATTTTTTTCGGACTCTCGAAATATTCGTTCTGATAAAAGGTATATAAAAAATTTCGAAATTGTTTATTTAACGGAGTGAATATAAAAGACAATTAAAAAACATGAATTTTGCATAAAGAATGAAGTCAATCGGATAATTAGTTGCCGAGATATTTGTAATCCTATTTTCCACACTCTTCGATTTTTCATGACCCTGTATTTCATCCAAATTTCAATTCAAAGATATATTTCAATTGGAAATGAAAAACTTAATCCGACACAGTAAACTCTTAGTTAATATGATTATTATTTTTAGAGATATGAGGATGTTTCTTTTACCCAATTCCGTAATAGAGCATTTAAAGTTTATGACGTCATCAAGCCACGATTTTATTTGAATTGCAATGCATGTTATAAGTAGTTTACGCAGGCTGTATTTTCATATTTTATATTATGCATATACATGATGGGTAAGTATTACGGTGGACCCCAACGACTAGTTTTATGTTTTTTAGGTAGCTTTCAATACAAAAAAGTATAAAGCTACCTATTGCAGCCGTTCGGAGGAAAGCAGTTCCGGAAAATTTCGATATATTTTCATCGATCATGACCCCCAGACCCCAAAACCACCCTCCGTTCAAATGTTGATTTATATATATATATATATATATATATATATATATATATATATATATATATATATATATATATATATATATATATATATATATCCATATATATATATATATATATATATATATATATCTGACCTATGTCATACGATAACGCTCGTATTTATAAATCAATTTTGATGAAACTAATTGTGTGTATTAAGCTCACCAATGTCTCGACCGAGTTCGTTGGCCAACTTGGTCCGCCATTTTGTTTCAAGATGGCGGCCATTTAAAAATTTAAAACTAAAATAAATATACAAAAAAGTTAAAAATTCAAATTTATTTTTTAATTACGTGTTAGGCCTTGATACAAGGATTCCAGAGCATTTTTTGGTTTACCTCTATCTTAAAAAATGGCTGAGATAGAGCAGTTTGAAATTCTAGGGTGGCTGACATTTTGAAACAAAACAGCACATTAACCTCGCAAATTATTTTCTTTCATTGTTGTAATAATTTTCCCAATCATACGCATAAAACTATATATTCATATCCGTTAGCGCCAAATTCTCGCCAAAATTGGCGACATTTGGCGAAATATCGCCAAATTTGGCTATTGCTCAATAATTTGGCGAATTTCTTATTCAAATTCAGTATTAACGAATCTTTTGTAAACGTTTCTTTGCATTTTAACTTGCTGTTTTCGTGTAACATTAGCTAAAATTTTAAAACGAAGATATAGGAAAGCTACCTTTTCCTCCCGGTACAGGCCGGAAGGACTTTTTAATGTACGATTGCCGAAATCTTGTATTTTTAAAAGCTTATTATAGCTTGTACAAGGATATATATATAATTTATAAGATTAAGTTCCATTTCGATGGATAATTAAGATCACTATATTAAATAGCTTATGCAGTTGTCGTTATAATGCTTATGGGCCTTGGTTGAAAAGCACTGGCAGATTTCCCAAATAAATAATAACAATTTTTCATAACAGAAGAAATTTTATTGGTTTCTTCTACTATAATACAGTTGAGAAGCATCCATCACAATACTTAATATCGTTGGACATTTTCATCGCTAAAACATTAGCAGTGCGCATACCGCGCATGCGCGGTAGCGTATTACTGCTTGCGCGGCAGCGTATTACTGCTTTTTTTACTGTTTAATACTGTTAATTTTACGGTATAATACTGGCAGCTGGGTGCCAGTTTTATACTGTAAAATCAACAGTTATTTTTTGCAGTGCAACAATGAACATTTGTTTGCCACAATAATGTAAAATTGCAAGTGACATAGTTTAAACGATTATCAATTAACTGCCCACAGCAAATCAAAAAGTAGTATATTCTTTGTTTTCTTTGTTGTTGTTTTTGACATTAATATTTCGCAATTTTGTCCACGTTCAATTGGGTTAACCATAAAATAATACACTCTTTGTTGCTAAACTATAATCTGTCAACGAAAAGACAGTTTTTTTTTTTCTTCATATACATGAGTTTTGTGAAATTATTTAATGATTTTATTTTATTTGAAAATTCAAATGTAATATTAATCCTTTTTTCGTAATTTAAACTAATTTTATAATGCATTCTGTTTGGTGAAAAATTTGATTTCTTTATTGACTTGACATCATTCATGTTACACACGCTAACTGCCAAGCCTATTGCCGAAACATTGGGAATGCACGCGTAATCTCGTGGTTAGCTGTCAACGTGTTAAATAAAAGAAAAAGAAAAAAGATTTAATATATTCCTACACTGCAAAAAATAATTGTTGATTTTACAGTATAAAACTGGCATCCCAGCTGCCAGTATTATACCGTAAAATTAACAGTATTAAAATAATTAACAGTATTACTGCTTATTTTACTGTTTAATACTGTTAATTTTACGGTATAATACTGGCAGGTGGGGTGCCAGTTTTATACTGTAAAATCAACAATTATTTTCTGCAGTGTAGGAATATATTAAATCTTTTTTCTTTTTCGTTACGATTTGAATGACAATCTTTAACCAGAATTTGTACCTGTCAATATGTTTTAAAATTTTAAGAATTTCTTTAATGCTTTGTAGAAAAAAGTACTCCAAGTCGTGCATACAGAGAATTATTGAATATAAGTATTTTTTTATTGCAACATTCGAATTAAACATATACTTTCTAACAGATCTTACCAAAGGAACTAGACACTTGCAAATCCCTCTGAAACTAAATGGTTGGAAATCCTTATTGACTGTGAAAAAAAAGAAAAAAAAAGCCAGGAAAATTTCCGGAATAAATTAATTGTTCAAAAAAAAAAAAAATATATATATATATATATATATATAATTTTTACAATTGACATTTTAAGATTACAAATCCGTGAAAATGCAGGAAGTTTTCCGTAAATTTAATGGAATATTTCCGTATTGTTTTCAAAACAGTACATTTTCCGTGCATGACGTTTAGAGATTTCTGTACAGAAGTCACTGTGTTTTGAATACGAAGCAATTGATTGCACATGCTTATTTTACACTGTAAATATTGCCATTGACACGCCCATATTGCAGAAATATCGGCTTGATATTAGAAATATTTTCAATGGATTGTCAATATTGTCAGTTATTTGCTTTCCAATGAAAATAGTTAATGAAACGCAAAAGTTACAGACGTATTCGCTTTAAATTGGACTATACTAAAGACTTCCTAAAAGTAATATAAAATTAGTAACATTTTGAGAAATATCTCGTGCAATCATAGTTATGTAATCAAGTCAAAGAACTGAAAACTGAAGATCCCTGGTTCGAGTCCCATCGCGCTAAGTGATAGCTGTTTACTGAAGAGTGATTCAAATAGACGATTTCTTCCCGTGTAATGTAAAGTTGTCCTTGAAAATTGAATTTTTTATTTCTATTCTATAAATGTCATTTTAATGAAATGAAAGTTCATAAGAAATACAGAAGATATCTGTTATAAAACGGAAATTTAAAAAGGGATATTTCGGAAATAATGGAAAATTTCCAGGGATTTATGAAGTTTTTTTCCCTTTAAAATAGGATATAGTACTGGTGTCCTGATTACCAGTACTATTTCCGTAGTTTAAAGGATTTTTATGTTTTTTTACAGTGTTCTTATATGTGTGTTATAAGTTGTTTGATGTATAAAAGGCGTAAAAAAAAGACATAAAAGGGAAAGGAAAAAATTGCGTAAACCATGTTTTCGCTCTTTCTTTAATTGTACCTTCCATTAATTATAGTGAATCACTCTGATTTAATTATTTTAAGCAAATAAATAGATACAAGTACAAAAATATTTGAAAAATTTAATTTCGATTACTTATTAGTGTGAACTAATCGAAATGGCTTTGAAGGAAACATAAAATGAAAGGAAGTCAAATGCAAATAAAATAATATCAATAGAAAACTTTTCGAGGTAATTTATGTGAAGATGCTGATATACTTCAAGTTTTAGATACATTTAAACCTGCTTAAAGTAGTATCAGTTATGGCTCTTGGTCAGTCAGACGTCAAATTTCACTCTCCAACGTAAATCCTATGGGCTTGAAATGCATTCATACTTTAGAAATGTCTTATCAGAAAATTAATATTTTTAACCTTTATTTGCTGTATACTCTTTTTAAAGGATCTCTTTCTCTCTCTCTCTTTTTCTCTTTAAGTGTTAAAACCTTTCTCATAACTAGTCAGCTTCGCTAAGACTTTAACACATAAAATATAAAATTAAGCATATATTTTAGAAAATTTTGTCAACTTTTAAGAAGGGTATACAGAAAACTGAAGTTAAAAATTTTAATTTTTTGATGAAAAATACAAATGTATTCAAAGTCTATAGGAATAACAATGGAAAGGGGAATTTGAGATCTGACTTACCAACAGCCTTAAAGAAATATCCCACTTAATATTCCGTTTTCAGAGTATTCAAAAACTACTCTAATTATTTTCCATGTTAAAAATTCCGTTAATGTAATACACATTTTAGGCCAAATTCGATTATAGTAATATATATATATATATATATATATATATATATATATTATATAGTCAGGAGCAAGAGTGAGTTCTTGCTCCTAGCAAAATTGAAATCGACTGATTACAGAACTCGCCCATGGGGGTTGCATTTGGCGAGGATTCATTTAGAGGGAGCATAACATCAATGAGAATCCTTAAGAAAGGGCATTAATTTGACTATGCCATTTTTGGCATAGAACTTCTACAAACTTCAAAATAATGTCTGCCAAGGACATTTTAACGGCTCTGGTCATAGGATGAGTCCAAGAATTTTGGGATCGGCGAAATCGCATTTTTCAACTGCCGTTGTGCTATTTTTTGACTAACGAAAAATAGATACTCATTATTAATACCATATTAGGAAAGTTACTTCATTGCATTGCTTTCCAGATAGCTTTTATTAACTAATGAATATTGTGCAGCAAAAAAAAAAAAAAAAAAGATATTAAAAATTCGTTGCTATCTTGATTTAACAAAGTAGAGTATCTATGAATTTTGTATTCTTTTAAAAAAGGTGAAAGGGGTTCCGAAAGAAAACGAACAAAGGACTTAAGAATAATTTAATTAAAAGGAACGTTATTATTTTTAAGTTAAATATTATGTGATCAGACACCATGGAAAGGGAGGATTTTTGGTTTATTAAATAAAAGGCGAAGCGTAAAGAATAATATATGATTCTCATAACTGAACTAATAAAATTTATCTTTAAATTGTATATATCATAGAATGATATATATAATAAAATGCATAAAAAATACCACTATTTTCACATTTAATGTGCATAATTATTTTTAATTTAGCAAAATCTCCCATCCTTTACAGTATTTGAAATATTTATTTGTTGCGTTCATTGTGACTTCAGGATAATCAAACCTATACGTTCCCCAACAATTATTCCACTTATGAAGTCAATATACTCACTTTTTTTCTTTACTAAGAAACACTTAAAAACAAATCTAGAGAAAAAAATATTATTTCTTTATACAGAGGAAACGTTATTTCGAAATGTATAGAGATTCGGGGCCACTAACAAGAATCCAATTGGTGTGGGGACCTGGGCAACCGCCCCGTTCGCCCGATGGTTGCGCCGGTCATACGTGCACTTAAATAGCATGTTCACGCCAAAGTTCCGGAGACCATGTTTAGTCGCTATTTATGAACTCAACATTCTAGCCATTCAGCCACTGCGTACTCCACATGTGTCAGTCAGAACATTTCGCCGCTTAACAAAATCTTATACCGAGCTGGAAAAACCACAAAAATTGAAAGCAATTGACATTTTGATAAACTGCACTAGTTAAAAACTTTAGGAAAATAATAAACTAAATTTAGGAAAATAATAAACTATTTTAAAACAATCGATCAACATTGTATCAAAATATAAATTAAACAGGTGACTTCTTTTTATAATCCCAGACTTTTTATCAAAAATAAAGGCAGATGTATTTAAAAAAAAATCACCATTTAAATTTTACCATGTGTAAATTTTATGATTAAAATACTTTTATTTTTTTTTATTATTATTTATTTCTAAAAAAAAATTAAAATGTTAGAATTTGTATTTAATAATAATAATAATAATAATTGAACAATGTTTTTCTTTCTTGTAACAGTTATTATTTTTAAAAAAATAATGGAGTTAAATTACTTTATTTAAATAATTTAATTATTATTAAAAAGTGTGATACCGGTAATGCAATATTTCCCCTTAATAGAATAATTTAATTTGGCAAAATGGTATTCTTATTAGCGGGTTCGATTGCACTTTAAAATATATCCGTATAAAACCAGCATAATTAAATATTTTAATAAGAAAAATAAATAATAATTTATTTTACTTATAAACGTATAACTCATTTTAGTGAAATACAAGAAAATAAAATCATGCATCAAGTATAGATTATAAAACACTTTCCAACACTTCCAGAAAACTTTAACAAAAATTCGCTATTTAATAAGGTAAATAAGACACGTAAGTAAACATTTTAGAAAACGCAAAACACATTTGAAAACCAGATTTCAGCAATTACAGACCATAGGCGGAAAAGTACTCCAATTCTTTTGTGCAGCCCTGTATATAATCTACAGATTTCAATACATTCTATATAGTGTAGTACAGTTTAGTAAGAAAATACATAACACAGTTGAAAATTCACCTTCAGCAGCTTCTACCAATAGACGGTAACATATTTATTTCTTTTGCACAGCTCTGTATATTACCTTAAGATTTTTATACATGCCACATTATTAAGCTAAAGTTTAATTATGGAAAAAACATGCTGTACATTCGTGAAATCACACTTCAAGAAATTATCATATATCAACAGCCGTGATTCCAGTTTTTTGCGTGGCCCTGTGTATGATTTTATTTATATTCAACAAACATCTCTTAGTATACTAAATATAGTATTTCACGTTCAAAATGCATAGCTCGATTAAAATACCCCTCTAAGCAATTTACGCGGATAGACAGTAATGCTTACGAATTTTTTTGTGTAGCTCTGTATATGATTTCTAGCATTTATAGATACCACACATAATAGTCGGTAAAAATTTAGTTAAACTCATACCTAACGAAAAGCGCACTTCTAGCAACTATCGCTTATAGACAATATTTCAGATACAGTATTGTATGCGAAATTTTTTGTGTGACCCTGTAAATGAACGATATATGCTATGCACATCATATTATAAAACAGGTATTTTGTAGTAAACCTCAGTAATGTATATCAATTTCATTATATTTGAAATTGTGTAACGTAATTTAGGCTACAAACAGCTTTTCTCCGTAGACCATTATGTAAACAAGTACTTTTGTGTGGCCCTTTAAATGAATGATAAATGTCTTACACTCCATATTCTACGAAAACATGTTTTAATGCACCTGACAAATTGATATCAATTTCATTATGTTTGTAATAGTGTAACATGATTAAAATGCACCGCAAATGTTTTTCCCCATAGACCATAATATAACGGAATTCTTTTGAGTTTCCCTGTAAAATAATTATAATTGCTACACGTACCATATTCGATAGGAAGCATCTTGAAGTGCATTTCAGTGATGTATATGAATTTCAATGTATTTGAAATAGCGTAACACATTTAAAATACACTGTAAAGGGTTTTCTCCCATAGACCATAATGTAACGACATTCTTTTGAGTGCTACTGTAAACGAAGTATAAGTTCTACATACTTCATTTTCTATACCGAACATGTCATTACATATATCAATAACATATATCAATTGCATGACAATTCGAGTATATGTAAGTGATTTAGAGCACGGAGAGACGGCCAGACGAACCGAATTCATATACACTTTTCAACTATGTTGGAAAGAATTAAGCTATTTCAATTACTCAATTATTAACGAAATTGCTCATTAATATTAAGAAATGCTATAACAATACAGGGATACTGTAATCGTACTAATAAGTGTTTTTCCAATATAAATAAAATTTTTGTTCGTAGAACTGGCATCAGAATGGTAGTGTTTGTTAACTTAGCCGAAAATAATTGACCTTTTAATTCTGGTAAATTAGTCTATTTCCGGAAAAAATATGTATATTATGAATCACAAAGTATATTTTATTACAGACTTGCGTAAAATGTTTTATTATACATACTTTTTATTCAACAGGTTAAAAAAAAAAAAAAATCTTCCCAAATTTTTAGGTTTGATTGTGTGTCCGCGACTTGGAGATCAGCGGATAAAATGTCGAAAAGTGATGTTGTCGTCGAAAAAAAAAAGAACAGAGAAAAATAATCCCATCTTCTCATGGAAATTACAATTCGATCGTAATATTTATAAGAATATCTTGCCTAAGGAAAAAAAATGTATTTTACCGTTCTCGTTCTAACAGAAATAAAAATTTAAATTTTGTTATTGATCCTAACTTTTTATAGTTGGTAAATCATTTCACGTATTCTCGAATAATAATTCATTTTAGATTTTGTAATTTATTTTTCATTTTAAAAATAACAAAAATTAATTCTTAATGAATTACCGTGGATACAAAGTTTTCAATGCAATAACTTCTTCTCCTGAATTACTTTGTAAATTAAGCAAACAGTTTAAAAATCTTTCTCAATTTAAATATTTAAATAAAATTATTACATGTAAAAATCTTGCATGAAATAGTTTTTACAAGCATTTTTAAAAGTATTTTATCTTTTAAAATGTATTTATCAAGTATATTATCCTTTAATATAGTAAATAAATTTATAGAGCAGACGATAAAAAGCCGCTCTAAAGCGCTTATCGCTAGAGGTCGCTGTCTGTCAATCAAAACACGGCTTCAGGTAGAATAAATGACATGGAATACCTCTTCTGTATTCAGATGTGATTAGTTTACTTCCCAGTAACGGTAACAGTTTTTCTCTCACCTAGTTTCGCTTTTTCTTAGGAGAAGAAAATTACCAGCATTTTCTTTAAAATGGAAAAAACACCATCTCGCTTTCAAGTGGAACTTGTAGAAAGTGGATCTCAAATAGAAATACCTTCAGCACCTTCTGCAGAAAATCCGGCAAATAAAGACTTATTAAATGTTTGTGCTATTGATCTCAATGATCCAAATACTTATGATTCTCGAAGTATTCGAAGTTTGAGACATTATACCCATGAAGCCCTTCCAAGATTGGACCATTATCGAAACGTACACTCTCTGCACGCACACTTTCCTCGACCCACACTTGATGAACTACACAACGGAGACATAGTGATTCCTGAAAACCAAGTAAGTTTCTGTTATTATAATAACATTTCTCTCATGCTTATTTTTTATTTTCTCGTGAATATATATTATTGAAAATTCTAATTTAAATGACATGTCATTTTGAAATATTTCTCTCAAAAATACTCAATTCCATGAAAACAGCGATAAAAAATAAAATAAATAAAAGGATTCTGAACATCTGAGAATTATTTATTTTCATTGATGATTCTAAGAATTATTTATCTATCGTTTCTAAAAAGAAATTATATATATATTTTTTTAAAGCTGTAAAAAATATATATATATATATATATATATAGATATATATTTATACAAAGTTCATAAATTAGAATATTGTATTCTGTTTTTTCCTTATTGCTACAAAAAATTAGCCCTATTTAGAAAAGAAATGTTCAGAATCAAATGTTTCACCTTTATGTCCCTATGTCTTAGATTATCATTATGTCAGACATTTATGTATTACAAGACCTAAGTCTTGAATAAGATTAGGTTTAATTTTCACTCATTTAAATTATCAAATATTAGAGCATGGCCGTTACTGTAAATATTTTACTGTTTCTTGTAATTTTAATATATAATATGATTCAAAGTTCGAATTAGTTATAATTTCTTTAAAGATACCATCCTGAGGCGGCTACCTTGTCATATCCTGGCTACTACAAGCACTGATTTAAAAGCATAAAATTATGGCATCTTTTTAAAGAGAATATCTAATAAAATTAGATTATTTTAATATTTTTTTAAAAATTCAAATTTTTAATTTAAATGTTTGAATAAAATAATTATTTATTGACCTACTAATTTTGAATGTGTGGGGGTGCTAACTTTAATATTAAATGTTTTGCTTTTCGCAAATATTATAGTTAATGGACATAAATTTAGAATTTTTAGAAACTTTTGAACTTTCAGCGCTATTACATATTCTAATACTGTTTAGTACAACAACATTTTTTTCAGGCAATTTTTTCTTTGTAAAGATCATAGAAATTTTTATTTACTTTTTAGGTTTGAAATATAAATAACATGAGAAATACTGCAGGTTTTCTATCTACTAGATAGATCACACAAAAGTAAAATGGAAATAAAACATATTCAAACATTGTAATTTAGAAAATTAGCTTTCTTGACTATTAATATTCTTTACACATAATACGCAGACTCCCGAACTTGAATGTGACGCGATAACAACGTGGCCTGCGAAATTGTAAAGAATAAGTGAAACTCAATTTCGACTTGCGAGTTAAATAGGATTAGAGAGTTATGGGATAAAAGAGTTAAAATAGGATAAAGTTCTGAAGCGCAGTTTTCCTTAGTCAAAGAGAAAAAAAAAGAGACACATAAAACTTTTATGTTTTCCGACATTTTAAATGTTTATATTATAACTACAGTAAAACCTGTAATCGTTAGGAACCATAAGAAAATTTTGTTTTTGACAAGTTTCCGTCTTAGCTGGTATATTACTTTCGTTGGAACCATGAAAATTTTTCGTTTAAAACAGGATTCTGTTATCGACAAATTCTGTTTTCACAGGCATTATTGTACAAATATATGTATGATATAAAAGAGAAATCCTGGGCATTCATTTGAACAGCTTAGAGAATTTTTGATAAGAGAAATTCCTAATAATTTGCATCATATATATATATATTGTGGGGGGGGGGGGGGTGTTAATAACCTTAAAAAATCGATTTTTCAATTATTTCTACTGTTTCTAAAAATTATAATACATGGTCCTTTTGACTGATTTATGAATATGGTCCTGAAATGTTTTAAATAGAAATAAAGAAAATTTGGCACGCAATTTTCTTAAACAGTAACAAAAAAGTAAAAAAAAAACTCTAAAATGCACGAAACTTGTTAAAGCCGCGGTCGCTAACAAACGTATGAGCGTTGCGCGCACATGAAAGCCAAAAGCGTCTCTTACATACCAAAACTGAAATATTTTTAGAAATTCTGAAAGACATTTGCAATTTCATGCCGCCTGTTTAAATTTAATTTGTCTTTTGTTTATTATTTTTTATTTATATGTTGTCTTAATAAACATTCCATAATGATACATATTCTTATTTAGTTTAATATTCTTATTCTTGGTCACAATTGGTGCCACGATCACGGAAAACTACCGAAAATTTTGTGTTGAAAGTGTTTCTTCAGTTTTTTTTCAAAATGAGTTTTTTTTTTCATGTTTAGGTACATTTCGTAAAAATTCCGTTTAAGTCTAAAGATTAAAATTTTACAGGATGTTATAAACTGCTAAACACTATATAGTAAATTAAAAACGTTAGTATTTTATGATAAATATTTTTAAGAATACTCAAACATGTGTGAGAAAAATGCGATTTTAAATAATTGTATTTTATATAAATTTTAAAAATACGTAATTTAAAAAAGGTAAACAAATTAGTTCACTATATCAAGCATCGTGTTTTGAGTGTTTTTGGAAGATTTCAAGGTAAGTAAATTTATAGTTTTCTCAAAAAATGTATCAAAGCGAACATTAGCCTTTTTTTTTTCAGGCAAAAATATTTTCATCCTTTAAATAACCTTTTTGGAAGTATATTTTTTCATAGAATGAATTTTATTAAAGCTAAAATATTCTTTATAATATTTTCTACTTATAGTAAAAAAAAAAAATAATAATAATAATAAATGATATATTTATTAGGAATTGTGGAATATTGGTATAAACAACAGCCACATTTTCTCATTTTTGAACTGTACCCCGTCAGCTTAACCTTTCAGCGGGCAGCTGTTGTAAATTTTACGACAAACAAAATATTTCTTACACTTTATTCTCACATATGACACCGAAATTAAAATTTAAATTGCTTTACTGATATTACTGTTGCTCAACAAAATTCCCTTCTATTACTATTATGAAATATTTTGTGTTTCTAATGATATAACTACTGTACGTTAAAAAAAAAAAAAAAAACAAGCGGACAAACTTGTGCAAAAACTTACAGAGAGCCTGTTGAAAGATTAAATACCGTTTTTCCCGATTTTAACATAATTGGTTCGACTTTTGGCCCCTTTCACCATTTACTCAACCCATGTGTCACTAACTCTGTTCTGCTTATATTTCATATTATAAAGAAATGATATTATCTCATGAACATTACAGTACTTTTATCTTAGCGGGGCGCAGGTGATAAAGTGACAAATATGGTTCCCATTGCCATCTTTTGTATTGTACTCATTTCATTTAAAATATAAACGTTTCACTCATTTTTTTAAATACATAACTTTAATTTAAAACACATACTTTTAAACTAAATATATAAAATACATTTGAAATGCATGATTTTCACTAATTTCATTTAAATCACAAAAGAAAGAAAAGAAAAAGAAAAGAAAAAATAATACCATAAACCAAGACATTTTATTTCAACGTCAAAACATTGATTTTAATTTGCACAGGCAAAAAATTAAAGCTAGCGTGATTTGCGACCGGCTAGCATAAAAGTATCAAAATGTCTTTACTTTCGATGAACATATTTTAAACAAATTTTTCAAGGAAACGAGAATAAAAAAGTTTTCAATAAAGACTGTATTGAAATTCTAAATTTCTACTTTCTGGCGTATGTTAAAATTTCGACATGGTATTTATTTGACTCATACAAAGACATTTTTACAAGTGTGGAAATTTTCTAAAAATAAAACAAGAACGAAAAATCATGCGTCAAGGATAGATTATGTAACACTTTCAACACATCGAAAATAATTTTGCAAATCTTTACCGTAAGGTGTAAGATGATATTTAACTAAACAATTTTGAAAGCGCATAACATATTTAAAAATCCAATTTCAGGAATTACCAAAAATATACGGAAAATATCCGAGCTCTTTTGTGCAGCCCTGTATATGATCTATAGATTTGTATATATACCAAATAGAATGCTAAATTTTAGTTCAGTTAGGAAACCCGTAGCAGAGTTTAAAATTTTCCTTCTGCAATTTCCGACAATAAACGGAAATGTACTCGAGAACTTTTGTGCTGCCCTGTATACAATCTATACAATTTATACACACCAAGTAATAGACAACAAGAACGAAAAATCATGCGTCAAGCATAGATTATGTAGCACTTTCCAACGCTTCTAAAATAATTTTACAAATCATTACCGTTTAATAAGCTGAAAGATGACATCTAAGTAAACAATTTGGAAAACGCATAACATATTTAAAAACGTAATTTCAGGAATTTTCAATATATACAATATTCGGAAAAATATCCGAATACTTTTATGTAGCCCTGTATATGATTTGTATATATACATAGGATGCTAAATTTTAGTTTAGTTAGGAAACGCGTAGCACCGTTTAAATTCTCCTTCTGGAGTTTCTGTCAATAAACGGAAATGTGTTCGCGAACTTTTGTGCTGCCCTGTATAGGATCTACAGAATTTATACACACCACGTAATAGACAAAAAGCTAGTTAAGATTAAAATCGCGTTATGTAACACTTTCCAACGCTTCCAAAATAATTTTACAAATCATACCGTTTAATAAGCTAAAAGACAACATCTAAGTAATCCGAATACTTTTATTCAGCCCTGTATAGGATCTATAGATCTGTATATATACTACATAGGATAATAAATTTTAGTTCAGTTAGGAAACGCGTAGCACAGTTTAAAATTCTCCGTCTGGAGTTAAATAATACGGAAATGTGTTCGCGAACTTTTGTGCTTCCCTGTATATAGGATCTACAGAATTTATACACACCACGTAATAGACAAAAAGCGAGTTAAAATTAAAATCGCTTTCAGTAACTTAAAACGCACTTCGAGGAATTATTGTTAACAGACAGTAGAGAATTCTTTTGTGTGTCCCTGTAAATGAACGATGACTGCTATACACACACTATTCTGTAGTAAGCCTCTTGTAATGCACCTTAGTAATATATACAGTGTCTCACATAAGTGATGGGACACTTGTGCTTTACAAAAGGAAACTAATCAAATAAATTAAAAAAAACATGTACACATTTTTTTGTGGGTGTGTTTCATACTTAAATTTAGTAAAGATTATTACATAACATACATTTTGTCAAAATATTAAAATATTAATTTAATAAAAATACAAATGTTTAGAACGGAGCAAAAAATAGCTCACATAAGTGATGGGACACCATTATATATGCAACAAAAATCGTCTGAAATAAGCAATAAAAATATTTTTTGGGGTTTTATTTTTACTTAAAAGCAATTGGCAATAATTTATAAAATCGTCTGCAGTATTTCTCTCCAGTTTGTTTTGGAATTTTTGTGTTTTTTAGCTCTGTGTAGCCATGAATGCTAAACGAAAAGAAACTTCGCCTGAAATTCGAAAATTAGTTATTAATTTGCATATTGAACGTGGAAAATCTATTAGAAAAACTGCTGAAACAGTTAACTTGAGTCGTTCAACAGTTTTCAATATCATTAAACGATATAAAAAGAATCATATGATTCAGGATAAAAGAAGACCTGGCCGACCATCAAAGCTATCCAATGGAATAAAGCGAATTATCGTTCGAAATATTAAAAAAAATCCAAGAAATAGTGCTTCAAAAGTTGCTGCTGATTTACAAGCATTATATGGAATAATTGTTAATCCTGAGACTATTAGAAGGGTAATTCGATCTGCTGGATATCACGGTAGAGTAGCCAGGAAAAAATTCTTCGTAAGTGAAAAGAATAGAAAACTCAGACTAGCTTTCGCAAAATCCAACATAAATAAGAATTCTGATTACTGGAATAAAGTTATATTCGCTGATGAGAGTAAATTTAATATATTTGGTTCTGACGGTAGAATCTTGGTGTGGAGAAAACCCAGGGAAGAATTTCGCAAACAGAACTTGGTACCAACAGTAAAACATGGTGGAGGAGGAGTTATGGTATGGGGGTGTATGTCGTCCGCAGGAGTTGGTAATCTTGTTTTTATTGACAGTATAATGGATCAGTACAAGTATATTGATATTTTAAAGCAAAATTTGAAATCTTCAGCACGAAAATTGAACCTTCATAACGATTTTAAATTCTACCAGGACAATGACCCCAAGCACACTGCTCTGAACGTTAGACTCTGGCTGCTATATAACTGTCCTGAAATAATAAAAACACCACCACAATCTCCAGACTTAAATCCCATAGAGAATATTTGGCAAGAATTGGATTCAAGAATTCGCAAACACACCATTTCTTCAAAACAACAACTAAAATCGGTGCTTCAAGAAGAATGGGGTAAAATCACTCCAGAAATCACAAAAAAATTAGTCGAATCCATCCCAAAAAGATTAAATAATGTTTTAAAAGTAAAAGGAAATGCAACAAAATATTAAAACCTTTTAAAAAGTAAAATTTTTGGATAAATATTTGATGGAAAAGTAAGTGTCCCATCACTTATGTGAGCCATTTTTTGCTCCGTTCTGAACAATTGTATTTTTACTAAATTAATATTTTAATATTTTGACAAAATGTATGTTATGTAATAATTGTTACTAACTTTAAATATGAAACACACCCAAAAAATTTTTGCACATGTTTGTTTATTTATTTTATTGCAGTTTCTTTTTATAAAGCACAAGTGTCCCATCACTTTTGTGAGACACTGTATAAACTTCAATGCGTTTAAAATAGTGGAACATTATTTAAATAAGCCGCAGACGATTTTTCTCCATAGACGTAATGTAACGGAATTATTTTGACTGTCCCTGTAAAGTAACTCTAAGTGCTATACACCTACTATTCCATATTAAGCTTCTTCTAATGCATCTTAGTGATCTATATAAATTTCAATGCGTTTACAATAGTGAAACATTTTTAAAATAAACCGCAAATGATTTTTCCCCATAGACCGCAATGTAACGGAATTCTTTTGAGTGTCCCTGTAAGAAAACTATAAGTGCTACACACTTCAGTTGAAATAGGGAACGTGCCATAGATAACGGCAATAACATATAAAAATTGCAGAGCAATCCGAGCATATTTACGGGAGTTAGAGCACGGCCAGACGGCCAGACGGCCAGACGGCCATACGGCCAGACGGCCATCCGGCCATACGGCCAGACAAACCGAAGTCATAAGCAGTTTTCAACTAGGTTGGAAAGTGCTAAAAACTGAGTTAAATTTAAAAACGCGTTCAGCAACTGAAAAAGCATTCCCAGCAATTATTATTAATAAGCAGTACTTTAACAAAATTCTTTTGTGCGTCCCTGTAAATGAACGATGAAAGCTATGCACACAATATTCTATAATAAGGCTCTTGTAATCTACGTTAGTGATATATATAAATTTCAATATGTTTGAAATGGTGAAACATTGTTAAAATAAACTGCAAACGATTTTTCTTCATAGACCATAATTTAACGGAATTCTTGAGTATCCCTGTAAAGGAACTAATAAGTGCACACCATATTCTATAATTAGTCTTTTGTGGCGCACCTCAGTGATATACATCAATTTCAATATGTTTGAAATTGTGTAACATCATTAAAATAAGCCGCGAATGATTTTTCCCCATAGACCGCAATGTAACGGAATTCTTTTGAGTGTCCCTGTAAAAAAACTGTAAATGCTACACACTTCATTTTCAATACCGAACATACCACTGTAAGCCTCAATAACATATATTAATTGCATGACGATCCGAGCATATTTACGCGAGTTAGAGCATGGGCAGACAGACAGACAGACAAGCCGAATTCATAAACACTTTTCAACAGTTGGAAAGTGTTAAAAAGCTACTCATTGAGATTGGATTTAAATTAACAACTGAAAATAGTTATGATATAAAATAAATAATAACTGCTAGTAATATACTTTTACAACCATTGTTGGTTTGGTTGTGTTTGATTGATTACAAACTTTCTTTTTTTGTTACCACTATTTTTCAATAATAATCTTCACCTTATTTAATCTCAGAAATCTGCGATTAGATAAGGGGAAGACTATTATTAATAATAGTGGTAATAAAATAAAAATAATTTCAACTGTCAAATTAGCATTCTTATTATTAAAATGCGATTGAACTACCTTGACTCGAAGAAATGCTTTCATTAAAATAAAGAACAAGAAAAAAGTCATTTACCACGCACAGATTATGAAATGCTTTCCAACATTAGGAAAATATTGTTACGAAATCCTCGATTTCATCTTCTTCGATTTGCTAGCAAAAAAACTCTCAAAAGCTAACTCTGCAAAAACAAAAGAAATATATACAGTGTCTCACATAAGTGATGGGACACTTGTGCTTTACAAAAGGAAACTAATAAAATAAATTAAAAAAACATGTACACATTTTTTTGTGGGTGTGTTTCATACTTAAATTTAGTAAAGATTATTACATAACATACATTTTGTCAAAATATTAAAATATTAATTTAATAAAAATACAAATGTTTAGAACGGAGCAAAAAATAGCTCACATAAGTGATGGGACACCATTATATATGCAACAAAAATCGTCTGAAATAAGCAATAAAAATATTTTTTGGGGTTTTATTTTTACTTAAAAGCAATTGGCAATAATTTATAAAATCGTCTGCAGTATTTCTCTCCAGTTTGTTTTGGAATTTTTGTGTTTTTTAGCTCTGTGTAGCCATGAATGCTAAACGAAAAGAAACTTCGCCTGAAATTCGAAAATTAGTTATTAATTTGCATATTGAACGTGGAAAATCTATTAGAAAAACTGCTGAAACAGTTAACTTGAGTCGTTCAACAGTTTTCAATATCATTAAACGATATAAAAAGAATCATATGATTCAGGATAAAATAAGACCTGGCCGACCATCAAAGCTATCCAATGGAATAAAGCGAATTATCGTTCGAAATATTAAAAAAAATCCAAGAATTAGTGCTTCAAAAGTTGCTGCTGATTTACAAGCATTATATGGAATAATTGTTAATCCTGAGACTATTAGAAGGGTAATTCGATCTGCTGGATATCACGGTAGAGTAGCCAGGAAAAAATTCTTCGTAAGTGAAAAGAATAGAAAACTCAGACTAGCTTTCGCAAAATCCAACATAAATAAGAATTCTGATTACTGGAATAAAGTTATATTTGCTGATGAGAGTAAATTTAATATATTTGGTTCTGACGGTAGAATCTTGGTGTGGAGAAAACCCAGGGAAGAATTTCGCAAACAGAACTTGGTACCAACAGTAAGACATGGTGGAGGAGGAGTTATGGTATGGGGGTGTATGTCGTCCGCTGGAGTTGGTAATCTTGTTTTTATTGACAGTATAATGGATCAGTACAAGTATATTGATATTTTAAAGCAAAATTTGAAATCTTCAGCACGAAAATTGAACCTTCATAACGATTTTAAATTCTACAAGGACAATGACCCCAAGCACACTGCTCTGAACGTTAGACTCTGGCTGCTATATAACTGTCCTGAAATAATAAAAACACCACCACAATCTCCAGACTTAAATCCCATAGAGAATATTTGGCAAGAATTGGAATCAAGAATTCGCAAACACACCATTTCTTCAAAACAACAACTAAAATCGGTGCTTCAAGAAGAATGGGGTAAAATCACTCCAGAAATCACAAAAAAATTAGTCGAATCCATCCCAAAAAGATTAAATCATGTTTTAAAAGTAAAAGGAAATCCAACAAAATATTAAAACCTTTTAAAAAGTAAAATTTTTGGATAAATATTTGATGGAAAAGTAAGTGTCCCATCACTTATGTGAGCCATTTTTTGCTCCGTTCTGAACAATTGTATTTTTATTAAATTAATATTTTAATATTTTGACAAAATGTATGTTATGTAATAATTGTTACTAACTTTAAATATGAAACACACCCAAAAAATTTTTGCACATGTTTGTTTATTTATTTTATTGCAGTTTCTTTTTATAAAGCACAAGTGTCCCATCACTTTTGTGAGACACTGTATATAAGGAGTCGCCTAACTCCTTAATGTTGAACCGCAGCAATTTTCCACTTAATATTGATAATACTTAATAATCCACTTAATAATAACTTAATATTTATCAATCTCATTTATAACCTTTGCCCTGGCGAGAAAAAAAGTGTGACTTCATAACAAGTAACTCGAAACATGCTAGATAATATGACTTCTGTGGGTCGCAGGGATTTGTTGTTTTCTGAAAATTTTCAAATAAGTATTTAGTGCTAAATTTTGTCATTTAAGTCGCCAAGTTTGATTTCAGTTTCGGACCTATACTGAGTGACCAATACATTATACTTATTCTTTACCTAAACCTGTAAAACTACTTTTAAAGACGCAATAATGAATGTGCAGGACAGCCATTTTTTTGTATTTAGTATCAAAAATAAATTCAATAAAAAAAGTATAACATCACCAAACAGCATTTCAAACAATAGTTGCAAATAGATCGTAATATAATCGAACGCTTTCGTTTTACCGTATAAAAATTAAAATTTTGTATTTCTTCAAATTTAATCCCCTGAAAATTTTAATCGATTTCATAAAATTGTGTACCTTTTTTTACGTAACTTTGTAATTTATAATAGATGTCTATGATCAATATTTAAGGAATAAAGGACGAGGTCAATGTTTTGGGACAAACTGTATATATAAACGTTTTAACTTGCATTACGACTTTTAACATTTTCAATTGCCAGTTTAAAAAATAAACAAGTGGATCTATAAATAAACAAGTCTGATCGAAGATCGCTCAAAGGGTTTCGTTTAATATTCCTTTCAAAACACTTTATCATTTCTTTAATAAATTCAAATAAATTTCATTTAGCAACAACAACAACAAAAAAAGTCATGTTTTTTATAAAGTAAAAATTTACCGGTCTATTTTTTCGTTTTTTCGAATATCTAAACCAGCCGGATAGCGGGTGAAGCCCGCTATTATATTCTGTCATAATAATATCCGTCATACGGACTAAATGCAATATTTAAAAAAATAATTTCAAAATTAAACAAATTGTACACCTTCAAAATGTTAAAATAGGCGAATATTTCTATAATCGGATTTTTATCACGATTCAATATGTTTCTCAAACTCATATATTTACTATTCTCTATTACTCATATTGATACTCGCTTTGTACTATTCTCAAACATTTGAAAATTTCATTAAACTTCCAATAGGACGTCAGATTTTCTTTTTAATTCTCTAATGACGTGATATCAATCTGCTTTGTGTACATACACATATTCATACTCCTTGTATTATTGAGAAATCTTAGACATTTTGTTCCCACTATGACGTCAATCAATTTTATTTCATATTTATCTTTTTTTCAATTGGTGAAACTTTTTATTTCATTTTCATTTTTCACGTGGAAATCGTCTGATAGAAAATTAATTATTGTAGAAAGAATTTCATTGTGGATTTTAAATTTTTGGCATCTGCTATAACGAAAAATGTTTAAATTTAATATGAAAAGGCTGTTAGAGTTTTGGTTTTTTATCTCTATTTATTAAAATAATGCGAATTTTTCAAATTTTAATATTTTGAGCTCTTCACAGCTGGTATTCATCTATATACACAAAGTTTCAACTCTGTAAGTTATATAGTTTTTGAGAATGGCTCTGTGACGGACAGACAACGCAGCGGGAGTAATAGGGTTTCGTGAGATGAACGAAACCCTAAAAATAAAAAAATTCCATGAGTGATCGCATACTTAAAATGATGATGTAACATAAACGACCAGTGTTCTAATACCAAATATAGGACCAAATGTAGTATTTAGAACCGAGTACATCTACACTATTAAAATCCGTGAGCGTATCTATGTAGCCTCAAAAATTCAGAAACCACAGGGCACAGAGCTACGAAATTTGGCACACGGGTTGCTGGTAGGGGGCCCATGAACTATTGATGCAAAATATTCGAAAATTTTAAATAGATTTTTGATAGATTAAATATTAGTTAAAATCCACAAAGAGATCTCTCTCATCAAAAATACGTTTTTTTTTTATCTTTGGTTGGTTGGTTGTATAAAATCTCCGCAGAAGTCATTAAATAAATCAAGGTAGTCGATCGTCATTGCAAATGCGAGTCGAGGGTTTAAAATCGATGGATCAGAGATTATATGACATGTAAACAATCAAATTAATTATTAACCGTTGCTAAATGCAAAAACCTAATTTTAAAGGATTTTATCGACTTAATGAATGATAATTAGCTGGGTTTAAGGGTTTTTTTCACATGACATATATTAGTATGATAGAGATTATTAATACAGAAAACTTTATTTAACAGATTATTTGTTAAATTTGCAGGGATGGGGAGGGTAGGGGTAAACTACATTTTACTAAATATCACATATATTTCACTTGACTGCGCGCCACCTGGTGGCGGCTTTTTCATTAACCCTCCATATTAATAAATCCAAATCTACTGCTTTGATTTCAACAGAACTAATTACATTTAACAAATTTAACATTTTTAGCTTCATCCGTATCGTTTAATCGCTGTTTTATATAGATACTACCGCTATTTTAGAATAACAGTTTTTGTAAACATTAAATATATGTTCCTAATAAAAGTACAGAGCCCGTATTCAGCTGATGCATACCAACAGTCAAAGTTAGTGATTTGTTGTTGAGCACTTGACCGCGCGCCTCCTTGCGTCCCCTCCCTCAAGCTTTTTTTCTCTAACTGTGCTTTGTTTCCAGAACTCAGATAATTATGTTTCGAACTTCTCCAAACCAGTTCCATTTTGCTAAATTATCATAAAAATCAGCATTCATAGCTTCAGGGTGTATTTCTAGAAAACGGTTACCAGTATTTTCCGAATAATAGTCTAAGCCAAATTTCAAATTAAGTTCCTAACTTAACCAAATGAATCAGTCTTTCAAGATGCATGTAGTGGTTCTCTTAATTTATCATTTGCTGAAAGGCACTTAGACATCCGCTCCTCTCCCGCAAGGGCTTTTTGTCTAACTGTAAAATGTTTCCATATCTGAGCAACTAATTTTCCGATTTCAGCGCAACTGATTCCAAACATCATATTTAAATTAATAATCAACGTCTATATCTTTAAAATAAATTTATCAGTAGCGTGTACCACTATTTCCGAATGATAGTCTAAGACAAATTTCTAATTTAGTTCCTAGATTAACCAAACGAACGAATTTTTAAAGATGCATAGAGTCCTCCTAAATAGTTATTTTCTGAAAGGACACTTGAACATCCCCTCCTTCCCGACCACCTCCTTCAATTTTTTTTCTAACTATTCCCCGTTTCCATAACTCAGCAACTATCTTTCCGATTTCAACGCAACTGATTACGAACATTATAATTAACTTAATAGTCACCCTCTATAACATTAAAGTAAATTTATGAGTAGCGGTTACCACTTTTTCCGGATAATAGTTTAAGCCAAATTTGTAATTAAGTTCCTAGCTTAACCAAACGAACGAATTTTTAAAGATGCACAGTGGTCCTCTTAATTAGTCATTTTCTGAAGGACACTTGAACACCCCTCCCCCCGGCAACCCCTCAAGGTTATTTTCTCTAACTATGCCTAATTTCAATAACTCGACTAATAATGTCCCCATCTTCTCCAAACCAACTCACTTTTGTAGCACGTCTACTATACGTTGCCGTATGCAGCGGGAACCTGTGTCAGATGTTCGTTCGGAATGAGGTTTGTTTAGAACAGAATGCTACCCTGGCGGTGGAACTTGGAAATAATAGATTTTCCGGAGCATACGAGTATGCCCGGTGAACGGTGCCGAAGCCATCGGAGACCCGGACCAGAGTTTCGGGTTTTAAGAGATTTAATTTTATTACACGGGCTCGGACAACGCCAGGCGGGTCAGCTAGCTATAAAACTGCATCATAACTGATATTAATTATTTTTATGATTAGTAAAAACTGAATCATAAATGTTTTTTAACACTTTCCAACCTAGTTGAAAAATGTTTATGACTTCGGTTGGTCTGGCCGTATGGCCGTCTGCCGTCTGGCCGTCTGCCGTCTGGCCGTCTGTCCGTGCTCTAACTCCCGTAAATATGCTCGGATTGCTCTGCAATTTTTATATGTTATAGTCGTTATCTATAGCATGTTCCCTATTTCAACGGAAGTGTGTAGCACTTATACTTTTTTTACAGGGACACTCAAAAGCATTCCATTACATTGCGGTCTATGGGGAAAAATCATTTGCGGTTTATTTAAATAATGTTTCACTATTTTAAACGCATTGAAATTTATATATATCACTAAGGTGCATTAGAAGAAGCTTAATATGGAATAAGGTGTGCATAGCACTGATAGTTACTTTACAGAGACAGTCAAAAGAATTCCGTTACATTACGTCTATGGAGAAAAATCGTCTGCGGTTTATTTAAATAATGTTTCCCTATTTTAAACGCATTGGAATTTATATAAGGTGCATTACAAGAGGCTTACTACAGAATAGTGTGTGTATAGCAGTCATCGTTCATTTACAGGGACACACAAAAGAATTATCTACTGTATGTTAACAATAATTCCTGGACGTGCGTGTGCGTTTTAAGTTACTGAACGCGATTTTAATTTTAACTCGCTTTTTGTCTATTACGTGGTATGTATAAATTCTATAGATCCTATACAGGGTAACACAAAAGTTCGCGAACACATTTCGGTATTATTTAACTCCAGACGGAGAATTTTAAACTGTGCTACGCGTTTCCAAACTGAAATAAATTTTAGCATCCTATGTAGTATATATACAAATCTATAGATACTATACAGGGCGGAATAAAAGTATTCGGATTACTTAGATGTTTTCTTTTAGCTTATTAAACGGTATGATTTGTAAAATTATTTTGGAAGCGTTGGAAAGTGTTACATAATCTATGCTTGACGCATGATTTTTCGTTCTTGTTTTTTTTTTGTGTGTGTGTGTGTACATACTTGTTTCATATTGGTTGTGTAAATACAGATTTTTAATAGACATAACAAATTTTTATATTCATAAACTTTAGTTTGGTTGTACCGATTTTTATTTGTAATTTTGGTTTTAGAATTAAATCCATGAACTCCTGTGCGTAGAACAGGTTAAACAGCTAGTTAATTTGTATTATGGTTTGTATTTTTGCATTCTATGATGTTGCGTTTTCCCACAAATTAAGATAAAATATGCGCATGCAATAAATTTTCCCACGATTTACTTTCCTTGCCAGTTACGATTGTTTAATACCACATTAGATTTTTTTAAAAAAGGGTGTTTCACTGTATTTTATAAGAGAATAATAAAAGAATCGATTCATATATTCCACCGTTTCAAATGCTGAAAGCCATCATAATTCAAATTCAGGAAGTTTTTTTCTGTCCACTTTTCTTTTTTTCTTTGCAGCTTTTTGCAATTGATACAGTTTAAAAATCGATTGAGATGAAAAATAAAACTTGATTAACTTGAAAGAGCAAAACTAATATGTCTCTGACGCATACATTATTCATACTAGTTTACAATAGAAGTGGAACAATACTTACTGCCATTCCTTGAGAATTAAAAAATCAATTCTTTTCTTACGCTTGACCTGTAACAAAAACCATGTTCATTGTAAACTAGTGGTTAGGTGATCATATCTGAAGATTATGTAATGTTTCATTCAAAGAAATTTTGCATCTCCCTGAGCATCCTATTGTCGTATGAAATGTCTTTCATCAATATTTATTTAAACTTCGTGGAGAAATAATTGTAGGAATTCGGTGATTATTCAAAGATATTACATATATAATATCAGTAGAATGTGATAACGATAGATTTAGAAAACATTTGTTAACAATTAATAAGAAAGAGAAAGCGTTTGTTACACATAGATTATGAAAAACTTTTCAACATTAGTTGAGTATTATTACGAAATGTTCTACCCATAGATAAAATATATCGAAGAATTTTGAGAGATATTTTACGGATGTTACACAGATCACGTAATAAACTAAAATTTACTTCAACTGGATATCACAATGCAAGTGTAAATGTAATTACAACAATTATCGTCCACAGACAGTAATTTATCCGCATACTTTTGTGTGTTACTCTCTAAAAGTACTATAAAAAGTTCACGCACTATTTTCTATAGAGAGAATGCTGCAGTGTATTTAACATAAACCAATTTCGTTCTATTTGAACTATTATCATATTATTAAAACACACAAATATTGCCAATTAACTCGAGTGTTCCGCTAAACGATTGATAGATGATACTCATATCATTTTTTGCTATAGAAAACATTGTGAAGTACATCACAATAACACATATCAATTTCATTATATTTCAAGTGGTACATCGTCATAAAGATGTACTTCAAATATTTGCCTCCCGTAGTAAAAATATTCCCTTAGTTCCTGTTGTTGAATTATTTTGTGTGTCTTCACAAAATAAGAATAATTGTTATGCATACTCTTTTCTACAGCGTGCATGTTGTAGTACATCTCAAAAATGTATACCAATTTCGTTATGTTTGATATATCTTAACGCATTAAAATAGACTTTAAAGATTTATCGCCCATAGACCATAATGTATCCAAATCCATTTATGTGATGTAAACAATACCATTTTCGGTAGGGAACATGCGGTGGAGAACCACCAATTTGTTGGCGTCCAGAGCATTGTCAGAGACAGACAGACAAGCCGAAGCCGTAGTCAGACGAGCCGTTGCTGTGAGCGTAAAAGAATTAAAAAAAATACTCCAAAAGTTGGAATTTAGAGCACAGAAACCGCAAAATATGTAAAATTCCGGCTTTTAATTTAGTAGCAATGGTTAACTTAAAAACAAATTAACATTTCTATGAAACGTGCTTTTGTTTAAAATCTATAATAATAAAGATTAGAAGTTTGTCTGTGTGTGTGTGTGTGTGTGCACGCGCTGTGTTCTGAAGAAACTGCTAGACGCAGAGCTACAAAATTTAGTTGGTAGTTATGCTGTTATTCATCTCGAAGCCCGATTTTAATTTTTTGATTAGATTTTTTTTTATTTAATTTTTTATGCGATTTCTAAGCTTCTCTCACGTTTTGCAGAGATTTTTCCATGTTAGTAAAAAAAAAAAATCGAGTTTCAATATTTTAGCCCATTATAGTAGATTTTGTCCTCTTTTCAATAAAGTTTAATAGGAATTCGTGTAGCATTTTTTTAATTTTTAGCGAATATTTTTTGGCGATTTTTAAAGGGTTTTTTGCGATTTTTTGACACTGGTGAAAGGAATTCAATTTCCAACTTCTAGCCTAATGTAGTAAATTTCGTGCACCTTGATTTTTTAATTTTTAGCCATTTTTAATGTGATTTCTAGCGATTTTTATCGATTTTCTGCGTTCTTCGGTGATATTTGACATTCGTGAAATTGACTCGTTACAATATTTTAGCCCAAAACAGTAAATTTTGTCATCTGCGATTTTTAGCGGTTTGTTTTCTGCCATTCATGAAAGAATTCTGGTTACAATGATTTCAGTCCGCTAAATTTTGTCTGCCACGATTTTTGAATTTTTAGCGATTTTTAATAAGATTTTTCATGTTCCGAGGTAATTTTTTGACATTTATGAAAGAATTCCGATTACAATATTTTAGTCCACTATAGAAAATTTATTGTTCTCTGAAATTTTTGGGAATTTTTAGTGACCTTTAATGCGATTGTTAGCAATTTTTCACGTTCCGCTGCGATTCTTAGGACATTCGTAAAAGGAAACCGGTATCAAACTTTTAGCGTAATGTAATAAATTTTGTCTTTCGCACTATTTGAATTTTCAGCGATTTTAAATGCTATTTTTAGCGTTTTTTCGATTTCCACAGTTAATTTTTGGCATTCGTTAAAGTAATTGTGTTTTAAACTTTTAACCTAATATAGTAAATTTTACCGTCTGAGATTTTGACTTTTTACCGATTTTTAAACATTGATTTTATTTTGTTTTGTGACAATTTACAAAGTTTAATCAAAGAGGAAAAAATAGCTAAAAATTTGTAAAAATAGAAAAATCCGGAGGAAAAAAAATGTTAAAAGTTTGTAAAAATAGAAATATCTGGAGGAAATATTGCTAAAAGTTCGTAAAAATAGAAAAATACGGAGGAAAATATTGCTAAAAGTTTGTAAAAATCGAGAAATCGTGAAGAAAAACTTGCTAAAACTTTGTGAATAGTCGTAAGACGAAATAAAATCGATGTTTATTTTGTGAAGAAGCTTGCCATAGGAAGTGTGAAAGTAGCACCTTCTCTGCCGAAAGCACGCGTTCTGATTGGGTAGAACTTGGAGGTTGCCGATTTTTCGGTTGGCGCGCGTCAAAAAAATCACCAAATCGGGTGTCTCGCTTGTTCTAGGATTTTGCCGAAGACTTTTATTATGTTCAATTTCAATAGTGAATTTAATGTTATTGCCAATTGAGTTTAGATGATTTATAAATATTTTAAGTTCATCAAGGCTATTACTGCCAAATTATGAAAATATCATCAACATACCTGAGCCAAGTGTGGGGCGTTAAGTCAAATGTACTAAAAACTTCTGTTTCCAATGGGTTGCACATGTTAGATTTAAGAATCCATACAAAAAAAATGTTATTTTTTAGGGTTTCGTTCATCTCACGAAACCCTATTACTCCCGCTCCGTTGTCTGTCCGTCACAGAGCCGTTCTCAGAAACTATATAACTTACAGACATGAAAATTTGTGTATTTATAGCTGCATAACTACTATGGATCTCAAAAACATAAAATTTAAAAAAATCGTATTATTTTAATATATAGAGATAGAAAACCAAAAATCTAACAGCCTTTTCCTATTAAATTTAAACATTTTTCGTTATAGCAGTTGCCAACAATTAAAAATCCACAATAAAGTTCTTTCTACAATAATTAATTTTCTATTGAAAGATTTCCACGTGATAAATGAAAATGAAATAAAAAGTTTCGTCAATTGAAAAAAAGATTAATATGACATCATATTGGTAATAAAAAGGAAATTTTCAAACATTTCTCAATGATACAAGGAGTATGAGTATGTGTAAATACAAAAAGCCGCTTAATATGACGTCATTAGAGAATTAAAAAGAAAATTAATCTGACGTCATATTGGAAGTTTAACGGACTATTTCAAATGTTTGAGAATAATACAAAGAAAGTATCAATATGAATAATAGAGAATAAGCAAGTAGATATGACGTCAGCAAGTGATTATAACCTCATATGAATTTGAGGAACGTATTGAATCATGATAAAAACCCGATTATGGAAATATATTGGCATATTTTAACATTTTGAAGGTCTCTGTACAACAGGTTTAAATATGAAATTGATTTTTTTTTAAATATCGCATTTAGTCTACATGTGAGATATTATTACACACCGGTAAATTTTTACTTTATTAAAAACATGATTTTTTTTTTTTTTTTTTTTTTGAAAATGAAATTTATTTGGATTTATTAAAGAAAGGATAAAGTGTTTTGAAAGGAATATTAAACGAAACCCTTTGTGCAATATCTTCGATCACACTTATTCACTTTTTATTGAGTTTATCACGTTAAATGCCTAGATGTAAGCTAGAATTTTTATTTCAAATATTAGAATTAGATGAAACCTAACCAAATAATAATTGAAATCATTAAATTCTTTGACAAAAAGAAATAAAATCATATTTAGAAATATATAAAAATTAGAAAAATTTGACGCCAAATTTATACAGATAATGTCATAAAAACGAAAAACTACATTATTCACGTGTACACAACAAATTCAGCGGGTTGTAAAGACTACATAAAAAGGCTTAACATAATTCCCGATGCAATAGATTTTTAGAGTGTAATGTAAAATCCTATCTACATTTGCAGGATTGTGTTTTAAGTAAAAAAAAAAAATTATAAAAACTAATAAAAAAATTAATTTTTAGTAAATAAGCAGAAATTTTAATTTCTAATACAAATTTTAATTTCCAAAATAGACTTTCCAATAAAGTTACTTTATTATGTTGTATAAAATTATAGAATATTGTGATTCTGTGTTAAGAGAAAAATAATTGTGTAAATAATTGTGTAATAAAAATATTTTTTGTTAAGAAAGTGTGTGTAAAAAGAATTCTTTTTTTTTTTTCTTTTAGCGAAAAAGGGCTGGTATATAATAAAAAAATTTCAATAAATCGTAATACAAAATATATGGATATTTCTTTCAAAAAAAGAAAATTATTTCAGAAACTCCTGAGACCTGTTGAAAAATTATCTCTCTCCCCCCCCCCCCCCCCCCTCCCATCGTCAGGATAATACGAATAAAATGAAAATAGTTAATTATACATTTAAATATCTATTTGAAAGGAAAAAGAACTGACCTCGGCCTTCACGCAAAACAATAAGTTACTGCACAAATCAAGTTGCACTTGAATAATCACAAATATTACTAGTTTGAAAACCTTACATTTGCCCAAACTGGGTTCTGCGACACTAGTAAGAAGTTAAAACATTTTTAACACACACGGTATTGAAAATGAAGTATTTAGAGTTTATACTTCATTTACAAGGACACTCAAAAGAATTCCCTTACATTACGGTCTATGTGGAAAAAAGTTTGCGGTTATTTTAATGAGGTTATACTATTTCAAACATATTAAAATTGATATATCTCACTCAGGTGCACGAAAAGAGGCTTACTAGAGAATGTGGTGTGCATAGCATTCATCGTTCATTTACAGGGATACACAAAAGAATTCGGTTACAGTACAGTTTAAGAAGAATGATTACTGGAAGTGCGTTTTGAGTTCTGATACGTGTTTTTAAATTAAAATAAGTTTTTGCCAGTTAAATGGTGTGCACAAATTCTGTAGATAATATACAGGGCAGCCCAAAAGATCTCGAATACATTTCCGTTTCTTAACAGACACTGCTGAAGAGGAATTTATAACTGCGCTATGCGTTTCCTAATTGAACTAATTATAGCATACTCTGTAGTATATATACAGGTATGTACATAAACAGGGATGCACAAAAGAATTCGGATATTTTTCCGTCTATTGACAATAATTGCTGGCATTGGGTTTCCAAATGTGTTATAAGTTTTCCAAATTGTTCAGTTAGATATCATATTTTACCTTATTAAACGGGGCAGTTTTGTCAAAGCATGCTGTGAGTGTTGGAAAGTGTTTAATAATCTATGCTTGACGCATGATTTTTGTTTATGTTACTAAACGATTAAAATAAAAATTTTCAGTTTAGTCAGATAGCTCCATTTTGAGGTTTCGTGGACTCCTTAGGTGTTCATATAAATTCATTCTGATTGTGTTATTAGTATAAACATTATTAGTAGGAAACCTCATACTATATATAGTGATATTATTTGTTTATATTTAATATAAGACCGTGGTACTCATTAAAAAGATACTGTTAGGGGTAATACGAATAGAAGATCATAGCCTCTTTAACATTCCAATATTTCTAAATAGTTTCAAATTTCAACTCCTGAACGCAGTTCAGTTTGCGCTACTTAATCACTCCCAACGATTCAGATTTTGAGCTCAAAATTTAAGTTTAAGTCTAAGATTTTGAAATCATTTAATGAGATACAAAAAATAATGGTAAAAAATAGTTTTTCGTTACTCCAAAGTCTAAAGCGCCCTCTATCGGCATTTTTGTACTTTATTTTTAAAATTTATTTTTAAGAAAACACTGACATAAAGATTAGTTTTAGCGAAAACCGCAAACGAATCGACCAATTTTACCGTTTTTTATAATCATTTGAAATTTTGGACCCTAAACTTTAATGGCACCTATCTCCTTCGGAAGACGTTTGGGACCCTTAGTTTCCTATTTAATATTGTTTGTCTTGATGTGTACTATCACCCCTTAAAATTTTGCCCAAGAGTTTAGATTCACCCTGTATACTCACAACTCTATCAATAGAAATTCATAATGAATATGTTGTGACATGTTTTATAGTAGTTTATTAAAGTACTTTTCAGAAAAAAGTAGATTGGTCCAATTCTAGAAGTAAATTTTACATAATTATAAGATTTTAGTAAAAAACATCGAACACTTAATTCACTTTTACCCAACTTACTTTTATAAACTTACTATACTTTGTCCTATCTGCTGACTTCAAAGCGTCTTTTTGTTTTTCCCCACCGATATTCAGTCATTCAAAATATTTTAATAATCGCTATATTCACGGGCAGCACTGCTGCTGATAAAGTTTGATGGCTCACAGTCACAATGGTTGAGAATCCAATTTAAAATGCAAAACCCCAGTCTGTTTAACCATCGGGAGGCAAGAACGACTTTAATAGCTTCCAAAAAATTATTCTATTGATGCAGATAAGCATTATTCGAATTACCTTCCTACATTGAATGATGTTAGAATAATAAAACAAGTCAGGATTTATTTTATCATTTCCGATCGTGACAGTAAGATTAAGATTCCTCCATGTTTTATAAATGCATACTATCTCTCATACATTTTTCAGAAGGTAGTCAATTTCTTTTAAGTATATTACCTGTATGTGTAAATATAAACAGCTGCCTTAGTAAATGTCAATATTTTTATATCGACCATTAGTTAACTCACAACTGCACAAAATTAGCTTCATATTTCAGCTCATGAGCATTTTTTAAATGGATGTCTCTTTTTATGTATACTTATTCTGCCATTTAAATTATAAACACTTTTGTGTTATAGAAATCCATACAGTTAAATTTTCAGTTTTATATTAGAAATTTTTCTTTCAATTCGCCAAGTATGCAATGTGATATTATTTCTTTCTTCCATTGGATCGGATTTGTAAATATCTCAAATTTTTTAATCCTTTCACAAGCCTAAACGTTGATTTGTCACCTAAAATGGCATATTGAAATGATTAAAATACTGAATAGTTTCTGAACAGATAAACTTGTAAAGTAAGGTACATCTTTTATAGAATAATACAGACTTTCAAACATTATTTACATATAACTTTCATTTTGATGCCTTTGCACTTTAATTTCAATAATGAATGTTAGTTTTCTTTTAATTCATGCCAACAAAGATTTAATATTTGAATGAGCCTTCTTTATAATGAATATCCGTATTTTGACATTCATATATAATTAAAGTTGCTTTTAAAATATCTCTGCAATGGTTGATTTTAATCTGCTTCAGCTGAAATTCCTGCACGTAGGCAAAACAGTTATTGTCCTATCATTTTACGCAATCTTGACCATTGACGAGCCTAGTATTTGGTTTGTTTTTTATGTCGACACATTGTTTCTTTATATCCTCCGTTTACTCTTAATACCCCCGCTGAGAAGTTGCGATATTAGAACACTTGTAACAAGCATGTTGCTGATAACAGGAAAATAAGCTTTAAGTGGGGATACTGACAACAAACGATTGGGTATTGTAATAATATCTATTCATAAAAATAACGTCATCGGTCTTCCTTTCAGTTTGCGATTTCATTTTATGAGTTGCAGAGATATGAAGTGAGGGGGAATGTTTGGAATTTTTGAGATTCTTTCACTCGAGATTCACATGATATTTGGAAAAGAAAAGAAAAATAAAGACCTCTTGCTGAGTTTTATAGTCAGATAACAACGACAGACTGTTTTAGGCAATTTTTACATTGTTTTCATTTTAAGGAAATTTGTGATTTTAGATACCTAAATTCGACGGATTAGAATATTGCGGAAAATATTTTACAGTTAACTAGTATAAATAGAAAATGTTGTAGGTTAAACGCACTGTAAAAAAAAAACTGTATATATATATATATATATATATATATATATATATATATATATATATATATATATATATATATATATATATATACACTTCTATTTATGGAGGAACTGATAAAGGACTTCTGAGCATGCGCGTGCGGATTTCGGAAGAGTGATTTTTTATTTGTGGTCTTTGATGAATTTTTAATTAATAACTACTCTAATTTTCAAAATATTAAAATTCTGAGGCTCAGGTGCACCGGAGAGGGTTTGGACTATCTAAATCTAAATTTTCAGGCTTCTGGGTGGGCTGGATTTTGCTAGACATCACAGACAGACAGACAGACAGACAAACACACACACACAGATCGAAACTTTCTTTTATTAGTATAGATATTCATTTTCTGGAGCCAGAATTGGAAACTTAAACAATTTCATGACATCGTTCTTGAAAATGCAAACTCTCTTCCGAAAATTCCAAATGCAGTTTTAATAAAATATTTCTCACGATCTCAGAAAATATTGGCATGATGTTAGATAAGTCAAAGGCAATATAAAAAGATTCTTTTTTTTACCCTTATTTTTTTTTTTTTCGGAAAAATTGTGAAATTCTTAAAATGTCCATTTCTGAGAAAATATGACACTCATACATACTGCAGATTCAATACGGTGAACAATTGCATAATCTGCATAATTATGAAATGTTATTTGTACTACAATGAATCTGAATTTATCTTGAATTATTTATAGTCATCTTTCAAAAGTTGATTAGCCCCTAGATTATTTTTTAACACAATTATTTCAAATTGGTAAAGCAATCATACAAGTTGTAAATTTCCAACTGGACGAAAAATGTCCGGGCCAGGATTCGAACCTGGGATCGCTGCGATCCCAGGTTCAAATCCTGGCCCGGACATTTTTCGTCCAGTTGGAAATTTACAACTTGTATGATTGCTTTACCAATTTGAAATAATTGTGTTAAAAAATAATCTAGTGTATTCACGTATCCAGCGTTTACTGGAGTTCCATTACCTGCGATCTTTTCTGTTGAGCTGATTAAAATATCAGACCAGATGCTTTGATCAATAAGGTTAACTGGATGAATTATGCCCTCCAGATTCGACCAGGATACCTCAGTGGTAGAGCGTGGCGGCTTCAGCCAAGCGATCCCAGGTTCGAATCCTGGCCCGGACATTTTTCGTCCAGTTGAAAAAGTTGATTAAATGCAACTTCCATTGATTTAAAAGAAAATTATTTAATTAAATATCTATACGAACTAGCACTTCTTTTTAATAATTAAGTCACTTATTTGTATCACTTGAAAATCTATTTCATATTGATGAAATAAATTACGATAATAACCAATAAAAAAAGTTGTCAATATACAGGATGGTCATAAAGTCTTTTCCCCGATTACAATAATTTATGGCAGAAAAACTAATATAATTAGGCATATGCTTGTTTCAATATATTGTAAAAACATTTATGAAGTTTTTAATACCAGTACTTACGTCAGTAAATTTCAATGTGAGCACCCTTGTTAGCTCGAAGAATGTCAAGGCGGTATTCCATTTCTCGCCACGTATTGCACAAAAAAACAAACAAAAAACACACACACACAAAAAAAAAACGTAAGAACATGACTTTTCCATAATAAAAAATTGACAGTATTACATTCAATAGTTATTTCGTAATAATTTTTTGTAATCAGGGAAAGACTTTATGACCACCCAATATATTTACAACTTTTTCTTCTAAAAAAAAAATAATTTCCAAATAAATCATTCTTGGGTTTGAGTAAGATTGAAGGGCTGCTTCGTGGAGAGATGTATCAATATCGAGTTTCGGTCCTAAGATCAAAGTACCAGATTTACAGGTGTGAAATTTAAATTGAATTAGACAGTGTGTGTCATGCAATCCAAGAATGGAAATCGAACTTTAAAGTGAAATAGGCTGAAATATATGTATTTTAATAAACATTAATAAAAGTTTTAAAATTGTTTATTAAAAACACGTAATACTTAAGACGTTTTTCTGACAAATAAACATTTATTTTTTTCTCAAAGCAAAAAAAAAAAAAAAAAAAAAAAAAAAAAAAAAAAAAATAATCACTATTACGGGAAAATTCTTTTTATATATCTACACTTGATTCAGAAAATTTAAATTTTATATATTTCATTTTTCTCACTTGACAAATGTAAATCAACGCGAAAACATTGACATAATGAAGAACATGAAGAATTACTTCCAATAAGCAGTTTGGAGGGAAAAATAAGAGTTACATTCCTGTGTCTTTACTTAATGCAACTATACACTAAAAACACGCTTTATTATACACAAACAGCTAATATCTTGCAGGCCCAATGCATTTCCCCCTTAAAATAACAGGGAGGATGACGAACTGTAGCGGATTCAATGCGATATTAGAAATGTGAGGCTAGTATATTTCCTCCCAACAATCCAGAAATATTCCAAACCATCTACAGAGCATGATGGGTGATGAGAACTGAAATTGACTTTTCTGTGTGGCTTGCCCTTTGCCCAATACACACGACAATATGTGTTGGAAACAGAACGAGTCCTTACAGAAAAACAGAACCTGTAAGAAACCTACCAGAACCTTCAAGAAACTAACACATCCTTGTAGGATGTAATGGTTTGCACTATAAATGCCAGATGGGATTCAGATCTAGTTATCTAAAGGGCCAAATTAGTTGCGAAATCATTGGAAGTTCTTCTAACAAATTCTTTACAAAAAAAAAAAAAATGTGATGGGGAGGTTGGAAAGCTTGGTGGAAGATTGTTTTGCCGATAGAAATTCAAATACAAGAAGAAACTCTGTTTAAAATTGGAAATAAACTGGTTTTTTTGGAAATGGGTGGGAGGGGGTTAGAAACCTTTTCTTTTTCTAACCTAGGAATAAACTAGGTTTTTTAGAACTTCAATTATGATTCGAAAAGAATGTGCTAATAAAAAAGTATAAATGTTAGCCAGTAATTCCGCATATCCTAAGCCTATTAAGGATGTTTCCATTGACAATAAAAGTCCAAGTAAACAAATCCCAGACTGTTAACACATCGCCATTTGCCTATGGAACTGCAATCTGCCTAGTTGAGATTAGGTGTTTCTTGATTTTTGGCATATTCTGATTCTTTCATCTGAATGATGAAGTTGAAACCTTCATTTAGACCAGATAACACGTTTCCAGTCATCTAAAGTCCACTGGCACTTAAATTCGACAATTATGGTTTCAAAACTTTGTGTATTCTAGTGGACAGAGGGAAGCGATTGAAACATCGAATGTTAGAGCTTGCTATGCTATGGCGAATAATCTTCGGATATACGCTTGTAAAAGCATTTGCACTGGAAAAAGGTTGTGATATGTTACAAAGAAGTTTTCTTGTTCTAAAATATTATGCGATTATGCTACCGTTGATCTTAATCATCAACTGCTGTTTTTCCACCGCAGTCTTTCTATTCAACAAGTTTTATCATATTTAATTACTGTTGATTAATTCTATCTTAATGTATGCTTGGAAATGTCTGAAAATTTGGAAATAATTGAAATTGAACACCGACTATTTTGAAAGCGATTCAATCTCTTAAATGACTTATTTTGCAACCTCCATCTTTTCCTTCCTGGGGTTCATATTTTATGTGTTATTTACAGCTTATGTCACACTCCGACTGCTAGTGAGATTACGTTTACGCAATTTTGCAAGTTTCATCTGTTATTGAGTATAATAAACTGTCCTTTCAGTGTATATTAGACATTCTGCGGTTAAAACTAATGCAGTATGCATATTTTATGTAGTGAGAATGTGTCTGCACTGTCTGCACTTGCTTTCCTCGAAATTAAAATAGGTGAAAGTAGTACGGAATGTAAGAAAATGTAGTGTAAATAAATTCTCGAAGTAAAAAAACAAAAAATACTAGTAGGAGAAAATCGACAACAATCAAATAGCAGCCTGCTGACATTATCATAGCTCTAATAAAATACAGAGAAGGTCGCAAACATCCTTAAATCACATGCATTGTTATAAACTTATGACGATACCTTAACTGCTGTAGATTTCTTTATTGTGTCGTCTCTTTCGAAGCAAAAACTGTTGAAAATACAAAAACAAACACTTACATGACAGACATATGGTTCTTTGCAAATTCATATGAATGTGCAAGGTTTAAATGTTATTGAACTTTTGATGCATTCTGTGAAATCGTAAAAAAGATTTCTTACACATAATCCTAGTTGCACCGTTTAAACATAAATGCACTATAAGGAATACTATGAATACTGCATTTTCATGCGAAAATAATTTAGGTTACTGCTGGATTATGTAAATTTTTTTATCTGATAGTTGCGATAAATTTTCCGAAGATTTATAACAAAAATATTTTAAACCTTCAAAATACTTTATTTACAAAATAGTCTAAATTAAAAAAATGTTTTTTTCAAATCTATTATTCAGTTTATTTCACTAAAGCAATAATACTTTCCACACAGTTGAGATTTAGCTTGAAAAATAGATTCAGAAAGCTAGAACAGAAAAGCTTTAAAGTTTGCTGCATGAGTTTAATATACAGTGGCACAACGTTGTTCTATAAAACTGTTTCAGCTCCTTATCATGGAATATTTTCTTTTATCGAAGCAAAAGGAAATCATCAGATCACAAACAGTTGCTGAAATCTACTATATTAATTTAAAAAACAAGAACGAAAAATCATGCGTCAAGCATAGATTATGTAACACTTTCCAACGCTTCCAAAATAATTTTACAAATCATACCGTTTAATAAGCTAAAAGATGACATCTAAGTAAACAATTTGGAAAACGCATAATATATTTAAAAACATAATTTCAGGAATTTCCAACATATACAATATTCAGAAAAATATCCGAATACTTTTATTCAGCCCTCTATAGGATCTATAGATCTGTATATATATACTACATAGGATGCTAAATTTTAGTTCAGTTAGGAAACGCGTAGCACAGTTTAAAATTCTCCGTCTGGAGTTTCTGTCACTAAACGGAAATGTGTCCGCGAACTTTTGTGCTTCCCTGTATAGGATCTACAGAATTTATACACATCACGTAATAGACAAAAAGCGAGTTAAAATTAAAATCGTGTTCAGTAACTTAAAACGCACTTCCAGGAATTATTGTTAACAGACAGTTGAGAATTCTTTTGTGTGTCCATGTAAATGAACGATGACTACTATACACACAATATTCTGTTGTAAGCCTCTTGTAATGCACCTTAGTGAAATATATAAATTTCAATGCGTTTAAAATAGTGAAACATTATTTAAATAAACCGCAGACGATTTTTCTCCATATGTAATGTAACGGAATTCTTTTGACTGTCCCTGTAAAGTAACTATAAGTTCTATGCACACCCTATTCCATATTAAGCTTCGTCTAATGCACCTTAGTGATATATATAAATTTCAATGCGTTTAAAATAGTGAAACATTATTTAAATAAACCGCAAATGATTTTTCCCCATAGACCGCAATGTAACGGAATTCTTTTGAGTGTCCCTGTAAAAAACTATAAGTGCTACACACTTCCGTTGAAATAGGGAACATGCTATAGATAACGACAATAACATATAAAAATTGCAGAGCAATCCGAGCATATTTACGGGAGTTAGAGCACGGACAGACGGACAGACGGCAGACGGGCAGACGGCAGACGGCCATACGGCCAGACAAACCGAAGTCATAAACACTTTTCAACTAGGTTGGAAAGTGTTAAAAAAGATGCCTGTCTGCCTATTTGTCTGTCTGGGAGGGCTAGGGAAATCTACTGCATGTAGATGTCTGAAATTTTGAATGACTATAAATGAAGGTTGATTCGAATGCACCTGAGGTTCAACTTGATTATTAGATTAGATATAAATTAATTTATGTAATGAACATCGCAAAATGGCCAGCTTCCTCCATTCCGCTGATCTCCGTAAGTTTCTCGGTTCTTCACGCAAAGAGAAGCGTTCGGTAATAATATTTATTATTTCAAGAACCATTTTTACTGGCACTCGATTTGCGTCAGTTTTTAAATTTTCCATTTTTCTACAATTCGAAATTGTCGCAACCGCTTCTAGAACGAAAATTCATAAGAGAAAAAAAAGAAAGAAAGAAAAAGTACCCATTTATTTGGGGTACTTTTCCCTTTCGAATGATGTATATGTTTAATTTTTTTTTTTTTTTTTTTTTTTCAGAAATTCGATTGCATGTTGGTTTCCGTATTTCCGATTATTTTTCAAGTTTTCACCTTTTTCTACATTATAAAACTGTTGCATTCACGTTTCGGGCAGAAAAGAAAAAACAAAACAAAACAAAAACGAAAAAACACCCACTTATTCACCATAGTTTTCCGGTCCTAGTAGCATCTTTGATTTCGAAAAATATTAATGTGTACTATTTCAAAAAAAAAATATATTCTTCAGAAGTCGATTCGCGTTTGTTTTCATCTTTTCTTTTTTTCTGAAGCTTTAAAATGCCACCTTCTTTCTGTGGACGAAAATACAAAACTGCGTACTTATTACCGGTATTTTATCAGTTCTAACGATATCTTTGGTTTAAAAAAGTATTAATATTTAGTATTAAAAAAAATCGTGAAATCGTTTGACGGATTCGTCAGAGATTTTTTTTCTCTCAGTGCCTTTGAAGATATCGTTTCCCGTTTTAAATCTGTTTTAGAACATAATAGCTGTCCTATAAACTGGTTTGTTGCATTTCTCCAATATCATTAGTTGCAGCGCTTGTGTCTGTATGGTTTTTCCATGTTAAAGAACTTGCCATTGCGGTCTGTGAGAATGGATATTCCCTATTCTATTATTTTGTGGTTCCAAATGCATTTTAAGTAATTTATGAATTGTTAAACAGAAAACATAAATATAACATCATATGGATATTGTAATTCAGCTAGATTTCTTATGCTCTTTTGGAAAATCTCCATCTGAGGTAGTTCATGAAGTCGAAAAAAGCTTCTAATCAAAATGCATTTTCATGAACCAAAAAATATGACTACGACCATCTTTTTACTAAGATGGGCATTAAAGAAGGAAGGAGTATCTCCGAAATGACACGCTTCATTGGATATTCGTAAACTGCTGTAGTAAGTATGTTTGAAAAGGGGAAGACTGACGATAAATCAGGTGTAAGTTTTAGCTTTAAGTTTTTGCCAACTTATTCCATAGCTGCCAAACTTCCAGTTTTTTAAGTCAAATAAATACACTTTGAACCAGAAATTTTTCTTAACTAATAAAATCTAATAAATTCCACAGAGAAACAAATCACATAAATAATTTTATTACAAAAATTTTATGGTACAATGTATGTTTTTTGACTTGAAAAAAAAACCCGGAAGATTGGCATATATGGAATAAGTTGGCATCTTCATCAAGTCTAAAATGATACCCGATTTACCGTCAGTCTTCTCCTTTTTAAACACGCTTACTACAGCATTTTTTACTAATTTTATGACACTTAGTTTTTCATAAGTTTTCCAGCAATTTTTATCCTAATCGGAAGGGAGGGGTATATCCCGGATTGATACCTCTCTCCAACATACAGACCCCCCCCCCCTTCCTCTCCACCAGCGAGAGGACAGTTCCCACAACTTATTTTACACGAGCAGGTATGTGGCATCTACACAACTCGTATAACAGATATCAAAGCAGTTGGGTATATACACGTGATGAAAGATTGTAGATGTCGGAGTTTATATTATTCGTAGTGAAAGCAAATAGGTACATGCCGGGGTCCTAATAGGTACATATTTGGATACAACACTGATCCAAGTACAAAAGTATCTCAGCACACACTGCATTCGATCCTATTACATATAGATATGATTGGACATTTGAGTAATTGGACATTCAACAAAGGAAAAGAGTCATTTGGTACAACAATCGCGATTTTTTTTTATTTCGATGGGTCGTCAGAGTATATCGTTTTCTAGGAGAAAAGTTTCTTTAGTCATGAACGACAAATCATAGAAAGTCAAGTGGTGAAAATATGTGTTGAACGACATCCATATGGGAGGCATTGGGACTGGTTGATGTACAACACATCATGTAAATTGCGGATTATTTGAACATCATTGTCGACCTAGTACGCTGCTTCAAGGATTTCTCTCTTTTCCACTGAAGATAGAATCTTTCAGCAGAACAACGTTTCTTCTCACAAGCCCTACATTGTGCGACGGTAGATTGAGAAACCGACTGAGAGATCCAGTTGCTGTCATGGCCTCTTAAATAATTAACTATTGAATTTAATAAGGTTAGTAAGTAGGCATTCGCAAGTAATAATCTTCTTCTAAGATTGATTGAAGTACTTGGAAACAATTTTTAAGTTTAAAATTAAATTCTTCTTTATGTTTCTGGAGATTTATAATATCAATTGATTTCTTTAAGTGCTGCAAAAGCTTCATTTTTTCCACTTTAGAATTTAAAAGCAGTTTGCATTTAACCAACCTGTGATCGCTTCCTGTATTGAAGTTATTGAGATTATTTGGAATATCAGTGAGTCATAGTTCTGAGGCCACTAACCATTTCCTTTAATCTAGGAAAACTGTGGACCCTCTCTCTGCAAATCTGGTATATTCTATTACCAAAGTCTTACCAAGTACTGGTAAAATTAATGTCGAGAAGGGCTTCAGCTGTTTTGCTTGACAGTGATGTATCAACAAAGTATTAGGAGGTGACCATAATGTTTTGGCTCATTTATGTAATTTAATGAGTTTATATGATTTTCATAATTTTTCCCATTGATGTGGACTTGCTAGTTCTAAAACTACAGAATCATTCTGATGTGCATCTTTATTTTTCTAATTTCCTACTGCTAACTTTATTAAAGTAATTTGATACTCCAACCATTGAATATGAAATAGAATTTATTAAAGTATTTTGTTACAAGCAACATTTTGATTATTAAAATTACATGTATACATAACGAAAGTTCTTTTCTTAGTATTTGATGAATATTTAGAGGAACTACTTCTTTCGAAAACCGAATTTCGAAAGCCTAAAATTTTACTAATGTAAATAATCGAGCATTTTCGGTTGTTTTTATTTTATTTATTTTTTTAGAAAGATAAAAAATATTCAAAAATCACCAAAATGAAAAAGAAATTATTGCTTGTTTTGGATTTTATATATAACTTTCTTCTTTTAATCTTACAAACTTTTCTCCCCCATGATCAAAATTTACTGATGCTTACAAAAAATATTGTTGTAAATTTAATAAGTAATAAATCTAGCAATTAAAATAACAAAATAAAACAAAATACAGTTATCGGAAAATAAACTAATGAAAAAATGACTCATTATAAAAAAATATATATTACAAAAACAAATTAAGTAATAATGTAACAATAACATGTATATCTCCTTCAAAATAAAAAGTGGGGATGAATTAGTATAAAAAAGTTTTTGTTAAATAAAAATTTTGGCATTGTCTTTAATTAAATAAGTTGTGCATGATATTAACCAATACACCCGCGTTGTTAGTAAATATAATGGTTTACATTAGTTATCACTTCAGTTGAACCAGTAATAGATGAGCGCTAAATGACTAACTAGTGCTCTGACCGCAATTGATTAAGTGAAAGCAATGGAAATATAAAATTTCATACGTCTCGACATAGTTAGACAAATTAGACGACATTGTAACATATTTTAAGTTAATTCGGTTCGAAGTGCTAGCGCAGATGTATAGAAGAAAAATAAATATAAAAGTAAAAATAGTTTTTTTAAAAAAAACTGCATTTATAAGCTTTCGATGTTTATTTTAAAAACCACGCTTAATTTTATGACTGAAATTCATGTTGTTCCAAAACATTTAAGTAACAATACTCAAATTTGGCGTGTCACCGATTATGAAAAAATCTCTGTATTTATTTATGTTTGGTATCAAGCGTAAACTTGTGAACTTATTAATATTTTTAAACTTTTGTTAAGTTTTTTTTAAAGCTATGACAACATAAAAAACAAAAACATTATTTAAACTATCTATTGAAAAGTTTTAAATTGATTCCTCAACGTATAATTATAATTTAATTAATGTTAATCTATTAATTGATAATTAAGATTGAAAATATAAAAATATTTGTATTGTCATCGGAAACACATCTGCACACACGAGGAAATGGGTGAAAAATGAATTACAAAATTCCATCTTTACATGTATAAACCAGGTTAAGTTAAACAAGAACGAAATATCATCCGTCAAGCATAGATTAGGAAACACCATCCAACACTTCAAGAATTTTGTAACAAAACGTCATCGTTCAATAAGGTGAAAGATGATGTCTAAGTAAGCAATTTGAAAACTTAACTTCAAGAATTACCATCAATAGTCGGAAAAATATCTGAATTACTTTCTGCAACCCTGTACATGTTCTATAGATTTGTATATCTATTATATAGTATGCTAAAGTTTAGTTCAGATAGAAAACGCATGACACAGTTAAAAATACCCCGTCACAAAGTCAAGAAACGGAAATATACTTGATTTCTTTTGTTCTATCCTGTGTACTATCTATAGAATTTAACACTCCAAATAATAGGCAAAAAATTAGTTACATTTAAAAAACGCTTACCATAACTAGAAACACACTTCCAGCAATTATCGTTCATAGACAGTGCTGTAACTGAATTATTTTGTATGTTCCTGTAAATGAATGGTGATTCTATGTGGATCTTATTCTATAGTAAGCCTCTTGTAGTGTGCGTCAGTGATATATATCAATTTCAACATGTTTGAAATAGTGTAACATCATTAAAATACGCCACGAACAATTTTCCCCCATAGATCGTAATGTAACGGAATTCTTTTGAGTGTCCGAACGAAGTATAAATACTATAACACTTCCTTTTCAATACCGCACATACCATAGTAAACCTCAATAACGTATGTCAGTTGAATGGCAATTCGAGATATTTGCGCAAGTTAGAGAACGGCGAGACAGACAGATAAACCGAATTTACAAACACTTTTCAACTATGTTGGAAAGTGTTAATAAAAGCGTTTAATAATAAAATAAATTTGGATTCAGCGGTTCTTAAAATGTACATTTGCTGTGTGTCCGCGAAGGTCTTACATTCAATGTAATTTTTTTCACTTACCTAGAAATAATACTATTTAAAAGTACTATATAAAAGGTATATTTGGCAGGTTTTTTTTTTCTTTTTAGATTATACGTCTCTATTAGTTTATATATCCTATATACGATATTCTAAACCTAAAGGATATAGGTAATTTCAATTTTATACCTGGAGGGAGGTCCA